>LR738709.1:620136285-620312042 GCA_902687465.1 Secale cereale | reverse complement strand
GGGGGGTGATTTAACGGGTCATTGGGCATTACCGCGGCGCTACGACCGGGGTGTGTCTACCGTGCAGTTTGTGCACTCTAATTTGTGCGTATGGCACGTGGACCCCGTTGACGGATGCCCCACATATCAGCAAAAGGAAGTATAAAGACAGGAGTAACTAGTTACATAAAAAAATATTTTTGACAGAGAGATACTCCCTCTGTAAAGAAATATACAAATCTTTTATATCACAACTTTATATATACAAATTTATATCTGACGGATAGGAAGGAAACTATGGCAATTTTGCAAAAAGGTACCCACACACCTCTCCACATTTGCAAATAAGGCCTTCCCTCGTTCATCCTTTTCTCTCACAAGATAAAATACTCATACAAATGCATCTTGATGTTATATGCAACGCACGGCCATTATGGGGGTTTAGCTGATAATATAATACTCTGACAGGCTCACGGTTCTGGACATTGGGCCGCAGGCCCACCCTGCATGTTGGGGGCCCATGTGTTCTACCTCAGCGCTTTTCATATTGCAAGCGATCGGTACGGCGCTGGTTTTAGATGCTGTCGCAAGGCGAATACTCAAAATTGAATAAATCACGACAGTTGTTGGAATGAAATCGAACGAAAGTTCCTAACCAGCAATGAGAGTTGCAATTCTATCAACGATATACCATGTGATAAATAATACTGTCGTATTACTTATACACACAGGACACTTGTTTCACCATGCCAGATTATTACATCAAAATCTCTCGTAGGATAGAACAGTTTGACACTTGCGTGCTGCTACTGAAGAATTTCAAAGTTGATTTGGACCAGCTCTCCTTGCCGAGAAAGTTTGATTTTGAGATTATCCCCTACCGCAAGATATGATTTAGATTCGAACCTTGACCATCCTTTAGCATCAATCATCATGCGACCATCCTTTGTACTTATGGTATATTGAGCAGGTTCATTCACACCAAGGCTGTGCATGGTAAGAGAAACTTGGCCATTGTCGCCCGGATTGTTGAACGACTCCCTCGTTGCTCTAGGAATTCTCTGTTTGCAAACAAGAAGACATACCCAAACAGTTAGATCAACACAGTGAATCATGTGAAACAACATGGATAGAAAAAAGAATGAAACACTTGGGCGGTCAATGCTTACCAATACGGTGGACATGTCAGTTTTTGTAAGGACTTTGGTATATGAAGTGCAAACTGCTGCCCAGTCTATTGCCGGTGCAACTGCTCGTTTGGTTGCCATTGCTCGAGCCGAAGCAGATGCAAGTTCAAGTGTTGGCACTACTAGGAAAAGGCCTATTGGAGGCGCACCTATTTTGGCCATTAATGGCGCACTACAAGTGCGCCACTATCATCACGCCATTAGTAAAAATTACTAATGGTGTACCCCTTGTGCGCCATTAGTATACCAAACAATAGTGGCGCACCAGGCAGTGCACCATTACAATGTCCCCAGGTGCGCCATTAGTATGCCTCCCAGGGGGCCATATTTACATTGTGCTCTGGGTTACTAATGGCTCACTTATAGATAATGCGCCACTAGTGTGTTTATTGTAGTGCGCCACTAAAATGCAGTGTGGTGCGCCACTACTATGAATATTAGGATTCTTTTTTTTTTGCTTTTCTGATATTTGCACATGTTACAAAATACATTGCAGCACAACATATAAACAGCAGATTTATCGAATACAATAGAAGATTAGTCTCCAAATACAATTCATCATATTAGTCGCCGAATTCAAAATACCGAACAAAGTTAGAACACTACAAGTCTCGAGACCACGAGTAGCAAGTTTGTCTTCACATTACAAGTCGATATCTAAACTACCATCACATAGAAGAGAGCTGCGATCACGATGAGCATCATCGCGATGAAACTGGTCTTCATCCGGTTCCTCCTCCGCTCCCTCCTCTCTCCCGCTGGATAGCGCGTGTATCTAGCTTCCGCCTCCGCTCTAGTGGTGTACCCTTTGTAACTGTTACCGCTGAAACGGTGAACCTGTGTCCGACACTCCTCCCAGTCGTCGTAGACTCCGGGAACCTTACCCTTGTACACGACATACGACGGCATCTCAATGCACTAGACAAACAAAATGTTAGTAGCAATTCACAGACAATACATAAGCAATATATAAGTATGCAACAAAAGGATCGGAAGAGAAAAGCAACACATTAATATATAGCACGATTCATGGTCCTACTAATAAGTAGCATCGATTACATATAAGTTGAACGACTGTCCAAACCAAAGAGACATACAAGTTCATTAAAAAGTTTAATTACAACATGAGCTAATCTATATTTCAGAACTACATAGCATCACTACTACTTTCGACTCGACTCAGGGACCAGAGCGTGGATGAAGCCGCCGTCTTTCGTGATGGTCATGAATGTGTGGTCGTTGTCAGCTTGCATTTGTAGCTTTGTTTCTATTTCACTGTTGGACGGTTGATATTTGAGGTAGAACTGCCCCGAGGTACGAAGGACATCTTGATGGATGATTTCCGAAAACTCTGACTGGATGCAAAATAATTCTTGTCTAAGGTCCGCGTCCTGGATTTCCGACAAGCGTGCGACCCATGCTTTGAGACTATTTGGTAGCAGAAGGTGATGAAGGTTCCGTACGATCGCCTGCATGTGATACATGGCGTAGTAGGCATCCTTCTGACCGCCAGGCAGCTGCTTGACGCAGGGGAACATCGTTACGTGGGTGAAGACGTGCCTGCCGTACCTACAAACTGGCCTCTTGAAGGTGCCTCCAGATTTGGCATAGCCGAGGAGAACTTCATCAAGAACTTTCTTCACATTTCAGTAGTCTTTCTTCGACTGAAGGTCTGAGTCGAAATACGTGGCCATGGAATAATGCGGGCTTAAGAGGATGAGTGTGCAATGTGTGTCACTGCACAAAACACGGAATGTTAGAAAAAAAAGAACGATCGAAATCTAAGAAATCATATGTTACGGGGCGGTGACGGGATGACTTACTCGAAAAAGTAAGGCACGAGGAAGTTATCCTTATCTGCGTTCGACAGAATGATGCCTTCGAGGTATGAACTCGCTATTTGCCGGTCTCCAGCACTGCCCAAGATCTTGGCACGCATGTAGAAGGGGTCGACTATCACGATGTCCGGGGTCTTGTCTCTAATGATCTTCATCTCCATACTCAGCGAAAATAGCCGAACGTGGGTGTAGTGCAGCGAATGAAGGTTAAACATAACAAAGATGTCATCAAACCGCAGGACGATCATACCCCCGATGGCGCTATCCACAAAGCCCTTGCGCTCTGGCACCTTGGCCACGAAAATCGGGTATGCCACATCATTCTCGGAGAGACGTCGCTTCTCCAAGGAAAGAACACTGTCATGCAGACTCCACATAGCATCAGTTGCAGCATTGAGCAGATTAGTCGGTAGCATCGTCCTATGCGCCACATGCACCCTCCTCGATATTGTCGGATTCAGGGCTCCGCAAAACCCGTTAAGTTCGAACATAGGGGCGTGAACGAAGATCTCTCCCACTCACGTCTACCTAGCGCCTCGCTCTCGTCTCGATGGGAGGATTCAAGCAAACAACAGACAGAACACACAAGAGTTTATCCAGGTTCGGGCCACCACGTGGTGTAAGACCCTACTTCCTGCTTTGGTGGATTAGCCTCAGACGAGTTGGGATACAAGCTAGTACAGTGGTTCCTGAGCTCAGGAGGTGAGCTCAGGAGGGTCAGGAGGCAAGTGTTCTTGCTCCTTGCGTGGTGGCAGAGTGTATGAGTCGATCCCCTTCACAGTGGGCATCCTAGCTACTTATATAGGCGTCCACGGTCCTCTTCCCCCGAAATGTTTTGGGCGGGAAGGGATCCCACAACGGCCATCGTTGAGCGGGAACACAAGGACGTTCCTACCCTGACAAAAGCAGTCTTCGCCTGCAAAAGGACCAGGCAGTGACGCGGTGGTGGGCTCGACGATGACATCTTCCTTATCGTCCTTGCGGTCTTCGGTCTCGTTGCACCAATGGGGAAACCTTTGCCCCGCTCCTCGGGAACTTGTGGCTACGCTGTCCCTCTTGCACCGAAATGGTAACTATGCCGCTAGCGCGAGCTGGCACCAGCTGGTGCGATGCGTCACTGCTGATATCACTGCCTCCTCCTGAGGCAGGCTTGGCGTTGGATTCTCTGCCCCTCCGGAGCAGCTTGATGAGGCTGCTCCTGAGGAGCTCTTGACGTCGTTCTCCTCGCGCGGCTTGGCTCCCTCGCGAGGGTCTTGGACTGCTGGTTGATCAGCTGGGCCGTACCAGGCCGTAGTAGGAGCTCGTCGCGGCCCGCAGACAGGCAAGTCTGGGTACCCTGGTTCCCAGTACGCCGACAGTAGCCCTCGGGTCCAAGGCGCGCACGGAGTTGGCTTCGGGGCGAAGCCTTAGTCGAGGACGAAGCGCCACGGGCCCTAAAAGGCTGCGGGCCAGGCCGGCGTGCGACTGTTGGATGGGACATGGCGGCTCCGCTTCCCACGTAGCCTTGGCAATCGTGTGACTTGACAACTCCTTGGCGCAGGCGACGAGGGCGTAATGGCTGCGACGCCAGTGGCTGGCGGTTGGGCTCCTCCACCCTATAAATGGGACTAGGGGGAGCCCCCAGGCCGTTTCCAAGCCAGCGCCGTCTTCTCCTTGCTTGTCCTTCGTTCTCTCTCTTGTCGCAAGATCTTCATGGCGCCGCCGAGGAAGCCATCCGCCGCGGAGAAGGGGAAGACCCCGAAGGATCCAGTCCCATTGCCATCGAAGAGGGGTCGCAGTCGTCCCCGCAAGTATGCCGTTGCGCCCGCAGCGGCTTCTCGGGGAGGCGGGCACGGCCTTCTGAACCCCGCCGCGGCCGCTGGTGGACGGCGCGGGGCGTCCTCCCGTGGTGAAGGTGGTCGCGGCCGCGGGGGAAGAGGAGGCGCGCAACGGTGCCTGCTGGTCGCGCGTCCTCCACGCCCACAGCTCCATTCCTTCGACGTGTCGTCGGAGTTCATGGTGTGGGCGGAGTTCATGGTGTCGGATTCAGGGCTGCGCAAAACCCGTTAAGTTTGAACACAGGTGAGTGAACGAAGATCTCTCCCACTCACGTCTACCTAGCGCCTCGCTCTCCTCTCGATGGGAGGATTCAAGCAAACAACAGATAGAACACACAAGAGTTTATCCAGGTTCGGGACACCGCGTGGTGTAAGACCCTACTTCCTGCTTTGGTGGATTAGCCTCAGGCGAGCTGGGATACAAGCTAGTACAGTGGTTCCTGAGATCAGGAGGTGAGCTCAGAAGGGTCAGGAGGCAAGTGTTCTTGCTCTGTCAGGACTGGTTTTTGAGTAAGATAATTACCGAGAGACCGACCTTTTTATCGAACCAGCACAGAACAATACTTCTTACTGGTAGACAAATCCTTGACACAGAATTCCAGAGTACTTACAATTGTACATGGTTGAGCTGAGGCTGCTCAACAATTTATTACAAGCACTCCGATATAATACATAAGGGCGGATATGACACAAAGGTAAGGTGGCATAACTACTAACTCGTAATAAAATGAGGTGGTGGATATGTCACAGTGTAGTGGGTGACATGACTCCAATATCTTACAGTTCATCGAGTGTTGGAGTGAAACCCGATGAATTTAGTTGGTGGGTGGCGGAAGCGGTATAAAACAGTGATCAACTCCAGGATCGCAAGAGACTGACTGGGACTCCACTAGACGTCGGACTCGCTATCGAACTCTTCATCCATGAGATCGCCTTCGTCAACATCTGGCCAAATCAACAAGCCAGGTGAGTACTTTGAATGTACTCGCAAGACAGTTCGGACATAAGATATAACAAATGCAAACATGATGCATGAGAGTATTCTAGCAATATATATCCGAATAACGTAATTTGCGCTGTAGGTAGAAATGGAAGTCCGGCGGTAGTCCTCCCGTAATCCATAAGATAAATAAAAGAAAATTAAACGAGTGTCTGTGCGACGCCTCGTGAGGAAAAATGAATAAAAACATGCCACAGTCGGACGTCTGAGCGACATCACATAAAGGGCTTATAACAAAAGTAAATAATGAGAATGCCACAGTCGGACGTCTATGCGACATCACATAAAGGGCTTATAACAAAAGTAAATAACGAGAATGCCACAGTCGGACGTCTGAGCGACATCACATAAAGGGCTTATAATGAAAGTAAATAACAAGAATGCCACAGTCGGACGTTTGAGCGACATCTCATAAAGGGCTTACAACAAAAATAAATATCAGGAATGCCACAGTCGGACGTCTGAGCGACATCTCATAAAGGGCTTATAACAAAAATAAATATCAAGAATGCCACAGTCGGACGTCTGAGCGACATCACATACAGGGCTTATATTATCAATGGTATAACGAAAAGAAAAATACTTCAAGAGATTAATCAGTGCAGAGATAACTGGTTAGTTCATCTACCAAAATGAACCTTGACAAATTACCACTCTTGTTACTATCATAAATTACCAGAGATGGTCACCGGGGTTGAAACGAAGATTGATTCTAGGCCATAAACATGGCTACTCGGAAGATTTTGACTCTGCAGAGCTTGTACTCTTAAATCACAGCCAATGGATACCACTAGTCACAAGGACTAGTTCCGTCTATGATGTTTTAGCAGAAACACAACTAACCAGTACACACCCATTTCACATCCTGCTGTCCGGAATCACCCGAGACAACATTCACGAAAAACTTTAAGACGGGGAGGCTACAACCTCGAATAGCATGGGATCAAATTTATATATGCGCGCTCTAAAGGGTGCCCCCCTCTCGGTCCCAACCGGAAACACCCATGCCCCCTGACCGGATGACGGGCTTTAATCCAGGGCCATGGAACCCTCATCCCGGCCCCTCTACTTGGTGTGTACACGGAAAGAGGTTTGCAACTGACTAAACCATAATCTTTGCAGAAGGCATATGACAGTACCAAAAAGGAGATGAACGGGATCATGACTTGATCCACATTGAAACTAGAGTTAACAATTGACTGGCATGCTCCAACAATACCAGTACACAACCCATCACGTCACCACATGATCGGGTGGTTCAATAATCATCATTCGGGGCTCACCCGAAGCTTGCTTGCATGAAGTATAATCATCCACAAATGTTTATGCAACCATGCTATGAAGAAGAACTACTCAGGCAAACATGCAACACACTCATCATATCAAAGGTTCAAACATGCTTGCCTGGTTCGGAGTAGTCGGAGTCTAACTCGGTGAAGTTCGCGGCTCCGTCACGTCCTTCGGTATCTACGGGTTCAAACAAAACGAATACTAACATAAATACCGTGCGTGCATAAAAGTTATCCCAAATATTTTTCAAATAAATATGACAAAACACTAGACAGAAAACTAAAGAGGACAGAAAAATAATCAACTTAAAATCATCTTTAGTTTAAAAGTTATTAGAGTTTCTGTCCAGGGACTTGTCTGTATTGAAACAGAAATATTCCAGGGGCTAGAATATAAAAACAAAAAAACGATACGGTGCGCAGTACTCTAGCCGAATAAGGAAAACGTACTTTGCCCGAAGGCGACTTCCAGAAAAACGTTTCAGAATGGATTGAGAGGCTGACGAGGGGGTCCCACTCGTCAGGTTTAAAAATGGAAACAGAGTCGCGCAGGCGCCAGAGAGCTGTGGTGGTCGCCGGCGCCGATCCACGGCGAGGTAGGGGGAGTGAGTGGTACCTACGGGTTCCTGGTGTTCTTCCCTGTCGGTGGGTGGTGGAGTTGAGCGTCGGCGAGCCCCACGTCGACAGCGACCCTATCTCCAACGGACGACGGCTCGGGTGGTCGTGGGCCTCATCGGAGAGAGTTGCTGGGGTCAAATTGGAGTGGGGGTTAGTCTCCTAGAGGTGTCAGGAGGCTACTAACGAGTCCAGGGCGGTGGAGGAGCTCTCACCAGAGAGAACGTTGCTGGAACCCGAGGCAGACGGAGGTGGCCGGAGTTGAGGAAGAAGGGCCCCTCGAGGCTCTTCCAGTGGTTGGGCTGGGTCTGGTGAGATGGTGGAGATGTGCGAGGTCGAGAGCGAGCTCGGAGGCGCTATATATAGCCGGCCCGAGGCGGTTGCCGTGAACGGGATAAGTCCGGCGATCGATTACGGCGGCGCTGTGGCTAGACGGTTGGTTTAGGTGCTTGAGAATCGACTAGGAGGTGCACTGATTCCATTTCGGTGCCTAACTCAGCAAGGTGGGGGCGGTTATGGCCTGTCCCAAACATAACGGCCATGCGGCATGTCGGCGGCAGAGAGCGCGCCCTATGCGTGCCAGGCCACGGTGACGGTGCTGCAGGCGTGCGCTGGCAAGGAGGTGGCCACGCGGAGCTTCCGGGCGACTTGGGCGGTGCCGAACGGCGTTGTGCCGTAGGGTGCCTCCTGTCGGCCGCCACGGGTGGCTCTGCCGCCGCGGAAGACGCCGGCGCAGGTGGGCCAGGGTGCCACCGA
Organism: Secale cereale; assembly: GCA_902687465.1. Classification (NCBI taxonomy): domain Eukaryota; kingdom Viridiplantae; phylum Streptophyta; class Magnoliopsida; order Poales; family Poaceae; genus Secale; species Secale cereale. Next base: position 620,303,561 of record LR738709.1, on the reverse strand, counting down.
CGCCAGGAACCAGCCAAGTGCGCGTGCGGCGCTCTGGATAAGAGCGAGGTGCAGTGCAGCAACGATCCAAAGCAGCACTGGTGAGATTGACGAACGTTCTCTGACGAAACTGACGAAGCTGCACTGTCGCCTATTAACTTTAGTTAACTTTTCTGAAATTGACAGAAACAGTGCACGCCAGGTGTTTGACGAAATGATTTTGGCATGTGGAAAATCTTTCTGGAGCTGATATTTGGTGGAGTGGTCTCTTGATGCATCTAGAGGATGCCTGAATTTTCACAGATTTTTAGGAAGAAGAAAAGTATGAATTTCACCAAAATTTGCAAATCTGGTCCAAACTTGCAGCAAGTGAAATTTGAAAATTTTGAACCGTGGAGCAGTGAAACAAGATGGATCTAGGTTGTGGGTACTAAGGACTAGCCAGGGGTGTTGGTTAGGAATCAAAAATCAAAATGATCATGGTGGTTCCTTTGTAAATCACCATGATTCATTTCAAAGGACAGAAATTGTTTTTGGTCTAAAATAAATAGAATAAAAATCCCAATAAGGTTGAAACCTACTGGAATTGATGAGAGACTTGTTTCAAGGTGAATAGGAGGTCTTGGAGAGAAATACTTTCATTGGGCGCCATGGCAAGAAAAGGTTTGAAAGGGGAAGACAAGTCCAAGATTCTTATATGATGGATATTCATGGAGGGAAAAGAATCAAACAAACCCTATTGAGAAAAAAAACTTGTGTTGAGCTAACACAAGAAGAAAACCTTCAAGACCAGAATCAAGCTTGAGAAGAACACACAAACTTTGGTCAGAAAGATTTTAGAAAGGGTTTTCAAGAGAAGATCAAATGGCCCCCTTCTAAAAGACCAAAAAGTTGGAAGAAACCAAATCCAAAAATTTGGAGTGTTACAACACCTACCCCCTTAGGAAAAATCTCGTCCCCGAGATTTCAGCTGATCCTCAAATAGGTGTTGGTATTCTGTCCGAAGAATATCTTCCCTTTCCCATGTTGCCTCATCCTCTGTGTGATTGCTCCACTGAACCTTGAGAAATTTAATTGTCTTCTGACGGGTCCTTCTTTCACACTCTTCCAATATTTTTATTGGGCGTTCCCGGTAGGTGAGGTCTGGTTGCACATCAAGATTTTCATGCGACACATGCTTCTCCGGGTTGCTTACACATTTCCGTAGCTGTGAAACGTGGAACACATCGTGGACGTCTGATAGTTCTTTGGGAAGGTCCAACTGGTAGGCCACTGTGCCTCTCCGTGCAACTATACGAAAGGGTCCGATAAATCGTGGTGCTAGCTTTCCTTTGACCTTGAACCGTTGAAGTCCCCTCATAGGAGATACACGTAGGTACACATTTTCACCGGGTTCAAAACTTACTTCCCAATGCTTTTGATCGTAGTAACTTTTATGTCGGCTTTGGGCTGTCTTGAGTCGATCCCATATTATTTTAACTTTTTCCTCAGCTTCTTTTAGCATGTCTGGGCCGAAGATACGACTGTCCCCTGTTTCTGACCAGTTTAATGGAGTACGGCATCTTCGTCCGTACAAGGCTTCGAAAGGTGCCATTTTCAGGCTGGCTTGGTAACTATTGTTGTATGCGAACTCAGCATACGGTAAGCTTGGTTCCCAACTGGTACCATAGGTGAGTACACATGCCCTCAGCATGTCTTCTAGAATTTGATTTATTCATTCCGTTTGTCCTCCAGTCTGGGGGTGATAGGCCATACTGAATACTAGTTGCGTCCCCAGGGCTTGCTGTAAATGATCCCAAAATTTGGAGACGAACTTAGTGCCTCTGTCGGATATTATAGTCTTTGGCACTCCATGTAGGCACACTATACGGGCGAGGTAAAGTTTGGCAAGCTTCTGGGTGGTGTGGGCTGTCTTGACTGGAATGAAGTGTGCCACCTTAGTCAGTCTATCTTTGATGACCCATATGGCATCATTTCCGTGTTGTGACCCTGGCAGTCCAACAATAAAATCCATCCCAATATCGTCCCATTTCCACTCAGGTATCTTGTTTGGCTGTAACAGTCCTGCGGGTTTTTGGTGCTCGGCTTTAATGCGTTGACATGAATCACAACATGCAATGTACGTGGCTATATCCCTCTTCATACCGTGCCACCAAAATCTTTCCTAAATGTCTTTGTACATTTTGGTCCCTCCACGGTGAATTGAATATGGAGCGGTGTGGCTTTCTGCTAGAATTTGCTGTCTGAGGTCTTCGTTATTGGGTACGCAAAGCCTGTCTCCGAACCATAATATTCCCTCACTGTCTATGGCAAATTCTGAGGCCTTTCCCTAACTCACTTTTCTTTTTATACCTTCAATGCTGGGGTGTCCATGCTGAGCCTTCTTAATTTGTTCTATTAGTGTAGGCCGTATTTCCATATTTGACACTTTGCCTTTAGTGACCATCATTAAGTTGAGCTTGGCGAATTCCTGCTAAAACTCAGGTCTCAAGTTTTGTAGGCTGCCGTTGTCCGAGCTGGGGTTACGGCTGAGAGCATCTGCTACTACGTTAGCCTTTCCTGGGTGATAGTGGATGCCAACGTCGTAATCTTTCACCAATTCCAACCAGCGTCGTTGTCGTAAGTTGAGCTCTGGTTGTGTGAAAATATATCTGAGGCTCTTATGGTCCGTATGCATTTCACAACGATTCCCAAGCAAAAAGTGCCTCCACTCTTTGAGTGCATGAATGACTGCAGCCAATTCTAAGTCATGGGTAGGATAATTTTCTTCATGTTTCCGTAGTTGCCGGGAAGCGTAGGCGACAACCTTGCCTTCTTGCATCAGTACGCATCCGAGGCCCTTCCGGGATGCGTGGCAATATACTTCAAAACTTTTGTGTATGTCTGGTAGAACCAATACTGGGGCTGTTGTTAATTTCTTTTTGAGTTCCTGGAAGCTTTTCTCACAAGCTTCAGTCCATACAAATTTCTTATCCTTCTTGAGTAACTGTGTCATTGGTTTGGCTATGGTGAAAAATCCCTCAATAAACCTCCGGTAATATCCAGCCATTCCGAGGAAACTTCGTACATCTGTTACATTGGCCGGTGGCTTCCAACCAAGTACAGCCTTGACTTTTTCCGGGTCCACAGCAACTCTTTCTTGTGTCAATACGTGGCCTAGAAAACTAACCTATCTTAACCAAAATTCACATTTGCTGAACTTGGCGTAGAGTTGATGTTTCCTTAATTCTCCCAGTACAATACGGAGATGTTCAGCATGGTCTTCTGGTGTCTTTGAATATACCAAGATATCATCTATAAATACCACCACAAATTTGTCCATAAATTTCATAAACACTTTGTTCATGAGGTGAACAAAATATGCAGGGGCGTTGGTCAGTCCAAACGGCATTACTGTAAATTCATATAGTCCGTATCTGGAGGTGAATGCTGTTTTCGGGATATCTTTTGTCTGTACTTTTAATTGATGATAACCCGACCTTAAATCAATTTTTTTAGAAAACCTTGGCTTGCGCGAGCTGATCAAATAAATCATTTATCCATGGCATCGGATATTTGTTCTTGATAGTGACCATGTTGAGCGCTTGGTAGTCTATACACAATCTCATAGTCCCATCCTTATTTTAGGCAAATAATACCTGCGAACCCCAAGGTGAGGAGCTGGCCCGTATAAATCCTTTGTCCAATAATTCCTTTATTTGCTTCTTTAGTTCAACCAATTCGGATGGTGCCATTCTGTATGGTTTCTTGTAAATGGGGATGGTTCCAGGTGCTAGCTCAATGATGAATTCTATTTCTCTGTCTGGTGGCATGCCTGGCAGTTCTTCGGGAAATACGTCCGGAAACTCACATACTACTGGAACTTTGCTTAACTCAGAAGTGTCTACCTTGTTTAATTTTGGGTGTCGCGATACTGGTCTTTCTTGAGCTGCGACTCTTATCGTCTTTCCGTGATGATGTGTAAGAATCACAGTTCGGTTTAAGCAATCGATAAACCCTTTGTTGGTGGTTAACCAGTCCATACCCAGGATAACATCCAGTCCCTTGTTTTCCAACACGATGAGATTTGCGTGAAACTTTAATCCTTCAATTTCAATAATTACACCTTGGCAGTAATTCTGAGTGATCTGCTTACTTCCGGGGGACTTGATGGTCATTGATTTTCCCAAGGGAAGCATCGAAAAATCATGTTGCAAAGCAAAGCTCTTCGAAATGAACGAATGAGAAGCTCCAGAATCAAACAAAACCGTGGCAGATGTTGTGTTGACAGGGAACGTACCGAGTACGATATCCGGGGCATCCTGTGCTTGCTCCTTGGTCACATGGTTCACGTGGCCTTTCTTGTGGTTGTTATTGGGGTTGAAGTTGTTACGCTTGGGCGCGGAATTGTTTCCATTGCTGTTTGGCTTCGGTGCTGTGTTCCTTGGCTTTGGGCACTGTTTGGCATAGTGTCCCTGTCGGGGGAAACTGTCCACCACGAGCACCTATGGGACCGGAGCCCCTTGTTCGTGCGGTAAGGGAGCGGAGGGAGCACAAAGAGCAGATCGTAGAGCTCACGCAGGCACTTTACCCAGGTTCGGGCCGCGATGGACGCGTAAAACCCTACTCCTGCTTGATTTGTATTGAGTATTGGAGCTCGAGAGCTTGAAGAACTAGCTACACCGAGTGAGAGTGCTGTCTAGGTTCCGAACCCCCTCTACGTTGTGCACGGGCCTCCTTTTATAGCTCAAGGGGTCACCGACAGGTGTCAACGTAGGAGAAAGGGGTAAAAATGTAACTTTGGTGGTAGTTGTAACAGTACGGGAACAGTGGATGAACAGTGCATGAACAGTGGTCATCACCTACTTTGACAGTGGGGGACAAGAGCATTAAATGCCCGTCGCCGTCGACCCCAAAAGCGCCCGCCCTTGCGTCTCCGTTTGCCACGGCAGTAGCTTCGTCACCGTGGAGGGCCACCATGTCCCCCAGGCTGCACAGCCATCCGCCACGCGTCCCTGGAATGGCCCCAGGGCGACGCGTGGGCCGATGAGCTGGAGCGCGGGCACACAGTGCAGACTTCCCCCAGCAAGCACCTTGCCGGGGGCTTGATCTTGTCGGGCCGGGAAGCTTGTCGCTCCCCGGGTCTTGCCGGGGCGCGGAGTGCGCCGGGGCTTGTCTTCTAGATACAGTCTTCTGGTTTTCCTGGCAAGCTCCTCTCGCCAGGGCCTTGAGGTAATGAGGTAATCTTGAGCCTGGGACGGCCTTCCCAGCAAGCTCCACCTGCCGGGGCCTTGATCTTCTGTCTTGTATACTTTGTTTTTGAATGGCTTAAATAAGGATCAGAGAGGTTTCCGGCAAGCACGTGGTAGACCCTGCCGCGGGAAGCTGCTACTGCCCGTGCACAAGTTGGGGTACTAAGGTACCCCTATCTTAGTACACCGACAGGAGCCCCCGGGCCTGGGCCACACACGGTGCCCAGCGCTGTTGGGCCAGGCCCAAAACAGTGCACGGACATCGCGCGGCCCACGGCGAGCCGTAATTCCCCTTCCGCTTCCGCCGCGTCCCTCTCTAACGGCACGCGTCGATTGCGGCGTCGTGGGAGAGATCGTGGCCACGTTCTTTAATGGGAAATGCGGAGCGTCCCCCACTTCCCCCTTAAAAGCAGAGGAAGCAGGGGCCGTTACCTTACTTCGTCTTCATTGCTTCTTCCACCTCCAGAAATCCCCCTCTGCGCTCCGCCTCCTCATCTCCTCCGCCCTCTTCCGCATCCGCGGCGCCGTCGAGCTTCCCGCCCATTCCTCCGCCGCCTCCGCCATGGCTCCGAAGGCCGAGAAGGCGAAAGCGGAGAAGACCAAGAGGGAGAAATCCGAGCAGGCGGCAAAGCTTGTCGCCCTGCGGAAGAGGAACGTCGTCTTCGCGCCGAGGCTCAGCGCAAGGGAGCTCTGGAACAAGTATTATCTGTTCTGGGCCAAGAAGACCAAGGCGCATCCCCGCACCCGAGTCTACCCGGCCGCCGCCAGAGATCTGTACCCCAGCGGGTATTTCTTCTTTGCTGTCTTCTTCCACTGCGGCCTGTGTCCCCCATTCTCTGAATTTTTCTGTGATATCATGAACACCTACAACCTCCATCTCTTAGACTTCACCCCCAACGCCATCCTCACGATGGCGGTTTTCGCACATCTGTGCGAAAACTACATAGGGATTTATCCAAACGTAGCGCTCTTTAGGCATTTCTTCATGCCAAGAGCAGAGGCCGGCGCCCCCCTCTCCGGAGGGATCTCTTGGGTCTTTCGCTTGAACAAGAAGGAATCTTATCTGAAAGGGGAGCTCCGCGGCAAGTGGGAGGAGTGGCGTGCGGATTGGTGCTGGATAGTGGAGGACGAGCCGCAGCCTTTCACTGCGCCACGCACAACACCTATAGTGCGCGGCAGGGACTGGAGTGACTTGGCCGCAGATGACATCAAACTCAACGCTGCCCTTGTTAGGATTCTTCGTCTCCGGGTAGCCAAGTTGACCATCGGAGAGGTAGGAGCAGACTTCCTCCGCCGCCGCATTGCTCCTTTACAGGAAAGGAAAAGGCCAGCATGGGAGTTTGGCAATGCGGCGGACATAATGAGGTTGTGCCCGGGGCTAAATTACAACTTCACGGTGCTGGAGCTGAAGGGGATGCTCCGGGAGCTTTTCAAGCACAACCCGGCCCACCCGGAGTGGTTTAGACCTCCCCGGGGAGTAGTACCACTATGCAACAGCACCGCCCGGGACGCATTGCGCGCAATGATGCCTGCGTGCGATTCTCATGGCGTCGACCCCACTTGGATAGTGCCCAAGCCGGATGCCATCATGAGTTTCTTCGACAACTTGGTGGAGGTGCCGAAGAACTCCGATGAGATCAAGGGTCTCACCCGGGCCACCACGGATCGAGAGATAGCTTATATTGCTACCCGGGTGGAAGAGTCCGCCGCAGCCGCAGCGGTAGGAGAATTTGGGTTCACCGTCGACGAGGCAGAGGCCGAGGACGCGTCGTGCCAGGCCGAGGAGGCAGAGATCCGGAGACTTCTCAAACTTCCGCCCGACGAGCTCGCCGGGGTCCCCTCACTGAGGCACGCCGGGATCCCCAGGATTGTGAGCGAGGCCGCGGCAAGAGGCGAGGTTGCCAGAGGAAGCAGAGGCGCCGGAGGGAGCGGAGCCACCGGAAGGAGCAAGGCCGCGGGGCAGGGTGCTGGGCCCAGCGAGCCCGCCGAGGAGGAGGAGGAGGAGGAGGACGCCGGAGCCGACGAGGATACTGGCGGATCCTTGGGGTTGGACGACGTCTCCTCGGCCTCGGAGAGCTCTCCGCCCCGGGCAAGTCCCAGGCGATCTCCGTTGAAGCGCCTCCGCAAGGTGCCTACGGCGACAGGGACGCAGGCGCCCCGACAACAGCCTGCTCGCCGGACGACACGGGCCACCAGGGGGAGCCAAGCGGCGACGGAGGCGCCCCGCACATCAGCCGCGACGGAGGCGCCCCGCGCAACAGCTGCGGCGGAGGCGCCCCGCGTGCCAGCGCCAAGCGGAGGGGAATCCTCGCAGAGCGGAGCGGCTGCTCCGCCTGCTCCCCGGGCCTCGGCGTCAACAGAGGCTGGGTCTTCGCAGCCCCCAGCCCCGGAGACCGCCAAGCGCCCGAGGGAGCCTTCTCCTCCGGCTCCTCGTGCAGAAGCGCCTCAGGTGGAGTTTGATTTCTCCGCCTTGAGCGACGACGACGACGAGGAACAGGAGTAAGCACTTGTATTTTGTAGCTTCTTCAACTCTGTCTTGATTCTTTCTTTGTCTATTCTGATTTTGCTTCTGGCCTTGACTTCAGGACCCTGGCCCAGCGAGCGGCGAAGAAGGCCAAGGTTCCCGTGGTGGTTGGTCGAGGACGACTCGCCCGCCGCGGCGACAGGGGACACGCCAGCGACGGACTTGCCGGACCCAACCGCTGCTCCGAGGAGCAGCCCCCAGCGTAAGTCTCGTTCTGAACTTCCTACTTGTCGGGCGCGCCTGAGGTTCCAGCTTGGTATTGATATTTTGTTGTCTTGCTTGTCTTGTGCAGAAACGGAGCCGCAGCCGCAGGAGCGCCCGGAGACTACTCCCGTGGAGCCACAGGTCCCGCCGTCCCCGCCAAGGACGAACTCTCCGGCGAGGGAGAGCGCTCCGCCAAGGGCGGGTACCCCGCCAAGGGCGAGCAGCCCGGCGAGGGTGGCCACCCCGCCAAGGGTGAACTCCCCGGCGAGGGAGCCAGTTGTCGACGAAATCCGCGAAGGTAAGTCTTGCAACCTTGTCTTCTTGGATTTGTCTTTTTTGGATATTTGCTTGAACCTTTTCTTTTCTTTTTCTTCTAGATCCTCCCGTGCCGGACCGGATGGAGACCGAGGTCGTCGGCGAGGAAGGCGCGCAGGGAGACGACGGCAACGCCCCTGTCGTCGAAAACATGGCAGGAGCCGACGAGCCTGCGACCGAGGATACTGCCCCGACCGTAGACGCAGCGGCCGGGGAGGGGGACGGCGGCCACACTGCCGGCCCGGAGGCGGCAGGAGCGTCTAGCGCTGCGCCGGCCGCCGACCCCTCCACCGAGAAGGAGCAGTCCGCCTTCTATCTTGAGGCTCCCAACGGCGTCTTCATACAGGTGCCGTGGGGATCCTCGTCGCGAGCCCCCGAGGAGGGAGAGACCTTCGACGGGGAGGTCCTCGCCTCCACGGGGCTGAAGATCGTCGAGGCGCCGGGCGGAACGACGAGCCCGAGGAGGAGAAACTGCTTCACCGGCTCCAGGCCCTTTACCAGGCCAGGCAGGCGAAACTTGAGTCTCGGGAAGCCCTCACCGCCAAGGCCGCAGCAGATATGGAGAAACGCGCCGCGGAGCTCCGCGCCGCCAACCAGGCGGCCCTCCGCGACTTGGCGGAGGAGCGCAAGAGGCTTGCTGGAGAGTACCAAGAGTGGCTCCTGGAGAAGGCCGAGGCCGAGGAGCAGCAGCGACTCGCCGGAGAAGCGCTGTCCCAGCGAGAAGGAGCGCTCAACCAGCGGAAGGTCGACCTCGACTCTCACGAGGACGACCTTGCCGCCCGGGAGCAAGCCCTTGGCGGAGAGCTGAAGGAAGCGAAGGCCGCCGCAGCCACCGCGGAGACCGCCAAGAAGGACCTCGAAGCTAAGGTGGTGCAACTGGAGGAGTACCTGAAAGCGAGCACGGAGAGGGTCACCGCGCTCAACATAGAGCGCGAGAAGGATGCCCATACCAACTCAGAACTCCAGGTACGCCTCTCCAAGCAGGGCGACGAGCTCAAGGCCGCCAAGGACTCGATTGCAGATCTGGAGCTGAAAGTCTCTACGCTGAAAGATTCACTCGACGCCGTCCGGGACCGCGAAACCAAGTTGAAGGACGAGCTCCGCAAGGAGCGAGGCCTGGTGGAGAGCGCCGCCACTTCAGCTGACAACTTCCGCCGGACCGTCGAAGTATGGACTGAAGATCTGGTGGCTTCTGCAGCTAGCATCGACAAGGAGCTGATGGCGCTGAAGGTGGAACACCTCATATATTCTCCGGATCCAAATCTCCCACACAGCGCCAAGCTTAGTCTCTTCTTCAGAGGGGTCGCGCCGGCACTCGCAAGTCTACAGAAGAAGCTCCCCGCGCAACTGGCCGAGGAGTCACGCCAGCTCTGCGCGGGTACCTTGGAGCGCGTCCTGACGAAGATCGTCTACCGCAATCCTGGTATAAATCTCGTCAACGTCCTCCGCAGCTTGCCGGCCGACGCAGATATGGAGGCGCTGAAGGCGCAGGTCGCCCACATCATCGCCAAGGTGAACAAGATCTCCAGGCGTGAGGGTGATCTCGTAGACTAGGCCTCTTTCTTTTGTTGCTGCAAAGTGTGTCACGAACATGAACTCATTAGCCATGAACTTATTAGCCATTGCGACAAGATATCTCTGTAATATATTTATCTTATTTTCGAGCAATTGATGCAGTGTTATCTCCCTTGTTTTGGTCCTTTACTTTGTATGCTTTTTACCCTACGCTTTTTAGGGAACTTGCCGACAAGGGACCCTTGCCGCGAGCGCTGAGTGCTGGACTCTGAGCAGCCTGCTGGCAAAGGCCTTACCGGCAAGCAACCTTGCCGCAGCTAGTCGCAACGCACTTAGCTTGCTGAGCGAACTCGAAAACGAAATAAGGGCGCGACACTTGTCGCAGCTCTCTTAAGCCGTTGAGCGTACTCGAAAACAAGACAAGGGTGCGGCTAGCCACGGGTAGGTTCCTCCGCGCACATGTTTTCCATACAAAGTGTGGTTGTTCAAGGAAGACAACTAAAATTTAAAAATTTGAACTGCTCAAATTCCGGTAACTTAGCTTTCATAATCTGCTCGTTCTCCGGTAAGCTTTTCTTCCTTGAACATCACTTGGTTCGTCCTCCACCTCCTTCCCCCCCGGCAAACTTGTGCGCGAGGAACATTCTTCCTGCTTAAGAGGGAAAGAAAAAGGAGAAGAGGAAACAAGTATAGGGTTCCTCGGCATGGTAATGCTTACCGGATATGTGTGTTGCACAAAATGCCAAATGATGCATGCAAATAACAAAGAAAAGCACGAGAATGGCAAATAGTGCGAAAACACAAAGCTTTACTGATGCACGGGATCTGCGCCCGGCTTTGTACAAAGGTTTACATGCAACAGCGGCAAGACTCGTACAAAAGGTGGTTGCCGGAGCGGATCACGGCAACCGCGCCTTATGGGTGAAACTTTCGAAGATGCTCTATGTTCCAGGAGTTGCTCACCGGTAAGCCTTCTTCGGTCTCAAGGCGGACAGCGCCGGGCCTTGTAACTTGTCTCACCCGATAAGGGCCTTCCCACTTCGGCGTCAACTTGTTGGAATTCTTGGCGGACTGAACACGCCGAAGAACAAGGTCGCCTTCCTCGAGACTCCTGGCCTTGACCTTGCGGCTATGGTAGCGGCGCAAGGCTTGCTGGTATCGAGCAGCTCGTACAGCAGCCTGGAGACGTTCCTCCTCGAGGAGCAATGCATCATCTTGTCGCAGTTGCTCTTGCTCGAGCTCATCATAAGCGAGCACTCGAGGAGATCCGTATACGAGTTCCGTGGGGAGAACTGCCTCTGCCCCATAGACAAGGGCAAAGGGTGTCTGTCCGGTGGCTCGACTTGGTGTTGTTCTGATTGACCAAAGAGCCGCCGGCAACTCCTCTATCCAGTTTCTTCCGCACTTGCGCAACCTGTCGAAGGTCCTCGTCTTGAGCCCGCGCAGCACTGTAGGATCGAAAGTAGGTCTAGAGGGGGGGTGATTAGACTACTTGACAATATAAAAAATCTGCCTTTAGATCATGCAATGTTTTTGGCAGTTTCACAATTAAGATCAATTCAAGTATCACCCTACACATGCAATTCTAGAGTATAAGCAGCGGAAAGTAAATTGCACATGTAAAAGAGAGGTGGAGAAGATCAAACGCAGTTTGGTGACACGAAGATTTTTGTCGTGGTTCCGATAGGTGGTGCTATCGTACATCCACGTTGATGGAGACTTCAACCCACGGAGGGTAACGGCTGCGCGAGTCCACGGAGGGCTCCACCCACGAAGGGTCCACGAAGAAGCAACCTTGTCTATTCAATCACGGCCTACGCCCACGGAGGACTAGCCTTACTCGGGGTAGATCTTCACGAAGTAGGCGATCTCCTTGCCCTTACAAACTTCTTGGTTCAACTCCACATCTCAAAGACGGAGGCTCCCAAGCGACACCTAACCAATCTAGGAGGCACCACCCCCCAAAAGGTAATAGACGGTGTTGATGATGATGAACTCCTTGCTCTTGTGCTTCAGATGATAATCTCCCCAACACTCAACTCTCCTCACTGATATGGCTGTGGTGGAAGAAAGGTTTGAGTGGAAAGCAACTTGGGAAGGCTAGAGATCAAGTTTCATATGGTAGGAATGGAATGGCTTGATCTCAACACAAGGGTAGGTGGTTCACTTCTCAGAAAGTGTATGGTAGAAGTGGTGGTACTTTCTGATGGCTCTCCTCACGAGTGAAGAGGGGGTGGAGGGGTATATATAGCCTCCACACAAAATCCAACCGTTACACACACATTTGACCAATCTCGGTGAGACCGAAGTGAAAACTCGGTCAGACCGAAAGTTCAAATATAGTGAACGTTGGGATTTTCGGTGGGACCGAAAATACCATCTCGGTGTGTCCGAAGTGAGTCAAAGGTTGGAGCTTGCCATCTCGGTGTGACCGAAAACAACAACTCGGATATTCCGAAATGCTGTCAATTGGTTACAGAAGGTTGGCAGTCCATTTTCGGTGAGACCGAAACTCAGAATCGGATGGACCGAGAAATTAGGGTTTGGGGAAATAACTGAAGTGGTTCATCTCGGTGGGACTGAGTTTGCAGAATCGGTTTGTCCGAGATTACTTATGAGTGTGTTGAAAAGTGAAGAGTGCTGATAGTTGAGGGAGCTAGATCACCAAGCACTTGAGCAACAAGAACATTAACACAACCTCATCCCCTTTTAATAGTATTGGTTTTTCCTATGGACTCAATGTGATCTTTGATCACTAAACCAAAAATAGAGTCTTGAGCTTTTGCCAATGCTTGTCTTAGCATTTTGAGGGGTCCACTTCTTCAGACATTTCCATACCCATATCATCGAACTTTTCTGAAATGATTCTCAAGTGAATATTAGTTCAATGATATATATGTTGTTATTAATTACCAAAACCACCCGGGGATTAGTTGCACTTTCAATCTCCCCCTTTTTGGTAATTGATGACAACATATAGATCAAAGCTTCGACAAAGGATATAATCAATGAATAATATCGTCGCTTTGAGAAGTATGTGATAAACAAGAGCTCCCCCTAAATTTGTGCATTATTTGAAATTTGCGTTTGAATGCAAATGCACAATCGATTAGGATTATGGGTCACTCTTCCATGTCACATACATCTTGGTGGAGCGCACAAAATGATAAGAATGAGTAACATGCACTCAATCACCAAGACAAGAGTAAATAGCCATACAATAAGGAATAGCATATGATAAGCAATAAGCACACATTAAGGCATAGTATGACTAAGCACTCATTAAGGTAGCATCAAACTTAGTAGCAAGCACACTTAAAGTATCAAGAACCAAAAGAAACCAATGTATCACAAAGAAAACCGGCAAAAGAACGAAAGACGAAAGAGCACTCTCTCTCTCGAAGCCCTATGATCTATAACAATTTCTCCCCCTTTGGCAACAAGTTACCAAAAAGTTCGAAAAGGTATAGAGCTAAGCGTCACTGCGGGCTCTGCTGGCGGCTCCCGTCTGGGTAGATGTCAGTGTAGAGATAGCTGCATCGGCGAAGACTTCTGCTGAAGTCTGTGGTGGAGGAGTGGATGCTGGAGCTGGAGGAACTGCTGGAGCTGTAGCTGGTGCTGAAGTGGTAGCCCTGGAGTCTGTCACTGGGATAGCTGCAGATCTGGATCCTCTGGGAACCTGAGCAGTCTGGCGATGAGAGACTTGGACTAGATCATCCTGCATAAGCTCTGCTCTCTCCTGCCTTGTCTCCTCCATGTCTGCCTCAAGCTTGTTGACAGACACCTGAATCTCAGTCAGCTTCACGTCCAGAGCGTGGATTTTGTCCTCGACAATCCTCTCTAGGCTCTCCTGAGATTGCTCAATGCTGGCCAGGCGTTGTTCAATCCTTTGGGTAGCTTCAAGAATTTGTTCTCCAAAGCTCTTTGGCTTAGCTGCTGCTGCTGCTGCTTCTTTGTCAGCTTTAGCCTTCTTCGCAGCTTCGATTTTGGCTTGTCCTTCAACTGAGGTAGGATCCTCTTCATCCATCACAACTACGTTGTCCTCATGCTCTGGCTGTAGTGGTAAGTGCTTCCTATCCAACATGAATTTGCCCGTGCCAAACTTGGCGTTGATGAGCATCTGAATCTGCGGTGCAAACCCACACGACCTCTTCTGGTCAGCTGCAGTCCTCTTAATGGTCTCTACCATCAAGTCCATCACCTTAAAAGGTGCCTTCTCATCGAGAATGTGCAGCATGTTGATAGAATAGCCTCGTATCATCCGGTGGTCTCCAGACTTAGGCATCAATGTATGCCTCAGAATAGTGTTAGTGGTGGTCAGACCTGCCTGGAGATAGTACACTGAGCCAAGCTTCCATCCTTCCAAATCAGCAGCCGGGATCTCCTTGTACATGTTCTTCATGGAATCATGACTCTTCTTAGGAATCCCATAGACATCAATGTCGTCCTCTCTCTGCACTGGAGCGTTCAGAAGTTCTGCCCATTCTTCAACAGTCGAAGAAAACCTTTGACCTTCAGTCATCCAGGTGATCTTGCCATCAGGATAGAAGTGGGCTGTGGCATAGAACTGCATGATCATCTCGTCATTCCAAGCTGTCAGCTCTTGACCCACAAAGTCAGCAACTCCACATGCAGTAAAGCTCTCATGCACATGGGGAAAGAAGTCCCGGTGCTCTTCACTGTCAATGTACTTCCAGTCAACATACCTGGTGTCAGCAACAATGGGCTTCTTATCCATTAGCACGGTCTCATAGAAATCCTGCTGCTCTCTGGTGTGGAATCTGGGGTCCACAGCAGTCCTTCTCCTTACAGCATATGGATCAGACTGTCTCCATAGCCTGAGACCTTTGTCCTTCCTTGCCTTCATGTCCTCAGCTTGAGGATGAGCATCATTGTGGAGTGGCAACTTGGGACGGAGCTTAAGCAACACATGCTCTTCATCTGATTCAGACGGTGGCATCTCACCTTTGTTCTTCTCAGAAGCTGGAATGCTTCTGGTTGTTCTCTTGGGCTTGGCTGGAGCTGCCTTGGATGGAGCAGGCTTCTTGGGCTTAGAGGAGGCTTGAGCCCGAATAGCATCACCCATGAACTTAGCTTTCTGAGGAGGAGGCTGGGGTGCTTCTTCTTCTTCTTCTTCTGCAGCATCATCTTGAGGTTCAGCATATACTACCCTCTTCCTTTTGGAAGTCTTCTTCACCTTGCTTGGAGCAGGCTCTTCCAAGTTGAGCTTCTTAGCAACTGCTGACTGCTTCACTTTGCTTGTGCCTTTCCTTGGCTGCTGCCCTTGGTGCTCTTTGGCAACCACATTCCTCTTGGGCTTGGAGGTAACTTCCTCAGCAACAAAGTCAGAGTCCTCATCATCAGAAGTTCTCTTCTTCCTGGTTCTGGTGGCTGCAGGAGGCAAACCACTAGGGGTGCTCCTCTCACCATCATCACTGGAGCTGCTTGCAGGACTTGTATCTGCCTCTGGAATTTCAGCAAACGGTGATTCAGACCTGTTCTGGCTGTCACTGACATCTGACATGGCTGAAAAACCTGTGAAAAGATAAGGTATAGGCAGAGTAGAAGAGTTATCACAACTGCAGAGGTTTTTGCAAAAAAATGAGTTCAAAACTTAGTTTTGAGTTTTCACAGAATGTATTTCGGTCAAACCGATTGGCACAACTCGGTTAAACCGAATTATGCAGTGCAATGGCCAGAGGCCAAATCGGTCATTCCGAGTTTCAAAAATCGGCTTCACCGAGATGCATTCCGTGGAAACCTAAACCTAAGAATTTTCCTCGAAACTAGAAGATCTGAACTATTGTATAGGGAACATATCAAACGTGGATTGAATCATGGCAAACCTATCGTGCAAGAATTGGAAGTGGAGCACGAAAAGGGATCGGGACACACCCTAACTTGGTGGTGTCCCTCTACGGCGGCAACGGTGGAGATGATTACCGTTGACGGCGGCGGAGACCTGCGGCGAGGGCGCACAGGCGACGAAGGCGACGATCCGTAGACCAGGGCGACGGCAGCAGGGGTGTTGGGGGCGAACGGTTTGAAGAAAGAAATCGCGCGCAGCCCCTCAGGTATATATAACCCCATGCTGTCGGTGGGACCGAGTTGAAAAACTCGGTGTCACCGAGATATATAACTGCTGTGCAGTTACACATATCGGTCAGACCGAGAGTTTGAACTCGGTTTCACCGAGATGAAACCTAGATCAGTCTAAGCGTTTCGGTTGGACCGAGATTGAGAAACCGGTCAGACCGAAATGGACTTAGAAGGTTTTGGAAGTCAGCCTTAGACGAATCGGTGGTTCCGAGTGCTCCTCACTCGGACTGTCCGAAAAAGACTTGTTCAAAGATGTGATATGAGCATGAATAGAATTTGAGACAAGAAAGCATAGATAGCTAGGGAAAGGTGCTTAGGCATTCTTGTCCATCCATTTGGCCAGAAAAATCAAAACAATCAAAACAACAAATGGATGTCCTTGAATGGATGAAATCATGCATTCAACATGCTCACACAATAAGATAGCAACTGAAATATGTGTCAAACATGCACAACCAATCACTCTAGCTACTAGCACACAATTTGTCGATGACTAGGTCATCTATATATGAGTATATTGACTTAGGAGCCAAATGAGAACATTTGATCATAGGTCATACTCATCGTTTAAGCACAAGTGGGGTTACCACTTTTACATAAAGCATTTATGTGTTCACATCATTTGGAGATGCTTTAGCTCAATTTTTAGAGCAAAGCTCCCCCTAGATGTGAGAACCCCTTTTAAAGGGTCAAACTAACCTTGGGTTGTCGTAGAAGACTTCATGTAGATGTTGAAGATGTGGATGCCCAATGTTGATGTAGATCATCAAGAGTTGGGAGCAATCCTTTGGATTAGGGCACTTTCAATACCTACATGGGTTAGTCCCACAAGGAACAAACAAGAGTATCCATAGACATAGAGTGAAGTACACAAAAGATGATGTCCATGAAAGCAATGATTACCTTGTACCTTGACTTACCAACAAGAGGGTTTGTGACTCCATGAACTAGTGCATGATGTGGAAGTTGATTGCACAAGTTCTTGCCAAAATGAATATGAGTGAAGTTTGTTGGCGGAGTCACCCTCAAGAACCTACTAGTTCTTCTTCTTTGGGATCCACATCATCTTGATGGGAATCCTTGGTGTTGTAGTTGAGCTTGACGAAGTAGAACTTGATGTGTCCTTGGGAACCCACTTGACCATGGCTTGAGGTGCTTCAATGAATGCATCAATCTCCTCTTGAAGCTTGTCCTTGGCCTTTAGCTTGTGTTCTTGTGGTGGAAGGTCATCTTGAGCTTGTTCCACATTGGAAGAAGTAGGATCATACTTCTCCTTTTGTGAGACAAACTGTGGAGTAGGGTATTGACCTTCTTCCCACTCAACACCTTCGGCGTTGAACTTTCGCTCAAAACCAATCCCTTGATTCTTCCGGTGTCTTCCTTGTTTGCGAACAATCTCCTCAAAGTTCTTGCTTCCGGCAAGACTCTTGTAGACACCTTTCTCTATGATTTCCTTCAATAAGCTATTTTCTTGCTCAAGTGTAACTTGGCTTGAAACATTGTTAGTGGAATCAAGAGAACTACTAGAAGCAACAATATTGGATTTAACATTGTTAGTGTTACTACTAGAGGAAGAATTTTTCTTATGCTTGTCATGCTTAGTCTTAATAGGTGGCAAGAAATTAGACAAGAGAAGTCGTTTGGCAAGATATGAAGAACTCTTCTTTCGAAGATCGTCATTGATCGCTTTTAGAAACTCATGTTCTTGCTCTAGAGTGAGCTTCTCGAAGCGTAGCTTCTCATGAGATCTTAGGAGCTCTCTATGATCTTCTTGAGTTGTTTCATGAGCTAACTTAAGAGTGTTTAGTTCTTTAGTTAGACGCTCAATCTCCTTCATAGCATTGTCATTCGACTCTTCTCGACTATAAAGACTACTAGCATTTTCATCATTACTAAGCTCACTAGATTTATCATGCAAGAGCTCATCTTCACCAAGTAAGTCATCCTCATCACTATCAAAGTCAATGAACTCAGGGTGTGTTACCTTGGGGCCTTTAGCCATGAAGCATCTTCCAATTCCCTCATTCGGTGAATCAAATAAGTCGTAGGAGTTGGAGTTGGAGGATACGAGTGCAAGTCCGGCAACACCTTCATCTTGACTATAGTCGGAGTCGGAGACCCATTCACCAACATGAGCTTGATGTCTTCTTCTTGTGTAGCTCCTTGATGACTTGTCTTTCCTCTCCGAATCCTTGCTTCTCCGAGGAGGTCTTCGTTCATAACGATCATCTCTACTCCTTCTCTCTTTCCGAGGTGACTCATCTCTTGCTCTTCTTCTTGGAGATTCTTCTCTTCTCTTGTGGGGAGCCGTACACTCATTTGAGAAGTGTCCGGGTCTTCCACAATTGTAGCAGTTTCGATCACGACTAGAAGATCTCTTTCCATCATATGATCTAGACTTTGAGCTTCTCTCTTTGCCTCTATTCTTGTAGAACTTGTTGAAGTTCCTGACCATTAGGCTTATGTCTTCATTGGAAACTAACTTGTCACTTGAGGTAGTAGGAGCATCACTTGTAGCTTTGTAAGCACCACTTGACTTGTTGTGAAGCTCTTCCTTATCCTTAAGTGTCATCTCATGAGCAACAATTCTTCCAATGACTTCAGTTGGCTTGAGAGTCTTGTAGTTTGGCATCATTTGGATCAAAGTGCACACGGTGTCATACTTTCCATCCAAAGCTCTGAGAATCTTCTTAATGATGAATCGGTCGGTCATTTCTTCGCTTCCTAAGCCAGCAATCTCATTTGTGATGAGAGCAAGCCTAGAGTACATTTCAGCGACTCCTTCACCATCCTTCATCTTGAACTTGTCAAGTTGACCTTGAAGAATATCTAGCTTTGATTCCTTCACAGATTCAGTACCTTCGTGCATTTCAACCAAAGTATCCCAAATCTCCTTAGCATTCTCAAGACGGCTGATTTTGTTGAACTCTTCGGGACGCAAAGCATTGAAGAGAATGTCACAAGCTTGAGCATTGTTTTGCAACATCCGCAACTCTTCGGGTGTAGCTTCGCGATCCGGAACTTTTCCTTCTTCAAAGAAATCACCTTGCATACCAACACAGATAATGCCCCATGCGGCTGGGTTATGACCAAGAATATGCATTTTCATTTTATGCTTCCAACTAGCAAAATTTGTACCATCAAAGTAAGGACCTCTACGATAATTACCCTCACTAGACGCCATACTCTCCTAGGTTGTGAAACCAAGCTTATGGAGTCCAATGCAATGGAAACCAAGGCAATGGAGACCAAAGCTCTGATACCACTTGTAGGATCGAAAGTAGGTCTAGAGGGGGGGTGATTAGACTACTTGACAATATAAAAAATCTGCCTTTAGATCATGCAATGTTTTTGGCAGTTTCACAATTAAGATCAATTCAAGTATCACCCTACACATGCAATTCTAGAGTATAAGCAGCGGAAAGTAAATTGCACATGTAAAAGAGAGGTGGAGAAGATCAAACGCAGTTTGGTGACACGAAGATTTTTGTCGTGGTTCCGATAGGTGGTGCTATCGTACATCCACGTTGATGGAGACTTCAACCCACGGAGGGTAACGGCTGCGCGAGTCCACGGAGGGCTCCACCCACGAAGAAGCAACCTTGTCTATTCCATCACGGCCTACGCCCACGGAGGACTAGCCTTACTCGGGGTAGATCTTCACGAAGTAGGCGATCTCCTTGCCCTTACAAACTTCTTGGTTCAACTCCACATCTCAAAGACGGAGGCTCCCAAGCGACACCTAACCAATCTAGGAGGCACCACCCCCCAAAAGGTAATAGACGGTGTTGATGATGATGAACTCCTTGCTCTTGTGCTTCAGATGATAATCTCCCCAACACTCAACTCTCCTCACTGATATGGCTGTGGTGGAAGAAAGATTTGAGTGGAAAGCAACTTGGGAAGGCTAGAGATCAAGTTTCATATGGTAGGAATGGAATGGCTTGATCTCAACACAAGGGTAGGTGGTTCACTTCTCAGAAAGTGTGTGGTAGAAGTGGTGGTACTTTCTGATGGCTCTCCTCACGAATGAAGAGGGGTGGAGGGGTATATATAGCCTCCACACAAAATCCAACCGTTACACACACATTTGACCAATCTCGGTGAGACCGAAGTGAAAACTCGGTCAGACCGAAAGTTCAAATATAGTGAACGTTGGGATTTTCGGTGGGACCGAAAATACCATCTCGGTGTGTCCGAAGTGAGTCAAAGGTTGGAGCTTGCCATCTCGGTGTGACCGAAAACAACAACTCGGATATTCCGAAATGCTGTCAATTGGTTACAGAAGGTTGGCAGTCCATTTTCGGTGAGACCGAAACTCAGAATCGGATGGACCGAGAAATTAGGGTTTGGGGAAATAACTGAAGTGGTTCATCTCGGTGGGACTGAGTTTGCAGAATCGGTTTGTCCGAGATTACTTATGAGTGTGTTGAAAAGTGAAGAGTGCTGATAGTTGAGGGAGCTAGATCACCAAGCACTTGAGCAACAAGAACATTAACACAACCTCATCCCCTTTTAATAGTATTGGTTTTTCCTATGGACTCAATGTGATCTTTGATCACTAAACCAAAAATAGAGTCTTGAGCTTTTGCCAATGCTTGTCTTAGCATTTTGAGGGGTCCACTTCTTCAGACATTTCCATACCCATATCATCGAACTTTTCTGAAATGATTCTCAAGTGAATATTAGTTCAATGATATATATGTTGTTATTAATTACCAAAACCACCCGGGGATTAGTTGCACTTTCAAGCACTTCAGCATTGGCCCTCTCCGCTTGACCATTGCTCCTCGGGTGAGCAACAGAAGCGAAGCAGACCTTGGCGCCAAGGTCTTGGACGTATTGCATGAAGGTGCGACTAGTGAACTGTGTACCGTTGTCGGTGATGATCCTGTTAGGGATTCCGAAATGGCAAACAATTGCTCTGAAGAACCTGACCGCTGACTGTGCCGTCACCTTTCTCACCGGCTCCACTTCTGGCCACTTTGTGAACTTGTCGATTGCAACGTACAAGTACTCAAAGCCCCCGACAGCACGGGGGAAAGGGCCGAGGATATCGAGCCCCCAGACCGAGAAGGGCCAGGACAAAGGGATCGTCTAGAGAGCTTGAGCTGGCTGATGAATTTGTTTGGCATGGAACTGGCACGCTTCACACTTGGTTACTTGTGCAGTTGCATCTTGGAGGGCTTCTTGCCAGAAGAACCCTTGCCGGAATGCCTTTCCGGCAAGTGCCCTTGCGCCAATGTGGTGGCCACATATGCCTCCATGTATTTCTGCCAACAGCTTCTGTCCATCTTCTCTGGAAATGCACTTCAACCTGACACCATTGAGCCTTCTTCTGTACAGTTCGTTGTCCACGAACTGGTACATACTTGACTGCCTGGTTATTTTCTCTATCTCTGCTGGGTCGTCGGGAAGTTGTCCAGTTTGCAGAAAACGGACGATCTGCTGCGCCCATGCCGGAGCCCGAGGCTCAACGGCAAGGACTAAAGGCATGAGGGCCGCTGCGGGGACCCCAGCTTCTACGGCAAGAACCTCTGGTTCTGTCGGAGCTGATGGTCCCCCGGCAAGCCTGCCGGGGCAATGCTTGTCGGGAACGCTTGCTTCAACTGTACAGACCCTTGGGTCCGCAGGAGCAAACTGTTCCTCAGCGTTCTGGTTGTCGATCTTGGGGACCTTGGTGGCGGCCTCGGGGAGATCCGCCGGCAAGTAGTCGCCGGAGACCAACTTTCTCTTCTTGGTCTGCCCAATTGATGGTGTAACGGACGGCTGAGTTAGCTTGAGCAGGAAGGTCCCTGGTTCCACAGGTAACTTCATTGCAGCACACTTTGAAAGTCCATCTGCTATATCATTCTGAGCTCTCGGGACGTGCTCCATTTGCAGACCTTCAAAGTGCTCTTCAAGCTTCCTCACTTCATCTACATAAGCTTCCATCAAAGGGCTCTGGTAACTCTTGTTGACTTGTCGGACCACCAACTGAGAATCTCCCCGCACAATCAGTTTCTTGATCCCAAGTTCCGCTGCAATTCTGAGGCCGACAAGCAGACCTTCATACTCAGCAGTATTGTTTGTCGCTTGTTCCCTGGGAAAGTGCATCTGGATAACATACTTGAGGTGCTCCCCGGTGGGTGCTATGAGTACCACACCGGCTCCAGCGCCTTGCAGCGAGAAGGCACCATCAAAGTACATTACCCATTCGCTTGTCGCTTCTTGTACGGGTACGCTCGTCTCTGGAACTTCTTCATCGGGCGTTGGGGTCCATTCAGCTATAAATTCTGCCAAAGCTCTGCTCTGTATAGTTGAAGTACTTTCAAACTTGAGACCAAAGCTCGACAGTTCCAGTGCCCACTCGACGATCCTGCCTGTTGCTTCTGGATTCTGCAATATCCTCTTCAACGGAAAGCGAGTGACCACTGTTATCTCGTGTGCTTGGAAGTAATGGCGCATCTTTCTCGAGGCCATGAGGAGGCCGAAAAGCAACTTCTGCACGCCGGAGTATCTTGATCTAGCCCCCTGCAAGAGGGAACTCACAAAATACACCGGGTGCTGCACCATCTTCTTCCGCACCTCTCCTTGCTCCTGCGCAGAGTTGTCCTTGTCGGGGCCAGAGCTTGTCGGAGCAGCCCCCTGCTTGTCGCTGGATTCGCTTGCCGATGGTGTAGACTCCTCGTCGGCCTCCCTCTCCGCTACTAACGCAGCACTAACCACTTGATTGGTTGCTGCTAAGTATAGCAACAACTTCTCTTGTGGCCTAGGTGCGACAAGTATTGGAGTGGAGGATAGGTATCCTTTCAAGTCTTGCAGCGCTGCCTCCGCTTCCGGAGTCCATTTCATAGGACCTGCCTTCTTCAAGATCTTGAAGAAAGGCAGGGCGCGTTCTGCAGACTTTGAAATGAACCTACTGAGAGCAGCTACACAACCTGCAAGCCTCCTTACGTCCTTGACGCGCTTCGGGGCTTCGATCTGCTCGATGGCTTTAATCTTGTCGGGATTAGCTTCAATCCCCCTCTGAGACACAAAGAACCCGAGAAGCTTGCCGGAGGGGACTCCAAAAACGCACTTCTCGGGGTTCAACTTAAGCTGGATCTTGCGCAGATTTGCAAAAGTTTCTTCCAAATCTTGGATCAGGGTATCCTTGCTCTTGCTCGTCACCACTATGTCATCCATGTAAGCTTCTACATTTCTGTGGATCTGTGGCTCAAAGGCAGTGTGCACCACCCTTGCAAATGTTGAGCCTGCATTCTTCAATCCGAAAGGCACGCGAATAAAGCAATAGGTGCCACATGGAGTAATGAATGCAGTCTTCTCTTCATCTTCCTTGGCCATAAAAATCTGGTGGTAGCCTGAATATGCATCAAGAAAGGAGAACAGCTCACATCCAGCAGTGGAGTCAACAATCTGGTCAATGCGCGGCAAGGGAAATGGATCCTTGGGACATGCTTTATTCACATCAGTGAAGTCTATACACAACCTCCACTTCCCATTAGTCTTACGCACGACAACTGGGTTTGCTAACCACGTCGGATGGATCACGCCTCTAACCAGGCCCGCTGCTTCTAACTTCTTGATTTCTTCGGCAATGAATTCTTGGCGCTCCACGGCTTGCTTCCTGACCTTCTGCTTGATGGGCCGCGCATGAGGGCAAACAGCAAGCTTGTGCTCAATTACCTTCCTGGGAATGCCGGGGATGTCAGATGGTTGCCATGCAAACACATCGACATTCGCCCGCAGGAAGGCAACGAGCGCGCTTTCCTATTTGCTATCAAGCGTAGCACTGATGGTGAAGGTACCACCAGTGCCATCCTCATTGGCGGACACCTTCTTGGTTGCCGGTGGAGCGGCCATCCCTTTCTTGCACTTGCCGGTGGAGCTCGATGGAACGTCCTCGACGGCAGCGCAGCACTCCGAAGAGGTGCGTTTGCCAGAGTGGGCTCCAGAGCACTTGCCGGACTTGGTCTTGGTCTTCTTCCCCCCGGGAGCTTCAGCGGCAAGTGTGTTGCTCTCCGCCGCGGCTGCTGCATCCCGGTAGATCTTGTCGGCGCAGATAAGCGCGTCCTTCTTGTCGCCATGGACAGAGATGACGCTTATCGGCCCCGGCATCTTGAGAATATTGTAGGCGTAGTGGGAAGCTGCCATGAACTTTGCGAGGGCAGGACGTCCAAGTATCCCGTTGTACGGCAACGGGATATCGGCAACATCAAAGGTTATCCTCTCCGTCCTGAAGTTAAGCTCCCCGCCAAAGGTCACCGGCAGAGTGATCTTCCCCTTGGGCTTGCTCCTTCCCGGGTTAATTCCTTGGAACGAACCGGTTTCTTCGAGCTCGCCATCTGGTATCTGGAGTTTCTTGATCACAGCTGAGGAGATCAAGTTCAGGCCGGCCCCGCCGTCAACCAACATTTTGGTGACCTTGAGGTTGCGGATAGTTGGTGAGACCAACATCGGCAAGCACCCGACCGCTGTGGTGCGGTCGGGGTGATCCTCAAGATCAAAAATGATGGGCGTGCTGGACCATTTGAGGAGCCTGCGCGACTCCACGGGCGGCTCAGCTACATTCACTTCCCGCACCCACTGCTTGAGTTGGCGGTGGGAAGTGTGCAGAGAGGCGCCCCCGTCGACGCACAGCACCTCTGTGGCCTTCTGGAACTCCTGCTCGCTGTTATCGCCTTCCTCCATGTCGTCGTTGTCGTCTTCCTCTTCATCCTTGTCGCGGCCCCGGGGAGGTCGATCACCTTGCCGCTGCTTGGCCTTGCCGCGGCGCCCTCCCCGACCATTGAAAGGCCGCTTCTTGCTTGGCTCTCCCCCGCCACCTTGAGCCTTCTCCTTGTCGCGCCGCTCGTACTCAGCTTTCTGCTGCTCGACGAGGTACTCGACGCGCTTGCAGTTGGAAAGGTCGTGGCCCTTGGTGCGGTGGATCTTGCAATATTGCTTGTCGGAGCCGTCCGGCTTGTCGGCTGCCGCTACAGGGGCAGGCTCCTTGCCGGAGCCGCCAGCCTGCGTCGTCTTGGCGGGAGCCTCCTTGCCGGATTTCTCGACGACAAGTACCTCCTTGCTCTTCTTCTTTCTATTGTTCCGCCGCCGGCTCTTCTTTGCCGGGGCGGCATCCTCGCTGTCGCTCCCCCCTGCGCCAGCATCCTCCCCGGGGAGTCTCCTCCCCTCTTCGGCGCGTGCGCACTTATCAGCTAGAGCATAGAGCTCGCTGACATCCCGTATCTTGGTCATGGCCATCTCCTCACGCATGCGGCGGTTACGCACGTTCTGGTGGAACGCGCTGATAACCGCGGCAGGGTGGACGTCGGGGATGTTGTGCTGCACGCGGCTGAATCGTTGGATGTACTTGCGCAGGGGTTCTCCTTCCTTCTGGGCCAAGATGTGGAGATCGCTCTCCTGGCCGTGGGGTTTGTGGCCGCCCGTGAAGGCGCCAACAAACTGGTGGCACAGATCTGCCCATAAAGAGATGGAGCCTTCCGGCAAGTGCATAAGCCAAGAACGAACATTCGGCTTAAGCACTAGCGGGAAGTAGTTCGCCAGTATCTTCTCGTCGCGCCCCCCAGCAGCCTGCACCGCGATGGTGTAGATACTGAGGAACTCCGAGGGGTGCGTCTTGCCGTCGTACTTCTCCGGTACGTCGGGCTTGAAGTTCTTCATGCTGGGCCACTGGACACGCCGCAGCTCACGGGTAAACGCAGGGCAACCTGCCGCGTACGGCAAGTCGCCTGGTTCACCGGCCGCGTGTGTGTCAACAGCGGTCCCAGCGCGTTGATCTGATTGCCGCCGGGCTTCTCGGCGGCGCTCGATTGTCGTCCGAGCGTCTTCTTGTCGCCGGTCGTCAAGGACATGGCGCTGGTCCCGATGAGCCCGCGGATCCGACGACGCCGTGGAGTCGTCGTCGACGTTAATCCGGCGGGGAGGCGTCTTCTGCTTCCGCGGCAGGGAGTGCACCATAGTTGCACCCCCGGCGGTCTTGTCGCCGTCGGCCTTCGTCTTCTCGACTTGCCGTGGCCGCGAGGTCGCCGGCTGCTGCGGCGTGTCGTTGTTGGCGAAGGCGATCAGGCTTTGAATTGTTGCCCTCCAGTCCTCGGCCTTGTCTGCCGCTGGAGGGAAGTCGAGAAGCAGTTGCGCTCTTACGAGCGCTTCTGCTGGAGAGGAGGGGAGCGGGGGCGAGCGGTGCGAGGAGCGGGATATGCTCGGACTCCTAACAGGGTTAGAAGGAGCAGGGTCCCGCCCCGGCGACCGCGCCTTGCTCGTGCCAGGACGATGGCCCGGAGCATCCCGCGAGCCTCCGGTTTGTCCTTGGCCCAGCAAGCGGAAGGCACCTCCTGTGCCATGGCGCTGCTGGCCTGTCGTCTGGTGAGATGGACGTGGCGCATCTACGGAGACCGAGGCCTTGGAGTTGGTCCGGCCGTCCGCCTTGTCCTTGGATTTAGCGGTGCCGTGAGTCTCCTCACCGGCGACCACCCTTCCGCCGGCGTCTCCTCCACCCACCGTTGGTTCTGGTGGCGGTGGAACAGACGCAGACGGGCCTGCGACCTCCGAAGCCTTCTTCTTCGGGGCCATGTTGCTGTTGCTGATGAAGCTAACGAAGTTGGAGAGGATGATGAAGAATGCGCCCGCGTGAACGCCGGATCAGGTTCGCACAACCTCGACGCCCCCTACCTGGCGCGCCAAAGATGTCGGGGGAAACTGTCCACCACGAGCACCTATGGGACCGGAGCCCCTTGTTCGTGCGGTAAGGGAGCGGAGGGAGCACAAAGAGCAGATCGTAGAGCTCACGCAGGCAGTTTACCCAGGTTCGGGCCGCGATGGACGCGTAAAACCCTACTCCTGCTTGATTTGTATTGAGTATTGGAGCTCGAGAGCTTGAAGAACTAGCTACACCGAGTGAGAGTGCTGTCTAGGTTTCGAACCCCCTCTACGTTGTGCACGGGCCTCCTTTTATAGCTCAAGGGGTCACCGACAGGTGTCA
This sequence comes from Secale cereale, assembly GCA_902687465.1. Taxonomy (NCBI): domain Eukaryota; kingdom Viridiplantae; phylum Streptophyta; class Magnoliopsida; order Poales; family Poaceae; genus Secale; species Secale cereale. Next base: position 620,276,731 of record LR738709.1, on the reverse strand, counting down.
ACGTAGGAGAAAGGGGTAAAAATGTAACTTTGGTGGTAGTTGTAACAGTACGGGAACAGTGGATGAACAGTGCATGAACAGTGGTCATCACCTACTTTGACAGTGGGGGACAAGAGCATTAAATGCCCGTCGCCGTCGACCCCAAAAGCGCCCGCCCTTGCGTCTCCGTTTGCCACGGCAGTAGCTTCGTCACCGTGGAGGGCCACCGTGTCCCCTAGGCTGCACAGCCATCCGCCACGCGTCCCTGGAATGGCCCCAGGGCGACGCGTGGGCCGATGAGCTGGAGCGCGGGCACACAGTGCAGACTTCCCCCGGCAAGCACCTTGCCGGGGGCTTGATCTTGTAGGGCCGGGAAGCTTGTCGCTCCCCGGGTCTTGCCGGGGCGCGGAGTGCGCCGGGGCTTGTCTTCTAGATACAGTCTTCTGGTTTTCCTGGCAAGCTCCTCTCGCCAGGGCCTTGAGCTAATGAGGTAATCTTGAGCCTGGGACGGCCTTCCCGGCAAGCTCCACCTGCCGGGGCCTTGATCTTCTGTCTTGTATACTTTGTTTTTGAATGGCTTAAATAAGGATCAGAGAGGTTTCCGGCAAGCACGTGGTAGACCCTGCCGCGGGAAGCTGCTACTGCCCGTGCACAAGTTGGGGTACTAAGGTACCCCTATCTTAGTACACCGACAGTCCCTCTTCTCCACAAGCGTAGCAAGTAACACCTGGGCGATACGTGAAATCCTTGTCCCTTGCATGAAATTTTTTGCTTGGACGTGTGTCATTGGTAATGGATTTGTTCGCCCCATTTTTCTGAAAAATTATCTTATTCCTGTTGTTGCGAGTGTGGTTGGTCTGGTCCCTTTTTTCGCTTGCGAATATCTTCCAGACTGCGATGCTCATTTTCCAAAGTAATAGCTTTGTCCACAAGTGTCTTGAAATATGGAAAAGTGTGTACGACTAGCTGGCATTTCAGTGCTGGTGCCAAGCCGTCCATGAATTTTTCCATCTTCTTGTTTTCACTCATACGCTCTTCGTTGGCATAACGAGATAATTGAGTAAACTGACTGTTGTACTCAGTCGCTGTCTTGCTCCTTTGCTTGAGGTCATCAAACTCTCTTTTCTTGATCTTCATAATGCTTCTAGGGATGTGCGCCCCACGAAAGCCTTCTTTAAAATCCTCCCGGGTGATATCATTTTCATTGGGGTGCATGTGCAGAAAATCCTCCCACCATGATGCGGTTGCTCCAGTAAGATAATGCGGTGCATAAAGTACCTTTTCACGATCGGAGCATTGTGCCACAATCAATTTCCTTTCAATGTCTCGAAGCCAATCATCGGCCTCAAGAGGTTTGTCTGTGTGAGAAAATGTTGGCGGACGCGTCTTCTGTAGTTCAGACAATTTAGAAAGCCGCTGGTGTGGCTCACGGTGATTCCCCATATTAATAACATGGTTCATCATTTCCTGATGCTGCTGGTGGCTTTGCTCGTATAGATGGCATACTTGAGAAAATGTTGTGTTGCTGCCCTGCTAACTCGACTGCCCCTGCGTGAAATTGTTACCTGATTGTGTGCCATAATTTTCCTCCGGTGGACTTGGCATGGAACGCGTCCAGGGACGAGTCATTTTTCACTCTGGGGTAATATTGCAGAAATCAAGAGCAAACTGAGCGGCCGAAAAAACCCAAGATTTGCAAAAGCAGCAAAAACACAAGCTCCAAAGATTTTTGAATAAAAACTAGATTGCGCACGGAGAAGGACTGCTTAGTACACATCTTACACGCGAGTCGTAATTATACATACGTCACTCAGGATGTGCGTATACATTCCTGACATGTTATTCATGCTAGTGCACTTCTCCAAGTTCCTACATGATGCGCAAACAGACTACTTCCAACAACCTATTTTACATATAACACATATCATACAAGCGAGCACATCGCGTCGCGGACAGGCGCACTAGTCGGAGATGTTGAAGACTTCCCTCGGCCTGCCGAGGTTAAGGCCCAGTGGTGATGGAGACTCAACTTCCTCCTCACTAATAGGCTCCAGGCGTGGAGTACTGGTACGAGGAGTTGATGCGGGCGCGGCAGGTGGTGCAGCTCTCACTGGGGTAGGAGCAATGACCTGGTCAAACTCCTAAGTGGTAGGTAGGCGGCGAGCGGTGGCTAGGATGGCAGGCGCATCAGATGCTGAGGACGAGACAAATGTCAGTGGTGGTGAAGTATGGAGAAGCTCCCTCCTGTTGGCGGAACCGCTTTGGACTAAGTCCATACGAGCAACCAGCAAGTCGTCCACAAGGTTATCAAAGGCTGCCTCAAGAGCCTTGAGGTACTCAACCAATGATTCGATGGCTTCATCACGTCCCCCCCTTGCGCAAGCAAACGCCTAGTGGCACGTGTCAGGCACGTGGCATGGGAGGTAACGGTAGCGACGAGTCTTCATTGAAGGAACAGCATCCCGGAGACGAGCTATCGCCTCACGGGCAGCCATTTGCATGGCATGCCTCTCCGTAGGCATGGCCCTGCCCACAAATCAGAAGCGGCGTGCTTCAGAACGCCCTCCCTTGAATTGCACCGCGGCCTGGTGCATCAACACGCTATTGCTGATCTTGTGACGGTAGAGAGTAAACTCTGGACGGGTCGATGGCCCGATCGCGACCTTGGTGATGGCGACGAGGAGCTTGATAAACCCCTCAGGAATGTTGGCGAACACTTGTGAATCGCAGTCGCCGCTGGCCATCTACAAAAGTAGACAAAATTTCCGAATAGTCAAGTCATAAATTTATGATGACTAACAAAAAATTGCTACTAATGCAAAAATGCTGAAATAGCACTTAATATGCTAATAACCGATTAGCGATCGCACCTAGTGGCTTCCTGCAGTCAGCCTGGCTCTGGTACCAAGGTTGTCGGGACCGGTTTTTTAGTAAGATAATTACCGAGAGACCTACCTTTTTATCGAACCAGCACAGAAGAATACTTCTTACTGGTAGACAAATCCTTGACATAGAATTCCAGAGTACTGAATATTATACATGGTTGAGCTGAGGTTGCTCAACAATTTATTACAAGCATGCCGATATAATACATAAGGGCGGATATGACACAAAGGTAGGGTGGCATAACTACTAACTCGTAATAAAATGAAGTGGTGGATATGTCACAGTGTAGTGGGTGACATGACTCCAATATCTTAGAGTTCATCGAGTGTCGGAGTGAAACCCGATGAATTTATTTGGTGGGTGGCGGAAGCGGCATAAAACAGTGATCAACTCCAGGATCGCAAGAGACTGACTGGGACTCCACTAGACATCGGACTCGCTATCGAACTCTTCATCCATGTGATCGTCTTCGTCAACATCTGGCCAAATCAACAAGCCAGGTGAGTACTTTGAATGTACTCGCAAGACAGTTCAGACATAAGATATAACAAATGCAAACATGATGCATGAGAGTATTCTAGTAATATATATCCGAATAATGTAATTTGCGCTACAAGGAGAAATAGAAGTCGGGCGGTAGTCCTCCCGAAATCCATAAGATAAATAAAAGAAAATTAAACGAGTGTCTGAGCGACGCCTCGTGAGGAAAAATGAATAAAAACATGCCACAGTCGGACGTGTGAGCGACATCACATAAAGGGCTTATAACAAAAGTAAATAACGAGAATGCCACAGTCGGACGTCTATGCGACATCACATAAAGGGCTTATAACAAAAGTAAATAACGAGAATGCCACAGTCGGACGTCTGAGCGACATCACATAAAGGGCTTATAATGAAAGTAAATAACAAGAATGCCACAGTCGGACGTTTGAGCGACATCTCATAAAGGGCTTACAACAAAAATAAATATCAAGAATGCCACAGTCGGACGTCTGAGCGACATCTCATAAAGGGCTTATAACAAAAATAAATATCAAGAATGCCACAGTCGGACGTCTGAGCGACATCACATACAGGGCTTATATTATCAATGGTATAACGAAAAGAAAAATACTTCAAGAGATTAATCAGTGCAGAGATAACTGGTTAGTTCATCTACCAAAATGAACCTTGACAAATTACCACTCTTGTTACTATCATAAATTACCAGAGACGGTCACCGGGGTTGAAACGAAGATTGATTCTAGGCCATAAACATGGCTACTCGGAAGATTTTGACTCTGCAGAGCTTGTACTCTTAAATCACAGCCAATGGATACCACTAGTCACAAGGACTAGTTCCGTCTATGATGTTTTAGCAGAAACACAACTAACCAGTACACACCCATTTCACATCCTGCTGTCCGGAATCACCCGAGACAACATTCACGAAAAACTTTAAGACGGGGAGGCTACAACCTCGAATAGCATGGGATCAAATTTATATATGCGCGCTCTAAAGGGTGCCCCCCTCTCGGTCCCAACCGGAAACACCCATGCCCCCTGACCGGATGACGGGCTTTAATCCAGGGCCATGGAACCCTCATCCCGGCCCCTCTACTTGGTGTGTACACGGAAAGAGGTTTGCAACTGACTAAACCATAATCTTTGCAGAAGGCATATGATAGTACCAAAAAGGAGATGAACGGGATCATGACTTGATCCACGTTGAAACTAGAGTTAACAATTGACTGGCATGCTCCAACAATACCAGTACACAACCCATCACGTCACCACATGATCGGGGTGGTTCAATAATCATCATTCGGGGCTCACCCGGAGCTTGCTTGCATGAAGTATAATCATCCACAAATGTTTATGCAACCATGCTATGAAGAAGAACTACTCAAGCAAACATGCAACACACTCATCATATCAAAGGTTCAAACATGCTTGCCTGGTTCGGAGTAGTCGGAGTCTAACTCGGTGAAGTTCGCGGCTCCGTCACGTCCTTCGGTATCTACGGGTTCAAACAAAACGAATACTAACATAAATAACGCGCGTGCATAAAAGTTGTCCCAAATATTTTTCAAATAAATATGACAAAAAACTAGACAGAAAATTAAAGAGGACAAAAAAAGAATCAACTTAAAATCTTCTTTAGTTTGAAAGTTATTAGAGTTTCTGTCCAGGGACTTGTCTGTAATGAAACAGAAATATTCCAGGGGCTAGAATATAAAAACAAAAAACGATTCGGTACGCAGTACGCCAGCCGAATAAGGAAAACGTACTTTGCCCGAAGGCGCCTTCCAGAAAAACATTTCATAATGGATTGAGAGGCTGACGAGGGGGTCCAACTCGTCAGGTTTAAAAACGGAAACAGAGGCGCGCCGGCGCCAGAGAGCTACGGTGGTCGCCGGTGCCGATCCACTGCGAGGTAGGGCGAGTGAGTGGTACCTACGGGTTCCTGGTATTCTTCCGCGTCGGTGGGTGGTGGAGTTGACCGTCGGCGAGCCCCACGTCGACGGCGACCCTATCTCCGGTGGACGGCGGCTCGGGTGGTCGTGGGCCTCGTCGGAGAGAGTTGCTGGGGTCAAATTGGAGTGGGGGTTAGTCTCCTAGAGGTGGTAGGAGGCTACGAACGAGTCCAGGGCGGTGGAGGAGCTCTCACCAGAGAGAACGTTGCTGGAACCCGAGGCGGACGAAGGTGGCCGGAGTTGAGGAAGAAGGGCCCCTCGAGGCTCTTCCAGTGGCTGGGCGGGGTCTGGTGAGATGGTGGAGATGTGCGAGGTCGAGAGCGAGCTCGGAGGCGCTATATATAGCCGCCACGTGGCGGTTGTCGTGAATGGGATAAGTCCGGCGATCGATTACGGCGGCGCTGTGGCTGGACGGTTGGTTTAGGTGCTTGAGCATCGACTAGGAGGTGCGCTGATTCCATTTTGGTGCCTAACTCAGCAAGGTAGGGGCGGTTACGGCCTGTCCCCAACGGAATGGCCGTGCGGCACATCGGCGGCAGAGAGCGCGCCCTGTACGTGCCAGGCCACGGCGACGGTGCTGCAGGCGTGCGCTGGCAAGGAGGTGGCCACGCGGAGCTTCCAGGCGACTTGGGCGGTGCCGAACGGCGTTGTGCCGCAGGGTGCCTCCTGTCGGCCGCCACGGGTAGCTCTGCCGCCGCGGAGGACGCCGGCGCAGGCAGGCCAGGGTGCCACCGACGCCAGGAACCAGCCGAGTGCGCGTGCGGCGCTCTGGATAAGAGCGAGGTGCAGTGCAGCAACGATTCAAAGCAGCACTGGTGAGATTGAGGAACGTTCTCTGACGAAACTGACGAAGCTGCACTGTCGCCTGTTAACTTCAGTTAACTTTTTTGAAACTGACAGAAACAGTGCACGCCAGGTGTTGAACGAAATGATATTGGCATGTGGAAAATCTTTCTGGAGCTGATATTTTGTGGAGTGGTCTCTTGATGCATCTAGAGGCTGCCTGAATTTTCACAGATTTTTAGGAAGAAGAAAAGTATGAATATCACCAAAATTTGCAAATCTGGTCCAGACTTGCAGCAAGTGAAATTTGAAAATTTTGAACTATGGACCAGTGAAACAAGATGGATCTAGGTTGTGGGTACTAAGGACTAGCCAGGAGTGTTGGTTTGGAATCAAAAATCAAAATGATCATGGTGGTTCCTTTGTAAGTCACCATGATTCATTTCAAAGGACATAAATTGTTTTTGGTCTAAAATAAATAGAAGAAAAATCCCAATAAGATTGAAACCTACTGGAATTGATGAGAGACTTGTTTCAAGGTGAAGAGGAATTCTTGGAGAGAAATACTTTCATTGGGGGCCATGGCAAGAAAAGGTTTGAAAGGGGAAGACAAGTCCAAGATTCTTATATGATGGATATTCATGGAGGGAAAAGAATCAAACAAACCCTATTGAGAAAAAAAACTTGTGTTGAGCTAACACAACAAGAAAACCTTCAAGACCAGAATCAAGCTTGAGAAGAACACACAAACTTTGGTCAGAAAGATTTTAGAAAGGGTTTTCAAGAGAAGATCAAATGTCCCCCTTCTAAAAGACTAAAAAGTTGGAAGAAACCAAATCCAAAAATTTGGAGTGTTACATGCTCCTTGCGTGGTGGCAGAGTGTATGAGTCGATCCCCTTCACAGTGGGAATCCTAGCTACTTATATAGGCGGCCACGGTCCTCTTCCCCCGAAATGTTTTGGGCGGGAAGGGATCCCACAACGGCCATCTTTGAGCGGGAACACAAGGACGTTCCTACCCTGACAAAAGCAGTCTTCGCCTGCAAAAGGACCAGGCGGTGACGCGGTGGTGGGCTCGATGGTGACATCTTCCTTATCGTCCTTGCGGTCTTCGTTCTCGTTGCACCAATGGGGAAACCTTTGCCTCGCTCCTCGGGAACTTGTGGCTACGCTGTCCCTCTTGCACCGAAATGGTAACTACGCCGCTCGCGCGCGCTGGCACCCGCTGGCGCGATGCATCGCTGCTGATATGACTGCCTCCTCCTGAGGCAGGCTTGGCCTTGGATTCTCCGCCCCTCCGGAGCACCTTGATGAGGCTGCTCCTGAGTAGGTCTTGACGTCGTTCTCCTCGCGAGGCTTGGCTCCCTCGCGAGGGTCTTGGGTAGCTGGTTGATCAGTTGGGTCGTACCAGGCCTTAGTAGGAGCTCGTCGTAGCCCGCAGATAGGCAAGTCTGGGTACCCTGGTTCCCAGTACGCCGACAGAGATATCCTTAGGTGAAGGTGGCCCGTCCTGAGCACGGATCGTACTCGGTGCCAGCTTGCTCGCACCCTTGTTATTCGTTCTTTTCCATCCCTTCTGCTTCTTCTGCTGTAATGGGATCGAGTTCTACTCATAGACCACCTTCTTGAGTGTGTTGGGGCTGATAATATTTCGCACCTTGGCTATCTGAGGCTCGGTGAAGGCGGCAGCTGCAGGCGTCTCCTGAGAACTGAACGCCAGACGACGCCTGTTGCAATTGGGTTTTCTCCGCGGTACCAGCTAGATCGAGATCGTCTTTTGCAGGGTTGGGTTCTTGAGAAGGAGGCCCCAAGAATTTGTCATCGTACCCATATTCGTTTATGTACTTATCGACGTTGGTAAATATACCGTCGTCGTCGTTCGGATCCTATGCCATATGCATGTCCGGATCAGCTGACGGCGGTAGCGTTGCGGCGGTCTTGCCATGGCTTGGCACCGGCACGACTGGCGGTGTTGTCTGTGGGGTGGTGTCCCCCGCCCCCAAACGAATCTGGCTCTTCGGCCAAAGCAAGGGCTAGCTTATGCAGGCACTCAGGGTCATCCCATCATCTTCATCGGCCCCAGGGGGTCGATACGGAGGTAACAAGTCGTCAAAGGCCCGCAGCACCTGAACCAGTTGAACCCTATACACGGTGGGTGGCATCGCATTACCGTGGAACACGCGGCTGCCCGGTCGAACGATTCTGGCCTTGGCGACATCGATCAACTTGCCGTCCACGAAGTGCAGTAGAGTGCATGGAACATCGGCGGCGCCCTGCGAAAACATGTAGGGCGTCAGGGATGCCCAGTCAAAGGCAAGGAGATGAAGTCATCGGCCGAGAGAGGCTTAATTAGTTACCGTGATGGCGTCGAGCTCGGCTAATGTCGAGGTACCGCCAACGGCGGGCATGCAAGTGACGGAGGGGCCGCTTGCTGCCGAGGTGCCGGCCGGCGTATTCTTCCCACACCCGGGTGCATTAAGCTCCAATGCCGGCGCAAACACCGGAGACACCAATGCCGCCTCCGCCGGAGAAACCAATGGCACCGCTGACGCGTTGTGCAAGTTGCTGCTCGTGAAGCTGGGAATTGGGGGCGGCCCCTGTTGGCCGCCCGCAATCCACGCCTGCAGCCCCTCAATCAAGGTTGTGCTCGGTGCCCTGTGACAAGGCGAATATGAGATTTTCTTCCGTGGAAGAATCCTAATGTAAAGGGTACGACATAAGCTTCTACTTGAACCAACATGTGAAACATGAGTTGTGCTCTTTGATTATATCTCCGTCCATCATCTATTGGCCTCGGTCATTGTATGTCTTCTCAATAAAGGTTTTGTGCTCTACCACCCAAGGATCGACCACGTCTATGTGTTGTAGCGCTACTAGGTTTGCTCTTTCAAAGTCAATGAGTCGACCCTCGAAGTCGACATGCATTTTGCGGAGACCATGGCGGTGACCCCATCCAGCGAGCCTGCCGAGGTGCCTGTTGACGGGCAGACCAACGGAGTTCTCGATGCCTAGATAATTCGTGCAGTAGGAGATGCACTCTTTGGTCAGAAAGCCCCTGGCTATGCTTCCCTCTGGACGTGACATGTTGCGAACGTATCCTTTGATGACACCATTCATCCTTTCGAACAGCATCATGTTGTGCAGGAACGTTGGCCCGAGTTGGATGATATCCTGCATGATATGGACCAGCAGATGCACCATAATGTCGAAGAATGCGGGCGGGAAGTACATCTCAAGCTCGCATAGTATCACCACGATCTCTTCATGTAGCCTTTTGAGTTGCCTCACGCCAACCGACTTCTAAGAGATGACGTCGAAAAAGTTGCGTAGGCCAAATAGCGTTTCACAGACGTGCGCGTCCATGATCCCACGGACTGCAACTTGAAGTATCTGCATCATCAGCACATGACAGTCGTGAGACTTCATTCCACTGAACTTCTGTTTGGCTGAGTCTAGGTATCTGCTTATCTTCCCCGCGTAACCGTAAGGAAGTTTTACTCCTACGAGGCAGGTGAAAAACTGCTCGATCTCCTCCTAACTTAGAGTGAAGCACGCAGGAGGGTAGTCATTTCCGATCTTCTTGGACCTTTTGCCTTTGCGACGACTTTCCGTGTCCTGCTTTGCCTCATCGTCATCATCATCATCATTAGCGTGAATCTCCTCCCTGATGCCCATTGATTTCAAGTCTGCCCTTGCTTTCGACCCATCTTTGGTCCTCTCTGGCATATTGAGCAGGGTACCAAGCAGACTCTCGCACCGTCGTGAGCAATGCGGCTGTCATAGGGAAATATTCTTTCTCTACGGCGTCCCACGTATTGGCTGGCATTTTCCACATCGTGTCTAGCTCCTCTTTCAGCAGCCCCAGATACATATTGATGTTGATCCCTGGTTGTTTCGGCCCTTCAATTAGCATACTCATGTGAATGCACTTCGTCTTCATGCACAACCAGGGGCAAGGTTGTACATCCACACAAACACAGGACAGGTGCTATGTGTGCTTCTCTGGCTGCCAAACGGATTGACTCTATCGATGCTCGTGCCCAGCAAGATGTTCCCTAGATCGTCCCCAAATTCTGCGTCTTTGAAGTTCAACGCTTGCCACTGGCTCGCATCCTTAGGGTGACTCAGCATCTTGTCTTTTTTATTTATATCCGGATCATTTCCGTCATCTTCTCGCTTCTTCTCCTCCCTATCCGCGTGCCAACGCATGAGCTTTGCTAGCTTAGGGTCCGCGAAATAACGCTTTAGACGAGGAGTGATCGGAAATTACCACACCACTTTTCGAGAAGCTTTCTTCCTCTTCTTGTATCGAGTGACGCCGTACACCGGACATATGGTAGACTCCGCGTGCTCGTCCCAATAAATGATGCAATTATTAATGCACACATTGTATTTCACGTGCGGTAAATCCAGAGGACACACGATTTTCTTCGCCTCCTCGAAACTGGTCGGGCACTTGTTCCCCTTGGGAAGACGTTCGCGCCAGAATGACATGTTCTCGTCGAAGCATGCGTCGGACATTTTGTGTTTTACCTTCATCTCCAGAGCCATGAGCGTTACTTTTAGGCGGGTATCCTCGGGCCTGCATCCTTCATACAATGGAGTAACCGCGTCTATCTCCAGTTGATCCAGCTTGGCTTTCTCTCGGGCGGCAGCTCATGCATTATCCGTCTGCTTGAGAAGCAGCTCTTGAATATGAGGGTCTGATACGTCCCAAACGTATCTATAATTTTTCTTGCTCCATGCATGTTTTGGGTGATATTGCTATGCTTTTGATACACTTTCATACACTTTTGATCATATTTGGACTAACCTATTAACTCAGTGCACCCCAGTGCCTGTTTCTGTTTTCTGCTGTTTTTGTATTTCAGGTTTTCCCATTACTTAAATTGCCAGAAAAATTCTGGGAAAAATATATAAAAAATCAGCGCTCCAGAAGCTTCCATGTGCCAGAAGTGGGGCCAGAGGGGGGCCAGAGGGGCCCCAGGCGCCCTGATGGCGCGGCCCCACACCTGGCCGCGCTGGGGGGCCGCCTGGGGGGCTCCCACCTCCTCTGGTGCCCTACTTGGCCTCCTATTTATTCTCCCATCGCGGAAACCCTGATTCCAGAACCCTTTTCTCCAAAAGAAATTCCGATCTCCGCCGCCATCGCCACCAAGTTTCGGGGGACCAGAATTCCTGTGCCGGCATCCTGCCGGGACGGGGAAGTGCCCCCGGATTCATCTCCATCGACGTTGCTTCCTCCCTCCATGATGCGGGAGTAGTTCCTCCTCGGGGCTGAGGTTTCTACCAGTAGCTATGTGGTCAATTCTCTCTCCCATGATGTGATCTTCGTTGTGATCATAGGCTATGTTAATCTAGGGTGATCCCATGATATTTCCCCTTCCTCTATGTATTGAATTGATGTACTCACTTGTCTTTATCTAGTATAATCCCCGAGACCAAGGTGACAGCGGTCTATTGGACATGGATTAGAAGAATATTTTCATGAGTGATTTCCTCTTTTGTGTGTTGATTGAAGATTGAGAGTCTCTTGGTGCTTGTCTTTGACTATCCTGGAGATATGTTGTGGTGATTGTGGTACTCTCTTTGGATGGCCGCGGTGACATTGGGAAATCCATAGATTGAGAACTACGAACTTTGAGGTGTGCTTTTGTAGCCCTACATAATTCTTGTCCTCTCTTGACCACAAAGGAATGACCTCCGAGTGCGTCTCCATTGCATGTTTTATGGGAAATATCATGTGATTAGACTATGTTAATGTTGTTGGGAGTTGCCACTAGTGAAAGTATGAAGCCTAGGCCTTGTTTCCACCATTGCAATACCATTTGTGCTCACGTTTACCACTTGTTTGCTTGCTGCACTTTTTATTACAGATTTATATTACTTTGCTTTGCCACTCCTATCATCCATATTTTACCATCTCTTCGCCGAACTAGTGCACCTATACAACTCCTAGTTGTATTAGGTGTGTTGGGGACACAAAGGACTTCTTGTATCTTAGTTGCAGGGTTGCTTGAGAGAGACCATCTTCAACCTCTACTTCCCTGAGTTCGATAAACCTTAGGTCATCCACTTGAGGGAAATTGTTTCTGTCCTACAAACCTCTGCGCTTGGAGGCCCAACATAGTCTACAAGAATAGAAGCGTGTGTAGACATCAAGCTATTTCTGGCGCCGTAGCCGGGGAAGTAAGTGTTTGAAGGTATATCTATAGATCTTGCAATTAAATCTTTTCGTTTCTTGTTTTTAGTTTCACTAGTTATGTTTATGGAAAACCGCACTCTTAGTTCGCTGCTTGGGGAAGGCTGTTTACCACACCCGTGGTAGAGAAGTTTCCTCCACCTACTGAATGTATCCCGTTCCAAATACCACTTGGGATAATTGAAATAATTAGGAATGATTGTTATGATGGGACAGTCAATCCTAGTATTCATTTGTTGAAACTTACAGAACTTTGTGAGTTGTTTAAGATTTCAGGTTTGACAAGAGTTGGAGTCATGAGGAAATTATTTGCCTTGTCACTGAAAGGAAAAGCATTGGAATGGTATAGGCTACTAGATGACTCTCACCTGCTGGATTGGGAAGAGATCCAGTCTCTCTTTTACTACAAGTGTTATCCTCTTCATGAAGTCCATGAGAATAGCAATTATGTTTATAATTTCTATCCTCATGACGGAGAGAGCATAGCTCAAGCTTGGGGGAGACTGAAAACGTTAATGCTAAAATGTCCTAACCATGGGCTCCCTAAAGATATGATTATTACTAATTTCTATGCGAGGCTCTCTCGACAGGATAAAGATTTGCTCGATGCTTCCTCTATGGGTTCTTTCACAAACGAAAAGATTGATGCTAAATGGGAACTCCTTGAAAGAATTCAACGCAACACTGAAGATTGGGAGATCGACAAAGGTAAAGAGTCAGGTATAATTTATGAGTATGATTGCATTAAGTCCTTTGTTGAAACTACAAGTTTTAATAAGTTTAGTGCTAAGTTTGGGCTTGATTCTCAACTCCTTGTTGATTTCCTCAAATCTTTTGCTTCACATCTTAATATGCCTAAGGAGGATTGGATCAAGCATCATGAACCTTTTAAAGAAATTTGCAAAGAAAATGAAATTGTTCATGATGATTGCAACGTGCATGATACAATTCCTAAAAATGAAGTTTTATATAAGCATGTTAATTTTTGTGGAGTGGATAGACCTTGTGAAAGGCCTATGATTGAAGAAGAGAAGTATTGTAAGCAACATAAGCATGAAAGAACAATCACTTGGGTCAAAGATTTAAATGAAATTGCTAGATAATTGTGTGACCTTTATCCTTTTACTTGTGAACTTTGCTGTATAGAGGGTCACTTTAATTTTCAATGCATGCACTTTCAAAACATAACTGTTAACCAGTTGTGTGATAACATGATCACCCCTGATGTTAATGCCATAGGAATAAAAAAACACTTTGCAAAATTGCCATCTCTATTGTGTTGTTAATTGCCATAAAAATGATTACATAAGTAAGATTAGAAAGGAGGGAACTTTACCAAAGTATAAAATTGTCTCTTATATTTCTGCTAATAAAAAGGAGATGTCGGTGTACTAAAGTAGGGGTACCTTAGTATCCCGAACTTGTGCACGGGCAGTAGCAGCGTCCTGTGGCCGGGCTTGCCGCGCGTCCGCCAAGGCCCACTGAGGTTCCTTTGGAGCCATTCAAGAACAAAGTATTCAAGTTAAAGAAACAAAGTCCCGGCAAGAGGAGCTTGCCGGGAAGGCCGCTCTAGGCTCGAGACCACCCCTTTGGGACAAGACCCTGGCAAGAGGAGCTTGCCAGGAAGGCCAAAACATGGCATTTCAGGAGACTTGCCGCAGCGCATCGCGCGCCCCGGCAAGGCCCGGAGAGCGACAAGCTCCCGGGCGCGACAAGTTAACAACCGCGGCAAGGTGCAAGCCGCGGCAAGCTTCCACTACGTGCCCGCGCTCCAGCACATCCAGCCACGCGTCGCCCTGGGGCCCTTCCAGGTGCACTTGGCGGAAGGCTGTGCAGCCTGGGGTACACGGTGGCAAGCTGCGATGACGAGGCCACCATCGTGGCGAACGGAGACGCCCTGACGGACGCTTTTTGCACTGTTTGGGGCGACGGCGACGGACATTCAATGCCCTTGTCCCCCACCGTCAGGGTTAGGTACAAAGCACTGTACATGCACTATTCCAACTACCACCATTTTTTCGTTTTTACCCTCACCTACGTTGCCACCTGTCGGTGACCCCTTTGACCTATAAAAGGAGGCCCATGCGCAACGTAGAGGGGGTTTCGATCTTCGATCACTCACACGCTCGGTGTAGCCAGCGACAAGCACTGTAGCTCTTCTTGCTCCCGAGCCAAGAACACAATACAAACCAAGGCAGGAGTAGGGTTTTACGCATCCGTGCGGCCCGAACCTGGGTAAACTGCTCGCGTGCACGCTTCGATCCGCTCTTTGTGCATCCTCCGCCCCCCTCGCCGTACCGAAAAGGGGCTCCGGTCCCATATGTGTTCGTGGGCGATCAGTTTCCCCGACATTTTTGGCGCGCCAGGTAGGGGGCTGCGTCGAGGTTGTGTGAACCCGATCCAGTGTTCACGCGAGCGAAAACTTCAGCAACTTCATCAACTTCATCGACTACATCAGCATGCCGCCGAAGAAGAAGGATTCGGAGGTAGCAGGCCCATCCGCGTCGATCCCGCCACCACCAGAGCCAACGGTCGGTCGGGTAGACGCTGGCGGAAGGACGGACGCCAGCGAGGAAACTCACGGCGCCGCCAAGTCCAAGGACAAGATGGACGACCGGGCGCACTCCAAGACCTCGGCGTCCGTGCACGCACCACGCCCCTCTCAGGAGGTGCCGGACCGGCAGCGACGTGGTACCCAAGGTACCATACGCTTGCTGGGACAAGGCCAAACTGGCGGGTCGCGGGACGCTCAAGGCGAACACACTGGCACGAGCAAGGCGTGGTCGCCGGGGCGAGAACCTGCTCCTTCTAACACAGTTAAAAGTCCGAGCATATCTCGCTCCTCGCACCGCTCGCCACCGCTCCCCTCCACTCCATTAAAAGCTCTAGCCCGAGCTCAGCTGCTCCTCGACTTCCCTCCAGTGGCAGACAAGGCCGACGACTGGAGGGCCACCATCCAAAGCCTCATCGCCTTCGCCAATAACGACACGCCGCAGCAGCGAGCGACGTCGCGGCCGCGGCAAGTCAGCCAGGCGCGGGCTGATGGAGACAAGACCGCCGGGGGTGCAACTACCGTGCACTCCCTGCCCCGAAGGCCGAAATCGCCGACTCGCCGGATCAACATCGACGACGACTCCACAACATCGTCGGATCCACGAGCTCGCCGCGATCAACGCCAAGTCCTCGACGACAGACGACAAGAAGACGCTCGGACTCGCATCGAGCGGCGAAGAGAAGCGCGGCGACAATCCGACCAGCGCGCTGGGCCCGCTGTCGACATGCACGCGCCCGGAGAGCCAGGCGACTTGCCGTACGCGGCAGGTTGCCCTGCGTTCACCCGTGAGCTGCGGCAGGTCCAGCGGCCCAGCATGAAAAACTTCAAGCCCGACGTACCCGAGAAGTACGACGGCAAAACTCATCCGTCAGAGTTCCTCAGCATCTACACCATTGCGGTGCAGGCTGCCGGGGGGCGAGACGAGAATATACTCGCGAACTACTTCCCGCTAGTGCTAAAGCCAAACGTCAGATCTTGGCTCATGCACTTGCCGGAGAACTCTATTTCTTCTTGGGCTGACCTGTGCCATCAGTTTGTCGGCGCCTTCACAGGTGGCCACAAGCCTCATGGCCAGGAGAGCGACCTTCATATACTTGCCCAGAAGGAAGGAGAGTCCCTGCGAAAGTACATCCAAAGATTCAGTCGCGTCCAGCACAACATCCCAGACGTCCACCCTGCCGCGGTTATCAGCGCGTTCCACCAGAACGTGCGCAACCGCAGGATGAGGGAGGAGATGGCGATGTGCAAAATCCGAGACGTCAGTGAGCTTTATGCCCTAGCCGACAAGTGCGCACGCGCTGAAGAGGGGAGGAGACTCCCCGGAGAGGACTTTGTAGCAGGGGGAACAGATAGTGAGGATGCCACCCCGGCAAGGAAAAACCGGCGGTGGAACAACAAGAAAAAGAAGAACAAGGAAGTACTGGTCGTGGAGGAGTCCGGCAAGGAGGCTGGCGCCAAGAAAGCTCAGGCTGGTGGCTCCGGCAAGGAAGCTACCACTGTAGCGGCCGCCGACAAGCAGGACGGCTCCGACAAGCAGTACTGCAAGATCCACCGCACCAAGGGCCACGATCTCCAGAACTGCAAAATGGTCGAGTACCTCGTCGAACAGCAGAAGGCTGAGTACGAGCGACGCAACAAAGAGAAGGCCCAGGGAGGTGGAGGAGAGTCCGGCAAGAAGCGGCCATTCAATGGTCGGGGAGGACGCCGCGGCAAAGCCAAGCAGCGGCAAGGAGATAGACCTCCCCGCGGCCGCGACAAGGACGAAGACGAAGACGACGACGAGGACATGGACGACGGAGACAACAGTGAGCAGGAGTTCCAGAAGGCCATAGAAGTTCTGTGCATCGATGGAGGTGCCTCTCTGCATACTTCCCACCGCCAACACAAACAATGGGTGCGGGAAGTTAATGCAGCAGAGCCACCCGTCGAGTCGCGCAAACTCCTGAAGTGGTCCAGCACGCCCATCATCTTCGACATTGAGGACCACCCTGACCGCACAACTGCGGTCGGGTGTTTGCCGATGTTGGTTTCGCCAACCATCCGCAACCTCAAGGTCACCAAGATGCTGGTTGACGGCGGGACCGGCCTGAACCATCCGCAACCTCAAGGTCACCAAGATGCTGGTCGATGTCAGCGGCGGCGGCGACAAGCCCCTCGGTCCATTGCTCCACCGTCTGCCTGAAGTTGTTTCGGGTGAGGGCGGCGCTGTCCAACAGTGCCCTCCTTCAGCTTCGTCTCCCGAATTCTGGTGCTGTCAAGTGACGCGGTGAGGGTGGATAGCTTCAATTCCAAGTCTGCAACAGAATCCTTGGCGATGGCGAGCTCCTTGCCCTTGTCGGAGAGACGGACCTGTAGCTCGAAGTGGCTGTGGGCGTCCTTCTCCCTCTCCAATGTGAGCGCAACAACCTTCTCCTCGCTCGTCTTCAAGTGGACCTCCAATTGTGCCACCCTCGCCTCCAAGTCTCTC
Source organism: Secale cereale (assembly GCA_902687465.1). Lineage (NCBI taxonomy): Eukaryota > Viridiplantae > Streptophyta > Magnoliopsida > Poales > Poaceae > Secale > Secale cereale. Next base: position 620,259,401 of record LR738709.1, on the reverse strand, counting down.
TTGGCGGTCTCTGTAGCTGCAGCGGCGTCCCTCGCTTCCTGCAGAGCTCCGCCAAGGGACTGTTCGCGCGCGGCAAGGTCATCCTCGTGGCTATCGAGGTCGACCTTCCACTGCGTCAGCTCACCTTCCCGCCGAGACAGCTCTTCGGCGGCGAGCCGTTGCTGCTCCTCTGCTTCGGCCTTCTCGAGTATGAACGCCTGATGCGCCTCGGCGAGCTCCTCCCGCTCCTCCGCCAAGGACTGGAGGGCCGCCTGGTTGGCGGCCCGGAGCTCTTCGGCGCATTTCTCCAAGTCGACTCCCGCCTTGGCGGCCAGAGCCTCTCGGGACTCCAGCTTGGCCTGCCTGGCGCGGTACAGGGCCAGGAGCCTCCGCAGAAGCTGCTCCTTCTCGGGCTCGCTACTGCTGCCGGGCGCATCGACAAACTTCAGCCCGGTGGAGGCGAGGACTTCCCCATCGAAGACCTCTCCCTCCGCGGGCGCCCTTGACGTTGATGCCCACGGGATCTGAATGAAGACCCCGTTTCCAGCCTCCAAGTAGGCGCCAGCTTCGGCCGCGGCAGCAGCAGGGTCGGCGGTCGGCGCAGCGTCGGACGCTCCTGCGGCCTCAGGGCCGTAAGTGCGACCGCCGGACCCCTCCTCGGCTACCGCATCGGCGGCCCTGGCTGCCTCTTCGACGGCAGGCTCGTCAGTACCGATCGCCTCTTCGGTGGCCGCGGCGTCACCAGCGTTGCCGCGCGCGGCCTCCTCGGTGACGGCCTCCGTCTCCATAGGCTCTGGAGCGGACAAGTCTGAAGACAAGAAAAGAAGAAAGAAGAAAGTGACTGTCAAGCAAATATCCAAAAAAGAAGAATTCAAGAGAAGAAAAGTCCAAGGGTTACCTGCGCGGGCCTCTTCTTCGACGGGGTTCCTCGCCGGGGAGTCCTCCCTCGACGGCGTGGTGGTAGCCCCCGCCGGCGGAGGACCGCTGGCGCCTTCCCCTGGCGGAGTGCCCACCCATGGCGGGGTGCTCGCCCTTGGCGGGGTACTCGCCCTTGCCGGAGTGTTCTCCCTCGCCGGGGAGCTCCTTCTTGGCGGAGAGGTCGAGACGTGCGGCTCGTCGGGAGCAGTCTCTTGGCGTTCCTGAGGCTGCGGCTCTGCTCCTGTACAAGTCAGTAAACGAACAAGACATTAACAAGGATAAGAAGCCCACGCGCGCCCGACAAGCGAAGAAGTGAACAGAAGACTTACGCTGGGGGCTGCACTGGGGGCTGCGCTGGGGGCTACTCTGCGGAGCAGCTGGCTGGTCCGGCAAGCCTGTCGCAGGCACATCCCCTGCTGCTGCGACGGGCTCGTCCTCAAGGTCGACCACTGGGATCTTGGCCCTCTTCGCCGCCCTCTGGGCCAGGGTCCTGGAAAGCATACAAAATCAGAGTCAGACAAAGAAAATTCAAGACAAGAACAACGAAAATCGAAAGAAACAAGAGTTACCAGTACTTACTCTTCCTCCTCCTCGTAGGAACTGAGTACGGAGAAGTCAAAGTCCGCCTCGCGCGTCCCGGCGTGAGGAGCTGGAGGAGTAGGCTCCCTCGGGCGCTTGGCGGGCGCTGGAGCGGTGGTCTGAGAAGACCCCGCGCCGGTCGTCGCCGAAGCCCGAGGGGCGAAAGGAGCGGTGGAGCCGACGCGGGAAGATCTTCCACCGACTGCCGTCGAAGCGCGGGGCACTCCCTTGGCGGCCTTGCCCGCCGCGGTGGCGCGTGTCGGACGGCGCTGCGGCTGCTGGCCCGCCGGCTGCCCCGCCACGTCTGCGGCTTTGCGGAGGCGCCTCCTCGCCGGAGCCGGAGGACTTGCCGGTGGCGGTGAACTTCCTGAGGCTGAAGAAGAAGAGTCGAGGTTCAGAGACCCGCCTGAGTCTTCAGCGGAGTCACTGGATTCGGCGCCCTGCTCGATGGGCCCGCTCAACTCTGTGCCCTGCTTGGTGGCCTCACTTGTCCCGACAGGCTGCCCGGCAGGCTTTAACACTTTGAGGAGCTCTTCCTCCTCGGCCAGACTTACCGCCTCCGCTGCATCCTCCTCCTCCGGAGTATATCCGAACTCGCCCGCGGCCCTAGCTGCAGCTGCCTCCTCCAACCTGGTGGCCATATAAGCCATCTCCTGGTCGGTGGTGTCGCGGGTGAGGCCCCTCTTCTCGTCGGGATTGATTGGCTGCTCCACCAAGTTGTCAAAGAACGTTTGCACGGCTTCGTCAGAAGGCTCCCGCCAAGTGGGGTCAATCCCGTGGGAGTCACACCACGGCATCGCCGCGCGGATAGCACTAAGCGACGAATTGTTGCATAGTGGAACTACGCCCCGCGGCAATGCAAACCACTCTGGATGCTTGGGGTCGTGCTTGAATAGCTCATGGAGCATTCCGTTGAGCTCCATGACAGTGAAATTGTAGTTGAGGCCTGGGCGCAGCCTCATAAAGTCTGCCGCGTTACCAAACTCCCAAGCAGGCCTCTTCCTCTCCTGCAAGGGAGCGATGCGGCGACGAAGGAAATCTGCTCCGACAGCCCCTACAGTGAGCTTGGCTTGCCGGAGGCGGAGAATCCTAGTGATGGCTATCTTCAGCTTGTCGTGGGCCAGGTCATTACAGTCATTGCCGCGCACTATTGCAACTTGGCGCAGGGAAGTGAACTGCTGGGGTTCATCCTCCATGATCCAGCACCAGTCGGCCCTCCACTCCTCCCACTTGCCGCGGAGTTCCCCAGTCAAGTAAGCCTCTTTCTTATGAAGCCTAAATATCCAAGAAATCCCGCCGGACAGAGGAGACCCAAACTCGACTCGAGGCGTAAAATAATGGCGGAAGAGGGCTACGTTGGGGTATACTCCGACAAAGTTCTCGCACAGATGTGCGAAAACGGCCATGGTCAAGACGGCGTTTGGGGTGAAATCAAGGAGATGAAACTCGTAGGTATTCATAATATCGCAGAAGAATTCGGAGTATGGAGGGCAGAGTCCGCAATAAAAGAACAGAGCGAAAAAGGCGTATCCTCCCGGAAACATGTCGCAGGCCTCGGCGGGGAGTACCTTGGTGCGCGGGTGCGCTTTTGTCTCCCTCGCCCAGAAGAGATAGAAGGTGTCCTTCAGCTCCTCCGCGCCGAGCCTCGGTGGGAAAACCGTCATCTTCTTCCGCATTGCTGCTAGTTTCAGCGCCCTGGCGGTCTTCGCGGCCTTCGCCTTGTCGCCCTTCGGGGCCATGGCGGGGACGGCGAGGAAAGTCTACGGCGTTGGGGAGACTGGCGGCGGCGGAGGAAGGGCGGAGCGCTGCTCTCTTTCAACCTTCGGGGAGGAGGGGAGAAGCGGGGGTTTCTGGAGGTCGAAGAAGCAATGAGCACATGGGAGGAACTGCCCCTGTTTCCCCTGCTTTTAAGGGGGAGAGGGGGACATTCCGCATTTTCTCCAATAAAGAAACATGCCACGATCTCTCTCATGACGCCGCAATCGACGCGTGCTGTTAGGGAGGGGCGCGGTGGATACGGAGTGGGATGCGGCGCGCCGTGGGCCGCGTGTGCCCGTGCACTGTTATGGGCCTGGCCCAACAGCGCTCGGCACCGTGTGTGGCCCAGGCCCGGGGGCTCCTGTTGGTGTACTAAAGTAGGGGTGCCTTAGTATCCCGAACTTGTGCACGGGCAGTAGCAGCGTCCTGTGGCCGGGCTTGCCGCGCGTCTGCCAAGGCCCACTGAGGTTCCTTTGGAGCCATTCAAGAACAAAGTATTCAAGTTAAAGAAACAAAGTCCCGGCAAGAGGAGCTTGCCGGGAAGGCCGCTCCAGGCTGAAGACCACCCCTTTGGCACAAGACCCTGGCAAGAGGAGCTTGCCAGGAAGGCCAAAACATGGCATTTCAGGAGACTTGCCGCGGCGCATCACGTGCCCCGGCAAGGCCCGGAGAGCGACAAGCTCCCGGGCGCGACAAGTTAACAACCGCGCCAAGGTGCAAGCCGCGGCAAGCTTCCACTACGTGCCCGCGCTCCAGCACATCCAGCCACGCGTCGCCCTGGGGCCCTTCCAGGTGCACGTGGCGGAAGGCTGTGCAGCCTGGGGTACACGGTGGCAAGCTGCGATGACGAGGCCACCATCGTGGCGAACGGAGACGCCCTGACGGACGCTTTTTGCACTGTTTGGGGCGACGGCGACGGACATTCAATGCCCTTGTCCCCCACCATCAGGGTTAGGTACAAAGCACTGTACATGCACTATTCCAACTACCACCATTTTTACGTTTTTACCCTCACCTACGTTGACACCTATCGGTGGCCCCTTTGACCTATAAAAGGAGGCCCATGCGCAATGTAGAGGGGGTTCCGATCTTCGATCACTCACACGCTCGGTGTAGCCAGCGACAAGCACTGTAGCTCTTCTTGCTCCCGAGCAAAGAACACAATACAAACCAAGGCAGGAGTAGGGTTTTACGCATCCGTGCGGCCCGAACCTGGGTAAACTGCTCGCGTGCATGCTTCGATCCGCTCTTTGTGCATCCTCCGCCCCCCTCGCCGTACCGAAAAGGGGCTCCGGTCCCATAGGTGTTCGTGGGCGATCAGTTTCCCGACAGGAGAGTTTCTCCCAAGTTTCCCCTATTGTTTCTAATGATAAACCAGGATATGTGGAGAAGCTTCATCTCCAACCACTCCCTCCTAAGGTGAAGAAGAAGAAAAAGAAGAGGAGGAGGAAGAGGAGCAAGAAGGAAGAAGAATGGGTATCAACCTGGCCTGAGCATATTCCTCCCATCAACTTTTATCCTAACGGTTGTGAGTTTAAAGTAGAAGGTGAAGTTTATTGCCTTAATTATCATCTTGATGATACGTCCGTAGGTACTATTGAAGATGATTTTGATTATGATATGCATGTTACTTATTGTGATTGGGAAAATGATGATAATGCTACTTCTGATCTTGAAAATCTTTTTGGTACCAACTCTGAAAGTGATGATATGGAAAGCTCTAAGCTTGGGGATGATAGGATTGCAAACCCTTTACCCACTAGTGATGTGATAATTGATAATTCTTTTGCTAGTAAGAATAAAGACAACATGTTTACAAATATAGTTGCTAGCAATGATAATGCTCTTCTCTACTATGATGATGTTATAACTCCAATCTATAGTGATTATAAAGGTACCTATGACATAAGGAGAAATTATCCTTATGAAACTTGTCATAATCATGGAGGGAATTACTCCCTTGTTGAACACCATCTTCCTAATACACAATTAATCTATAGTGTTCAAGTTGTTTATGATAGTCCTACTCCCACTATTACCAATGAGAAAGATTATGTTTATGTGGAGAGTAAGAGTACCTTTTTGCATGTGGATCATGGTAACAATGCTTTATGTGATGCTTATATTGTTGAGTTTATTCGTGATCCCACCGAAAATTATTATGAGAAGGGAACATATGCTTATAGATATTTCAATAATATCAAGTTCCCTCTCTTTATGTTGAAGATTTTGAAGCTGCACTTGTTTTGTCTTCCTATGCTTATTGCTTTGTGCTTCAATGAATTATTCTATTGCAATATTCCTATGCATAGGAAGCATGTTAGGCTTAAATGTGTTTGGTATTTGCTTCTTGATGCTCTCTTTTGTTCTTCAACTCTTATTCCTACCAGAGCATCATTAAAGTCTTAAGCCTATCTTTATGGCTATAAAGAAAGAGCTCTAGGGAGACAACCCTTGTTATCTTTGCTTTCAGTTTGTTCTTTCAGTTTTTAGTGGTCTTGATGTTTGTTACTACTGTAGCAACATCATTGTATCTTTATTTTTCAGCTTTGTGCCAATTTTAGCCTCTGATTGCAAGAAAGTTCAAAAGTTGTGACATGCTGTCCAGAAAACAGATTCTGTCCTTGGAAAGAAAAATTCGAATAAAATCACCAGATCATCTTTTTGATCTGAATTTGTTTGACAGCATGCCCTATACAATTGGCTTTCGAGCGTCCGTTCTGAGTTTTTTGATTTGAGTTGCAGAAGTGCCCCAAATAAATTATTTACTACCTGCTGGTCTGTTTTTCACAGATTCTGCCCTGTTTTGCCTTTTCTTCGTTTTGCAGACCTTAAGCTTGCTTTTTCTTTGCAAAAACTTTTTGGCGATCTTGAGAAACAGTAGACCTTCAAGAATATCTTTGTTTCCAGTATAGAAAAATTATTTTATTGTGGGTACTAACCTCTCTAATCAGATTACGATGAGTTATGTATGAAGGGAGTTTTCAAGTGTGTGAGGGAAGATGATAAAAGAAGATTCAGGAGTGTCAAACGCTCAAGCTTGGGGATGCCCCCATGCACCCCCAAGAAATATCCAAGGAGACTCAAGCATCTAAGCTTGGGGATGCCCCCGTGCATCCCCTTCTCCATCAACAATTATCAGTTCGTCCTTCGTTCCACTATATTTTTATCACTTCATGCGTTATGTGCTATGCTTGGAGCGTCTTGCTCTTTTCTTTTTAGTTTATTTAGTTTTACTTGCTGTTCTTAACAAGTTGGATCCCAGCCTTCATTGTTTGGGAGAGAAACACGCTCCACTCCACTGTAGAACACAACATAGGCTTGCATGCGTATCTTCTTGTGTGTGTTCTTTATCTTTTCATAGCTGCTGTCATGCTTAGCTCTTAGTTTTCATGCTTATCTTTTTAAGAGCTTTTGTTTAGGTTGTTGCTTCTGGAACTCTCTTGAGTTATCATTCTTATCTTGTTAATAGAGTTGGCTTCTATGGCACTGGTTGATATGTCTATGATAAAAATGTTATGTGCATAATGGTGCTTAGTAGTTCATGTTTTCTTATGGTTAGTCTCAAATAGCTGGGGGTTCTTAATGTGTTATTGAAGTACCAGCATGATTTGTTTGCCTATGATGTGGTATGGTTTAGTGATATCTTCCTCCAAGAATTTATTTTGATTGACTTGGCATATGCTCACACATATTTAAGACTGTAAAGAAAGTCTATCAAGCCTTGATGATCTTTAATTTCTGAGTAGTGATATAACTTCCATGCCCGATTCAATGTTGCTTTGTCGCTCTGCATGATTATGGCCGTCATTGCTCTCTTAGTTGGTCGCTCCCAGTCTTTTGCTAGCCTTCACCTGTACTAAGCGGTCTGACTGCTTGTGCATCCAAAATCCTTGAAACCAGTTATGCCATATGAGTCCACCATACCTTCCTATATATGGTATTTACTTGCCATTCCTAACGAAGACTTTCTTGTACCATCTCAAAATTTTTCAAAAGCATTTCTCTTTTGTGCCTCTGTTTTAGCTCATGAGGAAGTAGTAGGTAATTCATGATCTTCTTATGTTGGACAAATTTTACCCCGGGATTGCATGTCTAATCTGCAAACCCCTAATACGAGGAGGGACTGGCATGAGTGCGCCCAGCTCACAAAAGATAATAGCAACAAACAAACCCTCCTTCACGCTTTGTTCATGAGAAATCAGGAAACTCTGGCAGTGATACACTAAGGAGAATAAGGGGATGTGATCGTCCCCGCGTGGGAGCCGTTCCTCGAAACTTGTCCAGCATAAGAAGTAATTGGGTTATCTACTAGCATTCGTTGACGAATTATGCACCTCCCAAAAGCTTTTTATCTCTGTTTTTAAAACCACGAGCTCTGGGACTTGTTTAGTCTTTGCTTCCAGCCATGGGTTTTCAACCTTGCCATCAAAATCCACGGTTCGAGAGTCTCCACCTTCTTTCTTCAAAGCACCAACTATTGAAAGCATGATTGTCATTCTGAGTGTAATGTGCATTGTCCCAAAGTACCATTGTCTTCTGCATGATTGTGATATCGCTTATTCTGAAATCATTGTATCTAGTCGTCACTTAAACTTCGGAGGTGCTCCTGCATTTATGTTTTGCTTCACTAAAGGGGGGAAGCGAGGTATCACTTTGTCATGTTTGCACACCATGCTCACTACAAATCTATTGGGTGTTTCAGTATCATATTGTAAACTTTCAGTTCTTTGTGATATTCTCATGAGGCAACTTAATTACTAAAGATTCATTATCTCAATAAGCATTTGTCATGTGATTGTGAAAGACTCTTTGGTAGCATGTCACCACAGAAATTGTGCTTGTTATCATTTACCTACTCGATGACGAGCAGGAATTAAGCTTGGGGATGTTGATACGTCCCAAACGTATCTATAATTTCTGGTTGCTCCATTCATGTTTTGGGTGATATTGCTATGCTTTTGATACACTTTCATACACTTTTGATCATATTTGGACTAACCTATTAACTCAGTGCACCCCAGTGCCAGTTTCTGTTTTCTGCTGTTTTTGTATTTCAGGTTTTCCCATTACTTAAATTGCCAGAAAAATTCCGGGAAAAATATATAAAAAATCAGCGCTCCAGAAGCTTCCATGTGCCAGAAGTGGGGCTAGAGGGGGGCCAGAGGGGCCCCAGGCGCCCTGATGGCGCGGCCCCACCGCTGGACGCGCCGGGGGGGCGCCTGGGGGGCTCCCACCTCCTCTGGTGCCCTACTTGGCCTCCTATTTATTCTCCCGTCGCGGAAACCCTGATTCCAGAACCCTTTTCTCCAGAAGCAATTCCGATCTCCGCCGCCATCGCCACCAAGTTTCGGGGGACCAGAATTCCTGTGCCGGTATCCTGCCGAGACGGAGAAGTGCCCCCGGATTCATCTCCATCGACGTTGCTTCCTCCCTCCATGATGCGGGAGTAGTTCCTCCTCGGGGCTGAGGTTTCTACCAGTAGCTATGTGGTCAATTCTCTCTCCCATGATGTGATTAGCGAGGTTAGTACCCTTAATAAAATAATTATACCTTGCTGGAAATAAGGATATTCTTGAATTTCTACTGTTTCTCAAGATTTCCAAAAGGTTTTTGCAAAGAAAAAGCAAGTTCTTAATTTGCAAAGTGAAGGTAAGGCAAAACAGGACAGAATCTGTGAAAAACAGAACAGCAGGCAGTAATTGACCTGTTCGGGATACTTCTGCAACTCAAATCAAAAAACTTAGAACTGACGCACGAAAGACAATTATAAAGAGAACGCTGTAGATAAAATTCAGACCAAAAAGATGATCTGGTGATTTTATACGAATTTTTCTATCCAAGGACAGAATCTGTTTCCTGGACAGCACCTCACAACTTTTGAACTTTCTAGCAATCAGAGGCTATACTTGGCACAAATATGAAAAGCAAAGATACAATGATGATGCTACAGCAGTAAACAACATCAAGACACAACAAAAACAAAAATTTTATTCATGTGGGCTGCCTCCCAAAAGCGCTTTCTTTTATACCTTTAAGCTAGGCATAATGCATAGATCAAGTTTTATCAAGAGTAAAAGAATAACTAGCCCGTACAACGGACTCAAAAGGTAACTTGACCTTCTTACGAGGGAAGTGTTCCATCCCTTTCTTTAGAGGAAACTGAAATTTTATATTACCCTCTTTCATGTCAATGACAGCACCAACGGTGCGCGAAAAGGGACGTCCCAAAATAATTGGACATGAAGGATCACATTCAATATCCATAATAGTGAAATCAACGGGCACATAACTATCATTGACAATAATAAGAACATCGTCGATCCTCCCCAAAGGTTTCTTTATGGAAGAATCAACAAGAGCATCACCAAAAGAACAAGAATCGAAAGATTTCAATTTAAGCATATCATATAGTCTTTTGGGCATAATGGAAGTACTAGCTACAATATCACATAAAGCATAGCATGAGAAGTTGTTTATCTTATTTTTAATCATAGAATCCCAACCATCTCCTAGCTTTCTAGGTATGGAGGCTTCTACTCTAAGTTTCTCCTCCCTAGCTTTGATAAGAGCATTAGTGATATGCTCTGTGAAGGCAAGATTAAGCGTGCTAGTGTTGGGATCCTTAGCCATTCCTTGTAGAAAGGCAACAACTTCTGAAATACTACAATTATCAAAATCAATTTTATCATTAGTGGGCAGAATTGTAGTGTCATCCTCTTTGTTTAATTCGCTCTCTATTATAAGAGTTTGAACATCTTCCCAAGTTTCGGGAAGCTTAGGAGCAATTTTAAACTGAGGCTCATACTTTTTTCCTGGAAGACCATGCCATGGGCATAACTCTCCGTCATAACTAGTGTAATCACAAGGTTTATTTTTTTTGAAAATCCCGTCAGAGATAAGTGGGGCAATGGAAGTAGGGGTGTACTCCTCCCATTTAGTGTTTTTGGTAGAACCCATAGTAGCAAGCAAGATAACTATTTTTGTGATTTTCGATAAAAGGAACTAAAGCAAAAATGAAAAGTAAACTAACAAGACTAAAAAGCAAAGGTAAAAGATAGCATGCAACTCCCCTATCCTCAAGAGTGGAGTCCCCGGCAACAGCTCCAGAAAATACTCCTTGATGGGCCTCGAACCCCTCGTTGGTTACCCCAAGTGGAAGGTGTAAGATGCAGTAAGTAGAAGTGTTTTCCCCTAGCAAAGATGCCAAGGATCGAATCCCCAGAGACTCCTAGGTTCAACAAGTAGGTGTCAATTGCTAACGGCGCAATTAGCAATCAACGTGGACCTGCACACAGATACAAATAACTTTGCTCCCAACGAGTACAGAGAGGTCGTCAATCTCTTCGGCCTTGTAGTTCACAAAGGGTTAAAAGCAATATGATAGTAGTGATAGATAGTGTTTTGCAATAGTAAGTAAATAGCGAAAAGTAAATAGTGGATGTGATCAATAATGGTAATATGGACCGGAGTCTCATGATGTTCACTAGTGATGTCTCTCTCCCAAAAGACGATAAAACAGCTATGTGAGGTAAACAAATTACAGCTGGGCAATTGACAGGACCACGAACGCAAACCAATGCTGATTACATTGTAAGAAAGGTTGAGGTTCAAAGCATGGGCGGTACGCCAAAGTAAGTAGACCGAAATCCATCAATATCTACTACTAATCATCCACCTTGAGATATCTATCCAGAACATCTCGCTGGTATTAAGTTGCGAGTCCCACCCATAGTGTAAACTCAATGCAACAGACAACTGCATTAAAAGAACTTTGCGTAAAGTAAACAATCCTTGCACCCGCGGGCACAAGCACCGTTGTTTTCCCCCTTGTGGCAACAGCACATCCCCTAGACTCATGTTTCTGTCACTCAAGCTAGTCATCGAGGGGCATGAACCCACAATCGAGCATAACGTTCCCTCTTGGAGTCACTACTTACTACTCGGCCAAAGCAATAAATAACAACGGAGAACATGCAAGAATTACTTATGAACTAAAATATAAAAGAGGTGAATCAAATATATTACTCAAGATCAATCTGAACATAATCTCATGATCCATCGGATCCCAGCAAACTCAACATAGCAACAGCATAAGGATTACATAGGTGCCTCGATCATGTAGGGCAGCTCACGAGGACTAATTAGTGAAGCACAAGAACGGGAGGAGAACATCACATAGCTACTGGTCATGGACTCATGGTCCAAGGGAGACTACTCACGAGTCATCCGGGAGGCGTCCATGGTGGTGGAGAAGCTCCCGGTGGTGATCCTCCCCTCCGGCAGGGTGCCGGGAAGAGTTCTCCTGGAGCTCCCGATCTTGGAAACGGCGGCGGCGGCGGAACAGAGATGGGATCGCGAAAAGAAGTCCTGTTCTGAGGGTTACGGAGGACCCTTTAAATATATGCCAAAGTAGGGCACCGGGGGAGCCTCGGGGGGCCCGGCGCCCCCCGGCGCGGCCCAGGGGGGGGGGCGCCCACAGGGCGCCTGGAGCCCCTGTGGCCCCCCCAGGCTGCCCTTCGGACGCAGTGTTGTTTCCGGATCGCTGATGTTTTATATAATTTTTCTGGATTTTTCTGGGCAGTTCTCGAAACGTGGAAACCTGAAATACAAAAACAGCCGAAAACAGAAACTGGCACTGGGGTGCACTGGATTAGTAAGTTAGTCCAAATATGATCAAAAGTGTATGGAAGTGTATGAATATCATAGCAATATCACCCAAAAGTGGCATGGAGCAAGCAGAAATTATAGATACGTTTTGGACGTATCAACATCCCCAAGCTTAATTCCTGCTCGTCCTCGAGTAGGTAAATGATAACAAGAATAATTTCTGTGGTGACATGCTATTAACCATATAGGACTTTCTCATAGTCATATGACAAAAGCTTACTGAGACAATGATTCTATAGTAATTAAGTTGCCTCAAGAGAAAATCACAAATGACTGAAAGTTTTACAATATGAAACTAAAACATCAAAAAGATTTGCAATGAACATGACGTGCAAATATGATAAAGTGATATCTAGCTTGCCCCCTTTAGTGATGCAAAACATAAATGCAAGGGCACCTTCAAGGTTTAAGTGATGACTAGATACAATCATTTCAGAATAAACGATATCACAATCATGCAAAAGACAATGCTACTTTGGGACAATGCACATTACACTCAGAATGACAATCATGCTCTCAGTAGTTGGTGCTTCAACATAAAGGTAAAAGAAAGGTTAAGTGCTAGAGCTTTTTATTTTGAAAACATGGAAGCAATTGTGTCAACGGTAGTAGTACTTCATATGTGTCATGTATAAAACATCTTATAAGTTGCAAGCCTCATGCATCGAATACCAATAGTGCTCGCTCTTTGTCCTAATTAGCTCGGATCCCCATGGGTTATCATTGCATTGCATATGTTTTAACCAAGTGTCACAAAGGGGTACCTCTATGCCACCTGTACAAAGGTCCAAGGAGATAGATCGCATTTGATTTCTCGTTTTTGATAAATCTCAACTTGAGGACATCCATACCGGGACAACATAGAAAATAGATGATGGACTCCTCATTAATGCATAAGCATATTCTCATGAGAGATTGAGGATTAAGGTCCAAGCTAAAACTTCCACCATGATGCATGGCTTTGGTTGGCGGCCCAATGTTCTTCTCTAACAATATGCATATTAATTCAACCCACGGTAAATCACCCTTACTTCAGACAAGACGAACATGCATAGCAACTCACATGATATTCAACAAAAGTGTGACAGTTGATGGCGTCCCCAGAAACATGGTTACCGCTCAACAAGCAACTTATAAGAAATAAGATACACAAGCAACATATTCTTTACCACAATAGTTTTTAGGCTACTTTCCCATGAACTATGTATTGCATGGTTAGTTTGCTTAGTGCAGGTGGAGGTTAGCAAAAGACTGGGAGCGACCAACTAAGAGAGCAATGACGGTCATAATCATGCAGAGCGACAACGCAATATTGAATCAGGCATGGTAGTTATATCGCTACTTAGAAACAAAAGATCATCAAGGCTTGACAGACTTTCTTTACAGTCTTGAATATGCGTGAGCATACGCCAAGTCAATCAAAATAAATTCTCGAAGGAAGATATTACTAAACCATACCACATCATAGGCAAACAAACCAAGTTGGTACTCCAATAACACATTGGGAACCCCCCAGCTATTTGAGATTAACCATAAGAAAACCTGAACTACTAAGCACCATCATAAAAGTAGCATCTTTATCATAGACACATTAACCCATGCAACGGAAGCAAACTCTCTTAATAAGGTGAGCATGGAAATTAAAGAGAGTTCAAGCTACCAACTAAATAAAAGCTCTTAAAAAGATAAGCATGAATACTAAGAGCAGAGCACGATAGTGGCTATTAAAAGATAAAGAACACACACAGCATAGATAGACATGAAAATTCTACGTAATGTTCTAGGTAGAGGTGGAGCGTGTTTCTCTCCCACATAAAGGAATGCTGGGTTCCGACTCGTTATGAAAAACTAAAAAGAAAACTAAAAGCAAGACGCTCCAAGCATAGCACATAACATATGAAGTGATAAAAATATAGCGGAACGAAAGACGAACTGATAATGTTGATGGAGAAGGGGATGCACGGGGGGCATCCCCAAGCTTAGACGCTTGAGTCTCCTTGAATATTTCTTGGGGGTGCACGGGGGCATCCCCAAGCTTGAGCGCTTGACACTCCTGAATCTTTTTATCATCTTCCCTCGCACACTTGAAAACTCCCTTCATACACAACTCATCATAATCTGATTAGCGAGGTTAGTACCTTTAATAAAATAATTATAACTTGCTGGAAATAAGAATATTCTTGAAGTTCTACTGTTTCTCAAGATTGCCAAAAGGTTTTTGCAAAGAAAAAGCAAGTTCTCAATTTGCAAAGTGAAGGTAAGGCAAAACAGGACAGAATCTGTGAAAAACAGAACAGCAGGCAGTAATTGACCTCTTCGGGATACTTCTGCAACTCAAATCAAAAAACTCAGAACTGACGCACGAAATACAATTATATAGAGAACGCTGTCGTAAAAATTCAGATCAAAAAGATGATCTGGTGATTTTATACGAATTTTTTTATCCAAGGACAGAATCTGTTTCCTGGACAGCACCTCACAACTTTTGAACTTTCTAGCAATCAGAGGCTATACTTGGCACAAATATGAAAAGCAAAGATACAATGATGATGCTACAGAAGTAAACAACATCAAGACACAACAAAAACAAAAATTTTATTCATGTGGGCTGCCTCCCAAAAGCGCTTTCTTTTATGCCTTTAAGCTAGGCATAATGCATAGATCAAGTTTTATCAAGAGTAAAAGAATAACTAGCCCGTACAACGGACTTAAAAGGTAACTTGACCTTCTTACGAGGGAAGTGTTCCATCCCTTTCTTGAGAGGAAACTGAAATTTTATATTACCCTCTTTCATGTCAATGACAGCACCAACGGTGCGCAAAAAGGGACGTCCCAAAATAATTGGACATGAAGGATCACATTCAATATCCATAATAGTGAAATCAACGGGCACATAATTATCATTGACAATAATAAGAACATCGTCGATCCTCCCCAAAGGTTTCTTCATGGAAGAATCAACAAGAGCATCACCAAAAGAACAAGAATCAAAAGATTTCAATTTAAGCATATCATATAGTCTTTTGGGCATAATGGAAGTACTAGCTACAATATCACATAAAGCATAGCATGATAAGTTGTTTATCTTAATTTTAATCATAGAATCCCAACCATCTCCTAGCTTTCTAGGTATGGAGGCTTCTACTCTAAGTTTCTCCTCCCTAGCTTTGATAAGAGCATTAGTGATATGCTCTGTGAAGGCAAGATTAAGCGTGCTAGTGTTGGGATCCTTAGCCATTCCTTGTAGAAAGGCAACAACTTCTGAAATACTACAATTATCAAAATCAATTTTATCATTAGTGGGCAGAATTGTAGTGTCATCCTCTTTGTTTAATTCGCTCTCTATTATAAGAGTTTGAACATCTTCCCAAGTTTCGGGAAGCTTAGGAGAAATTTTAAACTGAGGCTCATACTTTTTTCCTGGAAGACCATGCCATGGGCATAACTCTCCGTCATAACTAGTGTAATCACAAGGTTTATTTTTTTTGTAAATCCCGTCAGAGATAAGTGGGGCAATGGAAGTAGGGGTGTACTCCTCCCATTTAGTGTTTTTGGTAGAACCCATAGTAGCAAGCAAGATAACTATTTTTGTGATTTTCGATAAAAGGAACTAAAGCAAAAATGAAAAGTAAACTAACAAGACTAAAAAGCAAAGGTAAAAGATAGCATGCAACTCCCCTATCCTGAAGAGTGGAGTCCCCGGCAACGGCGCCAGAAAATACTCCTTGATGGGCCTCGAACCCCTCGTTGGTTACCCCAAGTGGAAGGTGTAAGATGCAGTAAGTAGAAGTGTTTTCCCCTAGCAAAGATGCCAAGGATCGAATCCCCAGAGACTCCTAGGTTCAACAAGTAGGTGTCAATTGCTAACAACACAATTAGCAATCAACGTGGACCTGCACACAGATACAAATAACTTTGCTCCCAACGAGTACAGAGAGGTTGTCAATCTCTCCGGCCTTGTAGTTCACAAAGGGTTAAAAGCAATATGATAGTAGTGATAGATAGTGTTTTGCAATAGTAAGTAAATAGCGAAAAGTAAATAGTGGATGTGATCAATAATGGTAATATGGACCGGAGTCTCATGATGTTCACTAGTGATGTCTCTCTCCTAAAAGACGATAAAACAGCTATGTGAGGTAAACAAATTACAGCTGTGCAATTCACAAGACCACGAACGCAAACCAATGCTGATTACATTGCAAGAAAGGTTGAGGTTCAAAGCATGGGCGGTACGCCAAAGTAAGTAGACCGAAATCCATCAATATCTACTACTAATCATCCACCTTGAGATATCTATCCAGAACATCTCGCTGGTATTAAGTTGCGAGTCCCACCCATAGTGTAAACTCAATGCAACAGACAACTGCATTAAAAGAACTTTGCGTAAAGTAAACAATCCTTGCACCCGCGGGCACAAGCACCGTTGTTTTCCCCCTTGTGGCAACAGCACATCCCCTAGACTCATGTTTCTGTCACTCAAGCTAGTCATCGAGGGGCATGAACCCACAATCGAGCATAACGTTCCCTCTTGGAGTCACTACTTACTACTCGGCCAAAGCAATAAATAACAACGGAGAACATGCAAGAATTACTTATGAACTAAAATATAAAAGAGGTGAATCAAATATATTACTCAAGATCAATCTGAACATAATCTCATAATCCATCGGATCCCAGCAAACTCAACATAGCAACAGCATAAGGATTACATAGGTGCCTCGATCATGTAGGGCAGCTCACGAGGACTAATTAGTGAAGCACAAGAACGGGAGGAGAACATCACATAGCTACTGGTCATGGACTCATGGTCCAAGGGAGACTACTCACGAGTCATCCGGGAGGCGTCCATGGTGGTGGAGAAGCTCCTGGTGGTGATCCTCCCCTCCGGCAGGGTGCCGGGAAGAGTTCTCCTGGTGCTCCCGATCTTGGAAGCAGCGGCGGCGGTGGAACAGAGATGGGATCGCGAAAAGAAGTCTTGTTCTGAGGGTTACGGAGGACCCTTTAAATATATGCCAAAGTAGGGCACCGGGGGAGCTTCGGGGGGCCCAGGCGCCCCCCCGGCGCGGCCCAGGGGGGGGGCGCGCCCACATTGCGCCTGGAGCCCCTGTGCCCCCCCCCCCCCAGGCTGCCCTTCGGACGCAGTGTTGTTTCCAGATCGCTGATTTTTTATATAATTTTTCTGGATTTTTCTGGGCAGTTCTCGAAACGTGAAAACCTGAAATACAAAAACAGCCGAAAACAGAAACTGGCACTGGTGTGCACTGGATTAGTAAGTTAGTCCAAATATGATCAAAAGTGTATGGAAGTGTATGAATATCATAGCAATATCACCCAAAAGTGGCATGGAGCAAGCAGAAATTATAGATACGTTTTGGACGTATCAGTGTGTTGGGGACACAAGAGACTTCTTGTATCTTAGTTGCATGGTTGCTTGAGAGAGACCATCTTCAACCTCTACTTCCCTGAGTTCGATAAACCTTAGGTCATCCACTTGAGGGAAATTGCTGCTGTCCTACAAACCTCTGCGCTTGGAGGCCCAACATAGTCTACAAGAATAGAAGCGTGTGTAGACATCAGGGTCCTGCACCCAGCCCATCGATGGTCCATCGTCGTCTGCTCCGGCATCTTCATCTTCATGATCATGCCCTTCGTCTTGATCTTCCTCATCATCATGTGTGGCATCTTCTACATGATGAATGTGTACAGCATCACCGTCGTGATCATGTCCTGGAGATTCTTCGTCTTCTCGCCCGCCCTCGCCGCGGTTGTCTTGCTGCCCTTCCTCATTTCTTGCCCGGCCCCCATGGACGACTTCAGAGTCATCTTCATCACCTTGCCACCGATAGCCATCCATGAAACCACGCAAGAGCAAGTGGTCCCGCAACTGTCCAGAATCCGAGTCCGTAATAAGGCTCTTCAGCTTGCATCTTCGACACGGACATCTTATCTCCGTCTCGTTCTTTTGAAGCATCTCGGCCTTCGCGGAGCTCAAAAACCTATTCACGATGCCTTCGGTCATCGTGTGGACCATGGTCTCCTGCGGGGTAGAGCAAAACGATATTTTAGAACCAAAAAAAAAATTGGCATGACTTTGCCTAAAAATAGGACCAAAAAGAATGCATAGTGCCAAATTCTCGCCGAAACGGAAATGAATCAACATTCCAGCAAAATATTGGCACATATTGCATTTCAAATACCGGTACCTGCAAACACAAACATATGCAACACCACGAACATATGCAACACCACAAACACAAACATACGTTGTTGGAGGGAGAAAAAAGTATATCTAGAACACAAAGAAAGCTTTCCCCTTACTTACGTATCAAAAAAGGGAAATTTAACCACTTAAATATGGGTGAATCTATGGTGAAAATGAGGTGAGGAGCAGGAGGCAGCCGAGACCAAGCTTGGATAGTGGTGAAGATAATGAAGTGGGGAAAGTGAGTGTGGTGGTAGGTGGCTGTCCAAAATATCTAGCTACTCCCAGGTTACCAATGGCGCACCACCTAAGAATGCGCCATTACTAGTTTTGAAAAAAAAATGTTAGTAGTGGCGCACCAGTGGGCAGTGCACCATTACTTGTTGGAACTAGTAATGGCGCACTATCCACTGGTGCGCCACTGCTAACAATTTTTTTAATCTTTTTTTCAAAACTAGTAATGGCGCTGCCCACCAGATGTGCCATTAGTAATGAGGACATTAATGGCGCACATGTATCTGGTGCGCCACTGCTATATAGTAGTGGCGCACCACATACATGGTGCGCCATTAATGTCCATATTAGCTATAGCCATTTTCCTAGTAGTATGGTGCAGGTGCCGAAGCCGCTGCTTCTGCCGGAGATGGTGCTCCTTGTAGAGATGGTGTCGGTGTCGGAGCAGGTGCCATTGTCGATGCCCGATCCTCCGGTAGATCAGCCTGATCAGCTGACGCGGTCGGTGCCCAATCCTAGGTTGGATCAGAATGAGTTGCTGCCGCTGTCAATGCTAGAGCAACTGTCGGTGCTCGATCCGTTGCTGAAGGTGGTACCGATGTGCGAGACAGCGGCGATCGTGTCTGGTCTGCTATGATCAGCTTTCTAACTTGACTAGGTGATATCCCACAAGTGTAGGGGACCGCAACAGTTTTCGAGGGTAAAGTATTAAACCCAAATTTGTTGATTCGACAAAAGGGGAGCCAAAGAATACTCTTAAGTATTAGCAACTGAGTTGTCAATTCAGCCACACCTGGAAACTTAGTATCTGCAGCAAGATAGTTTAGTAGCACAGTAATATGATAGTGGGGGTAGCAGCAATAAAAGTAAATATAGTGTTTTTGTAGTTTTTGTCATAATAGCAACGGGAAAGTAAATAAGCGGCAAGCAATATAGGTAAATCTCATAGGCATTGGATCGGTGATGGGAAATTACGTCGGATGCAATTCATCATGTAGAAGTTATAACCTAGGGTGACACAGAACTAGCTCCAGTTCATCAATGCAATGTAGGCATGTATTTCGAATATAGTCATACGTGCTTATGGAAAAGAACTTGCATGACATCTTTTGTCCTACCCTCCCGTGGCAGCGGGCTCCTATTGGAAACTAAGGGATATTAAGGCCTCCTTTTAATAGAGTACCGGACCAAAGCATTAACACATAGTGAATACATGAACTCCTCAAACTATGGTCATTACCGGGAGTGGTCCCGATTATTGTCACTTCGGGGTTGCCGGATCATAACACATAGCAGGTGACTATAGACTTGCAAGATAGGATCAAGAACACACATATATTCTTGGAAACATAATAGGTTCAGATCTGAAATCATGGCACTCGGGCCCTAGTGACAAGCATTAAGCATAGCAAAGTCATAGCAACATCAATCTCAGAACATAGTGGATACTAGGGATCAAACCCTAACAAAACTAACTCAATTACATGATAGATCCCATCCAACCCATCACCGTCCAACAAGCCTACGATGGAATTACTCACACACGGTGGTGAGCATCATGGAATTGGTGATGGAGGAAGGCTGATGATGACGATGGCGACGATCTCCACTCTCCGAAGAACCAAACGGACTCCAGATCAGCCCTCCCGAGATAGATTAGGGCTTGGCGGCAGCTCAGTCTCGTAAAATGTGATAATTCTTTCTCCTTGATTTTTTTCTCCACGAAACGGAATGTATAGGACCTGGGGATACGTCGGTGGGGCATCGGGGTGCCCTCGAGGCAGGGGGCGCGCCCTGGGAAGGGGGCCGCGCCCCCACCCTCGAGGACAGCCCGTGGGCCCCCAGGTGTCGATCTTCTTGCAGGTATTTTTTATATTTTCTGAAATAAATCTCCGTTGATTTTCTGGCAATTCCGAGAACTTTTTATTTCTGCACAAAAACAACACCATGGCAGTTCTGCTGAGAACAGCGTCAGTCCGGGTTAGTTCCATTCAAATCATGCAAGTTAGAGTCCAAAACAAGGGCAAAAGTGTTTGGAAAAGTAGATACGTTGGAGACGTATCAACTCCCCCAAGCTTAAACCTTTGCTTGTCGTCAAGCAATTCGGTTGATAAACTGAAAGTGATAAAGAAAAACTTTGACAAACTCTGTTTGCTCTTGTTGTCGTAAATATGTAAGCTAGCATTCAGGTTTTCAACAAGATCATGAACTAACCATATTCACAATAACTTTCAGGTCTCAGGACTACTCACGTCAATGGCATAATCAACTAGCGACCAATAATAATAAACCTCGGATGACAACACTTCTCAAAACAATAATGATATGATATAACAGGATGGTATCTCGCTAGCCCTTTCTGAGACCGCAAAACATAAATGCAGAGTGATGGGCCTCGAACCCCTCGTTGGTTACCCCAAGTGGAAGGTGTAAGATGCAGTAAGTAGAAGTGTTTTCCCCTAGCAAAGATGCCAAGGATCGAATCCCCAGAGACTCCTAGGTTCAACAAGTAGGTGTGAATTGCTAACGGCGCAATTAGCAATCAACGTGGACCTGCACACAGATACAAATAACTTAGCTCCCAACGAGTATAGAGAGGTTGTCAATCTCTCCGGCCTTGTAGTTCACAAAGGGTTAAAAGCAATATGATAGTAGTGATAGATAGTGTTTTGCAATAGTAAGTAAATAGCGAAAAGTAAATAGTGGATGTGATCAATGATGGTAATATGGACCGGAGTCTCATGATGTTCACTAGTGATGTCTCTCTCCCAAAAGACGATAAAACAGCTATGTGAGGTAAACAAATTACAGCTGGGCAATTGACAGGACCACGAACGCAAACCAATGCTGATTACATTGCAAGAAAGGTTGAGGTTCAAAGCATGGGCGGTACGCCAAAGTAAGTAGACCGAAATCCATCAATATCTACTACTAATCATCCACCTTGAGATATCTATCCAGAACATTTCGCTGGTATTAAGTTGCGAGTCCCACCCATAGTGTAAACTCAATGCAACAGACAACTGCATTAAAAGAACTTTGCGTAAAGTAAACAATCCTTGCACCCGCGGGCACAAGCACCGTTGTTTTCCCCCTTGTGGAACAGCACATCCCCTAGACTCATGTTTCTGTCACTCAAGCTAGTCATCGAGGGGCATGAACCCACAATCGAGCATAACGTTCCCTCTTGGAGTCACTACCTATTACTCAGCCAAAGCAATAAATAACAACGGAGAACATGCAAGAATTACTTATGAACTAAAATATAAAAGAGGTGAATCAAATATATTACTCAAGATCAATCTGAACATAATCTCATTATCCATCGGATCCAAGCAAACTCATCATAGCAATAGCATAAGGATTACATAGGTGCCTCGATCATGTAGGGCAGCTCACGAGGACTAATTAGTGAAGCACAAGAATGGGAGGAGAACATCACATAGCTACAGGTCATGGACTCATGGTCCAAGGGAGACTACTCACGAGTCATCCGGGAGGCGTCCATGGTGGTGGAGAAGCTCCCGGTGGTGATCCTCCCCTCCGGCAGGGTGCCGGGAAGAGTTCTCCTGGTGCTCCCGATCTTGGAAGCGGCGGCGGCGGCGGAACAGAGATGGGATCGCGAAAAGAAGTCCTGTTCTGAGGGTTACGGAGGACCCTTTAAATATATGCCAAAGTAGGGCACCGGGGGAGCCTCGGGGGGCCCAGGCGCCCCCCCCCCCCCCCCCGGCGCGGCCCAGGGGGGGCGCGCCCACAGGGCGCCTGGAGCCCCTGTGGCCCCCCAAGGCTGCCCTTCGGACGCAGTGTTGTTTCTGGTTCCCTGATTTTTTATATAATTTTTCTGGATTCTTCTGGGCTGTTCTCGAAACGTGAAAACCTGAAATACAAAAACAGCCGAAAACAGAAACTGGCACTGGGGTGCACTGTATTAGTAAGTTAGTCCAAATATGATCAAAAGTGTATGGAAGTGTATGAATATCATAGCAATATCACCCAAAAGTGGCATGGAGCAAGCAGAATTATAGATACGTTTTGGACGTATCAACATCCCCAAGCTTAATTCCTGCTCGTCCTCGAGTAGGTAAATGATAACAAGAATAATTTCTGTGGTGACATGCTATTAACCATATAGGACTTTCTCATAGTCATATGACAAAAGCTTACTGAGACAATGATTCTATAGTAATTAAGTTGTCTCAAGAGAAAATCACAAATGACTGAAAGTTTTACAACATGAAACTGAAACATCAAAAAGATTTGCAATGAACATGATGTGCAAATATGATAAAGTGATATCTAGCTTGCCCCCTTTAGTGATGCAAAACATAAATGCAAGGGCACCTTCAAGGTTTAAGTGATGACAAGATACAATCATTTCAGAATAAACGATATCACAATCATGCAAAAGACAATGCTACTTTGGGACAATGCACATTACACTCAGAATGACAATCATGCTCTCAGTAGTTGGTGCTTCAACATAAAGGTAAAAGAAAGGTTAAGTGCTAGAGCTTTTTATTTTAAAAACATGGAAGCAATTGTGTCAACGGTAGTAGTACTTCATATGTGTCATGTATAAAACATCTTATAAGTTGCAAGCCTCATGCATCGAATACCAATAGTGCTCGCTCCTTGTCCTAATTAGCTCGGATCCCCATGGGTTATCATTGCATTGCTTATGTTTTAACCAAGTGTCACAAAGGGGTACCTCTATGCCACCTGTACAAAGGTCCAAGGAGATAGATCGCATTTGATTTCTCGTTTTTGATAGATCTCAACTTGAGGACATCCATACCGGGACAACATAGAAAATAGATGATGGACTCCTCTTGAATGCATAAGCATATTCTCATGAGAGATTGAGGATAAAGGTCCAAGCTAAAACTTCCACCATGATGCATGGCTTTGGTTGGCGGCCCAATGTTCTTCTCTAACAATATGCATATTAATTCAACCCACGGTAAATCACCCTTACTTCGGACAAGACGAACATGCATAGCAACTCACATGATATTCAACAAAAGTGTGACAGTTGATGGCGTCCCCAGAAACATGGTTACCGCTCAGCAAGCAACTCATAAGAAATAAGATACATAAGCAACATATTCTTTACCACAATAGTTTTTAGGCTACTTTCCCATGAGCTATGTATTGCATGGTTAGTTTGCTTAGTGCAGGTGGAAGTTAGCAAAAGACTGGGAGCGACCAACTAAGAGAGCAATGACGGTCATAATCATGCAGAGTGACAAAGCAATATTGAATCAGGCATGGTAGTTATATCGCTACTTAGAAACAAAAGATCATCAAGGCTTGACACACTTTCTTTACAGTCTTGAATATGCGTGAGCATACGCCAAGTCAATCAAAATAAATTCTCGAAGGAAGATATTACTAAACCATACCACATCATAGGCAAACAAACCAAGTTGGTACTCCAATAACACATTGGGAACCCCCCAGCTATTTGAGATTAACCAAAAAAAACCTGAACTACTAAGCACCATCATGAAAGTAGCATCTTTATCATAGACACATTAACCCATGCAACGGAAGCAAACTCTCTTAATAAGGTGAGCATGGTAATTAAAGAGGGTTCAAGCAACCAACTAAATAAAAGCTCTTGAAAAGATAAGCATGAATACTAAGAGCAGAGCACGATAGTAGCTATTAAAAGATAAAGAACACACACAGCATAGATGGACATGAAAATTCTATGTAATGTTCTAGGTAGAGGTGGAGCGTGTTTCTCTCCCACATAAAGGAATGCTGGGTTCCGACTCGTTATGAAAAACGAAAAAGAAAACTAAAAGCAAGACGCTCCAAGCATAGCACATAACATATGAAGTGATAAAAATATAGCGGAACGAAAGACGAACTGATAATGTTGATGGAGAAGGGGATTCACGGGGGGCATCCCCAAGCTTAGACGCTTGAGTCTCCTTGAATATTTCTTGGGGGTGCACGGGGGCATCCCCAAGCTTGAGCGCTTGACACTCCTGAATCTTTTTATCATCTTCCCTCGCACACTTGAAAACTCCCTTCATACACAGCTCATCATAATCTGATTAGCGAGGTTAGTACCCTTAATAAAATAATTATACCTTGCTGGAAATAAGGATATTCTTGAAGTTCTACTGTTTCTCAAGATTGCCAAAAGGTTTTTTGCAAAGAAAAAACAAGTTCTTAATTTGCAAAGTGAAGGTAAGGCAAAACAGGGCAGAATCTGTGAAAAAACATAACAGCAGGCAGTAATTGACCTGTTCGGGATACTTCTGCAACTCAAATAAAAAAACTCAGAACTGACGCACGAAAGACAATTATATAGAGAACGCTGTCGAAAAATTCAGACTAAAAAGATGATCTGGTGATTTTATACGAATTTTTCTATCCAAGGACAGAATCTGTTTCCTGGACAGCACCTCACAACTTTTGAACTTTCTAGCAATCGGAGGCTATACTTGGCACAAATATGAAAAGAAAAGATACAATGATGATGCTACAGCAGTAAACAACATCAAGACTCAACAAAAGCAAAAAAAATATTCATGTGGGCTGCCTCCCAAAAGCGCTTTCTTTTATGCCTTTAAGCTAGGCATAATGCATAGGGGAATCAATAATCATTATAGTAATCGGAGTTATAAATTGGTTCAAATGATTCCTCAACAAGTTCATTCTTGTTCCTTCTAGGAAAGGGGGACACACCTTTTGCCTTCCCGCGTAAGCGTATTTGTCCCTTACCTATATCAATGAAGCCTTTAACTGCTCGGAGGAAGTCCCTTCCAAGCACTATATTTCCTTGGTTTGGCTCCACGATGAGGAAATCAATCATTGCAATCCCTTTAAGGAATTTAACTGGCACGTCTTTTATTTTTCCCTGGATTTCAGAAATATCTCCATTAGTATGTTCATGATAAGATGGTAGTATATCCATATTAAATTTTAAAGAATCATGAACAGTTTTTGGCATAGTAGAAACCATAGATCCAATATCACAATAAGCAAGGAAGTCTTGATTAAAGATGCTAATCCTAACAAAAGGCTCCCAGTCATTATCTATTTCCAAAATATCTCTCTTATTGGGTTTGAGTTTATCTACCTTTATTAAGTCTAGAGCATCCATTCTCTTTTCAATAGTAGCAAGTCTATCTATGATAGTATCAAAGTTATGATCATAAACAAAGTAACTAGATAGACCATGTATAATTTCAAGAGCTCTAGCTTCATCACATTCTAAGAAATCTCCCTCAGCTATAATGTCAAGGGAGTGTTTACACCATTTAAAAAGACCATGGTAAAAATTCCTAAGCACAATTTTTATAGGTATCCAAGGCATAATTCTCCTATGTTCATCAGAAATTCTGTCCCATGCCTTCTTCATATTTTCTCCATCCCTTTGATGGAAATCTAGAACTTCTGATTCCCTCAAAGCACCAAATCCTAACATGTTTGGCTAAACAGAAAGGACTACTAATAAAAAGGCAAAATAATTTTTATTTTATTTTTGTGATTTTTGATAAAAAGAACTAAGGCAAAAATAAAAGGTAAACTAACAAGACTAAAAAGCAAAGGTAAAAGATAGCATGCAACTCCCCTATCCTGAAGAGTGGAGTCCCCGACAACGGCGCCAGAAAATACTCCTTGATGGGCCTCGAACCCCTCGTTGGTTACCCCAAGTGGAAGGTGTAAGATGCAGTAAATAGAAGTGTTTTCCCCTAGCAAAGATGCCAATGATCGAATCCCCAGAGACTCCTAGGTTCAACAAGTAGGTGTCAATTGCTAACGGCGCAATTAGCAATCAACGTGGACCTGCACACAGATACAAATAACTTAGCTCCCAACGAGTATAGAGAGGTTGTCAATCTCTCCGGCCTTGTAGTTCACAAAGGGTTAAAAGCAATATGATAGTAGTGATAGATAGTGTTTTGCAATAGTAAGTAAATAGCGAAAAGTAAATAGTGGATGTGATCAATGATGGTAATATGGACCGGAGTCTCATGATGTTCACTAGTGATGTCTCTCTCCCAAAAGACGATAAAACAGCTATGTGAGGTAAACGAATTACAGCTGGGCAATTGACAGGACCACGAACGCAAACCAATGCTGATTACATTGCAAGAAAGGTTGAGGTTCAAAGCATGGGCGGTACGCCAAAGTAAGTAGACCGAAATCCATCAATATCTACTACTAATCATCCACCTTGAGATATCTATCCAGAACATCTCGCTGGTATTAGGTTGCGAGTCCCACCCATAGTGTAAACTCAATGCAACAGACAACTGCATTAAAAGAACTTTGCGTAAAGTAAACAATCCTTGCACCCGCGGGCACAAGCACCGTTGTTTTCCCCCTTGTGGCAACAGCACATCCCCTAGACTCATGTTTCTGTCACTCAAGCTAGTCATCGAGGGGCATGAACCCACAATCGAGCATAACGCTCCCTCTTGGAGTCACTACCTATTACTCGGCCAAAGCAATAAATAACAACGGAGAACATGCAAGAATTACTTATGAACTAAAATATAAAAGAGGTGAATCAAATATATTACTCAAGATCAATCTGAACATAATCTCATAATCCATCGGATCCAAGCAAACTCATCATAGCAACAGCATAAGGATTACACAGGTGCCTCGATCATGTAGGGCAGCTCACGAGGACTAATTAGTGAAGCACAAGAACGGGAGGAGAACATCACATAGCTACTGGTCATGGACTCATGGTCCAAGGGAGACTACTCACGAGTCATCCGGGAGGCGTCCATGGTGGTGGAGAAGCTCCCGGTGGTGATCCTCCCCTCCGGTAGGGTGCCGGGAAGAGTTCTCCTGGTGCTCCCGATCTTGGAAGCGGCGGCGGCGGCGGAACAGAGATGGGATCGCGAAAAGAAGTCCTGTTCTGAGGGTTACGGAGGACCCTTTAAATATATGCCAAAGTAGGGCACCGGGGGAGCCTCAGGGGGCCCAGGCGTCCCCCCGGCGCGGCCCAGGGGGGGCGCGCCCACAGGGCGCCTGGAGCCCCTTTGGCCCCCCCCAGGCTGCCCTTCGGACGCAGTGTTGTTTCCGGTTCGCTGATTTTTTATATAATTTTTCTGGATTTTTCTGGGCAGTTCTCGAAACATGAAAACCTGAAATACAAAAACAACCGAAAACAGAAACTGGCACTGGGGTGCACTGGATTAGTAAGTTAGTCCAAATATGATCAAAAGTGTATGGAAGTGTATGAATATCATAGCAATATCACCCAAAAGTGGCATGGAGCAAGCAGAAATTATAGATACGTTTTGGACGTATCACAGAGCACCTTTAAAGATCAAGGACTGACTAGACATTGTAATTCATGATAAAAGAGATCCAGTCATGATCATACTCAATGCAAATTAATAGTAATACATGCAGCGACAGAGATGCTATCCTACTGGTGCTTTTTGGTAAGAGGATGATGACTCTGCATAAAAGTAAATAGATAGGCCCTTCGCAGAGGGAAGCAGGGATTTGTAGAGGTGCCAGAGCTCGATTTTTAAATAGAGATGAATAACATTTTGAGCGGTATACTTTCATTTTCAACATAACAACCAAGAATCTCGATATCTCCCATGCTACGCACATTATAGGCGGTTCCCAAACAGAATAGTAAAGTTTATAATCCCCCAACCACCAACAAGCACACTCCACGGCCAGCCAAATCCACGGGTTACCGTCCAAACAAGCAATAGCCCTAGGGGAGTTTGTTTAATTATTATGATTTTGAGCATGGGACTGGGCATCCCGGTTACCAGCCATTTTCTCGTGAATGATGAGTGGAGTCCACTCATCGTGAGAATAACCCACCTAGCATGGAAGATATAGACAGCCCTAGTTGATACATGAGCTCTTCGAGCATACAAAACAAAATTTCATTTGAAGGTTTAGAGTTTGGCACATACAAATTTACTTGGAACGGCATGTAAATACCGCATATAGGAAGGTATAGTGGACTCATATGGAATAACTTTGGGGTTTATGGAAGTGGATGCACAAGCAGTATTCCCACTTAGTACAGGTGAAGGCTAGAAGAAGACTGGGAAGCGACCAGCTAGAGAGCAACAACGGTCATGAACATGCATTAAAATTAATCAACAATGAATGCAAGCATGAGTAGGATATAAATCACCATGAACATAAATATCGTGAAGGCTATGTTGATTTGTTTCAACTACATGCGTGAACATGTGCCAAGTCAAGTCACTTAAGTCGTTCAAAGGAGGATACCACCCATCATACTACATCACAACCATTTTAATATCATGTTGGCACGCAAGATAGACCATTATAAACTCTCATCTAATTAAGCATGGCATAAGCAGCTATGATCTCTAATTGTCATTGCAAACATGTTTCATTCATAACAAGCTGAATCAAGAACGACGAGCAATCATATTTACAAAAACAAAAGAAGTTGATTTCATACCAGGTTTTCTCATCTCAATTAGTTCATCATATATCATCCTTATTGCCTTTCAATCACACGACCGAGCGGTGTGGATAATAATAATAATAGTGCACATGCATTGGACTAAGCTTGAATCTGCAGGCATTTAGTTCAAGAGAGAAGACAAGGTAATATGGCTCAAGGTTAAATCAACAACAGAGCATATGAGAGCCACTAAGCATTCTAATCATGGTCTTCTACTCTTAACCCCTAAAGAAAAGAAAAGAAACTATTTACACGGGAAAGCTCCCAACAAGCAAAAGAAGAACGGGAAATCTTTTTGGGTTTACATTTTTAGTTACTAATACAGGCAAAGAAAGTAAACTAGCTAGAAGCTACAACTAATATTTTTTTGTTTTTCTGGATTTTTCTAGCACACAAGAGAAAAGACTAAGAAAAAGAAATTGAAACTAAGCATGGATGGTACAATGAAAGAGTGTGAGCACCAACAACTAGAATAAGTGTGAACATGAATATAAGTCGGTGAGAAACACGTACTCCCCCAAGCTTAGGCTTTTGGCCTAAGTTGGTCTATGGCCATGGATCGAAGCCACTCCCTCAAGTGTACTGAGATATGTCCTCTGGATGCCACTGGTTGGCGAGCTCGTCTAGATCCCACCCATAAACAGATTGACGGGAATGATCAAATGGTGGTTCTGGCTCAGGCTCTGAAGCTTGTGCATGGCCTTGGTACTTGTAGAAGGCATCTGATGTAATGAGGTACTTGCCTGTGGACAGATCAAACAGAGATGGTGCAGGCTAGGTAACAATTTCACAGTATATTTCATCAAACCTCAATTTGTAAAGTAGCTGCATATTTTTGTATTTAACGATAAAGTCATGAGCTACCATGCTCTTGTAGTCTAGACAAACAGGGGCAAACAGCTTTTCTTCCTTCTCATGATGCCTAATAGGTATATTAAAATGTTTAGCAAGGCGAGAAGCGAAGATGCCTCCAAAGACGGCCCCCTTTGAGCGGTTCAAACTCAGTCGTTTGGCAATGACGGCGCCCAAGCTAAAAGTGGTGTCATTAAACAAAGCATGGCGTAAAATTATAATATCAGGGGCACTAAGATTTCCACTATTCCCGCGACCAATTAAACACCTACTAGCAAATAAAGCAAAGTAGCGCAGAACAGGGAAGTGTATACTGGTGATTCTTGCCCCTGAAACTAGTTTAGTTTCACTTACGGCTATCATATCAATAAACCCTTTGACGTCTTCATGATGTGGTTCATCTAGTCTACCTTCAAAGGGTACCTTGCATATTTCACAAAAATCTAACAGTGATATCTCCTTAACCACATCATATAAGCGAAACTCGATGGTCTTTTCCTTGAATGAAAATGGAAGCTTTGCGTAAAAATATTGGTGAGTAAGAGATACTGCTCTTTTTGGTCGTTGAGGAAGTCGGTGAGGCCTGCATTATTCGCCATCCAATAAAAGTCTACATAAATACCGGCGGACATCACGAAATTATTACAAGGCCATTCACACGATCGAACTTCCGCCATGCAAGGAAGATGATACTTGGGCTTCTTATTTTCTTGTTTCTTCTTCTCCTCTGAGCTCTTGCTAGATGATCCCCTCAATATTCTTTTTAACATTTTCCTTTTCTGAAAATTTCTGAATTTTTTAGTAACAAATTTGCAACAAATAAAGCACTAGAACAAAAATAATTGGACCAATGGAGGAGTCACATACCAAGGAACAATCTCCCCAAACAGTTTGGTGAATGGTGCTTTCAGCAAGGAGATCGAAAATGGCAGCAAAATGAGCTAGAACTCGGGTTTGAGCTGGTTGGTGATTTTTTTGGGAGGAAGAAGAAGAGTATGGGTGAAAGGATAAGTGGAGGGGCGTCACGTGGGGCCCTCGAGGCAGGGGGCGCGCCCTTTGAAGGGGGCGCTCCCTGTGCCCTCGAGGCCACGTGCTGGCTCCCCTCGCTGTGTAATCAGTGCCATATTTTCTTAAATATTCTAGAAAAAATCATATTTCATTTTCATGGCATTTGGAGAACTTTTATTTTAGGGATATTTTTTTATTGCAAGGGTAACTCTGGAAACAGATAGGTAATGCTATTTTTATTTTATTTAACCTAATTAACATAAAATAAAAGGAAGGTATGGAAGGTTGTGCTATCTAGATTCACCTATCCCATGTTCATCAAAAGGAATCCATTAACAAGGTTGATCAGGTCTTGTTAATTAACTCTTTCCGAGTAACATGAACCCAGAGAATTTTCGAATAACACTATGTTACCTCAATGGGGATATGTATGGCCCCAACAATAAGTATGTTATATGCCTTCTTGATAGTTGGAATAGGAAACTCAAAACCTTCAATGGTAATTGTTGAAGTTTTTTCAATATAATTGATACGATAAACTTGAGGTTGTTTCCTTGGAAAGTGTACTGTATGCTCATTACCATTGACATGAAAAGTGACATTGCCTTTGTTGCAATCAATAACAGCCCCTGCAGTATTCAGAAAAGGTCTTCCAAGAACAATAGACATACTATCATCCTCTGGAATATCAAGTATAACAAAGTCTGTTAGAATAGTAACATTTGCAACTACAACAGGCACACCCTCACAAATACTGACAGGTATAGCAGTTGATTTATCGACCATTTGCAAATATATTTCAGTAGGTGTCAACTTACTCAAGTCAAGTCTACGATATAAAGAGAGAGGCATAACACTAACACCGGCCCCAAGATCACACAAAGCAGTTTTAACATAATTTCTCTTAATGGAGCAAGGTATAGTAGGTACTCCTGGATCTCCTAATTTCTTAGGCATTCCACCCTCAAAATTGTAATTGGCAAGCATGGTGGAAATTTCTACTTCGGGTATCTTTCTTTTGTTGGTAATAATATCTTTCATATACTTAGCATAAGGATTTGTTTTAAGCACTTCAGTCAAACGCATACGCAAAAAGATAGGTCTAATCATTTCAGCAAAGCGCTCAAAATCCTCATCATCCTTTTTCTTGGATGGTTTCGTAGGAAAAGGCATGGGTTTCTGAACCCATGGTTCTCTTTCCCTACCGTGCTTCCTAGCAACAAAGTCTCTGTTATCATAAAGTTGATTCTTTGATTGTGGGTTATCAAGATCAACAGCAGGTTCAATCTCTACAACATTATCATTGCTAGGTTGGGCATCGACATGAACATCATCACTAATATTATCACTAGGTTCATGTTCATTACCAGATAGTGTCTCAGCATTAGAAACAGATATATCATTGGGATTCTTAGGTGGGTGAGCTATAGGTTCACTAGAAGCATGCAAATTTCTATCATTTTTCTTTTTCTTCCTCTTAGAAGAACTAGGTGCATCTAAATTATCTCTCTGAGAATCTTTCTCAATTCTCTTAGGGTGGCCTTCGGGATACAGAGGTTCCTGAGTCATTTTACCACCTCTAGTTGCAACTCTAACAACATAGTCATTGTTCTTACTATTTAATTCATTGAGCAAATCATTCTGAGGCTTAAGTACTTGTTCTACTTGAGTGGTGACAATGGAAGCATGTATACTAATAATTTTCAGTTCATCTTTAGCACTAGACAGATAATCACTCAAGCGTTCAATCATATGGGCATTGTGTTGTAATTGTCTACCAACATAAGCATTAAAGTTTTCTTGTTTCACAATGAAATTGTCAAACCCATCTAAGCATTGCTAGCAGACTTATAACGAGGAATATCACCTTCATCAAATCTATAAAGAGAATTTACCTTTACTACCTGTGTCGGGTTATCAAGACCATGTATTTCTTCAATAGGCGGTAAATTCTTAACATCTTCAGCTTTAATACCCTTTTCTTTCATAGATTTCTTTGCCTCTTGCATGTCTTCAGGACTCAGAAATAGAACACCTCTTTTCTTCGGAGTTGGATTAGGGGCTGGTTCAGGAAGTGTCCAATTATTTTCATTGGCTAGCATATCATTCAATCGTAATTCAGCTTGTTCCACTGTTCTTTCCCTGAAAACACAACCAGCACAACCATCCAGGTGGTCTCTGGAAGCATCCGTTAGTCCATTATAAAAGACATCAAGTATATCATGCATCTCAAGAGGATGATCAGGCAAAGCATTAAGTAACTGGTGAAGCCTCCCCCAAGCTTGTGGGAGACTCTCTTCTTCAGTTTGAGCAAAGTTATATATTTCCCATAAGGCAGCTTGTTTCTTATGAGCGGGAAAATATTTAGCAGAGAAGTAATACATCATATCCTGGGGACTACGCACACAACCAGGATCAAGAGAATTAAACCAAGTCTTAGCATCACCCTTTAATGAGAATGGAAATAACTTAAGGATATAGTAGTAGCGAATCTTTTCGTCATTGGTAAACAGGGTGGCTATATCATTCAACTTGGTAAGATGTGCCACAACAGTTTCAGACTCATAGCCATGGAAAGGATCAGATTCAACCAAAGTAATTAACTCAGGATCAACAGAGAATTCATAATCCTTATCAGTGACACATATAGGTGAAGTAGCAAAAGCAGGGTCATGTTTCATTCTAGCATTCAAGGACTTTTCTTTCAACTTAGCTAATAATTTCTTAAGATCATATCTATCATTGCGAGCAAGAAAGTCTCTAGCAGTTTATTCATCCATAACATAACCCTCAGGCACAACATGCAATTCATATATATTGGGAGTAGTTTCATCATCACTTTCATAAACATCATCAACATTTGAACTCTTCCTAACCTTAGCAATTTGTTCATCTATAAATTCACCTAGTGGCACAGTATCAGGCATAGAGGTAGTTTCATCATACATAGCAGAAGTAGCATCATCAAGAAAATACGACATATCAGATTCAATAGCAGGAGTAGGTGTCGCAAGTTTACTCATAACAGAAGGAGAATCAAGTGCAGAGCTAGATGGTAGTTCCTTACCTCCCCTCGTAGTTGAGGGTAAGATCTTGGTTTTTGAGTCCTTCAAATTCTTCATGGTGATAAACAGATATAAATCCCAAGTGACTTAAAGAATAGAGCTATGCTCCCCGGCAACGGCGCCAGAAAATAGTCTTGATAACCCACAAGTGTAGGGGATCGCAACAGTTTTCGAGGGTAAAGTATTAAACCCAGATTTGTTGATTCGACACAAGGGGAGCCAAAGAATACTCTTAAGTATTAGCAACTGAGTTGTCAATTCAGCCACACCTGGAAACTTAGTATCTGCAGCAAGATAGTTTAGTAGAACAGTAATATGATAGTGGTGGTAGCAGGAATAAAAGTAAAGATAGTGTTTTTGTAGTTTTTGTGATAATAGCAACGGGAAAGTAAATAAGCGGCAAGCAATATAGGTAAAGCTCGTAGGCATTGGATGGGTGATGGGAAATTACGTCGGATGCAATTCATCATGTAGAAGTTATAACCTAGGGTGACACAGAACTAGCTCCAGTTCATCAATGCAATGTAGGCATGTATTCCGAATATAGTCATACGTGCTTATGGAAAAGAACTTGCATGACATCTTTTGTCCTACCCTCCCGTGGCAGCAGGGTCCTATTGGAAACTAAGGGATATTAAGGCCTCCTTTTAATAGAGTACAGGACCAAAGCATTAACACATATTGAATACATGAAATCCTCAAACTATGGTCATCACCGGGAGTGGTCCCGATTATTGTCACTTCGGGGTTGCCGGATCATAACACATAGCAGGTGACTATAGACTTGCAAGATAGGATCAAAAACACACATATATTCATGGAAACATAATAGGTTCAGATCTGAAATCATGGCACTCGGGCCCTAGTGACAAGCATTAAGCATAGCAAAGTCATAGCAACATCAATCTCAGAACATAGTGGATACTAGGGATCAAACCCTAACAAAACTAACTCGATTACATGATAGATCCCATCCAACCCATCATCGTCTAGCAAGCCTATGATGGAATTACACACACATTGCGGTGAGCATCATGGAATTGGCGATGGAGGAAGGTTGATGATGACGATGGCGACGATCTCCACTCTCCGGAGCCCCGAACGGACTCCAGATCAGCCCTCCCGGGAGAGATTAGGGCTTGGCGGCGGCTCCGTCTCATAAAATGTGATAATTCTTTCTCCTTGATTTTTTTTTCTCCACGAAACAGAATATATAGGACCTGGGGATACGTCGGTGGCGCATCGGGGTGCCCTCGAGGCAGGTGGCGCGCCCTGGGAAGGGGGCCGCACCCCCCACCCTCGAGGACAGCCCGTGGGCCCCCAGGTGTGGATCTTCTTGCAGGTATTTTTTATATTTTCCGAAATAAATCTCCGTTGATTTTCAGGCGATTCCGAGAACTTTTTATTTCTGCACAAAAACAACACCATGGCAGTTCTGCTGAAAACAACGTCAGTCCGGGTTAGTTCCATTCAAATCATGCAAGTTAGAGTCCAAAACAAGGGCAAAAGTGTTTGGAAAAGTAGATACGTTGGAGACGTATCAGTAGGCTTCGTGACCGTGATACAGTTTTTTTCTTCATTTCTTGTAAACGCGAGAAGGACTAATTGTGGCGTTTTTGTTAAACCAAACTGCAGTTTTTCATAGGGATTCAGCTTGTACTCAGACAACAGACTGATCCAATTTTTTCCTATAATATAAGTGATGGACAGTGCCTTCGTTACTGACACGACATAAGAAGTGAAACCTGCAAAAATAGCCATCGTAGAGAAAACCAAACGGTTTATTCTGTGATGAATGTCACATGGCAAAACCTGCATCGTAAAATTGCAGGAAAAGAAAGAAAACATGACGTTAAATCAATAAGATTTAGACAGTAAATCAATAAGATTTACTTGATGTGACACGAGTGAATCCTTACCAGGAAATCACTATGTTGAAGTACTAAACAGAAGGTTGATCACCCAACTACGGGTGGCATGCAGGGGCCCCACCTACTCCCATAAGCAGGACAGTCCAAAGGTCGTGACAAATCGTATGGACCGAACATCCATGGGACTAGAAATCCTGGTGGGCGCGATAAACCCTGCAATGCATATAAATATTGGAGTGTAACCATAATTCATAAACCATCCTCACAAAAAAATGATCTGGATACTTCAAAATATACAAACTGAATTGAGTGGTCAGACATTAACATAGACCGTTCTCAGGACAGACCACACACCAAAAGCGGCAGTACTAATAAACAATACAGGGTTCACAAACATAAATCAAGTACTGAACAATAGTACTTACTATGGACAAGCAAAGTTGCATTAATTAAACTCTGCAGACTATTTCTTGCCACCGACCTACGAGATGAACCCCCGCATAACTGACTAGACCATGGACTTCGTGAGAGATGTCTACATGCACCATCACCATCTCGTCAACCTTGGAGAACCTAACAGAGTGGTCTTTCCACTCATAAACATGATCATGAAGACATGCCGCATCAGATTTGTTGGGAAGCTTTACAAGAACCGTACCCTTCGTAATCAAAGGCACAACTAGGAAATTGTTGTGGTCAAGTACAGCCTCGAGAACACGCCTGACAATAATGCTACAAGAAAACACTAGTTCAGGACAAGTGGTGACAAGGACACAGTAGCTGGATAGTTTAGCAGTAGAACTCATCCTCAGGTCTTCCAGCACGGCATGACTTTGATAACTTCATCTCCACCGCGGACTTGGTTCTAATTCAAATAGAAACCATATTTTATTACTACCTTCGTTCAGAAATATAAGATGATTTTCGATATTATACTCCATATATGACTACATATACACACAGAAATGAGTGAACAAAGACACTAGAACATGTCTTCAAAGGCATGAGAGCATAGGGATTACTTGCAATATCCATAACAAAAGTTACTCCCTCCGTCCCAAAATTCTTGTCTTAGATTTGTCTAGATACGGATGTATCAAGTCACATTTTAGTATTAGATACATCCATATCTTGACAAATCTAAGACAAGAAATTTGGGAGAGAGAGAGTAGTTGAAAGTAATCTATAAGAAATCAATGTCAACCTCTCGCATGTTTTGGTCAAAAGAGAGGAATTTAGAACCGTCATTTGGCACACAAAAATCACATGCAAGATCACCCAGAAAGTTGTACTACTAGTACTAGTACTGCGTGTTAGATGAAAAAACACGATCAAGATCGAGAAAAAGATCGTCAAGAAGAGATATTACCTGGACTTGCTTAATGAGGGATCCCGGAGAGGGGGGCTTGGACAGGGCGATGGCTTTGATCTTGTCTGCGATAGTCTCGGCGGGGTGCTTGTGCTTCTTCATACCATGAGCCTCGACGGTTTTGGCCAGAGCCATAGACATCACTTCGGCTGGTGCTCCAGTGTCCATCAAGAAACTGTCAAATAGAAATAAAAGAAAAGAAACCATAATCACAAACCCAAAAGACGAAAAGAGAGGGAGTTATAGGATCAGTCTCGGGGTTGCAAGACCGGGCCTTGGCCAGAATCAACACCATTGGTGCGCTCACCTTTCCTTCTTTGGGAGAGAAGAACAATGGCAGAAGCAGGTCGGGGTTTTCTTGAAGAAATGAGGAAAAAGATGAGGGAGAAGCGAGTTGGGTAGAGAGGAAGCTGAGAGAGAAGAGTGAAATGATGGTTGCTTCATCCGTCCAACTTACTACTGGAAAGGAGGGGTTTTTTTTGATTTGACGGCTCATTGGGCATTACTGCGGCGCTTCGATCGGGGTAGTCTACCGTCACTCTACTACGGAGTAATTTAGTGCATGGCTGGTGGACCCCGATGCTGGCTTTCCCACACGTCGGCGAAAGTGAGTAATTTAGTGCATGGCTGGAGGTGGATCCGCATGGTAGAGCGTGTCGACTGTTTTTCTGAAGAAGAAAAATGATTACAGCAAGCGTTTCCACTCATACGACGGACGAGTGCGAAACACGGCAGCCACTTGAACATACACAGTGCTCCTACTAATAGGCATGTGCATTGGTTCATACGTCAGTACTACATAATCTTGTTGCTAGTGTAGTAAGATATGACGACAACAAATGATGTTGTGCGCATGTCAACCATATGAACAGTAATGTAGTAACATAGTACCGCTTTCTCGACTGTCCGATCGAGAATGAACGGTGAGATCAATGTTAACAGAACTAGGTCTACAGCGTACGGAGAGTGCGGTGCTACAGTACGCCACGAAACATGAACCATATGAAGCACGAATAGTGTTAGGCAGGGTGTATGAAGGGTGCACGGGATGGGAGCAAAAGTTCCCTTCTCGACCCACTTTTGGGTGTTTGGCAGAGTGCATGAAGGGTGCATGAGTCCACACTAGTAGGTTAACATGAATACACGAAGAGGAAACAACTACTGCAACCAAGGCGGAGAGGAAAACGAGAAAACTTAATGTCTTTTTGCTAATTAATAGCATTGCATGCAATGAACTAACCACTGCAGGTCATATTATGCACGGCCCACGTCTCTTATTGGTTGATATTTCACAAAACAACAAACGGGGAGGGAGTTAATGTACCGTGTCTAAGTGTTTTGGGATTATTTGGTTTTCGTAAGGTGACTTACACACCTAGACAGAGGAGTATATTGAGATGAGAATGCAACCAAACACACCCACACGCTTTGTGCTACAGTGACTGATCTGCATCGTGTGAGTTTGATCCAATGGTCATGTTGCACCGAGACATGGACATGCCCATGCAGAGGGCGCCTAAACACCATCGAAGTCCCTCTGCTTCTCGAGGCGCACGACATTGGTGATGTAGGGGGCGAAATGACTGAAAGGCAATGCAATCTACGGGAAGGCAGGGGGAGCCAGCCGACGAGCGGGGAATCTTTTGGTTTTCACCATGGTAAAACACTAGTCGACGACTTCTCACATCAGGGAGCAGTGGGTTTTACAGACGGAGTCATTGTGGCTAATTGCTACCGCGCCTGCTCCCGTAAATCAAAAAATTAAAAATCCTGCTGCGCCTGCTCCCGTCAATCAAAAAATTAAAAATCCTGCCGCACTCAAACACCAGAGCAACGCCGCGGTGGATATTTAAATTTACCTGCCGGCAAGTAGATAAAAAAGAGGTGAAAAAACAAATGTGGCGGCGGCCTAGCTAATCGGTCGAACTAGCCCAACTAGCTAGCCACTGTGCTTCACTGATGTACTCGGCGGGAAAAGTGGTCTTTCGTGATTTGATGACTCATTTACTTGCTTCGCCGAAAACGTGCGGTAGGGCGTCCCACGTCAGGAAGAATATATGCGTGCACCACCTGGGAGGACCCCAAAACGGCGCGGTAGGGTGTGCCATGTCTCGGCACGGAGGAAAAATGTGCGTGTAAAAATTTACTGTATCAGACGTAGTACCTATGGTTCGACCTCGGGAACCAGCCAGTCGATCGAAATCACCCCACTAGCCACACAGCTTCACCATGCTAACATGGCACGGAGGATAGGTGTGGTTACCTCCATCTCTAACAGCCACAACGTCTCTTGTTCTTGGCGATTCTTCTATTTTCCAAGCTTTTTTTAGTTGTAATAACACCATGGCAAGCTAGCACCGCTCTTCGTTTGTGCCCGTGCAAAGGTTAGACGATGGAGAGAAGAGAGAGATTGCAGACCTGGGACCCACTAGTAAGTGAGTCAACGGTCATGCACGTGTTGAGGAGGCACTCCCTCTACTCTACTCAACGTAATACTGTATAAAATCAAGTTATGGGACAAAGCCAACAACCGTTGTTGTTTCAGGCTATCGACTTACACTTTGTAGTCCAGGTTGCCAGTTCGAAGCTTGTCTTTCATATTTGTTAGTTTTAGGTCCAAATTTGATTAATGACAAGTGGGACCCCCGTGTGTTGTTCCGATATTTCAGTGTAGGATGGTTCTTTTTTTAACAAACACTTTGCGCGGTTAGACAAGTAACGACACAAGTTACACGTATTTTTCAAGTTTACGAACAAAAATGACAGCGGCATAGAATATCACATCCACCCCGCAGCTTAGATGCTATGGTGATACGAGTTTTTACACCGTTGGAAGTGAGATCCAATGGCTTGGGAGTAGTCTTTGTAATTATGCGCAATTTCCAAACTCTCCAAAGGTTTTTTTGCAAATAAAACATTCATGCCTCGTGTGTGCCGCTACATCTTGGATCCACCGGCTGCCCGTTGCTCATATTAGGTGCTCCTCGTAGCTTAATTACCCGCTACGGTGATATGAGCATCTAGGTCGTATGATCAGTGATCAGATGGCACATGCATAGTACTTGTACTTTCTGCGCAATTCCTAAACTCTCTCAGCCGTATATTGCAAAAACATTCAAACCACCTACTGTGGGCTGTTAGATCTCCGTGAACTCGTATCACCATAGAATCTACGGTGCCGTAGCACCTCATATTCTCCCGTGCGAGAAAACATAAGGTGCTCTCGCAGCTTGGATGCTACGGTGAAACGAGCTTTGAGGTCGTTTGATCTAAGATCCAATGGCATCTGAGCAGTCTTTGTGCTTGTAAGCAGTGGCCGAACTCTTTGGGGGCTTTTCTGTAAAAAAACCATTCGAACCACCAAAGCATCTAAGATGTGGTAGCACATGATATTCTTACATACAGAAGAATATGATGTCCTCCTTCATCTTAGATGCTACGGTGATACGAGCTTCGAGGTCGTTGGATATGGGATCCAAGGGCATCTGAGTAGTTTTTGTACAAATTGTGTGCAATTCTCAAACTCATCAAGGTTTCCTGTAAAAATATTAAGACATCATGTGAGCTCCTATATCTCATATCTACAAGCTCCAAGCAACTCGTATCGGCATATCTAAGGTATCAGGGCACATGATATTCTCCTGGGGAGGAGGGGTGGGGTGCACAACCAATCGGTGGTTGGGAGGGTGGGGAGAAATATAATCTTAACAACCCTAAACAGAGCTTCACAATTTTATCAAAGGTCGAGGGGGTGACCCCCGACAATCATAGCTCCGCCTAATTAAACACAACATTTGCATTTACTGTAGTACTAGACTTAATATTCATGTTTCAGTTTCATTT
The DNA here is from genome assembly GCA_902687465.1 of Secale cereale. Classification (NCBI taxonomy): domain Eukaryota; kingdom Viridiplantae; phylum Streptophyta; class Magnoliopsida; order Poales; family Poaceae; genus Secale; species Secale cereale. The sequence goes on along the minus strand of LR738709.1, from coordinate 620,218,603 downwards.
TATGTTTGAAATATTGAATTGAGGACCATGCATGTCTTACATTTTACTCCCTTTGTTCCTAAATATTAGTCTTTTAAGATATTTCAAGTGGACTGGCACATACGGATGTATATAGACATATTTTAGAGTGTAGATTCACTCATTTTGCTCTGTATGTAGTCGCTTGTTGAAATCTCTAAAAGACTAATATTTAGGAACAGAAGGAGTATTTTTGAATTCGTGTCATACATGCATGGTTTGGAAAAATAGATGCACTATACTTATTGGATTGTTGTTGTGTTTGTGTGTGGGTGTCTCTGTGTGTATGTGTGTGGTCATATGCTTGATACATACAAAGTTTTCTGACCACCATATTGTTCATCTTTTAAATTTGAATTTGCATTGAAAAACTTACCAGGGATACCATGAAATGTGAAATCCACATTGAGATCACTATATCACAAACTCACTCTGATTCAACAACTCGTCATAAATCAATTACCGCGTTGAGATTAGTATTTGCAAGGAAAATACGGGCATTGTAATACACATATATTCGTTCGGCAATTTAAAAGGTTCCTTTCGTATTCTCGAATGCTAGGACCCAACGGCGTACCAGCCAGACTTTGGCTCGTGTTGATCCTAAAAAAATAAAAAATAAAAAAACTGGGCTCATGTCCTTTTGGTGGCGTGCGTGGTACGCACATTAGGCAACCCCAACCAGTCGAGCCTCCGCGTTTTGAGTCAAAATATCTAGCGGACAAAATTCCAGCCCTAGGAAATTCCCCTCATGTCCCCGGTCCATAATGACTACCGATGAACAATGGAGGGATGCTTTAGTAACTAGACAACGTTACCTACCATGTCGAGCATGGTTCAATTCCCTCGGTCGCCGCTCGCCAAGGTCACCCGTCAACTGCATTGCCTAGTACTACTACTACTACACCAGGATGAGCACAGAATTGAGCCCGTTTGTTCGTGCCTAGTAGTTGAGTTAATATATCAGGCAATGCACTGGTATGGAGGGATTATCCTTTTGCTCTGCATATATAACTTGTCTGAAGTCTAACTAAGCAAAATGTTTGACCAAATCCTTTCTTATGAAATACAACAGGACAGATGTATGGCTTGAAAATTTATTGCATGATGTAGGTTATGATATTGTTTCGAATCCTGGATCTTAAATTTCAGAAAATCCAAAAGTGACCATAAATTCTTGAAACTGAGTATGGTCATGTGATATGGCACAAATATTACTTCGTAATTTTTTTCTTCAATTTGAGACAAGCTGCTTATGACAAGTTGCACAAATGAAGAGCCAAGGTATTTTGGAAAAAAGACCTGTCACGTTAAGGCGAACGCTTTCACTATTGAAACCGTGGGCGTTTACGTGACGCCACGAGTCCCGCTTCTCATTGGCACGTGCCGTCCGAGCAAGCGTATGAGTCGACGGGAGGCGTGCGAGTAGACAGCTACGCCGGCTGACAGGGAGGCGTGCGAGCAGACCGCTGTGCAGGCTCACCGGGAGGCGAGCCCTTTGACCAGGCTCCGCCGCCCACCTTCGTCCCAACTGCTCCCACTTTCAATGTCGCCGACGCCGCAGTTTAAAATCAACCCCGGACTACCCGGTATCGCTACAATCTTCTCTCTTCCTCTTTGATTCTCCTATCGTCTACCTCCAACCAGCCGGCCCTAAATGTACGCCATGCCGCATCACGATGGTCTGCCCTTAGTCTTCCAGTTTCCTGAGGAAGACACCCAGCCGGAGTCTCAAGAACATAAGGCGCTTTGCGACGAGCTTGAACTGGCCTTGCGGGAAGATGCCGCACCTGTCCCCGCTCCCGTTCCGGCTCCCGTCGCCCCGACTGCACCAGCGCCCATTCCCGTGGCATTGATGGGTTGGGAGCCGCACATTGTCGCCGAGCTTGATGCCACGGGGTTCCACGAGGTCCCCGCCGACTTTCACGCGCTCGTGCCCCCACCAGCGCATACGCCTGCGCGTGCACTGACGCGCACGCCTGTGCCGGTGCCCGTGCACTGCGAGTGCATGCGCCTGCGCGTGCACTGACGTGTGCGCCGGTGCCAGTGCCCGTGCACACGAATGTCTCTGCCGCGCCATTGACAGCGCATGTCCCCGCGCGGGTGCCACTGCCCCCCTCAGCGGCATGGATGGCCGCCGTCGACTGCTTCCTTGCACCAACGCCAGTCACCTCCTCCCGCCAGTTGACTCGCCCTGAAGTCCAGAACATTTTGGCCTTCCTTGAAGCTAGGCCAACGTCCAGGAGTACGCCAACAACAGCGCATGGCGCAACCGTCGCCGTCGGTCAGTGGCCCAACGACACACAGAGCACGGTAGAGGAGCCGCATCCCACCGCAAAACGCCGCCGCCGCCGCCGCATAATCTAAATTTGCCATAAAAAACGTTCGGATTGCCATGCTTAAAATCCGAACGTTTATCATTTCCGTTTATTTTAGATCGATCCTCGTATAATTTAAAGTCGGAGTCAAACTGAAAGAAATCTATGGTTTGATCGACTGAATGTTCTGCTAGAGCTGTATCAAATTAAATATAAAATGTCATCAAGCCACATGTATTGCTTGTCATCCAACGACCTAGACTGCTTCAATGTCGAGCGCTCAACACGTTTAGCGTGCAGTTAATTTCATGCCAAAAATAGTGCTAATCACATAATAACACGCAAATAATATCCTACTTAATATCCGCATGCACTTAATATACTTCCAAATTAATGTGCATTGCACGTACACACTGACTAGTGCTGCTAGCACGTGAAACTGGTGCCGTAACTTGTGAACGCGTCCAGATATGGTCAACGGCAACATCGCCCGTGAGTTCTTCGTGTTTGCCCGTGCGTCTAAACGCAGAAGGGGAGGAGAGAGAGAGAGAGAGCACACATGGAACCCACCAGTAAGTGAAGGCGAATAGTACTAAAAATAATATTACATGTTATCAATTAAATAGGTTGTGGTAATATAAAAACATTATGTGAACAAAGGGAGGTACAACAAACATTGTTGTTCTACGTATGTTGCCTATTGACGTGCGGCTTGAAGGCCCTGGTCGCATGTTCGACCCTCGTCCTTTATTTTTTAATCTGTATATGGGTCCAAATTTTTTTCATGACATGTGGGCCCCTCGGTGTGTAGTTTGTAGCACTTTAATTTGTGGGTCGAAATTTGTTCCATTCCAAGTGGACTACCAGTGTGTAGTTTTGTAGCTTATTTATAATAATTAAAGAGAACAACATAGTTTTTTGCAATAATACCATGGTGCGACGTTGAAGGCGAGAAAGGACGTGCGAGAGATCAATGACAGAGCCAGAGGGAAATCAACTAGGGGAGTTGCGGGGGTTGCGACGGTGTTTCGAGTAATTGTGGGCCGAATGCTTTGAAAATATAATCTAAACCGACCGGAATAAATGCCTACACAAATTAATCCAAGGTTGGAGTGCCCCTCGCAATATAAATAGCTCCGGCTTTACGAGGGATGGAGAGGTAGATTCAATGTGTGGAAGATACGGCGTGAGAAAGCGAGGTCAATCGAGAGACATATAGATAGAGAGACAAAGTGAGTGTTGTCCGACATTCATTGGACAAATATATATGCTCTGGAGAAATATTGTCCGATTGAGCTTTTGGCAAGGGTGAGGGCTGTAAGATAGAGCTTGAGAGATGATCCAGTCACAGACGTGTAGATATATTTTGTGCGTGGGAGGAAGCAAGGTCAATCGATCACATAGGGTCGTCGTGCGATCGAAAGAGTGAGACGGGTTGGAGAGAGTGACCTAGATAGACAATGTGCGTGAGAGAGTATACAATGTGAATAAGTTGAATTGGGCTCAAATATGGTGATATATCGTTTTTGTCCGAGAAAGAGCAAGGTCAATCGAGACATACAAAGAGAGAGAGAGAGGAAGAGAGAGAAAGAGAGAGAGAGAGAGAGAGAGAGAGAGCGTGGCCCGTCATGAGGCCGAAAGAGTTGGGGCGGCTTCGATGGACTGAGCTAGATAGACAATCTGCGTGGGAGAGTATAGAGTGTGTCGATCGAGGCCCGAACAGGGAGATATATCATTTGTGTGTGAAAGAAAACGAGGTTAAACGAGACTCAGATAAAGAGAGCGATATTGAGCGAGTGTGGCATGTCGTGCGAAAGAAAGAGTGAGACAGTCTCGAGGGAGTGACCTAGATAGACAACGTGTGTGCGTGCGCACGAGAGGTTGGGGGGCTACATAGGCAATGCATGTATTTAGCGCGAGAGGGTGAGAGGGAGAGGGAGAGAGAGAGAGCTCGGCATGGGGTGCAATGGCGGGTGTGTGAGGTAAATAAATTTCATAACAGAGTGGGAAAAGGGGGTTGTATAGTTGTGAGAGTTAGAGATCGAAACATGGAAAGAAAGAATGGATGTGTGTTGGAAACCGATAGCTTCCTAAGGTGGTTAATTAGGAGAGGAAGATTGACCGATACAGGAAGTATGTAGCGTGTGTGCTGGGGTGGGGGCTAAAAACAACATTTGAATGTAGATAGTACGATACTTAATATCTATGTTTCAATTCAGTGTACATTGTAAGATTTGAACTGAGGACCATGCATATGGGTAATTATTTCGAATTCGTGCCATACTAAGTTTCGAAAAGTTGACATTGACTCGATTTGTTGTGCTATTTTGTAGGTCATATGTTTGAATCCATCCAAAAGTTCTCTCACTACCAAGGTGTTCATCATATACGTATGAATTTATATTAAAAAAAGTAGCATGGATACAATGAAATGCGAAATCCACGTTAGAATTGGAGATCGCTATGTGACACACACTCTAATTCAAATAACTAATTATGTGACACACACTCTAATCCACGTTAGCGTGGATGCCGTTTTTTTTTTCAAATAACTCATCATTAATTAATTTATAGTATCTCATTTCGAATGACTAATTATTGCAAGGAAAACACGGGCATGGTAATACATACAGATTCATTTGCAAATGAAAGAAGATTCGTTTGCTTTCTCAAATGTAGGCGCACCAGGCAGACCAGGTTCGTGTCGTGGTGGTCGCGTGTGTCGGACGGACACTTAGCACCCAGCCACCCACCCCGTCCCTCCCTCCCCCCTCCCACCCCCAAAAAAGAACGACGACAAAATAAGTTCGTGCTTCCATGTTTCGGATTGAAATATCTGGTGGCCCCAATTCCAGCCCTGCAAAATCTCCCTTCTCCACCATCCCCTTCCGCGCCTAGATTGCTCAAATCCCTAATTCGCCGCCAACCCAAGAGAAGTTCGAATCGCCCCTCATCTCGTCTCTTTCCCCACCTCTGTGCCGGACGACGACGATGAAGACGACGGTCGCGCTTCACCACCGCACCGGAGCTACCTCATCTATGCCCTCGTCCACCGCACCGGGTGGTCCACCGACAACGTCGGCATCCGCAACCGATGTGCCTCACACACACCGACTTCCACCGCATCAGGTGCGCTTCACCGACGCCGTCTCCCAGCTCACCGGGGCTACTTCACTGAGCACATCGTCGCACCTCCGCCCCCGAGGCCACTGGGGCTTCACCAACGGTCTCGTCCACCGCATCGTAGCGCTCCGCTGCCACTCAAGATCTGCATCCGTGTGCGGCCAGCCAACGCCAGCGCATCACCCTCAATGGCTCTGAAGTGACCCGCACTCCAGCTAGGCGAGCATGCCCAAACGCCGGCCCGAACAAGGTATCCACACATCACTCCCTTGTGCACTGTTCTGATGATGTTTGGATATCCTTTCACTGCTCTCTTAGCTTACACGCCTATCCAACTCTGACTTTAACTCTTATTTCTTCTAGAGATATCATATGAAACAAGCAAATCCATTTTTTAGCGAAGCATGACGGTGCTACGGGATCTGGTACACATCCTGCACACCAGTATAACCTTGTAAGTATCTTTCCTCCGGTACAACAGCAAGGTCGATTCCTCTTATTTGATCAGCCATTCGCCATGTCAAAAATGCAGAGGGGATGCAAGGAGCACAAGGCCTGCACATCCAAGCAAGTGGTAACATGGACTTGTACATGGAACATCCCATGCGCAAGCAGAGCTGCAGTGAGCCTGTACAACGAGCTAGCGTAAGTCCTTGCATTTCATTTAATTCGTACTGGCATTCGTGTATGATTTGTGTGCAGTGGCGGATCCACGAATTCAATTTACCAGGGGCGAACATTTAACTTAAAAAATATGAAAGCACTTGCACTCCGGAAATCAACATAACTTGAGAAATGTGAAGCTACATGCACTTTGAAAACCAGCTAATGTTCGAAAGTAGTTCAGATTATAAACACTAAATTATGCAAGCACCAAAAAACACAAAATGCAAGATGGTGTACAAGGACTACAATCAGTGCGCAAGTATGCCAATAGTTTAAAACAACAGATTAGAAAAGTATTTATGCTATGTTGTCATGATACGGGAACTTTATGGTAGATGGCCTCGATGTTTCCTCAAGCCATGAAAATGCACTATAATTTACTTGTCATCAATGCGTGCAAATCTCTATGTCTCTCTCAACATAGCAGATCATCATTAGACACTAAATCCTTCAACGGAGCTTGCAAAATGCTTGCATTAGATGCCTCATTAGACACTATATGTTCATCACCAGGAGCATGTAAAATGTTTGCATCAAATCCTTCATTACCAGTCTGTTCATTAGACACTTCAGGCTCAAGAACAACATGAGCTTGATTGTTTGCACCAGAAACTTGTTTAGATTCATCAGATTCAGCCAGTTTAGTATTGATTAGGGGAGTTATAAAATAAGTAGAAATCGGTTTCATTTTCTCATAGATTCCCTACATACAAGCAGTTTTACAACACCGTCAGGTTTAACTATTGGCCAGAAATTGAAGAGTTGAATTAGATATAATCAGGGATGTGATGTACCTGCTCGTTGCACATGCTACTCTTGCAAGCTGCGACTGTGCGTTTGCACAAGCTCGATGCCATGCCCGTGCTGTGTCGGGGTTTTGGAACGACATATGCCAACAGATGGCTTATCATGCATGGGGTCAAAAGAACGTCGCCGGGTTCGGGAAGCGGAATAAAACGGAACTTAGGACGCCTACAGATCTTACCCAGGTTCGGGGCTCTCCGAGGAGATAACACCCCTAGTCCTTCTCTGTGGGGGCTCCCCGTCATGACTGATAGCACTAGGGTAGCTACAAGGTTGCTCCTTGAGCTGTGCGGTTTAAAGGAAGAAGATGAACATGGCTAGCCCACCTTCTATCTCTATCTGCTAGGATCTAACCTCGTAATCTTCTCTCCCCTCCTCATGGAGGACCCTGGGGGTTTACATAGGCCTACCCCCAGGGGTACAATGGTAATCTTGATGGTGTGGCTCCCAGCCGTCAGTGTCTTCTGGCACCGGTTCTACCGCCTGTCTGCTGGGGCCCGCCGCCTGCGGGCCCTACGTGATTGTCTTTCACTGTAGATGTGCCTCAGCCGACGACAGCCTCGTCGAGAAGGAAGTGGCTACAGTACCATCGCCTCCTGCCGTACGCTGCTGCCACGCCCTGTCCTGTCATCTTGATGAGGCTCGGACTTCTAGGGTGAGGATTTCCGTCTGTTACCGGGCGGCCGTCTCCCCTGGCCGTCTGCCAGGGGCTGCTTGCTCATGAGCTACCCGCTGACCAATGGGACCAACCGCCTGCTGGCCCCGCCGTCTGCGAGTAGTGGGATCGTGTCCTCCTCTGACTGATGCTTGGTCACAAGCAGCGTGCCTACAGTGACCCGCCGCTTAGGAGATATTCATAAGGTACGCTTTCACTGTAGCCACGCCCCTATAGATCTTTTAGGGACATGCTCTCCTGTAGCCACACCCCTGCCGCGCAGGTGTTTCCCCAGCGCGCGTCCTGGGGAAGGAAAATGGGATCGTCTACTGGCTGGTGGTGTTGGTGTTGCCGCCTGTTGGGTCCCTGCCGCCTGCTGGCAGCCGGCTCCTAGGGCAGGCTACCCTAGGAGGCGGGTCGATGAGAAGACGGTCGTAGTGGACCAGGCAGCTGTCATTTGTCTTAAAATACCAAGGGTGGTCGCCAAGGGTACCCATGGTCAATATCTCCGACAGTAGTCCCCGAAGCTGGTGGAACGCCATGGCAGGCGCTGGAGGGCCGAGGGGTTCTAGCAGCTTCCCTCCTCAGGCAGGCCCATCGTCCTTCACTTGTCTTCCATGGATGTTTGTCCGACGGGGGCCTGCCCTGCGCTGCTGGAGCCGGCTTCCAGCAGCCGAACCGTCGTCTTAGAGTATTCGGTGAGAAGGCACCGCCTGGTCAGCGGGCAGCCGAACAGGCCCACAGACCGTTGGCAGTTCCCACGCATCACCGTCCTGTCGCGTCGGCCTGCCAGCCCACGCGCATGACTGGACGTAACAGCGGGCCGAGGCCCGCCACTATGAAGCCTCGGTCCCCATGCGGATCCACAGTGGCAGGGGTAATCGATTACCCTCCCACGCACATTTAATGCGCGCGGATTAGACACGAGAAAATCGGGGGTCGTACGGGGCGTGGAGCGGTTAATCCTACGCCCCCACCCCCCCACCCTCGCCTTCGCCGCCCGGGCCTATGTATAGGTCGGGGGAGAGGGCTGGCGCCGTTCTCGCGCTCGCTCTCCCCCATCCTTCCTCTTCTTCCTCGCCCTTCTCATCGTCGTTGCAGCGAGCCGCCGCCCATGCCATGTCCATCCCGGCACCTCCCCGGCACCACGGCCAGTGGGACGGCAGCGAGGTCCTCCAGGAGCACATCGACATCCTCCGGCGGTCGCGGAAGCTGCCCCCGGCCGACAGGGTCGCCATGCGCCTGGCGCCGGTGGCGGAGATCAGGCCGGCCCCGCGGCAAGGCGAGCGGGTCATCTTCCACTCGCACTTTCCGTGAGGATTTGGCCTCCCGGGGAGCGGTTTCTTCCGCTCCTTTATGGACTTCTTCCACATCCAACCTCACCACCTCACGCCGAACACGGTGATGACTCTCCCATCCTTCGTCATCCTCTGCGAAGCCTACTTCGGCATCCTCCCCACCATAGAGCTCTGGACTGAGCTCTTCTACGTGAAGCTTGGCACCGCCGTCCAGAGCGTGCCCGCCCAGTGCGGGGGATGCATTGCGGTGAAGCGCAGTGGGACGAAGAACTTCTTCCCGGCACCGAAGCTTGTGGCGTCGGTGAAGCAATGGCAAAAGACGTACTTCTACGTCTCCAACGTCGACCCCGAGCAGGATTTCATCTGCCTCCCGAAGTGGGTGTCGGGGCCGCCTGCCGAGCCTCGTGACTCCTGGAGGACCCGGCCTGCCACCCTTACTGAAGGCGCTTCCATCGCACTGCGCCGTCTGCGGGAGCTGAAAGGCAGCGAGGGCTTGGTCTTCGCGGATCTGCTGCTCACGTTTGCTGAACGTCGGGTGCTGCCGCTGCAGCGCCGCCCTCACCTGATCAGCGACATGAGCGGGCGCCGGGACCCCTGCCGGACGTGCACCAAGCCCCTGCCATACGGGGAGGTGGCCCGCCTAGTGAACCACATTTCCAGCTGCAGGGTCTCCGACTCCGACTGGGCCTTCGGCAAGCCGCCGTATAGCCGTGGCAATCAGCCGCCCGCAGTAAGCTTTTTATCCTTCTGTTTTCTTTCTTTTTTGTCCGGCTGCTGTAGCCGTCTGGTCCTGACATTTTGCTCAGATTTTCCCTGGCCAGCCGGCGCCGGGCTCTGACCAACCGGGCCGCCCCCTGGAGCCGGATCGCTCCCAGAGTGACACAAGCGACCCCGATCTTGGGGCCGCCGCCATGGAGGAGGAAGAGGTGACGGGCGGCGGAGGCCAGCCGTCAGGCGCCCTGCCGGAAGGCGGCGTCGAGAGCTGGCCGGACGACGACGAGGAGATGGAGGAGGCACCCGTACGTGCCAGCTAGCAGGCCGGACCATCTGGCACAGCCGATGGTGGGAAACGGCGGTCCTCATCAGGGCCGACTGGTGCCCCACCCAAGAAGCTCCGGCTATCGACCGCCAGGGCAAACGTGCCAAAGATGCCCAAGGCCAGGCCGATTGTGTCCAGGTAAGTGTTCTTCATTCCTTCTTTGCGTGATACTCATCTCTCTCAGCTGATCCCTTCTTGGCTGACTCTCCGTTCTCTGGGAATATCCGCGCAGCGCAACGCTTTCCCTCTCGCGGGTGCCAACGGGCTCTGTTGTGGGAGGCCCAGATGCCCCTCCTGCGCCCCCTCGCATGGATCCAGCCACCGCGCTCCGGGAGGCGACAGAGAGGAATGCCCGTGAGGCGCGCGCGGGGCACGAGGCCGCAGATCGTGAGCGAGCGGCGGCCGATGCCGCCGCCCAGGCAGAGGCCGAAGCCGCCAAGAAGGCCGAGGCAGACGCCGTCCGGGTCCGAGCTCGGGGAAAGTTCCCTCAGCAGCCAGCGGGCCACGTCGTCCGCCCGGAGTCAAGGTCTCTGGAGCTATCGGCCCAGGCGCCGGCTGCTGACGAGCAGCCGGCTCCAGGCGATAAGGGGGACGACTGTGTTATTCTGGAGACGCCGCCGCCGCCCCCCGCGCCGCCTGCCAGGGGCAGGACAGCCGGCCAGCGGGGACGGAGGTGCCGCCAGTGGGGGGCGCACTGGTGACCAGCCCGCAACCGGCCCCCCGAGACCCAGCTCGCCGACGCCTTGCGAGGGCGGTCTCTATGCCCCAGCAAGTGGAAGTCGGCGGGGCCAGCTCGTCCGCGCCAGAGAATGAGGCGACCAGCGCGGCGCCATCAAGTTGGAGGCCCGGAGGAGGCGGCGCGTGGATCGTCGCATCGCGGGACATCCTGGACCACTTCAACTCCTTGGGCAACGTCGTGCAGACGGCGGTGCAGGAGTTCGTCGCCACGCGGTCCTCCGTTCGGGTACGTGTGCTTCGTTTTCTTCTGTTTTTATTCCTTCAATTTCTTATGTGGGGGCGCTTCAGCGCACGCACTGGGTGTAGTCCCCGAGTTCCGAGCCGGCTGCTGAGCAGGCGGCTTGGAACTCCAAAGTGTTCGTCATGGGCTGATCTTGCGTCTTGTTGCAGGAGTACCACAACCTCCGCGTGGCCTCCTACAATGCTCAGCGCCAGGAGCTGGCGCAGCTGCAGGCTGCCTTGGCAGACAGCCGAGGTGAGAGCCTCCTCTTCTCCTTGCGGGGGCGTGTCAGCGCACTGATGGGCGTCTAACCCCTCGTTGGTTACCCCAAGTGGAAGGTGTAAGATGCAATGTTGTGGAAGTTTTTCCCTTAGCAAAGATGCCAAGGATCGAATCCCCAGAGACTCCTAGGTTCAACAAGTAGGTGTCAACTGCTAACGGCGCGGATTAGCAATCAACGTGGACCTGCACACAGATACAAATAACTTTGCTCCCAACGAGTACAGAGAGGTTGTCAATCCCTCCGGCCTTGTAGTTTACAAAGGATTAAACGCAAATGATAGTAGTGATAGATAATGTTTGCAATAGTAAGTAAAAGCGAAAAGTAAATAGCGGATGTGATCAATGATGGTAATATGGACCGGAGTCTCATGATGTTCACTAGTGATGTCTCTCTCCCAAAAGACGATAAAACAGCTATGTGAGGTAAACGAATTACAGCTGGGCAATTCACAGGACCATGAACGCAAACCAATGCTGACTATATTGCAAGAAAGGTTGAGGTTCAAAGCATGGGCGGTACGCCAAAGTATGTAGACCGAAATCCATCAATATCTACTACTAATCATCCACCTTGAGATATCTATCCAGAACATCTCGCTGGTATTAAGTTGCGAGCCCCACCCATAGTGTAAACTCAATGCAACAGACAACTGCATTAAAAGAACTTTGCGTAAAGTAAACAATCCTTGCACCCGCGGGCACAAGCACCGTTGTTTTCCCCCTTGTGGCAACAGCACATCCCCTAGACTCATGTTTCTGTCACTCAAGCTAGTCATCGAGGGGCATGAACCCACAATCGAGCATAACGTTCCCTCTTGGAGTCACTACGTATTACTTGGCCAAAGCAATAAATAACAACGGAGAACATGCAAGAATTACTTATGAACATAAATATAAAAGAGGTAGATCAAATATATTACTCAAGAACAATCTAAACATAATCTCATAATCCATCGGATCCCAGCAAACTCATCATAGCAACAGCATAAGGATTACATATGTGCCTCGATCATGTAGGGCAGCTCACGAGGACTAATTAGTGAAGCACAAGAACGGGAGGAGAACATCACATAGCTACTAGTCATGGACTCATGGTCCAAGGGAGACTACTCACAACTCATCCGGGAGGCGTCCATGGTGGTGGAGAGGCTCCCGATGGTGATCCTCCCCTCCGGCAGGGTGCCGGGAAGAGTTCTCCTGGTGCTCCCGATCTTGGAAGCGGCGGCGGCGGCGGAACAGAGATGAGATCGCGAAAAAGAGTTCCCGTCCCGAGGGTTTCGAAGGACGCTCTAAATATATGCCGAAGGGGGGCACCAGACGGGGCTCGGGGGGCCCAGGCGCCCCCCCCCCCCCCCGGCGCGGCCCAGGGGGCGCGCCTCCAGGGCGCCTGGAGCCCTGGTGGCCCCCCCCGGCTGTCCTTCGGGCGCAAGGTAGGTTCTGGAACGCTGATTTTTTATATAATTTTTCTGGATTTTTCCTGGCAGTTCTCGTAACGTGAAAACCTGAAATACAAAAACAGCCGAAAACAGAAACTGGCACCGGGGTGCACTGGATTAGTAGGTTAGTCCAAATATGATCAAAAGTGTATGGAAGTGTATGAATATCATAGCAATATCACCCAAAAGTGGCATGGAGCAAGAAGAAATTATAGATACGTTTTGGACGTATCAACATCCCCAAGCTTAATTCCTGCTCGTCCTCGAGTAGGTAAATGATAACAAGCATAATTTCTGTGGTGACATGCTATTAACCATATAGGACTTTTTATAGTCATATGACAAAAGCTTACTGAGACAATGATTCTATAGTAATTAAGTTGCCTCATGAGAAAATCACAAATGACTGAAAGTTTTACAACATGACATTGAAGCATCAAAAAGATTTGCAATGAACATGATGTGCAAAATATGATAAAGTGATATCTAGCTTGCCCCCTTTAGTGAAGCAAAACATAAATGCAGGGGCACCTTCAAGGTTTAAGTGATGACTAGATACAATGATTTCAGAAATAACGATATCACAATCATGCAAAAGAAAATGCTACTTTGGGACAATGCACATTACACTCAGAATGACAATCATGCTCTTAGTAGTTGGTGCTTTTAAAAGAAGGTGGAGACTCAACATAAAAGTAAAAGAATGGTTATGTGCTAGAGCTTTTTATTTTTAAAAACATAGAAGCAATTTTGTCAACGGTAGTAGTACTTCATATGTGTCATGCATAAGACAACCTATAAGTTGCAAGCCTCATGCATCGAATACCAATAGTGCTCGCACCTTGTCCTAATTAGCTCGGATTTCCATGGGTTATCATTGCATTACATATGTTTCAACCAAGTGTCACAAACGGGTACCTCTATGCCACCTGTACAAAGGTCCAAGGAGATAAATCGCATTTGATTTCTCGTTTTTGATAGATCTCAACTTGAGGACATCCATACCGGGACAACATAGAAAATAGATAATGGACTCATCTTCAATGCATAAGCATATTCTCATAAGAGATTGAGGATTAATGTCCAAGCTAAAACTTCCACCATGATGCATGGCTTTGGTTGGCGGCCCAATGTTCTTCTCTAACAATATGCATACTCAATCAACCCATGGCAAATCACCCTTACTTCAGACAAGACGAACATGCATAGCAACTCACATGATATTCAACAAAAGTGTGACAGTTGATGGCGTCCCCAGAAACATGGTTACCGCTCAGCAAGCAACTTATAAGAAATAAGATGCATAGGCAACATATTCTTTACCACAATAGTTTTTAAGCTACTTTCCCATGAGCTATGTATTGCAAAGTTAGTCTGCTTAGTACAGGTGGAGGTTAGCAAAAGACTGGGAGCGACCAACTAAGAGAGCAATGACGGTCATAATCATGCAGAGCGACAAAGCAATATTGAATCAGGCATGGAAGTTATATCGCTACTCAGAAATAAAAGATCATCAAGGCTTGACAGACTTTCTTTACAGTCTTAAATATGCGTGAGCATACGCCAAGTCAATCAAAATAAATTCTTGAAGGAAGATATTACTAAACCATACCACATCATCGGCAAACAAATAAAGTTGGTACTCCAATAACACATTGGGAATCCCCCAGCTATTTGAGACTAACCATAAGAAACCTGAACTACTAAGCGCCATTATGCACGTAGCATCTTTATCATAGACATATCAACCAATGCAATGGAAGCAAACTCTCTTAATTAGATAAGCATGATAATTAAAGAGAGTTCAAGCAACCAACTAAACAAAAGCTCTTTGAAAAGATAAGCATGAATACTAAGAGCAGAGCATGATAGTAGCTATTAAAAGACAAAGAACACACACAGCAAAGATAGACATGAAAATTCTATATTATGTTCTAGGTAGAAGTGGAGCGTGTTTCTCTCCCACATAAAGAAAGCTGAGTTCCGACTCGTTATGAAAAACTAAAAAGAAAACTAAAAGCAAGACGCTCCAAGCATAGCACATAACACATGAAGTGATAAAAATATAGCGGAACGAAAGACGAACTGATAATGTTGATGGAGAAGGGGATGCACGGGGGCATCCCCAGGCTTAGACGTTTGAGTCTCCTTGAATATTTCTTGGGGTGCATGGGGGCATCCCCAAGCTTGAGCGCTTGACACTCCTGAATCTTTTTATCATCTTCCCTCGCACACTTGAAAACTCCCTTCATACAAAACTCATCATAATCTGATTAGCGAGGTTAGTACCCTTAATAAAATAATTATACCTTGCTGGAAATAAAGATATTCTTGAAGTTCTACTGTTTCTCAAGATTGCCAAAAGGTTTTTGCAAAGAAAAAGCAAGCTCTTGGTTTGCAAAATGAAGGAAAGGCAAAACAGGACAGAATCTGTGAAAAACAGAACAGCAGGTAGTAATTGATTTGTTCGGGGCACTTCTGCAACTCAAATCAAAAAACTCAGAACAGAAGCACGAAAGACAATTATATAGAGAACGCTGTCGAACAAATTCAGACCAAAAAGATGATCTGGTGATTTTATACGAATTTTTCTATCCAAGGACAGAATCTGTTTCCTGGACAGCACCTCACAACTTTTGAACTTTCTAGCAATCAGAGGCTATACTTGGCACAAATATAAAAAGCAAAGATACAATGATGATGCTACTGTAGTAAACAACATCAAGACACAACAAAAGCAAAATATAAAAATTTATTCATGTGGGCTGCCTCCCAAAAGCGCTTTCTTTTATGCCTTTAAGCTAGGCATAATGCATAGAGATCAAGTTTTATCAAGAGTAAAAGAATAGCTAGCCCGTACAACGGACTCAAAAGGTAACTTGATCTTCTTACGAGGGAAGTGTTCCATCCCTTTCTTGAGAGGAAATTGAAATTTTATATTACCCTCTTTCATGTCAATGATAGCAACAACGGTGCGTAAAAAGGGACGTCCCAAAATAATTGGACATGAAGGATCACATTCAATATCCATAATAGTAAAATCAACGGGAACATAATTATCATTGACAACGATAAGAACATCGTCGATCCTCCCCCAAGGTTTCTTTATGGAAGAATCAACGAGACGAACACCAAAAGAACAAGAATCATAAGGTTTCAATTTAAGCATATCATATATTCTTTTGGGCATAACAGAGGTACTAGCACCAACATCACATAATGCATAACAAGAGAAGTCATTCAATTTAATTTTTATCATAGGATCCCAACCATCTTCTAGCTTTCTAGGTATGGAGGCTTCTACTCTAAGTTTCTCCTCCCTAGGTTTGATGAGAGCATTAGATATGCTCTGTGAAGGCAAGGTTAAGCGTGCTAGTGCGGGGGTCTCTAGACATCTTGTGAAGGAAATCAATAACTTCGGTAAGAGTGCAATTATCAAAATCAAGGTCATTAGCATCAAGTAAAGTGGTAGTGGTGTCCTTTAGGTTCATTTGTTTGGTAGTTTCTATAGTCATAGCATCACCATTAATAGGTCCATTGGGACCAGGAGTACATTGGGTGCTAAGAGTTTGGATATCCTCAACAACTTGGATAGTAGCAACAATGTGGTGGGTAGGAAGGCTCTTAATTCTATCCTCTTCCTCCCTTTCTCTAGCCCATCTCTCTTTAAGTTTAGCCATCATCCTAATGTTTTCATTAATTTGCACTTGAATAGCATTTATAGGAGTGACTTCCCTCTCCTCAAGAGGAGAAGTTATAATTTTTAGCAATTTTACCTCATTGGCTAAATGGTCTACCTTAAAAGAAAGATCATCTAGTTTATGTAGTTTTTCTTCTACACTCTTATTAAAGGCTTTTGGGTAGTGATGAAATCTTTAAGCATAGTCTCTAGTTCAGTAGTGGAGTTCTTGGTGATAGGATAAGCATTGTTGTTCCCATAAGAATTAGAGGGGAACGGTCTAGGATTGTTACCAAAGTTACTCCTATAAGCATTGTTGTTAAAATTGTTTCTAGAGATAAAGTTCACATCTACTTGTTCTTGAGCAATCAAAGAATTTAAAGGAACATCGCGAGGATCAACAGAAGATTGCTTCGAAAGTAGAGACATGATTAAGTCAACTTTTTCATTTAGGGAGGAAATCTCCTCGACAGAGTTTACCTTCCTACCTGTTGGAGCGCGTTCGGTGTGCCATTGGGAATAGTTGGTCATCATCTCATCGAGAAGATTTGTGGCAGCACCGAGTGTAGTTGACATAAAAGTTCCTCCCGCGGCCGAATCTAACAAGTTCCGCGAGGTAAAGTTCAAGCCTGCATAAAAAGTTTGGATAACCATCCAAGTAGTCAAACCATGAGTAGGGCAGTTCTTGATAAGAGATTTCATACGTTCCCAAGCTTGGGCAACGTGTTCATTATCCAATTGTTTAAAATTCATTATGTTACTTCTAAGTTGGATAATTTTAGCAGGTGGATAATATTTTCCAATAAAAGCATCTTTGCACTTGTCCCAAGAATCTATGCTATTTCTAGGCAAAGACTAAAACCATATTTTAGCTCCTCCTCTCAAGGAGAAAGGAAAAAAGCTTAAGCTTAACAATATTACCATCTATTTCTTGGTACTTTTGCATATCACAAAGTTCAACAAAGTTGTTTAAGTGTAAAGCAGCATCATCTCCAGCACCGAAGAATTGATCTTTCATGACTAAGTTCAGTAAAGCAGGTTTAATTTCATATGAAGGTGCTGAAGTGGCAGGTGTAGTGATAGGTGCGCTGATAAAGTCATCGTTGTTGTGACTAGTGAAGTCACACAACTTGGTGTTCTCGGTGCAACCCATAGTAGCAAGCAAGCTAGATAACTATTTTTGTGATTTTCAATAAAAGGTACTAAAGCAAAAACTGAAAGGGAAACTAACAAGACTAAAAAGCAAAGGTAAAAGATAGCAGGCAACTCCCCTATCCTGAAGAGTGGAGTCCCCGGCAACGGCGCCAGAAAAAACTCCTTGATGGGCCTCTAACCCCTCGTTGGTTACCCCAAGTGGAAGGTGTAAGATGCAGTGTTGTGGAAGTTTTTCCCTTAGCAAAGATGCCAAGGATCGAATCCCCAGAGACTCCTAGGTTCAACAAGTAGGTGTCAACTGCTAACGGCGCGGATTAGCAATCAACGTGGACCTGCACACAGATACAAATAACTTTGCTCTCAACGAGTACAGAGAGGTTGTCAATCCCTCCGGCCTTGTAGTTTACAAAGGATTAAACGCAAATGATAGTAGTGATAGATAATGTTTGCAATAGTAAGTAAAAGCGAAAAGTAAATAGCGGATGTGATCAATGATGGTAATATGGACCGGAGTCTCATGATGTTCACTAGTGATGTCTCTCTCCCAAAAGACGATAAAACAGCTATGTGAGGTAAACGAATTACAGCTGGGCAATTGACAGGACCACGAACGCAAACCAATGCTGACTACATTGCAAGAAAGGTTGAGGTTCAAAGCATGGGCGGTACGCCAAAGTAAGTAGACCGAAATCCATCAATATCTACTACTAATCATCCACCTTGAGATATCTATCCCGAACATCTTGCTGGTATTAAGTTGCGAGCCCCACCCATAGTGTAAACTCAATGCAACAGACAACTGCATTAAAAGAACTTTGCATAAAGTAAACAATCCTTGCACCCGCGGGCACAAGCACCATTGTTTTCCCCCTTGTGGCAACAGCACATCCCCTAGACTCATGTTTCTGTCACTCAAGCTAGTCATCGAGGGGCATGAACCCACAATCGAGCATAACGTTCCCTCTTGGAGTCACTACGTATTACTTGGCCAAAGCAATAAATAACAACGGAGAACATGCAAGAATTACTTATGAACATAAATATAAAAGAGGTAGATCAAATATATTACTCAATCACAATCTGAACATAATCTCATAATCCATCGGATCCCAGCAAACTCATCATAGCAACAGCATAAGGATTACATATGTGCCTCGATCATGTAGGGCAGCTCACGAGGACTAATTAGTGAAGCACAAGAACGGGAGGAGAACATCACATGGCTACTGGTCATGGACTCATGGTCCAAGGGAGACTACTCACAACTCATCCGGGAGGCGTCCATGGTGGTGGAGAGGCTCCCGATGGTGATCCTCCCCTCCGGCAGGGTGCCGGGAAGAGTTCTCCTGGTGCTCCCGATCTTGGAAGCGGCGGCGGCGGCGGAACAGAGATGAGATCGCGAAAAAGAGTTCCCGTCCCGAGCGTTTCGAAGGACGCTCTAAATATATGCCGAAGGGGGGCACCAGACGGGGCTCGGGGGGCCCAGGCGCCCCCCCGGTGCGGCCCAGGGGGGGCGCGCGCCGCCAGGGCGCCTGGAGCCCTGGTGCCCCCCCTCCCCCCCGGCTGTCCTTCGGGCGCAAGGTAGGTTCTGGAACGCTGATTTTTTATATAATTTTTCTGGATTTTTCCTGGCAGTTCTCGTAACGTGAAAACCTGAAATACAAAAACAGCGGAAAACAGAAACTGGCACCGGGGTGCACTAGATTAGTAGGTTAGTCCAAATATGATCAAAAGTGTATGGAAGTGTATGAATATCATAGCAATATCACCCAAAAGTGGCATGGAGCAAGCAGAAATTATAGATACGTTTTGGACGTATCACGCACCCGCCGGGTGTAGTCCCCGAGTTCCGAGCCGGCTGCTGAGTAGGCGGCTTGGAACACCAAGGTTATCTTTTTGCTGCTGATATTCATTCTTTTTCTTTCTGCCTTGCCAGCGGTCGCAGCCGACCTCCGCAGCCAGCTGGGCGAGGCCCAGACGGAGCTGGATGCTAAGGAGCGGGATCATGGTTTTGCTGCTCAGGACCGCGATCGCCTGGCCAAGGAGCTGGCGAAGCAGGCGGCGGCTCACAAGGCCGAGCTTGGCAAGATGTCAGATGCCGAGTCGCTTCTGCGGGCCGAATTCGAGACCGAGCGCTCGAATTGGGCCAAGATGGAAGCGGCCCTCCAAGACGGCTACGTAGCCATTGGAGACATGGTTGACGGTGAGACGTCTACCCTTTTATCTTGTATTCACCATTTGCAACAGCCGTCTTTCTTTTCTTCTGATCCTTCTTCTAGTTTTGGCAGAGTTCTTCCCGGGCTATTCCATGGCCGCCACCCATGCCATCGAAGCCGAGCGTGCTGCGAGGCGCCAGGCGGGCCGGGCGATCGCACCCAACGCGCCCAGGACCCCGGCCGAGGAGCTTCTTGCCATTCGGGTGCGTCTTCTGCCAGTCCGCCGTCTGCTTCGCCGGCTGGAGCATGCTGGCGCCCAGGTCCTGGCCGCCCTCTGGCCAGGTGTGCCAACACTCCACACTCCCAGTCGGACGGCCGCCTGGTTGGAGGCGGCCGGCCAACGCTTCGAGGCCTGGAAGGGATCCGCGGCAAGGGCTGGCGCGCGGACCGCCCTGGAGTTTGCCAAGATCTGGTATCCTGGCTTGAGCCTTGAACAGCTGGAGACCTTCCGTGCGGAGGCCCAACCTGAGCTGGCCGTGGAGCAGAAGGAGCTCATCCAACGTGCGGCCGCCCTCGCCGAATATGCAGACACCTTCGTCTTCATTCCGGAGTTGGACGATAGGGGCCATGTGGTGCCGCCTGGCAACTTCGGGCTTTACCTGGCGGCGTCGGAGGAGCCAGACGAGGAGATTTCCTGCAGTGAAGGTGACGAGGAGGAGGAAGGCAGCGACGAGGAGAACAGTTCCCAGGAGGCGGACCCAGCAGTCAGTCGCCAGCCTGACCAATCCTCGACAAGCGTACCA
This sequence comes from Secale cereale, assembly GCA_902687465.1. NCBI lineage: Eukaryota > Viridiplantae > Streptophyta > Magnoliopsida > Poales > Poaceae > Secale > Secale cereale. Next base: position 620,198,213 of record LR738709.1, on the reverse strand, counting down.
GGAGTGATGGCCCCGCCCGCCGCAGGAGACGGCCAGACCGAGACCCACCTGGCGGCCTCTCCGGCAGTCGGCTCCATCGTGCCGCCTGCCCAGCCTGCTGCACTTTAAGTTTTTTTTCTTTTGTATCTTCTGCTTCCCTGTAAGACTTGTAGGGTTAATCCGAACAATTCCACCCGCTGGGTGTATCAGTAAGTTGTTACTGCAAGGCGGCTCTTGAGGCCTTTTGGATGTACATATTCTCTTTAATGCTGCATGGTTTTTATGCAATTGTGCTGAATCCTAGGATTAGCCTTGTCCTAGTTTCCTTGTGGTTTCTTCTTGCTGTCTCCTTGATCTGCCGCCCTGCCAGCCAGACAGCCACTCTATGGTTCTGTGGCTGGGTCAGGGGCTTGGCTTCTTTCAGGGTAGGCAAGTATTCCTCCCTCTGGGAGGTGGCTTGGCTAAGCCCAGAACTGGCTGGCCGGCTGTTTGACAGCCGGCCGCTCGTGTGAAGGGCCGGCTAGCCCTATGTCTTTTTTCCTTAGCCATTTTTCATGTGGGCACCATTTTTTGCCTTTAGCTCCTGCCAGTCGGACAGCCGTGTTCTGCGAGTTTGTGACTTGATGCGGGAGAGGGCTTGAATGCCATCACACTACTTGTCTGACTATTTAAGGAGAATTTCTTAGACGTAGGGCTAGGCGGCCAGTCCCCGGGCCGTCTGCTGGGCTCCGGTGCCGGACAAAGGAGTGAACAACAATCATTCACACGCATAATTCTTATCGTATAGATAAAGGGTTGGGCAGTCCCCGAGAACTCCTCGGGGTCCCATTGGTTCTCAAAATAACTTTAGATAGCACGACACATACTGTCTTTCAGCTATAAAAGCGACGAAGAAGGTTTGCGTTCCACGGGCGCTCCGACTCCTTGCCTGAGTCGTCTCTCTTGCGCGCTCTTGGCTTCTGGGCGTCAATGAGGTAGTAGGCATCATTGCCTAGTACCTTGCTGATGATGAAAGGTCCTTCCCAAGGGGCCGAGAGCTTGTGTTGGCCGGCTGTTCGCTGGATCAGCCGGAGCACAAGGTCTCCATCGCGAAAGGAGCGTGGCTTGACTCGCCGGCTGTGATAGTGGCGGAGACCCTGCTGGTAGATGGTGGAGCGGCTGAGTGCTACCAGCCGGGCCGCCTCCAGCAGGTCCACGCCGTCTTCATGTGCTTCTTTGGCCTCAGCTTCCGTGTACATGGTGACACGAGGTGAGTCTAACTCAACATCTGTTGGGATGACAGCCTCGGCCCCATACATGAGGAAGAAAGGAGTGAAGCCGGTGGATTTGTTCGGAGTGGTTCTGAGGCTCCACAGGACTGACGGTAGTTCTTCCATCCAGCAGCCGGCTCACCGCTCCAAAGGTTTGACCAGCCGGGGCTTGATGCCGGATAGGATAAGGCCGTTGGCGCGCTCGACTTGGCCGTTAGACTGTGGGTGGGCAATGGACGCTAGGTCCAGTCGGATGCCCTGTGTTGCACAGAAACGGGCAAGTGCGCCTTTGGCAAAATTTGTGCCATTATCAGTGATGATGCTGTGCGGTATACCATACCAGACTGTAATGTCTGCAATGAATGTCACAGCAGTTGGGCCATTGAGTTTCTTGATTGGCTTGGCTTCGATCCACTTGGTGAATTTATCTATTGCCACGAGTAAATGTGTTAGGCCTCCTCTGGCAGTCTTGAAAGGTCCTACCATATCCAGGCCCCAGACGGCAAATGGCCAAGTGATCGGAATAGTCTTGAGTGCAGAAGCTGGCAAGTGTTGCTTGGAACTGTAGCGCTGGCAGCCGTTGCATTTTCTCACCAAATCTTTGGCATCGTCCAAAGCAGTCGGCCAGAAGAAACCGTGGCGGAAAGCTTTGGCTATGAGAGACCTTGAGGCCGCGTGGTGGCCGCATTTCCCTTGGTCAATGTCCTTCAGGATAGCCATCCCTTTTGTTGCTTCTACACAGCGTTGGAAGACGCCCATTGCACTTCTTCTGACAAGCTCTTTGTTGACTATGGTGTACGCTGAGGCCCGGCGTTGAACTTGCTGTGCCAAAGTTTCTTCTGCTGGCAGCTCTCCTTTGAGCAGGAATGAGAGGATTGGTTGTGCCCAAGACGGCGCTGAGACTCCAGTTGCCTCGGCCAGAGAGACCAGGGTGGTTGGGCTGGGAGGTGGCGGGCTGGGCTGAGCCGCCTGCTGTGTATCCGAAGCCCCCGAGCCGTCTGCTGGAGCCGGCGCCTCCTGGCTGTCTGTTAGAGCAGTCCCCGGGCCAGGAACTGGCACGGCTGTAGGTGGTCCGTCTGTTGGAGTTGGAGTGTCATGGCCGCCTGCTGGGGCAGTCTCTGGGCCAGCTGCCGAAGTTGCGAGGCCGCCTGCTCCAGGGTCGGCTGGTATAAATATTGACTTCGACTCTTGTGAAGGCTTGATAGACGGCTTGCGCAGGCATTGGAGAGATACGCCGACTGGTATTGCTTGGCGGGTGGAGCCGATTTGTGCCAAGGTGTCGGCTTGCATGTTATCGGCCCGCGGTACGTGGAGGAACTCGCAGCCATCAATGTGTCCACCGATCTGCTGGATAAGGAAGCGATAGCATGCCATGTTTGCGTCCTTGGCGTCCCAATCCCCAGACAACTGCTGGACAACAAAGTCTGAGTCACCATAGCACAGCACTCAGCGGATGCCAATCTCCTTGGCCATCTGGAGCCCGTGGATGAGCGCCTCGTACTCGGCCACGTTGTTGGAGGCGGCATAGTGGATATGCAGGGAATACTTGAGCTTGTCGCCTTTGGGGGAGGTGAGGACGACACCGGCTCCCAAGCCGGTGCGCATCTTTTACCCATCAAAGTGCATCCGCCAATGGTTTGAGTCTGGCACAGGCGGCAGGTACTGGGTTTCGGCCCAATCAACGAGGAAATCGGCCAATGCCTGCGACTTGATGGTGGTGCGCGGCTGGTAGAAGATGGTGAAGGGGGCCAGCTCAATGGCCCACTTGGCCACTCTTCCTGAGGCATCTCTGTTCCCCATGATTTCAGCAAGCGGGGCCGTGCAGACGATCGTGACAGAATGCTCTTGGAAGTACTGCTTGACTTTCTTGGCGGTGAAGTACACGCCGTAGCACATCTTCTGGTAATGGGGGTAGTTTTGCTTGGATGCTGACAGCACTTCGCTCAAGTAGTAGACGGGCCTCTGGACGGGCAAGGCTCTGCCGTCTTCTGGGCGCTCGATCACAATGACAGTGCTGACCACCCGGCTAGTGGCGGCTATGTAAAGGAACATGGGTTCCTTGTCTGCTGGCGCCGCCAGGACAAGCGGGGTGGACAGCAGTCGCTTGAGCTGCTGGAAAGCTTCGTCTGCCTGGTCGTTCCACTCGAAGCACGTGGTCTTCTTCATCAGTTGGTACAGGGGGAGTGCCTTTTCTCCCAGCCGGCTGATGAAACGGCTGAGAGATGCCAGGCACCCCGTGAACCTCTGGACATCCCGCACATGGGTCGGTCGTTCCATCCTCTCAATGGCCTTGATCTTTGCCGGATTGCACTCGATGCCGTGTTCGGATACCAGGAAGCCAAGGAGCTAGCCGGCCGGTACCCCGAAGACGCATTTCTCCGGGTTTAGCTTAATCCGAAAGCGGCGCAGGTTCTCAAATGTTTCCTGGAGATCCTCCAAAAGGGTTACTCTCTTCTCCGTCTTCACCACAATATCGTCCACGTAAACGTGGGCGTTCCTGCCAAGCTGCTCGAGGAGACACTTCTGCATGCAACGCTGGAAGGTGGCGCCGGCAATTCTCAAGCCGAACGTCATGGTCAGGTAGCAGAAGGCCCCAAACGGCGTGAGGAAGGCGGTCTTCAGGCGGTCGGCTGGATCAAGCTTGATTTGGTGGTACCCCGAATAAGCATCAAGGAAAGACAGCAGCTCGCATCCGGCTGTGGAGTCGATCACTTGATCTATTCGCGGCAGAGGAAATGGGTCTTTAGGGTAAGCTTTGTTTAGGATGGTGTAATCAATGCACATGCGCCATTTGTTGTTCTTCTTCAGCACCGGGACTGGATTCGCAAGCCACTCGGGATAAAAGACTTCCATGATGAAGCCGGCTGCTAGCAGGCGGGCGACTTCTTCCCCAACGACTCTTCTCTTCTCTTCTGACAGGCGGCACAGCGGCTGTCTGACAGGCTTTGCATCTTCTCTCACATGCAACTTGTGCTCGGCGAAATCCGTCGGGACACCCGGCATGTCCTTGGGGAACCATGCAAAGATGTCCCGATTCTCACGGAGGAAATCGATGAGCTCGCTTTCCTATTTGCTGTCTAGGCTTGACCCTATGACAGCAAATCGCGCCAGGTGAGACGGGTCCAAGGCAATCTTCTTTGTGTCCTTGGCTGGCTGGAACGAGCCTTGTGGCTCCGCCTCCCAGGGATCGGCTGGTATGGCCGGCTGCTCGCCAGCCATTGCCACCAGTCGCTCCAGACTGCGCTTTTCCTTAGCCTTGACAAGGGTCTCCGCCAGGCGGCTGCTGGCTGTTGCGCATGCAATGGACTTCTCGTAGTCCCCGGCAATGGTGATTATCCCTTTGGGGCCAGGCATCTTCATCTTGAGGTAGGCATAATGGGGGACTGCCATGAACTTTGCAAGAGCTGGCCGGCCCAAGATCACGTGATAGGGACTTTCCAGGTTCACTACTTCAAACCAGACCGGCTCCCTTCGGAAGTGCATCTTGTCACCAAACAGGACATCAACCCTGGCCTTGCCGATTGGTGAACAAGAGAGGCCTGGCACAATGCCATGGAACACGGTCCTGGTAGTCTGAAGTTGCTTTTCATTGATGCCCAACTTCTCCATGGTGTCTCGGTACATGATGTTGATGCTGCTGCCGCCGTCTACCAGCACCCGGGAGAAATGACAGGCCCGCCTGTCAGTGGAGAGGGTGGCGTCCAGGACGAAGGCATAGGCCCCTGGCGAAGGCATGACAGCCAGGTGATCCTCTCGGCTCCAGCTGACAGGCCTTTCAGACCAATGCATGAATCCCGGGTCCTTGATGGCCACAGTGTTGACTTCTCTGCGCTGCTGGTGCCGGCTGTGCCTATCGTCCGTCTGGATAGTGAAGACAACATAGGCTCCGTTTTCTTCTGGGAATTCGTCCTGGACCTGGCCGCCAGGACGGGCAGCCGGTGGATTAGGAGGCGGGGCCGGCTGCCCAGCAGGCGGCGGTGGCAGAGCCTCTCCCCTCGCAATTCTTGTGAGCCAATGACAATTTCGTGTTGTGTGGTTGGAAGGCTTCGCACCACTATGGAACTTGCAGGGGGCGCCCAAGGCTTGATCAAAGGAGAAGGCCGATTGCCACACCGGTTTGCCGCCCTTCTGGCGCTTGGGTCCTGCTTGAGCTTCTGGCTGCTGTCCGTCGACTGCTGCCACCAGCCGGCTGTTGGCAGCCGGCGTGTGGGCCTTGCGCTTCTGGTCACTTGTTTGCTAGCGTCGGCTGGACTCTCCTGTCGGCGTCTTGGATGTTGGAGGGGTCATCTTGCCAGAAGCGTCCACTTGCAGCTTGGTTTTCATGGAGGAGTCAGCGGTGGCGTACTTGTCTTCTATGCTCAGCACTTCATCTAACGTGGCCGTCTCGTCACAAAGGAGCCGGTGTTTGAGTAAGGTGCCTTCTCTGCACCCGGCCGTGAAATACTCGATGGCCTGGACCTCGTGTACTCCTTCACAAGAGTTTCGCAGCTCTGCCTAGCGCGTCATATAGTCGCGGGCCGACTCGTCTGGGCCTTGGATGCACAGGGAAAGCTGACGCGGCTTGGGAGGACGCTTGTAGGTGCTGGTGAAGTTGCGAGTGAAGGCGTCGGTGAAGTCCAGCCAACCTTTGACGCTATTGGGCTTAAGGATGTTCAGCCACGTCCGAGCCGTGCCCTGGAGCATGAGGGGCACGTACTTCACCGCGACACGTCTGTTGCTGGTGGCTTTGCTGACGGCCGTGGAGTAATCCACCAGCCAGTCATCTGGTTTCACTGATCCGTTGAACTTGGGGTGTCTCTGGGGAGCGAGAAGCCCTTGGGAAAAGGCTCATTGCGGATGCGAGAGCCGAAGCAGGCCGGACCGAGGTCATCTTCTTCTTCAACCGCCTGGGATCGAGCCAGACGGTCCAAGCGGTGGCGGGCGTCGTTCTCCCCAACCCCCTCGCGGTGACCCAAGCGGCCCGCCAGAGACGGGTGGTCAACAGGCGGAGGAGACACATGCGTCTCCCGCCTGGGAGGAGGCGGGTGCTCCCCTCGCTGTTCTACGGCCCTTGGGCGGCCGTCTTCGTCGCGCTCGATGGTGCACGAGTCTGCCGGCTGCGGCTGGCAGCGGGCTCCGAGTCTCGCCGGTTGGTGGTGCCGACTGTTAGAGAGCGAGAGGTGGCTCCTTGCTCCCGCCGAAAAGGGCGGTTGTCTGCGTGCGCGCCCGCCTCTGATACCCGGTGATGGGCCTCTTGCTGCGTGGCAGTAGCGTCGAGGAGCTGGCGGGCACACTGGGTCATGCAACGGAGCTCGTCTCCCTCTAAGTGGCCCATCTCATCGACCGCCGCCTGGGCGGCCCTTAGGTTCTCCGACGGAGTGAGGTACACAGGCCGCAGGGCCGCCAGCATGTCTGCTAGCAGCCCGCCGCGATCGCGGACGGCGCCGGCTCGGCTAGGCTCACCAGCAGCCGGCGTGCCACAAATGGCACGGTCCTTTTCGCGGCGGTAAGCTTCAGTGAGGCGTCGGGAGGCAGCCAATTTGTTGGCGCTATCGAGGAGCGAAACGCGGAGCGCTTCTAACGCCTCGCCGTCTGCCCCCGACGCGACAGGAGCGACGAGGTGCTGCAGAGCGGCCTCGAGCGGGTCTGGGCCCGTCCTGCAAGATGGTTCGCCGTGGTCGGTGACGAGCACCTCCGTGACGGTGCTGATGGTGCCGCCGATTGGAAGAACGGGGAGGGGGTCGTTGATGATCTCCACGTGCTCGGGGAAGGAGTCGACGGGCCCCGTGCCGAGGTCGACGATCATGTCTACTGGAGCTTGTTGAGGAGCGCTCGTCGACGATGTGGAGCTTGTCGAGGAGCTCGACGAGGAAGCTCTCCGGTACCACTGACTCAGCCGTTGGAGAGGGTTCGTCGTGGATGCGGACGGCGCTGAGCAGATCGGCGAGCCCGCCCATGGCGCATGCAGCCTCAGCGTCGCGAAGCATCCCGGTCTCCACACGAGTGGGCGTGCCGGGCTAGCTACTCTCGCGAGGATGGAACAAGGTTCCCGTCCAGAACATGTCTCCGGACGACGGTGCACCTAGCCCCACGGTGGGCGCCAAATGTCGGGGTTTTGGAACGACATGTGCCAACGGATGGCTTATCATGCATGGGGTCAAAAGAACGTCGCCGGGTTCGGGAAGCGGTATAAAACGGAACTTAGGACGCCTACGGATCTTACCCAGGTTCGGGGCTCTCCGAGGAGATAACACCCCTAGTCTTGCTCTGCGGGGGCTCCGCGTCATCACTGATAGCACTAGGGTAGCTACAAGGTTGCTCCTTGAGCTGTGCGGTTTAAAGGAAGAAGATGAACAGGGCTAGCCCACCTTCTATCTCTATCTGCTAGGATCTAACCTCGTAATCTTCTCTCCCCTCCTCATGGAGGACCCTGGGGGTTTATATAGGCCTACCCCCAGGGGTACAATGGTAATCTTGATGGTGTGGCTCCCAGCCGTTAGTGTCTTCTGGCGCCGGTTCTGCCGCCTGTCTGCTGGGGCCCGCCTCCTGCGGGCCCTATGCGATTGTCTTTCACTATAGATGTGCCTCAGCCGACGACAGCCTCGTCGAGAAGGAAGTGGCTACAGTACCATCGCCTCCCGCCGTACGCTGCCGCCACGCCCTGTCCTATCATCTTGATGAGGCTCGGACTTCTAGGGTGAGGATTGCCGTCTGTTACCAGGCGGCCGTCTCCCCTGGCCGTCTGCCAGGGGCGGCTTGCTCATGAGCTACCCGCTGACCAATGGGACCAACCGCCTGCTGGCCCCGCCGTCTGCGGGTAGTGGGATCGTGTCCTCCTCTTACTGATGCTTGGTCACAAGCAACGTGGCTACAGTGACCCGCCACTTAGGAGATATTCATAAGGTACGCTTTCACTGTAGCCACGCCCCTATAGATCTTCTAGGGACATGCTCTCCTGTAGCCACACCCCTGCCGCACAGGGGTTTCCCCAGCGCGCGTCCTGGGGAAGGAAAATGGGACCGTCTACTGGTTGGTGGTGTTGGTGACGCCGCCTGCTGGGTCCCTGCCGCCTGCTGGCAGCTGGCTCCTAGGGCAGGCTACCCTAGGAGGCGGCTCGATGAGCAGACAGCCGTAGTGGACCAGGCGGCTGTCATTTGTCTTAAAATACCAAGGGTGGTCGGCAAGGGTACCCATGGTCAATATCTCCGACATGCTGCCGCCGCTGCCTCCCATGCAGGCTACACCCAGAGTTGGATCTTCGTCTTCTCGTCCTTCTGTTCGCTTAAAGCCCGGCGACCGCCCTCCAACGAGGGCGTGAGGAAGTGTTGTGTCCGTCTGTCCAGCGGCGGCTAGGTTAGGAGCGAACCAGACTGGAGGCTGGAGCGGATGAATTGGGATTTTTCCTGATGTCGATCGATATGGGAGGCGCTCGTTTGGGCCGCGAGCCTTCTATAGGGCCTGCCTTGCACTATGTTATTGTCCTATCCAAATTGAAACATTTTTCTTCCTTTTTTGCATTGCCCGCTCGTGCATTGGGATGAACAAAACTAGCCTAGGCCAACCTGGACGTCTCAAACTAGGTGCACACTTTCGAGCCACCTGAGGCGGCCGCCGATACCAGCCCCTATGCTGGCGTCGCCCCTTTTGCGTGTATGATAGGGGTAGTGAAAAATATTCCAATGGCGCTTTTGATTTACCCACGGAATGGTTGAATTGCTTGTTTCTATGAACTGAGTTCGCCAATAATGTGAAGGATGCCAGTCTTTTCATCCTATTGTAGATTGCTTAGATCTCGATATGCCAAAAGTAATCGCATGAAATATACAGTAAAAGCTAGTGTGATGTGTGTGGCTACAACTAGTCTGACTACACGTCCTCATATAACATATCAAGGACGCACCATCTTACCAGATTAACCATTCGACTTACCAATGCAGTGTGGAAAGAAAGGAGTATTGGGACTGCGTATCCAAGCAATTGATGCCATGGACTCATTCTTACAACCTTGTAAGCCAAAAAGAAGTTGCACTGTGCCTGTACAAAGAACTAGCATAAGTTCAGTTACCTGCTTCTCGGAATTTTAGTTAGCCACTTATTGCAAAATTGTTCAATTATGTCGCTTGGCTTAATTTAGTCTGCTACTGATTACATAATGCCACAGCCTGTTAATCATATTATAGACTACGCCTATCTATGTGTTTGATACTTACTGTTAAGAATTACCTGTTTGCCTAAACTTAAATAGCTACTTGTTTGTTTAACTGCTTTGTTGCTGTAACAACGGGTTACAATGATGTTAATAACTACTTTTCAGCATCGAATTGAAACTCTATAATTCCTTGTTTGTTTAACTGGTTTGCTGTTATAACTCCTAGTTGAGATGTTTTGCTAACTTCAACTTTTCTGAATCCAATCGGAACCTTAATGGCAAAAGAGGTTAGACCAAGATCAAAGAGCGAGGTCCCCATGGACGTTGTATCATCCCACTGCAGTGGCACCGGCCCAATCATGCATTATGAATTGCCAACTGCTGATGCTCTAGAGGCTAAACTAGCGCTAGAAAGAGATTCTGCTTCTGCACTTAGATATGAAGTTGGCATGTTGAGGAAGCAAACAACACAATCAGTAGCAGTACTCAACACAACCATTAAATATTTGGTGGATTTCAAAACGAAGCAAGCTGAGACTAACCACATTTTTAAGGTCCTGAAGGAAAAAAGGAAATTAAATTCCCACTTGGTAAATCATAGATGAAATGTTCTTTCCATCGTTGAATAACCTTTGTGTTGTTTGTTCATGTAATCAATCAAACCATTTGTTTTAGAGATCATGAATAATTGATTTTTGTTTTTTTGTTTTTTGGTTTGTAGTTTTATTTGAGCACAAGTCTGTATTAATTGATAAGACTTGGAGACATTTCATTTTGATTGCTGTGCCAGACCTACAAATATGCCAATCGGGCTGATTGTGCATTCAGCAATAATAGTAGTATAGATGGACCATAAGTGGCACGCATCGGAAAGGGCCAAGATGTTGTAGTAGCTTGGCTAAAAAAAGGATGTTGTTGTAGAAAAGAAAAGTACAGCGGCATGGCTTATGTATGTTAGTTGATATTATTGATCCATATACTCTATAAGTGTTTATATGTCTGTTAGTTCTGTACATTCTTGGTTGATTGACTCGATATTTGAATCTTGATACATCGCTTGTGTTCATATCTAAATGGGAGTACACATTATGCTGCGTGTGATATTTGAGTTGGACATGAAGTGTTCCAAATATTCGAATTCACCTTAAACTGGATTCTAGCTTCCGAATTTGAGTATCGACATTTCTAAACCATATTCATATATGATAGTGGAATACATCTTTGTCGTCCTTTTGAAGATATATAAAAACACATAGAATGATTTATAAAGATTCGTATAGGAATACAAAATGGATTCGAATTTAGTTGCCAGGGTAAACGTGGATGCTTATTGTCCCAAAATTTGAAAGAAGCGGTAAAATGTCCACTCTCACGTCGGCTGCCCGAAGCCAAGTGTTTGGGAGATGGAAATTACTGTCTACCCATTACAGGGACAATCCATCGGTCTGATTTCCACTGCTCTAAATAGGGGTAGGATAGTAACTTCATTTAGATGTGACACGACCGCCTCTGAGACCATTCCGACACAGTGGGCGTGTCACATCCCTAGCTTTGGTAATGCTCTAGGCTAGCCTCATGTGTGCATCATGTTTATCTTCAAAGGAAACTTGAAATGGGGATGACTAAACCCTAGCACCAGATGAAACCAACTAGGTTCAAATTCAAATTTTTCTCAATGAACCCAAAATGCTCTTTGGAAAAGTTCATCATTTTTGGATTGATTAAAAACCTCTGCCAAAAATGTTGCTCATATTTCTAGGACCATTCTGGATTTTTGAATTAAATCATATCTTATTTGCATTTGGGCATTTAAATTTTATATATTATTTTAAATGCTCAAATAACTCCAAACTGAAATGTTCCATGTTGTTTATATGCTAAACAGTGGGCATGAGCAGTTTGGTGATTTTTGAAAGTGCCTAAGTATTTTTAATAAAGCCCAGAACAAAATAACAAAATAGAATAACAGAAACAAAATAGAAAACAGAAACATAATTAGAAAAAGGAGAAGGTTTTACCTGGCCTTACCTGCGGCCCACTGGCCGGCCCAGCACTGTGCTGGCCCAGTGCCAGTCATCCTCCTCCTCCCGCCAGGAGGACGAGGGCGTGTGCCCGGCGCCCGCAGCCACACGCCGGCCACCTCCAGCCTGCCTGCTTCCTCCCCGACCCCCCCTGGAGGCGCCACGACACCCCTGGCACCCCCCCTGGACTTCTCCCACTCTCTTCGGTGCCTCCCCCCTCCTCTACTCTCTCTTCCTCCCGCGTCCGAGCGGAGCTCATCGCCGCCGTTCGTCGTAGCCGCAGCCACCGGCTCCCCCTCGTCCCCTCGACATGTCTACGAGCTCCGCCACGGACCCGTGAATCTGCACGCCCACGCACGCGAGCTCCGGAGCCTCTGGGCGTCTTCCCCGACCTCGTCTTGAAGCTCCGGCCGCCGGAGATCCTCCTCGACGCCCTGCTCTGCTCCGAGCTTCCCCCGAGCCCACGTCGACGCCTCTGCACCCACCGTGAGCTCCTCCGTCGTTTGCCCCTCCTCCCCTTGCCTCCTGACCACCGTAGCCACTGCTTCGACTGAAGCCGAAGCTCGCCACCGCTCGGGCTGGTCGCCGGCGCCACTCCGGTGACCTTTTGGTCACAGCACCTAGTCCAACGAGTTCGCGAGCACTCGTAGAGGCCGTAGGCGCAAACCTCAGCTCCTCCCGAGCACCGTTTCGATGGACCCGTCGCCACCAGAGCTTCAGCCGCCGCGGACCTCGTCGCCGGCGATAACTCCGGCCACCCCAGCCTCCGCCAACGCCACCGTTGGATGCGCCACTCCGTCCTCTTCCCATAGCTGCTCCCTGCGCGCCAAAAGAACCCCCATAGGTGAAACCCGACGCGCTCCGCCGCGTCCAGCCTCGCCGGCGGCTAAACGCCGGCGGGATGACCACTTTGACTGGCGAGGTTGACCACTCCTGGGTCACTGACTTGTGGGGCCAGCCCTGACTAGTTTAGCTTAAGGTTTTAGTTAAGTTTAATTTCTGTCATTAGTTTAAGTAGACACTGACAGGTGGGCCCAGTGCCCTGCTAATTTTAGATTAGTGCTAATTTGTAATTAGTTAACTCTGTGACTCACTGACATGTGGGCCTCGCCCGGCTAATTAAACTAGGTTAGTATTAAATAAGTTAGTTTAGTTAGTTGTGTCACTGACCAGTGGGCCCCACTGGTCAGGTTTGACCTGGACCAGCCCTGTTGACTTGCTGACGTCATGATGACGCAGTGCTGACGCAGTAACTATTTTCTGTAATTTTAAATAAATCAGAAATGATTTATTTATTTCAGAAAATAGCCAAAACTTGTAAAAATCATATAAAATCAACCGTAGCTCAGATGAAAATAATTTATATATGAAAATTGATCAGAAAAATTCAAGGAATCTGTTTATGGCATTTTCATGCATGTTAGAACAACTTATGGCTGCTGTTTAGGACAATTTGAATAAATGGCATTTGAATAATCACATATGGAGTTTGAATTTGAACCTTGGTTCAAACCAACTTCATTTAACATGGTTGCTAGTTGCATTAGCTCAATCAACAGCATATAGCCATGTCATGTTCATGCATCATATTGTTGCATTGCATTGATTGTGTTCTCTCTTGTTTGCCGGTGCTTGTCCCCTTTCAGTAGACGTGTTCCGACGATGTGATCGATTACACCGATGAAGACTCATTGTTATCTTCAGAAGTGCCAGGCAAGCAAAACCCCATTGAGCATTCCGATACAATCCCACTCTCTCGCTCTTGCTCTCTTTTACTGCATTAGGACAACATCGCTTCAACTGTTACTTGCTGCGGTAGTTGAACCCCTTTCCACTGCATGACCCGTCATTGCCACAGTAAATAGTTGAAACCCACTAGTATGAGTAGGAGTTGTTTGAGCCATGTTGTGCCTACTCTTTGATGCTTTCTGGTTATGCCTGCTATTGCTTTGTGTCAGGTCTGATTCATCGGGGATGAATTGGAATGGTGATGAACATGTCCTAATGTGTGTGAGCTAAGTGTGTGAACACGATTTGGTAAAGGTAGCGATGAGAGGCCATGTAGGAGTACATGGTGGGTTGTCTCATTGCAGCCGTCCTCAGGAACTGAGTTCTGTGTTGGTTGATCCATGGCCAGTTACTACCATGCATTGGGCCCGAAACCAATGGACCCTCTCGACTTATTAATCAACATGATCTCTGTCCAGGAGTTGCAACTAGTTTCTGGTGTTTGTAGTTTACTGGAGGTCGTGCGCAGCGCTGACCCTCGGGGTGGGCTGTGACACGGCAGGTACGTGGCACGGTGTACCGATTGCCCGTTTGGTGATGCGGGAACCCTGTACACATCGTTTGGGGCCGTGAGCGACACCCCGGCCGGATCTCCCCACGGATGGAACCCAAATAGGCGATAAACCTGGACGAGAGACTTGTGTGGTTAGTCAGGTCGTGGCCGACACCCTCGCTGGGCCTCCGCTTGAAGGTTGCCGAGTACATGTCGTGTAAACGGCGGTAAGTGGTGAGAGCGTGTGTGAAGAAGTACACCCCTGCAGGGTTAAATATAATCTATTCGAATAGCCGTGTCCGCGGAAATGGACTTCTGGGTTGCCTATTACAGTTCATAGACAAGTGAAAGTGGATACTCTAAAACACGCAAGATAAGCGTGAGTGCTATGGATGACCTTCTCGTAGGGAGACGGGAGCGGATCCATAGTGGTGTATTGATTGGTGAATATGTGGACTCGTGTGCGCCATCTCAAAAGAGTTACTTGCAGTCGTAGTTCAGAATAGCCACCGAGTCAAAGCTGGCTTGCTGCAGTCAAACTCCACCACCCCTTTGTTGATACTGATGCATATGTAGACAGTTCTGATGTAAGTCTTGCTGAGTACCTTTGTACTCACGTTTGCTTAATTTATGTTTTTGCAGAGAGACTTCAGTCTCGCTAGTGGTTCCGCGTGGACTTCGACGTTTAGCTTGTTACCTCAGCTACGATCTTGTACCCTTGGGAGGGTCTGGTAGATAGTCAGGCTTCTTAGTCTTTTTCATTTGTAGATGTCTGTACTCAGACATGTAATGCTTCCGTTGCCTGTATGCTCTGTATGTTGGGTCGTGTGACCTCTGATTGTAATAAATGTTATGTTGGCTCTTCTGGGCCTTTATCTATATGAGTTGTTGAGTTATGTTGTGATGCCCTGTTGTACAGCACATACTTGTATGTTATGCGTACGTGTAATGTGTATTGCTATGTGTGGGATCCGACACCTAGTTGTTTACCTTTGGTAGCCTACCTTACAGGGAAATGTCTCCTAGTGCTTCCACTGAGCCTTGGTAGCTTGCTACTGCTTCGGAACACTTAGGCTAGCCGGCATGTGTCCTTCTTCGTTCCTGTGTCTGTCCCTTAGGGGAAATGTCACGCGTTGTTCCTTTAAGTCCTTGTAGCTTGCTACGACTTGGGTTCATACGTTGATGACCGACACGTTCGTTGCTGGGTCATGTATGCCTGTCTCTGTAATTTAGTGCCACTTCTGGTTTATAACTAGTCATGTCGGCCCGGGTTCTCTGTCATATGGATGCTAGCGACACTATCATATACGTGTGCCAAAATGCGCAAACGGTCCCGGGCCAGGTAAGGTGGCACCCGTGGGGATACCGTGCGTGAGGCCGCAAAGCGATATGATGTGTTACCGGCTAGACCTGTGTGACTTAGGATCGGGGTCCTGACAGCTTTGGTATCAGAGCCTGACTGCCTGTAGGATTAGCAATCCCGACTGGTCGAAGTTGTGTCTAGAAACTCTTTAGTTATATAAGGGAATTGATTGTGGAAGGGAACGTAAGGCTCTTTTTACTCCTTTACCTTATGACCTTCTGATCTGAGTCACCTTCTTCTATTCCACGGGGATTAAGAACTAGGCTTTCTCTTATGTCTATTAGGATCACGTTATTGTGGATTCAACCCTCAGTTCAGTTTCTACTACTTCGGTTTGTTCAACTGTTGGTCTCAGAACCTTGACATTATGATGTTAGGTGGATATGATACTCTTTTGTTTGGATCTCAAAGTATTTTCGAGCATTTACAGCCGTTATGATGTCCGAGTCATCTCAGGTTTCTAAATAGTCTGATGCATTTGCAAACCATTCCTATCTGTTCTTAATGTCCTTTTAGGCCATATTAACCACACTAGTTGTTGTGTTGAGGTACTCTGCTACCTCGACATATATGTTGGACTTATCATTATGACCCTAGCTGTCCTAGAAGATCACCCAGTAAACTAGCAATGCTTCATATTCTCAGTGTGATGATTCTGGCCATTATTCTCGAAAGCATCCCGTGATGCCATTTAGTTAGTAGGCATTATATTCCTGGGTTCTCGAACCCGAGCTTCACCCTACTTACTTCATGTTGACAGTATTTGCTCGTTCCTTTAGGATATTAGTAACCTTGTGATAGTCCTCGAGGTCTGTGGTATATCCTTCTTCCAAATACCATGAACCATCATGGCAGAAGTTCTTCTGAACCAAAAGAGCACAACCAGAGTGCTCCTGAGTAGTACTCCATTCATATGTGACTCTGCCAATTCTACTTTCTGCATGGGTTATCCGGAAGAAATATGTTGAACTTGTTCGACATGTTAATCTATGCATCCACAACTCAGAAAGATATATGTTCCTTTGAGTTGTCCCATTTTAGTTGTATTATGACCCTCGTCTATCAGTTGATAGTCAGGAGTAGTTGTGCACTCGTATTCATCGATGCCTTTTACTCTTGTGGTCCGTCAAGCCATTCTATTCCGGAATGACTAGGAGAAACAAACTCCAGTACCTTATCCATATCCAGGATTGGGTCAAAGAAGTTGTACTTCGCAGATGAAGCATGCTAATGTAGCTTCTAAACTGGTCTACCCTGGAGTATTACCATCTTTATGTCAAGAATATCCTAGGAATTGCACATCATCCTATGAACTCTTGATACAGTAATACTTCTCACCATCGAGTCCATTCCTCGGTCTCCGCGTTGTTATAACCGGTATACTGACAAGTGAATCGTGATATGTGAAATCAATACTCCTAGCAACTTCGTTGCTTGGTAGCAAATGGACGATAATCTCATTCTTAGCGTGTTGGTTACCAAATCATCACCCTAAGGTTGATCGTGCTATCTAGTCCACTTTCCTGGTGCACCTCTTGATTGATGAGTTAGGACTTTGTTAACTCCTCGCTCATTTGATCATATCATCTCGCCCTGAAAAGCAAGATTGTTCTCGAGCTTAGTAACATATTGGTGGTTCGTGATTTTCTGAATATCTTCTCGGAAGTATTACCAGGTTGTCACCTGACCGCTATGTTAAGTTCGTGATCAAGCTGGTTCCTTATAAACCACCACTTCTCCAAGAATCTGTGATGGATACCCTGAGCTAGCCGGTTAAGCTAAACGACAACTTGGAGAGTTGGAAGATAAAAGCTTGCCTGACTTAGTTCCTTCCAAGGGATATCTTTTGTGTGAGTGTTGAAGAAAGATGATATCTTGATCGATTGATCCTCGTGATCAATTGTTGGATCTATTGTCTTACTAAAACTTTGATTTGAGTGTGGGCTATCATCAAATCAAATCAGAACCAACGATGTTCTTAATGTTGTCTTACTCGTGGTTGATCCCTCGAGCACACACCATTACGTCTATTGGTCTGACCAATACTATCACTTGTTCACATAATTATGGAATTCCATCTCCATGGAAACCTGGATGAATTGTTGTTGAGCCCATCAGCAACACTGCTATCTTCTTCATGATTTTGTAGGACATTAAGCTAGTGTTGGAAACTTTGTAAGCATTGCCTTCGTGTCCCGTTCATGAGGTATATGTTGGATGAGAGAAGAGATTTTCCCAAATTCATGTGTAATTGATGCAAGTTGTCACCATGAGTTCGAGAAAGTTTATTTTGCCTCCTGTGGAATCATCCCAAGTCAGTCATGCATACGTGCGAAGTATCCTGTGGTTTGGAGCTTTGCAACCTTCACTCCATATGTATCCCTAGCACACCAAGCCACTGATTGATTGTCTTAGGAGAAGAAGTTCCTTCTTAAGATCCGGACTTATGTAAGGACTTCGTTATCCGCAATGATGGTTCCCCAACCCGAACTTGGTAGTGTTTCATTGTAAGACTACTACGTGGTCATGTTTGTCTTGGACAACGTGTTCACACGTATGTAGCAGAACCAGCTCATGTTTTGGAGCTGCTATCGTAGTTCATTTCCCGAGAATCTCGCAACGCCATCTCGTCGAATTGTGTTGTAAACTTTCATTTTTCTTCCTAGACTCGATGAGTCTGGAATATCCTGACACCAACCAGAACTGAATCTCAGGCAGATATGATGGTTGGTGCATTTCCCAAGAACTATAATTTGGTCTCTCGATAACCGGTAAAGTGGATGTCGTGGCCAACACACCCAGCCGGAAGACCTATTGTTGTAGAATCTTGATTGAAGAAGTTGGCCACCTCCCCTTAAGGATTTCGTAGGATTTACTCCCTAGTTGTTCCTTATGGATTCTTGTGCTTCCGAAGTCCGACCTTTACTTGATGTTCAAGATACCAAACATATGTATGAATGGTTTACGCTAACACATCAAGGAGAACATTAGAAGCGGAGTGCTAAATGTCTCTCGGTTGATCATCTAGATTTCGTCCCCTTGGCCTCGCCAAGGTGAAATCCGAGAAGTTGTTATCTTCCTTTGCATCTGCATCATCCATCATTATTCATCATGGTAGTATGTGGTGTTGCCAGGATCCTTGACACGGATATTGGTAAAACCTTGATGAATATGGGAATGCTCAAGTTCTTGAGAGCACGCACAAGCACTAGGTGTTACCCTCGACACCAACCGGGATTGCTCCCAGTGCTCTTGGTTATGCTATAACCCCTCAAGAGTAGAATTACTCTCTACTGTTGGGATTCTTTCCAGTTACCAGAATCATTCCCAGCATTTGCATTTTGTTCCCAACTTGCACCGCCAATGTGCCAATTCTCTATGGGTTACCATTCTCAATCACTGCTGTTCAGGATTATCTTCAAAAGTGGTCCTACCATAGGTTCCATCCATTTCCGGTGATAAGAAAAAAATCAACCTTGGCTTTGTCCTTTACAAGGTAGTCCACATCATCCATTCTGGCCGAGAATGTCATTCCTTCGGACTCCGTCAAACGATTGATTGTGTTTGCCTTAGGCTGGTATAGGGAATCTCAATGATCTCTATATCAAAAGTAATTCTTTTTGCCACTTAAGGGAGTAACTCTACGAGTCACCTTCACTAAGGTACCCCGCCTGGTGACATCGATCACCATTTTCTTAGGTGTGGAATTATTGCCACTAGGTGAACCTTCATCGTTTGTTTCATTCCATCCCCCTGGAGGTGTACTCCGTGTCTCAGCTCAAGAGACCTTTCAACGTCTCACTCCATAAGCTGATCTTGAATTGCTCGATCTTTCGGAAGATCAATTTTGTAGAGTTTCTCTCATCGTCACCGTTTGGACAAAGATTTCGAAAGGAAGGAAGCCAGGATCAACCTGAGGCAAGCAATCAACACTTATATAGAGGACACTTGGATCATGAAGTTTGTGTTAGTTAGTGTCCCCTCTGATATCTTATCTCACGTCCTGAATCTCGGGACGAGATTCTTGTTTAGTAGGGGTGAGTTGTCACATCCCTAGCTTTGGTAATGCTCTAGGCTAGCCTCATGTGTGCATCATGTTTATCTTCAAAGGAAACTTGAAATGGGGATGACTAAACCCTAGCACCAGATAAAACCAACTAGGTTCAAATTCAAATTTTTCTCAATGAACCCAAAATGCTCTTTGGAAAAGTTCATCATTTTTGGATTGATTAAAAAACCTCTGCCAAAAATGTTGCTCATATTTCTAGGACCATTCTGGATTTTTGAATTAAATCATATCTTATTTGCATTTGGGCATTTAAATTTTATATATTATTTTAAATGCTCAAATAACCCCAAACTGAAATGTTCCATGTTGTTTATATGCTAAACAGTGGGCATGAGCAGTTTGGTGATTTTTGAAAGTGCCTAAGTATTTTTAATAAAGCCGAGAACAAAATAAAAAAATAGAATAACAGAAACAAAATAGAAAACAGAAACATAATTAGAAAAAGGAGAAGGTTTTACCTGGCCTTACCTGCGGCCCACTGGCCGGCCCAGCACTGTGCTGGCCCAGTGCCAGTCATCCTCCTCCTCCCGCCAGGAGGACGAGGGCGTGTGCCCGGCGCCCGCAGCCACACGCCGGCCACCTCCAGCCTGCCTGCTTCCTCCCCGACCCCCCCTGGAGGCGCCACGACACCCCTGGCACCCCCCTGGACTTCTCCCACTCTCTTCGGTGCCTCCCCCCTCCTCTACTCTCTCTTCCTCCCGCGTCCGAGCGGAGCTCGACGCCGCCGTTCGTCGTAGCCGCAGCCACCGGCTCCCCCTCGTCCCCTCGACATGTCTACGAGCTCCGCCACGGACCCGTGAATCTGCACGCCCACGCACGCGAGCTCGGGAGCCTCTGGGCGTCTTCCCCGACCTCGTCTTGAAGCTCCGGCCGCCGGAGATCCTCCTCGACGCCCTGCTCTGCTCCGAGCTTCCCCCGAGCCCACGTCGACGCCTCTGCACCCACCGTGAGCTCCTCCGTCGTTTGCCCCTCCTCCCCTTGCCTCCTGACCACCGTAGCCACTGCTTCGACTGAAGCCGAAGCTCGCCGCCGCTCGGGCTGGTCGCCGGCGCCACTCCGGTGACCTTTTGGTCACACCACCTAGTCCAACGAGTTCGCGAGCACTCGTAGAGGCCGTAGGCACAAACCTCAGCTCCTCCCGAGCACCGTTTCGATGGACCCGTCGCCACCAGAGCTTCAGCCGCCGCGGACCTCGTCGCCGGCGATAACTCCGGCCACCCCAGCCTCCGCCAACGCCACCGTTGGATGCGCCACTCCGTCCTCTTCCCATAGCTGCTCCCTGCGCGCCAAAAGAACCCCCATAGGTGAAACCCGACGCGCTCCGCCGCGTCCAGCCTCGCCGGCGGCTAAACGCCGGCGGGATGACCACTTTGACCGGCGAGGTTGACCACTCCTGGGTCACTGACTTGTGGGGCCAGCCCTGACTAGTTTAGCTTAAGGTTTTAGTTAAGTTTAATTTCTGTCATTAGTTTAAGTAGACACTGACAGGTGGGCCCAGTGCTCTGCTAATTTTAGATTAGTGCTAATTTGTAATTAGTTAACTCTGTGACTCACTGACATGTGGGCCTCGCCCGGCTAATTAAACTAGGTTAGTATTAAATAAGTTAGTTTAGTTAGTTGTGTCACTGACCAGTGGGCCCCACTGGTCAGGTTTGACCTGGACCAGCCCTGTTGACTTGCTGACGTCATGATGACGCAGTGCTGACGCAGTAACTATTTTCTGTAATTTTAAATAAATCAGAAATGATTTATTTATTTCAGAAAATAGCCAAAACTTGTAAAAATCATATAAAATCAACCGTAGCTCAGATGAAAATAATTTATATATGAAAATTGATCAGAAAAATTCAAGGAATCTGTTTATGGCATTTTCATGCATGTTAGAACAACTTACGGCTGCTGTTTAGGACAATTTGAATAAATGGCATTTGAATAATCACATATGGAGTTTGAATTTGAACCTTGGTTCAAACCAACTTCATTTAACATGGTTGCTAGTTGCATTAGCTCAATCAACAGCATATAGCCATGTCATGTTCATGCATCATATTGTTGCATTGCATTGATTGTGTTCTCTCTTGTTTGCCGGTGCTTGTCCCCTTTCAGTAGACGTGTTCCGACGATGTGATCGATGACACCGATGAAGACTCATTGTTATCTTCAGAAGTGCCAGGCAAGCAAAACCCCATTGAGCATTCCGATACAATCCCACTCTCTCGCTCTTGCTCTCTTTTACTGCATTAGGACAACATCGCTTCAACTGTTACTTGCTGCGGTAGTTGAACTCCTTTCCACTGCATGACCCGTCATTGCCACAGTAAATAGTTGAAACCCACTAGTATGAGTAGGAGTTGTTTGAGCCATGTTGTGCCTACTCTTTGATGCTTTCTGGTTATGCCTGCTATTGCTTAGAGTTGTGTCAGGTCTGATTCATCGGGGATGAATTGGAATGGTGATGAACATGTCCTAATGTGTGTGAGCTAAGTGTGTGAACACGATTTGGTAAAGGTAGCGATGAGAGGCCATGTAGGTGTACATGGTGGGTTGTCTCATAGCAGCCGTCCTCAGGAACTGAGTTCTGTGTTGGTTGATCCATGACCAGTTACTACCATGCATTGGGCCCGAAACCAATGCACCATCTCGACTTATTAATCAACATGATCTCTGTCCAGGAGTTGCAACTAGTTTCTGGTGTTTGTAGTTTACTGGAGGTCGTGCGCAGCGCTGACCCTCGGGGTGGGCTGTGACACGGCAGGTACGTGGCACGGTGTACCGATTGCCCGTTTGGTGATGCGGGAACCCTGTACACATCATTTGGGGCCGTGAGCGACACCCCGGCCGGATCTCCCCACGGATGGAACCCAAATAGGCGATAAACCTGGACGAGAGACTTGTGTGGTTAGTCAGGTCGTGGCCGACACACTCGCTGGGCCTCCGCTTGAAGGTTGCCGAGTACATGTCGTGTAAACGGCGGTAAGTGGTGAGAGCGTGTGTGAAGAAGTACACCCCTGCAGGGTTAAATATAATCTATTCGAATAGCCGTGTACGCGGAAATGGACTTCTGGGTTGCCTATTACAGTTCATAGACAAGTGAAAGTGGATACTCTAAAACACGCAAGATAAGCGTGAGTGCTATGGATGACCTTCTCGTAGGGAGACGGGAGCGGATCCATAGTGGTGTATTGATTGGTGAATATGTGGACTCGTGTGCGCCACCTCAAAAGAGTTACTTGCAGTCGTAGTTCAGAATAGCCACCGAGTCAAAGCTGGCTTGCTGCAGTCAAACTCCACCACCCCTTTGTTGATACTGATGCATATGTAGACAGTTCTGATGTAAGTCTTGCTGAGTACCTTTGTACTCACGTTTGCTTAATTTATGTTTTTGCAGAGAGACTTCAGTCTCGCTAGTGGTTCCGCGTGGACTTCGGCGTTTAGCTTGTTACCTCAGCTACGATCTTGTACCCTTGGGAGGGTCTGGTAGATAGTCAGGCTTCTTAGTCTTTTTCATTTGTAGATGTCTGTACTCAGACATGTAATGCTTCCGTTGCCTGTATGCTCTGTATGTTGGGTCGTGTGACCTCTGATTGTAATAAATGCTATGTTGGCTCTTCTGGTCCTTTATCTATATGAGTTGTTGAGTTATGTTGTGATGCCCTGTTGTACAGCACATACTTGTATGTTATGCGTACGTGTAATGTGTATTGCTATGTGTGGGATCCGACACCTAGTTGTTTACCTTTGGTAGCCTACCTTACAGGGAAATGTCTCCTAGTGCTTCCACTGAGCCTTGGTAGCTTGCTACTGCTCCGGAACACTTAGGCTGGCCGGCATGTGTCCTTCTTCGTTCCTGTGTCTGTCCCTTAGGGGAAATGTCACGCGTTGTTCCTTTAAGTCCTTGTAGCTTGCTACGACTAGGGTTCATATGTTGATGACCGACACGTTCGTTGCTGGGTCATGTATGCCTGTCTCTGTAATTTAGTGCCACTTCTGGTTTATAACTAGTCATGTCGGCCCGTGTTCTCTGTCATATGGATGCTAGCGACACTATCATATACGTGTGCCAAAATGCGCAAACGGTCCCGGGCCAGGTAAGGTGGCACCCGTGGGGATACCGTGCGTGAGGCCGCAAAGCGATATGATGTGTTACCGGCTAGACCTGTGTGACTTAGGATCGGGGTCCTGACAGGGCGCCAAACATGGGCGGCAAAACACATTTGATTCAATCTCGTCCGAAAGACCTCTGTTTCTCCCTCCATTTCCCCATTCATACACAATGGGCGGCAAAACAAACTCGACTCGGCCGAAATCGACGTAGGCAAATATTTTCAATAGGGACAGGTTTGTAACTTCACTCAGACGTGACACAACCGCCCTACCTGTCAGCCCCGTTCATACACTATGGGCGCCAACCACCCTCTCCTTGCCCGAAATCGCTCTGGGCAAATATTCGCGAGATGCGAGATTACCGTCGTATCCCCAACCGACAAGACGTCCAAATTTTAAACGGGGGCTAAGTTCATAACTTTCCCATATTTCAGACAGGCGCGTCCCAAAAACATGGTTCCCCATACCTCTCCCTCCATTTTCCCATTCATACACCGTTCACGCTAGAACACCATCCCCACACCAGCCTCCGTCCGCCACCCCATCCATCACCGCCGTCCTCCACCACATCCATCGCCGCCGTCCTCCACCACATCCATCACCACCGTCCTCCACCATGCCGGAGCGCCTACCAAGACCGCGTCGTCCACTGGTAGAGATGGACGTTTCTCATCCACGGCGACGGACCAAGAGCCTTGCATCACCTCCTCTCGCTTCATCGGCGCCGTCGTCCTCTTTGCCGGGGCCGCTCACACGACCTTCTCTACCACCGCAACGGGACTTATCCCCCGATGCACCCGTCTACTGTCGCAAATCTGCTTCAACGCCACCGACAGCCATCGCACCCCGATGCCTACATGGCGCCGCAAGAGAGGTGGTACTTCATATCTCCTCAACTTTTCGATCTCAATCAGAAAATAGATCTTAACTTGGTTACTCTACTTTCTTTTCAGCTCTTAGAATTTAGTTCTTAGTTCGAAGCAAACAATGGCCTCTAAATACCATTTCTCCGGTTTCCCACTTTTGTGATCACTATGCGATCAGAATACGTGCTTCGTGTCATAATAGCACTGCTCGACCCATCAAGCTAAACAAGCTTAGTTGTTCAAATACGAATCTGATATTATTAAAACAGATTCGTTTAATTGGTCAGCTAAATTTTCCTAAATTAGTTTTGAAAATGCATGTACACCGCTCGGGTGTGTATCTGTACAGGGTGCCCACGGTGGGCCGGCCCACCCTGGGATTTTGGGTCGTCCCAGGCCCTGATTCCCCTATGTTCTGCTGCGCGCTTCCAATCTCTACTCGCCCCCAGCCTCCTGCCTCGCCAGCGACTTGCCGTCCCCGGACAGCATGACTCGAGGAGGAGACGCGGGACTAACATGAGGTCAGGAGCCGCTCGCCCAACAGCGTCACTGCTACTCGGGCGCGCCGCCGTTCCTATCTTCCCAGTCCGTTCAGGGCTCAGGCGTGCAGCACCCACTAAGCCAACACGATTTATCCTGAGATAAGTCCTCAACACTCAGCAGCCACTCCTCATGACCCATTTTCTAATTGATTCATTAGTTATTAGGCAGGACTGTCATTAGGGTTTGTTGTGTGCTCAGTGCTACCTACACTTAATGGTTTAGATGTATTTCGGTAATCTTTAATACCTGTAAAGTTCACAGGGTTTTCAAAATTCCGGCCCTAGGAACAGACACTAGTCATTTTGGATTGTTGGTCGTAGTGACATTGACCCAGATTACTACTGCAAGCCAGGTTTGTTGACAATTTTACTTGTCTTTCTTACTCATTTGATATAATATCCAATTATTCACGTCGATTAGTTGCAAACAATAAGTGCTAGACAAACTTCCTGATTCAGATTTTGGACAGTCTCTTGCTGCATTTACAATTCTGCATACTTGTCCTAGTAAGCTCACAAGTAAATGATTGATTCACTACATATATGCTTGCCTTGTCATATTTGTTGACAATATTCTTTTATGGTGGACCACCCTGTTTCTAAATACTGCAACCGTAGACATGAGTGAATACTATTTCTCTATGTGATCTCTTCCATCATGTGTGGGCAACAAACACTGCATTGTATAGAAAGAAAAGTGTCATTTCCAGCTTTTACATAGGCTTCCATCTTTTACATGGAATACAATCTGCCTACTTGCTTTGTGTCGCACTACCAACACTCCACCCTTGAAGCTAAACATTATGTCACTCATAATTCCTTAGTTTATTTGTTCAAATACGAATTTCATATGATTCTTATGTTCCTACTTAAGTTTTGAAATGTGTGTCTGTCTGTTATAGAGACATAAGGGGTTTGTATTTTTGTGTGTGGTCTGGTCAGCACGGTTGGGGGTGAACTTTGCATATGCAGGGGTTTATAGGGAGACACTCTTCGAGTTGAATCTGCAATGCATTCCATAGATAACCTGACTACTTTTTATGTTTTCATTAATCTCAGATTCTGAACAACATCATAATGATTATGAGCTTGCGCACATGAAAAGAATAAAGCAGAACAATGCCATGGCTGTCAAACTTGGCATTAATGGACTGAAATCAAGTCTCGATGCAATGCAATGCAAACGCTCTCCACCTACAAATTCATGCTCAGAATATGATCCTAACAGTGATTCTAAGCTAGAGGGAGACCTATGTCAATGTAGCTCCCTAGTGGAGGAGTCAGAGGGAGATGCCCTATCTTATTCACCCATCAAGGTGCTTGCTCTAACTTTCCAAGGTTATATTTGTTGCACATATCTTGCAACAGATGATTTGCATTGCTTCTACTTTTTTGAACTGCCATTAGCTTAGTTTACACATCGTTTATGTGAATACGCCCTGCTGATCCATTTTCTATACATATTCCATCTGTCATCATACCATATTTATCCATTCAAATGATGTTCTTGTGTATCAGATGTTCAAAAGGAAGAGGGTGATTGCTGATCGTGGAGGAGCACAAGAAAAGTATTTGGAAAAGGTAGTGGCACCTGATAAATCAAATAGCCCATTAGGTGTAGTTGCAATATCACCTGACCCACAAAACACCCCAACTCTAGCAGACTCTAGCCCTACTACACTGGTCATTTCGAATGCCCCAACTCAGCAGACCCCAACTGCAGCAAACATTATGATTATGCCAGTTGACATAGCACCAGCTCTACGGCGCAAAACCCCCCATTCCAGCAAAGAGTACACAAAATCCAGTTGTCAAATCCCTTTTCGAACCAGAGAGAGCCCCAATTACAGCAAATAGGACCCATGTTCCATTTCTTCCCAGTTTAGAAGACAAAGCTTAT
This sequence comes from Secale cereale, assembly GCA_902687465.1. NCBI lineage: Eukaryota > Viridiplantae > Streptophyta > Magnoliopsida > Poales > Poaceae > Secale > Secale cereale. The sequence goes on along the minus strand of LR738709.1, from coordinate 620,171,710 downwards.
ATTGTTGTCAGGAACTTTGTGCGCATCTTTCCTTCATGGAAAGATTATACCGCAGACACAGAAAAATTTCCAGTCTTCCTCTGCAACTTACGCGTAAGTAATGTACTAATTTTATTCATGGTCATTGCTGCATATGTTTCTGCTGACAGAAGACACAAGATTTCATTCATTTAAATAGGCGACGACCAAACTGGATTGTGAAGACAAGCAAGGGTTGGTTGCGCTTTTCAAGCACTCATTGATGAAGTATCGTTCATACCTGAGGCAAGCACACTTCGATGGCAAGACTGTAAACGAAATTTCTGTAAAGTCTTCGGTGCTACATTTATCTGATGGTGACTGGAATAATCTTGTTACACATTGGTCTCGGCTGCAGCGTAAGGTACTATCTATGATATCACATCACAATTTGAACTACATTTCTTCATTTGCCTTAACGTCTCACTTGTAATAAAACTGTTAGCAGAAGAACATTCATTCTCAAGGGACCACAGAATCTCGCAACTATACTGCACACTGCATTGCTCTTGTGAGTACCTCTTGCCTTATATGACCATACTTACTTTCATAGCTATTTGATTATGTAGCATCACTGCACATGTTAGCCTCGTTATCGTCCATTTGGTCGACATTATAAGATCTGTATGGACTCTTACATAAATTTAGAATCAACACAATGCTTTTGAAGAGGTTTAGCTCTGCAGTCCTCTTATAAGGACTGAACGTTGTCTATCATTGTACTTACATTAACAGCTACTCCCTCCGTCACATAATATAAGAACGTTTTGTACAGTACAGCAGTGTTTAAAACACTCTTGTATTATGGGAAGAGGGATTGGTTCATTGTGTAGCATTATGCATCTTATCTCCTTCGCCCACCATTTACTAAAAAAGATTAGATCTATATTTAATCTTAACAAAAAGTAGAATACACAGACAATGCCAGTGCAGAAGTGTAGCCCATTGCTCTTGTCAGTACATTTTGTCCTGTAATGCTTGCACTTCCAGGGATTGGTAGTTGATTATGTAGCATCAATCTGCATCTTATCTTCATTATCCTCTATCCCTTCCATTATTATCATATCTATAATTACTCTCTACAAAATGTAGAGTACAGGCAATGCTTATGAAGAAGATTATGTGCTGACATTCTTGAGTTATCCTTCCCATGACATGGAGAAGGGCATTATAAAGCTGGCGTTAGCTGTTAATGTAAGTCAGTCCTTCTAAAGCCTTTATCCTCAATTGATATTTAATTTACTCCCTATCGTTTACTGCTGTTTAGTTTGCTGTTTCTACCAAAATGCATGTTCGCAAGAACCGTAAGTTCTAAGTTTTACTTATAAAACCAAATTCCTTATTCATAACATGCACATTACTCAATACTCCCTATATGTATGCTTGTTTTTGTGGATCTATAATCCAGTGTGTGGTGAAGCAACCCACATTTGCACCTTGTCATCTCATGTTTTATCTTACTGATGTGGCTGATGATATGAACAACATGACATGCACATTAACCAAAATAGATACAACAATTTTCTTTGCCCTTCATCTATGCTTGGTATGTTGACATGGTAATCCAGTAGTGTGGTGAAGCTCCCCGCATTATGAACAATGCCAAATTACGCTATTGATATTTTGAACTTACTCTTTATTTTCTAATTTGAAATTGGATGGAATTGACAGCACAATTATCATCTTTGTTTATACACGTGCAAAACTTGTCATCTCTCTGCTTTGTTTCAGGGTGATATGACTGATGGCATGCACAAGTCTGATGAAGGCTGTGAGAGAAACCCAACATATATTGCAGCAAAGAAGGCAAAACATCTTGAAGATAGCGAGACAACCTCAAAGTCTTGTCTTGATGCAGTGTTCAAGTTACTTGAGACTAGCAGTCAGACAAGCTCATGGAATTTGTTGTCTGAATTAGTTCGACTTCTTCAGTCCCAAGTTCTAGCAGAAAGGCATTCTACAACTCAACTTCGACTTGAAGTCCTATCTCTAAGAAAGATTGCGGAGAACACCAATGAGAACATCATCGCTAACTAGCTACACCTGGAAGCTATGACCGACATGCTAGAACGGTCTCATAGCCTTGCTCAGTAGCTTGCGCAACAGTTTCCGCGCAAGGCTAACCTTTCTTGAAATGTCTTGGAAGTGGTCTCGGTTCAGTATTATTTTGTTACGCTGCAATGGTGCCCAGTTTTTGTAATCTGCTTCTTCGTTGCGCGTTATGATCACTTGTGGCGAACTTCGATGCCAAGTGGATGTAATATTGTATAGTGTAGGTTTATTCTTAGTTACTATGCCGTAATTTCTTTATTGTATAGAGTAGGTTTGTTCTTAATTCTGACTAGTTACTGCCATCATTCGCTATCTGAAAAAAATCAGATGTAGTCGACCGGGCAGAAACATTCGCCTCTAACGGGCCTGGTGTTTAGCGGGCCACAATTGGGCCGGCTTACATCTTTCTTGTGCCCGAATCATTGGGGCCTTCACACTTTGCGTGAGGCCCACTACTTACACCGGCCTATATTTTAGTTGGGCCTTTTGTGGACCCAGCGCTTAGTTTGGCCCAGGTAGCGTTGAACCATTAACAGGCTCAATATTATACTGGCATGTTACAGCCCAGATGAAACCATGGGCCTTTAGGAGGCCGAAATACATATTGGGCATCAATTTTCACTAGTCGTCAACGGGCCTTCAACAGGCTAAAATGTAGACGGGGCCTTTTTGGGCCCAGTTATACCACTGGCAGTTACCAGGCTGAAACATATCCCGGGCCTTAGTTGGCCCACTGATATCATGGGCCTTTAAGAGGCCGAAAGCTTAGTAGAAACATCAACAGGCCGAATTATGCGACGGAACTTTAACAGGCCCAAAGTCACGTTGGGATTAACTGTTGCCACCTTTATGACGGGTCATTAGTGGGCCTGATGTCCAGTCGGACCATATATGGCCCATGGGAAGCACGGGCCATTCCAAGGCCGAAAGTCACACTGGGCTAAAATGGGCCCATGTCTACATCGGGCCTCTAACAGGCCGAAAGTCACTGGGCTGTAATTGGGCCCAAATATTCAGCGAACAATTAACGGGCAAGATCTGCCTTCGGGCCGTAAATGGGCCCAAATATTTGGCGAACAATTAATGGGACAGATCTGGCTTCGGGCCGTAAATGGGCCTTTATTAAGCAGGCCGTTATTGGGCTGGCCCACTAGTACGTGAGTAAGTACTACGGGCCTTTGACTAGGCCGACATTTTTAACCTATATGGGCCTCTATTGGCCCATGCCACGTGTCAACGTATCATAGGCCAAAAGACGTCATGGGCCATACATGGGCTGGAAGTTAAAACGGGTTGGAATTATATTGGACGGCCCAGATGACGCTACTGGGCCTAATTCAGATAGGACGTCAACGGGCCCTGGGTTAGCGGGCTGTAAATGGGCTATATGCGAATAGGCCGTTAACAGGCTTGCCGTGGGCCGGCCCGCCACCTTTTTACCAAGTCAAATGGGCCGGCCTTTTCACAGGAATGGTCCTCTGTTGGGCCGTGCCGTGTGTCGACGTATCATAGGCGCTTTGGGTCCAATTAGTGGATGACATCTGTCCCAACGGTGAGCCGACACGTGTTTCCTCCAGCCAATGATGATTTTACACGTGGAAAATCCCCATTGGTCGGGGCTATTAACGGGTTATCGAATCCAAAACCGGACCCGATAGCTTAACGGTGTTCCGTTACGGTGGATGCCACGTGTCGGTCACCCTTCACGAAAGCATTTCTGTCACGCGCAATTTATCGTCATGGAAGTGGACACTTCCGTGATGATAATTTTGGTAATGTCATGGAACACTTCTACCACAGCACAGGTATGACTATCTTGATTCTGTCATAAATTTGTCATGGATGTACATGCATGATAGAAAACGTGACCTACTGTGACAAACACGTATCATCACGGAAGTGTATTTTTTTGTAGTGCTAGGTCTTCATGAGCAAGCAAGTTGATGCACACCCACTAGTTGTCTTTTGAGCTTTCATACACTTATAGATCTAGTGCATCTGCTACATGGCAATCCCTACTTACTCACATTGATATCGATTGCTGGACATCTCCATAGTCCATTGATTTGCCTAGTTGATGTGAGACTTTCTCCCACCTTTTGTCTATTACCACCTCCATTCCACCCATAGTGCTATGTCCATGGCTCGCGCTCATATATTGCATGAACGGTTGAAAAGTTTGAAAGAGTAGAGCATGAAAGCAATTGCTTGGCTGACTCCGGGATGGTCATGAGGGGTGCTTTGTGTTCAGAAAAGGGAGCATAAGGACTATATGATTTGTAGGGATAACGTTTTTAGCCATGTTGTTTTTGAAGCATTATAGATTGCTTTTGGTATGATTAAAGTATTATTGTTTTGATATTGAGAAACTTTTATTTTGAGTCTTATGGATCTAAACATCCATGCTATGATAAATAATATTACATTGATAAATATGTTGGGTAGCATTCCACATCAAAAATCCTGTTTTTATCATTTACCTACTCGAGGACAAGCAGGAATTAAGCTTGGGGATGCTTGATACGTCTCCAACGTATCTATATTTTTTTGATTGTTACATGCTATTATATTATCTATCTTGGATGTTTAATATGCATTTTTTGGGGCTAACCTATTAACCCAGAGCCCAGTGCCAGTTTTTGTTTTTTCCTTGTTTTTTAGTTTCACGGAAAAGGAATATCAAACATAGTCCAAATGGAACGAAACTTTTTGGAGATTTTTCTTGGACCATAAGACATCGTATGGGCTTGGAGTACACGCCAGGGGATCCACGAGGCGGCCACAAGGGTGAAGGGCGCGCCATGGGGGGTAGGGCGCGCCCCCTACCTTGTGGGCCCCTCGTGCCTCCCCAGACAGAGTTCTTCCGCCTATAAACACCCATATATTCTAGAAACATCAGAACATCCATCGAAACCACTTTTCCGCCACTGTAACCTTCTGTTCTCGCGAGATCCCATCTGGAGGCCTTTTCAGTACTTTGCCGGAGGGGGAATCAACCACGGAGGGCATCTACATCAACACTATTGTTCTTCCGACGAAGTGTGAGTAGTTTACCACAGACCTGCGGGTCCATAGCTAGTAGCTAGATGACTTCTTCTCCCTCTTGGATCCTCAATACCATTTTCTCCTCATTGTTCTTGGAGATCTATCCAATGTAATCTTTTGCGGTGTGTTTGTCAAGATCCTATGAATTGCAGGTTTATGATCAGATTATCTATGAATAATATATGAGTATCTTCTGAATTCTTTTATGCATCTTATATCTTAGTAATTCTCTTCGAACTGTCGGTTTCGTTTGGCCAACTAGATTGATAATTTTTGCAATGGGAGAAGTGCTTTGCTTTGGGTTCAATCTTGCAGTGCTCAATCCCAGTGACGGTAGGGGACATGACACGTATTGTATTATTGCCATCGAGGATAAAAGCATGGTTTTTTTTTATCATATTGCTTGAGTTAATTCCTCTACATCATGTCATGTTTCTTAAGGCATTACTCTATTCTTATGAACTTAATACTCTAGATGCAGGCAGGAGTCGGTCTACTTGTCTTAGACCTGATGCATATATTCATGATCATTGCCATAGATGTTGTTATAATTATTCGCTGTTCTATCAATTGCTTGACAGTAATTTTTTCACCCACTGTAATATTTACTATCATGAGAGACCCTCTGGCTCAGGGGTTGCTACCCCGGAACCCGTCATGGCGACCGTCTTCACCGTGGTCACGGCCCCGTCGTGGGCCCAGCCAATCCTCGCCTTCCTAGAAGACAGGACCCTTCCTATGGATGAGAGCGAGGCCCGGCAAGTGCAACGCCAGGCGTCCGCCTACAACATCATCAACCATGAGCTCGTCAAGCGTAGCACGACGGGCGTATTCCAACGCTGCGTCGAGCAGGAAAAGGGCATGGAGATCCTCCTCGACATACACCAGGAAGAGTGCGGGAACCATGCTGCCTCTAGATCCTTAGTGGCCAAGGCCTTCCGCCACTATTTCTACTGGCCCACTGTTACGTCTCCAACGTATCTATAATTTTTTATTGTTCCATGCTATTATATATTCTGTTTTGGATGTTTAATGGGCTTTATTATACACTTTTATATTATTTTTGGGACTAACCTACTAACCCAAGGCCCAGTGCAAATTTCTGTTTTTTTGCCTATTTCAGGGTTTCACAGAAAAGGAATATCAAATGGAGTCCAAACGGAATTAAACCTTCGGGAGAGTCCAAACGGAGTCCAAACGTCCCCCTGGACGCGCCCCCCACCCTCGTAAAGCATTACTCTGTTCTTATGAACTTAATACTCTAGATGCATGCTGGATAGCGGTCGATGTGTGGAGTAATAGTAGTAGATGCATGATACGTCTCCAACGTATCTATAATTTTTTATTGTTCCATGCTATTATTTATGAAGTCTTGGATGTTTAATGGGCGTTATCATACACTTTTATATCATTTTTGGGACTAACCTACTAACCCAAGGCCTAGTCCAGATTGTTGTATTTTGCCTGTTTCAAGGTTTTGCAGAAAAAGAATATCAAACGGAGTCCAAACGGAATGAAACCTTCGCGAGAGATATTTTTGGAGAAAATCACGCACGGGGGACTTAAGAACTACGTCAGGGGATCAAGGGGCTGCCCACGAGGGTGGGGGCGCGCCCCCAAGCCTCGTGGGGCCCCAAAGCACCCCACAGTGTCCTCCTTCTTCCTATATATGTCTACGTACCCCGAAACCTTCGACAACAGAGAGAAAATCCTAATTCCACTGCCATAACCTTCTGTTCCCGTGAGATCCCATCTTGGAGCCTGTTCCGGAGCTCCACCGGAGGGGGGTCCAGCACGGAGTTCTTCATCATCATCATCATCGCCCTCACCATGAGTTGTGAGTAGTTTACCACAGACCTTCGGGTCCATAGCTAGTATCTAGATGGCTTCTTCTCTCTCTCTGGATCTCAATACAAAGTTCTCCTCGGTCTTCGAGGAGATCTATTCGATGTAATCTCTTTTGCGGTGTGTTTGTCGAGATCCGATGAATTGTGAATTTATGATCAAGATTATCTATTAAAGATATTTAGTTCTTCTATGAACTTTTTATGTGTGCTCATAATATACTTACAAGTTTCTTCGAATTATTGGTTTGGTTTGGCCTACTAGATCTATAGTTCTTGCAATGGGAGAAGTGCTTGGCTTCGGGTTCAATCTTGCGGTGTCCTTTCCCAATGATAGTAGGGGCAGCAAGGCACGTATTGTATTGTTGCCATCAAGGATAAAAAGATGGGGTTTATATCATATTGCTTGAGTTTATCCCTGTACATCATGTCATCTTGCTTAAGGCGTTACTCTGTTCTTATGAACTCAATACACTAGATGCATGCTGGATAGCGGTCGATGTGTGGAGTGATAGTAGTAGATGCAGAATCGTTTCGGTCTACTTGTCTCGGACGTGATGCCTATATACAATGATCATGCCTAGATAGTCTCATAATAATTCACTTTTCTATCAATTGCTCGAAAGTAATTTGTTTACCCGTCGTAGAATATCGCTATCATGAGAGAAGCCACTAGAGAACACTAAGGCCTCGTGTCGTGGAATTAACACGGCAGATGTCCTAGGGTAAGGACTTAGTCGCGAGGCCAACGCATCTATGTGGTAGCTTGAGAGGGGTTGAGCGGAATCGAGAGACGAATGCAAGACAGGGATTTATACAGCTTTGGGCCCCGGGAAACATCATCCGGTAATAGCCCTACATGATGTTTGAGGCTAGATCTCATTATGATCCTCATTGTGTCGCCGGTAAACCGGTGATCCTTTAGTTGTGTCTAGCCCTAAAGAATATGGCGCCTCCAACTTGTGAGAACTTGTCCCTCTTTGGGGAGCCCTGCCCCTCCTTATATATGTTGAAAGGGCAGGTTACATGACTAGTCCTAGTAGGATTAGGATTACTCTATTACAAGGAGTCCTAGTCTTGCTTCCTTTGTAGGAGAATATTCCTTGTGCTTTCCTTATAAACCGGCCCACCATAACATGAACCGGCCTTCTAGGCCTTGGGCCTTGTCATCCGTGATCCGCCCGCCGGGTTACCCGTGAATCATAAAAACCGTCTGGTCCGGGCGGGACGCCAGTGAATCGCCAAATGTAAACCGTCTCAAGTAAACCGCCAAGTCCGGCCGGGGTATACTTCCAGTCGGGTTACGCCGCGGGGTATATCCCCAACATTAGCCCCCAGTTTAGTTTGGATTTATCCAAGTTAAACTTATGATGCACAAGAACAAATTTGATAGGTTGTGCTCCGGGTTAAGAATTCTTGTAAACCGACATCTGACCATCCTTACGTTCCTGTCCTTTCCTTCTTCTAGAAAATCCGGGTCAACAGACCAGCTCCATAATCAACTTGCTTGCATAAGAAATATTGTAAATCCAGAATCCATTTGAATCGGCCTTCAATGATCTGACTTGACAAAAAATATTGGTCTTTGAAATATTCAACTGACATCCAGCCGGCTTGAAGATGTAGAACTTGCCGGTTTATGATTACCACCATTGACAGGTTATAAAAACTGATAATTCTGGGTCATGACTGTTTATAAATGCCGGGTTATTATTGTTGCCAACGCCAGGTCACACAATTAATCTTCCAGACTTACCCAAAACTGAGAATTTGAAAACATTCCTCCTTTATATGCATATTACCTGTAGCCCCCATGTCTTAAGAGGAGAGTATAGTGATAGCTTAAGATTTGTTTCAATATAAATGTTGCAACCTTGAAGAAATCCAGATTGTTCATCCCAGTTACTAGTAAAAACTGAATATTCCACATATGTAGCCCCCAAGTGTCGGGTTGTCATGCTTGCATGAACCTGGGACTTGTAATTTGCATAATGCTCAAAGACTTCAATCAGTGTAGCCCCCAATTGCCGGGTCATTATGCAATAATTAGCAGGGACTTTGGTAGATATAATCATGTAAACTTGAACAGCAATGTGTAGCCCCCAAGGGCCGGGTCATTATGCAATAATGAGTAGGGACTTTGTAGATATAATAATTGAAAATAACATTATATAATGTAACTTCCATCGTGGGGTTTGAAACCACGTCCACAAGGTTAAGAGCTTTGTGCTTTACCAACTAGGCAGTGGACCCTTCAATATAATGGATTAATACTTGTGTAACTTGAATTGTTGACAAGAGCGATTGGTAGCCCCCAAGGGCCGGCTCAATATGATGTGATGAGTCTGGTCTTCAATAAGGTGAACAAAAATTGACTTTGCATTAGCCCCCAAGTGTCATGGTGCATGCTTGCAGCGACATGAGACTTGTGTATTTGATGTAATCTCAATTTGAATAATTTAGCCCCCAAGTGCCGGGTTGTAAGCCTGCAGCGACACGGGACTATTCCTTCAGTTGTAGAATAAATCATACCATTGACAATATGATATCCATTGCGCTGAAGCGGCTTTGAAAACCTCAATCATAATATTGGTTATTGGTAACCAAAATAAACATCCAGCCATGTTGGCTATTTAAAGATTTGAAGAATATAATCCGGTTTGAAGACCGGTTCCAGTAATGTTTGATCACACGGTTGGTTTTACCAAGCCAGTGTAGTAAGGATGATAACCCAAAACTCGAGTATTGATAACTCCTGCAATATTTGGCCGGTTAATAACAAAACCATACCGGGTTGTGATAAACACCGGATTATCCATATATGACACTGGCGATTTATAATCAAAGGCCATGCCGGGTTAACTAACGCTGGTCATTATCTTGTCTCATACTGGCGACTTATAGTCAAAGCCAGGCCGGGTTAACAAACACCGGTCATTATCTTGTCTCATACTGGCGACTTATAGTCAAAGCCAGGCCAGTTTAATAAACACCGCTCATTATCTGTGTCTGCATGAACAATGCTAAAAGATGTACTGGCGGTTTACCACCGGACGGATTATACTGCCCTGATACATGTTCAAAATAAATAAGATGAACTGCATATGAAACAAACATACACCATACCTGTGATTAAGTGTGCTTGTAGACCTTAACCCAGTAGGAATAATTTTAAGGCACGGGTGCCGATGAAGCCCTTGGCTCTCGTGTCAGCTTAGCATGATGGCCGATCAGGGTTAACATGAACGCCGATTTAACTCTCGCTGGTGTTCATGACACAGACTTTTAACTTTGTAGATATATGGTCAACCTTGTGGTTGCCCAATCCCAGATTAATAGACTTGGTTAAAAACAAAATTTGTAAAATCACAGAAACAAAACATTTTTGGCAAATAAGACCATGTAGTCGAGGCTTTTTGCGAGCTGCCAGGCTCCAAATTCGTGGCTTTTTGTGAGCTGCCAGGCTCTAATTCGAGGCTTTTTGCAAGCTGCCAGGCTCCAGGCTTTTTGTGAGCTGCCATTAGGCTCTGGGCTTTTTGTGAGCTGCCATTAGGCTCTAGGATTTTTGTGAGCTGCCATTAGGCTCTAGGCTTTTTGCGAGCTGCCAGGCTCCATAGGCTTTTTGCGAGCTGCCAGGCTCCATATTTGACGTTTTCATTGATACTACCCAATGTTTCAAGACCTCTGAGGGATCTTGTCTTTAGGTGATCAACTCGATGATTGTCAATGGCTTTTTGCAAGCTGCCTGGCTCCATACTTGACGTTTTCATCGATACTACCCAATGTTTCAAGACCTCTGAGGGATCTTGTCTTTAGGTGATCAACTCAATGATTGTCAATGGCTTGTCCCCTTATGTATCAAGGGTGCCGGTTTAGGAGGCCATGGTAAGTTTTCAGAGAAACTCCCATGTGCTACTCCTTTGGTGTGCTCGCCGGGTACCTATGTTTGAGTTGTGCTATGCAACAAACCCTCTTTGGTCCCTTAATAAATAATTGTCCTGCATATCAAAATATACGGATCAAAGTAATTGTTTTCTTGATGGAAATGATATATATCAAGAAAAATAGACTTTAGATGGATATCACCTGACTAAACTCCCATATGATACTCATTGGTGTCTGTTAGCCAACCCGGTATGTTGAATAGACCGTACCGCAGGGCAGACAGTAAAAACGAACGCAGCATCAGAGGCAGCACATACACATGAGTCGGCCGCAGTGTTGTAAGCTGGCATAGATGAGCAGGTTGTCCCCCGCGTTGTAAACCGGTGCGGACGCGTGAACTAGATTGCTCGAACAATAGATGGGTTGGCCGGCGCCGATGGGCCAGTTGTCCTCCTCGTTGTAAACCGGTGCGGACGCGTGAGACGGCCACGGTGTCGTAAACCGGCGCGGGAGTCCGTTGAGTAACGACGACCACTTGTGCCCAATTATGTTGGCGTGCCTCCATCTCCGCGGTATAATACCACCTTGTAATGAATAATTTTCCTGCGTATAAAATATAGCAGGGCGAGGCATTTTTTCTCGTATGAATTAATATGTATTAAAAATAAATAGGATAGATATCACCTGTTTTGTGCGGACAACAGATGAGTCGGCCACGGCATTGTTAGCCGGCACGTGCGGGCGAGTTAACCGCGGGCGCGGACAGCTGAAACCGGCCACGTATTGATGTAAGCACAGTAACGGGGGCAGCGACTCACACGCGTATCCGTTGGGCCGGTTTATGAGAACAGGTGCGGCAACGGCGTGTTAATATAGATCGGACCACGGAAGCAGTGGCGTGCGCACGTCCATTGGCGAGGGAGTCTGCCGCGATGCTGGAGACCGGCCCGCGCGGGCGTGGACTGATGAGCCGGCCATAGCAGTGATAGCCAACGCAAACACGAGAGTTGGCCACGACTTTTAAGCCGGTACGAGCCTCATATTTACGATGTCACTTTTATAGTAGACTTTGTCCTGCATAAAATATACTGCGGACCAGAGTAACTATTTTTTGATAAAAACAATAAATGCTAATAAGACAAGTTTAGAGAGATATCACCTGATTTGTCTGGCGGCTTAGACCAAATGTGGCTCGCAGGGGCGGTTCAAGGTGCGGACGTTGACCCGCCAGCAATAGACGGCTCGCACAGCGAAGACAAGCCAGCGGGACGTAAAGGCGGGGGCGGCTCAACGGCTCAGAGCAGCTATGGCAGTGGCTACTTAGAAGCAAGATGTAGGGCCGGCGACTCGGAGCGGCGGATCGATGCGAGGTCCTCGCCGGGCGATTCACAGGCGAGACAGTCCGCAGGTACAGCGGTTGTATTTTCCTCATACGTGTCCATCGGCTGTACTCCCTTGGACCTTTTTCTAGCCAGAAGTGCTTAGCTTGAGGGCCTTTTACGTGAACACTTGATCCGGACGCATGCACTAGATTAGTCTGAAGACCTCACGTGTTGAATCGGCATAGAAAACTAGTCAGTCTCGGCGACTTGTACGCGTACAGACTCTTGTCCGTCTTGGCGTCTTGCAGGCAGTGTTTCAAACATCGATCTGGTTTCGGATTGTTGTACCCCGGGTCTATTCTCAACATATCAATCTACATCTGCTTTGCTTTTATTGCTTTTATTTGCTGTTCTTATAAACCAAAAATACCAAAAATATAAACTATCATCTCTATCAGATCTCACTTTTGTAAGTGACCGTAAAGGGATTGAGAACCCCTTATCGCGTTGGCTGCGAAGTTCTTATTTGTTTGTGCAGGTGCGAGGGACTCGCGCGTGGTCTCCTACTGGATTGATACCTTGGTTCTCATAAACTGAGGGAAATACTTACGCTACTGTGCTGCATCTCCCTTTCCTCTTCAAGGGAATACAACGCAAGCTCGAGAAGTAGCAAGAAGAATTTCTGGCGCTGTTGCCGGGGAGGCTTACGCAAAAGTCATATACCAAGTACCTATCACAAACCCTTATCCTTCGCATTACATTTTTTGCCTCTCGTTTTACTCTCCCCCACTTCACCATTGTCGTTTTATTTGCCCTTCTTCCGTCGTGTGTTCACTACAAGAAATATGTCAACTTGTGACCACCACTGTTGGTCACTGAATGGTCACAAATTTCCATTTGTGACCTTTTTGTGACCGAAAACATAAGGTCAAAAGCTGGCCGTCATAAACTGACATTAGCGACCTTCTCTGTGAGAAGGTCATAGACGTTTATGACCAAATTATGCCTACTGTCGTGTTTTGGTCACTATCAGCCTCCCCAGACCACGTAGGCATCCAGCGTGGCAAGCTGATGTGGCACAAGAATCAGCCCGGTCCAATTGGTTGTTCTACATGGGCCTAGCCCAACAATTCGGCCTTTTATATATTTTCCCTATTAATTCTGGACAGCCACATGGGCCAGGCCCAACATTATGGCCTTTATTTTTGGGTCAGGCCTTTTTTCTCAACAATTTTTATTTTTCTTCTTTTATATAAAAAGGGGTCCACTTGTCACATGGATCCCACCTGTCAGGGTCATATTATTCATATTTCAATTTAACAGTAAATAAATAACTGGTATTTAAATTGGCGATATTCAAATTGCACTGACAGAAAACACATGTAATACTTGAAATTATATCAGCCAGATTCATGCAGCTCCTGCTCTCCAAATAACACGTAATACAAGCTCTAACACAAACTTTACAAGCTCTACAAGTGGAATAACGATACAAGCTCTACAGGTATAGCAATCACAATTACAAGCTCTATAAGGTAACAACTAGATACTTCATAAGCTCTACAAGTGTTTTCTTCTTCAGCATGGAGCTCCTTCGATAGTGATCATATGCCAAAATCACCATATTCAGGACTGGGCAAACAGAACAGCAGCATGCCCCCTGTTACATGAATAAGCTGAGAAGAATCAAAACAAATGGAGCCAATATATTATCAACATCCCATTCAAAAAAGGACAGTTATGTATATAGAATGATAACACAAATCCAGCTAGTACCATGCTTTTTTATTCATACAAGAAAACAAAGACTATGAATATGCATGAAGTGCAGGTCCTGTAACCTCACCGCAACACACTGCACCTAAAACAACAATGTCATTCTACTACGACGGCCATCCATTCAATAGGAAAGCTCAAACATTACTAGTCAAAGCACATACAATAACATGACAAAATGCACCAACAATTTCTCAAAAGATGACTTAACTTGTGTGCATGCATTTAGAAAGTTCAAGTGCTTGGACTATACACATTAATTAGAACATGATCGCAAGACACCAATATAAGCTTAGAATTCACAAGTACACATTAATTGTAATCACTTAGTAATTATCCGCCTAAGCAAACACAGAAGTACACTGCTTGAGCTACATGTATGCAGCAAGAAAAACAGGTAATGTGATGACATTATGAGCGCACAATGTAGGTTGTAAGTAGATTCAGACCAGCAGCATAACAAGCAAAAAAACAGATTTCAAACAGGCTAGCTAGCTGTAATTTGCTACAATCCTGATGGTACAAACAAGCTAGCTAGATTAAACACCAACAGTTAACACAACCTAGCTGTAGTAACTAACAAGGCCACTATAAATTATTAACATGCATGATATGCAGTACTAGGAGGCTGAGTCAATGCACATCACAGTAACTACAAATGGGGTCTACTACAAGAGCACAATTTAACAAGTGTGCTACTCCAAATCATCATCACTTGTAAATAGGAATGATCTTTTCCATGACACAAGCACGGAAAGTACAAACAAAATCACCCATGCACATGAAACAAAGCAAGGTACTACTATAGAAGCACAAGAGAGGGGGCTAGAAGGTAGGAGACGAACTCACGTGAGAGGAGATTGTAGCAGATGCCGCACACGACCACGGTATTCGTCCCGCGTAGAGGAGGTTGTAGCCGAGTTGGACCATGTGCGGAGCGTCGTCGTGGCGGTGGATGCCCTGGTTGTCGTCATCGTCCACAGAGGATGCCTACTGCTCCAAATCAAACAAAGAATCAAGAGCTAGTGTTGTTGATCTAGTACAGAAATTAAGCAAGCGAGTATAGGAGACACACACACGTGCTACTACTAGTATCTACAGACATCAATCAAGTTGGCTGCGTGTGTGCACTTGAGCTAGCATGCTAGTGTCAACAGAATCAAGCTAGTAGAATAGAAGCAGACCATACCATGATGAAGTTTAAAATAGAATAAACAATGCATATACATTTTCTAGTGGAAAATCACAGAAACATTTGATGAAAATCTGCATCCGAAGTTCTAACAATGCCATGTCTACAACAAAACAAGACTAGGATGATTGTTGTAATTCTAATGCAGCAATAAAACAAACCTAACTACATTGTAATGCAAGTCATAATAGGTTCCACATATTCGTGCTGGGGATGGCGACTCCCACCTCTCACCCACCACCTCCGGCGATCTCTCCCCACCACCTCTAATCTGAGGTTTCTCTCCGATCAATCTTTTCGGCGTCTTCTCATCGTTCTGGTGATATAATTTTCTTATGGTGATTTACTCTGGATCCACCCTTGGTTTGGATTTCTCCAAGGGTTTGGAGTTTGCGGATAAGGTTTTCAGATCTACTGGTCTCACCATTCATCCTACGGATGATTCTGGACATTTCATGATGATTGTTTCTTTTGGGAGACATGATTTTCGTCTCACAGAAGATTCTGTTGCGGCGGCTTTGGAAGCGGCCATTGGAGGTTCTGCTATTGAATTTGGAGTTTCATACATACATGACAAGGTCTATTCTTTTAATGTCTCCTATAAGCAAGTTGGTTTCCTGGTTCTTAATCTCCGTTCTTTTACTTGCCTAAACTTCAAATGTTATTTCAATCTTTGGGGTCGTGGTGGCCCTAATTGGGAACGCGAGTTCCGTCGTTGGACTATAGAATGTGATGCTGAGTGGATACTCATTAGTCCGTCCAAACGACGAGCTGCTCTTGGCATGCTAGCCATGCATAATCCACCGCGTAAGTCCTCTCTTCGATCAGGTGCAAAAGTTCAGAAGAGGATTTCATTTGCTACCATGCAAAACTATGATGCTTGTAAAGGCTATAGATACCCCGCAACACAGGCTGAGATTGACACCATTATCGAAGCGGGCTATGATGTTTCAGCCCATGAGAGGGTTATCATTCATCCCTCGCCGCCGGTGAATCTACGTTGGACGGTGGCGGCGCCGCCGATCATTTTTGGTACGGTTCAATCGAAAGATCTCATTCCTAATACTGCGCCGGCTTCTTCGCAACCACAGGATCTGCATGCCCGCGATACG
The DNA here is from genome assembly GCA_902687465.1 of Secale cereale. Lineage (NCBI taxonomy): Eukaryota > Viridiplantae > Streptophyta > Magnoliopsida > Poales > Poaceae > Secale > Secale cereale. The sequence continues at coordinate 620,155,464 of LR738709.1, read as the reverse complement.
TTGATAGTTCCTTCCACGTCCACCCCGGAATCTCCGGCTACCCATGTTGGGCCTTCTGCATCTGGGCCTTCTGCACCTGGGCCGATTGCACCCGGCCCTCTGCCTGTTGAGTTGCCATCTTCGCAGGAGGCGCGTGATCAGTTTAACAATATGGTGGATGACATGGTGGCCCGGGTGTTAACGTGCTCTAAATGCTTGCAACAGGGCCACATGTCTGCTTCATGCCCTGTTTGTCTGGCTTGCAATCGTTCTGGTCACCGCAGCTCTCAATGCAAGCAATGGGCTTTGGATAACGGTCTAGTTTGGAAAGTCAAAAATAAGGTGCCACAAAATCTTGGTAAATCGAAGGAGGTGGAATCAGTTCCTGCCACGAGTCCTATTCCTATTCTACCTCCTCGCGTCTCCTCGGTTTTAGAGACGACCTCCCACGCGCACCAGCAGAGTCCTGTCCCATCGCTGCCGTCCTCCGCCATTGTCCAATCTTCATCTCCTCCACCACCCACCACCTTGCTGCCTCCATCAACCATGGCCAACTTCGCCATTAACCCTGAGGAATTCCTACCGCCGGGCTTTGAAGTCATTGATGGTGGGCCAACGAGGTTGCCGCGGACGTTTCTTTCTCCGGCGGTCGCTCCAGATCAACATCACGAACAGTACGCAATCGGCATTGTGGAGCCCCCTCCGCCGCCTGGTCAGAATCTGCAATTCCGACAGCTGGTTAGTGACTTTGTTATGAATCATCTTCATCGAGATGTTCTTAGCGACCAGCAGTGGATCGAGGGTGTTGGGTTATTTGAGTTTAGAAGTGCTGCTTCTAGACATGCCATCATGGATCATCCTCCTTATGACCTTGGCAATGGGCACTTTGTTCGTTTCATCCCGCACAACCACGGCATCAATTATAGAGCCACCCAAGGTTTTCGCAGAGGCTGGCTCATGATCTTGGGGATACCATTGGACTACCGCAATGCCAAATATATTTCTGATGCAGTGAGTACCTTTGGTCGCTATCATCAGTGGCATCAAGATGATCCTCGCATGGTTCGCACCCTGGTTTATGCTTCTTTTCCCTGTCCTGAGCAAGTTCCGTGTGATATTGTCTATCGAGAGTATGGTGATTTCGGGGCCTTAAGAATCTCATGGACTGCTCCTGTTTATGTCCTCTCCGCGGAGTTTGCTGACATTCTCCCTGCGGATGAAGATCCTATGCCGGTGAATGGCAATCCGCATCCTTTGCCAGGGCATCTTTAGTTTGACAACTTCAACTTTGTTATGCCTGAATTTCCTCAGCTTGGATGGAATGAGCCCCAGCTTGCTTGGAACGAGCCACCAGTTCAGCAACAGAACAATGATGAGGTTGTAGTTGATGACTGGGTCCAAGATGACAATCCGCATGAGGTCTCGCAGGAATCTGTGGTGATGGACAATTCTGGGCCAGGTCAAAGCTCAGACAGTGACAGTCATGCCCATGCCCTTGCTGTGTACCAGCCACCTGCTGTTCAGCCGCCGATTTTTGTTGGTCGCATTCTTACTTTCTATGGACCTGAGATTCCACCGCAAATGCTTTGGGCCCGTTGTTTTTCCCAAATGATGCCATTTGTGGAATCTCTGCACGTTCCTAAAGGTATGCCTATGCTCAGTCCTCTTCAGCCGTTTGTGTTGCCAAAGGATTCTTGGGAGCTTTCTTTCTCCTCTTCGCGGCTATGCAATGAGCTGGTGTTCCTGCCGCCTGCACTTTGTTCTTCAGAGCCTGCAGTCAAGAAATCCAAAGTTGTTCGCTCTCTCTGTTTCGATGAGGTTGCGCCTTCCAATGATGCAATGGCAGTGTCTGATCCTCTGACTGCGGTTGAAATGGATACGTTTAACTTTTCTGCAACATCCAAGAAGACTCGGAGGAGAAAGTTTTCTGCTGTTGTGGAATCCCAAGTCAGACGCAGCGCTAGACTCTCTGCTATCAGGCATGGTTTCAGGCACAGTTTGCCGAAGCCTGCTCCTTTGAAGAAGCCATCCACCAAGCCTTTGAAAAAGCGGAAGGTGCAGGAGCATAAGTCTGATGATGCAGCAGATGCAGTTCCACCCCCCACGCCAATTCAAGTTCTTCAGAAGATTGGGCACCACCTTGGCATCGCTCCGGAGAAGATCTCGGCCGACATGCTTAATGCTGATCCGGCAGCTTCGTCCGCTTCTTCATCGGCGCATAATGTTTAATCTTCTCTTCATGCTGGGTTTATGGTTAACCCCTGTTAAAACCATTTATCTTGCTAGTTTTTCTTTTTCAGTACTTGAAGTTACTTGCAACTTGCGGCTCTGGAAGGTTCATCATTATGTGATGCCTGTTTTGCTACTTCTATTTTGGGGTTGTAATGACTAATACATCTTTTAGAGATTGGAAAGTTCTATGCTGGAATGTGCGTGGACTGAATTCTGAAAATCGCCAACGTGCTGTTCGCCAGAAAATTGAGGAGAGTGGCTGCTCTGTTATTTGTCTGCAGGAAACTAAATGTGAGATTATGGATCAACGATTCATCCGCAAGTTTTGCCCTCGCCGTTTTGATCATTTTATATTTGTCCCCTCGGTTGGGGCTTCTGGTGGCATGATTGTTCTTTGGAACTCTGCTGTTTTTACTGGCAAGCTGATTGAATCTCTCAGTTTTGGTATTACTGTGGAGTTTAAATCGAGATATAGTTCTGATGTCTGGACCTTGGTTACTGTTTATGGCCCTTGCCAAAACCCTGCTAGAGACACATTTATCTCATGGTTGTATAACCTTGACATTCCCACAGATGCTAACTGGCTTTTGCTTGGCGATTTTAATTTTCTTAGGTCCATGGACAACAGAAACAAGCCGGGTGGTAATGTTAATGATATGCTTTTGTTTAATGAAGTAATTGGACACCTTGGTCTTATTGAGCTTCCTTTGAAAGGAAGACGGTTCACATGGTCTAATATGCAGTCTATACCTTTGTTGGAACAAATTGATTGGTTCTTTACTACAGTCAATTGGACCTGTCTTTTTCCAAACACCTTGGTGCTACCTCTAGCTAGATCTACATCTGATCATACTCCTTGTGTGGTCTCCATTAAAACCATGATCCCAAAGGCAAAGATATTTCGTTTTGAGAATTAGTGGGTTGACCTGTCTGGTTTTATGGACTGTGTTAGTCAAACTTGGTCTAAACCTGTTCACAGGATTTCATCTGCTGCTAATTTATCTGCAAAATTTAAGAATCTCAGATATGCTCTCAAGGTTTGGCACACCAACCTTTCAAAAATCAAGAGGCTAATCCAAGACTGCAACAAGGTAATCTTACATTTGGATAATCTTGAAGAGCTTAGACCTTTATACACTCCTGAAGCTAATTTCTGAAGAATTGTGAAGTTGCACCTGGAAGAGATTCTTAGATTGCAGTTCATTTACTGGAAACAAAGGTGCACAATTAGAAATATCAAAGTTGGGGAAGACAATACAAAGTTCTTTCATGCTATGGCTACTGGGAGATTCAGGTCCAACACAATTTCCAGTATCACTGTGGATAATGATATTATCTCTGACCATGCTACCATGTCTGCCCTCTTCTTGCAAGAGTTCAAAGATAGAATGGGTTGTTCTAATGGTATCAATATGGGATTTGATCTGGATTCCATCATTACAAAAGTGGAGGGTTTGGATGATTTAACTAAACCCTTTTCGCAGGAGGAAATTGAGCTGGTCATTAAGCAGATGCCATCTGATAGAGCTCCTGGACCTGATGGTTTCACTGGCCTATTCTTAAAAAAATGCTGGAATATCATCAAAGAGGATTTCATGAAGCTAGTGCAAGAATTCTATGATGGGTCTTTAAACCTGGAATGTATCAACACTTCCCTGATAACTCTGATACCAAAGAAACCCAGTTCTGAAACTATGAATGACTATAGGCCTATTTCACTGAATAACACATGCCTAAAGTTTTTAACAAAACTTTTAGCTAATAGACTGCAAGGAGTCATTCTATCTTGTTTGCATAAGAATCAGTATGGATTCTTGAAGTCTAGATCCATTCAGGACTGTTTGGCATGGTGTTTTGAATATATACATCAATGCCAAACATCAAAAAGGCCTACTGTGCTTCTAAAGTTGGACTTCACTAAAGCCTTTGACACCATTGAACATGAAGCTATCTTAAGGATCCTCAGATATAAGGGTTTCAATGGGAAGTGGATTTCATGGATCAAGACCATTTTATCTTCTGGATCTTCATCCATTCTGCTGAATGGGATACCTGGTAGTCACTTCCATTGTAAGAGAGGGGTCAGGCAAGGGGACCCCATGTCCCCTTTGCTATTTGTTCTTGCTGCTGATCTTTTACAATCTGTGGTGAATGACATGTGCAGTAGAGGAATCTTAACTCTGCCAATCCCTACACATTGTCCACATTACCCAATTGTTCAATATGCAGATGATACCTTAATTGTTCTTCCTGCTATAGATCAGCAACTCATTGCCCTGAAGGACATGTTAGATGTTTTTGCAGCTTCAACTCGACTATCAGTAAACTTTGCTAAATCTATGATGATCCCCATTAATTTATCTGCTGAGGAAGCACACAGGTTATCCACATTATTAGGCTGTCAGCTTGGAACAATGCCATTTACTTATTTAGGTTTGCCTATGGGTACAACTAAGCCTACAGTCCAAGACTTGCTTCCTTTGGTGCATAGAATTGAAAGAAGGCTCTCTGCATCTTCCTGTTTCCTTAATCAAGGCTGCAGACTACAGCTTCTTCAGTCTGTCTTATCTTCTATGCCCATATATTTCTTTTGCTCTCTGGACATCCCAATTGGCATTCTTAAACAAATTGAAAGGATACAGAGACAGTGTTTGTGGAGAGGCAATTCTGACACACCAAAGTAGTCTCTTGCAGCATGGAAATTGGTCTGCTTACCAAAGGATAAAGGGGGTCTTGGAGTGCTTAACCTCAAAGTGCACAATGAAGCTCTGTTGATGAAATTTCTTCATAAGTTTTACAACCATCATGATATCCCTTGGGTAAGCTTGGTCTGGGATTCTTACTATCATGATGCTGTGCCTCATTCAACTATTCTTTGTGGATCTTTTTGGTGGAGAGATGTTTTCAAATTATCTGCCAAATACTTGTCTATTGCCAAACCTTGCCTTGGTAATGGAACCTCCATCCTTTTCTGGCATGATCCTTGGCTGTCTGCCTTCAATGGAGAGTCATTGAGCAATTACTACCCCAGGTTATACTCTTATGTGATTGATGGTCATCTTTCTGTTACTCAAGTTATGGCTCAGGATCTTTTGGGATCTTTTCATATGCCTCTATCCACACATGCTTTTGATGAACTGCAGCACCTGCAGAATGCTTTGAGCTCTCAGGGCACTTCACAAGACACTGATAGCTGGATTTGGCCTTTCAATAAAGGATCCTTTAGGCCCAAATCATACTATACTCAGGTTCATCAACAAATAGTTTCTGACCCTATCTTTTCTTGGATATGGAAGAGTGCATGCACAATGAAGATTAAAATGTTTGGTTGGCTACTCCTTAGAGACAGGCTCAACACCAGAGATATGCTTCAGCGCAGACATTGGCATGTGGATGACCTAACCTGTGTTCTATGTCCTCATCTTATACATGAAGATGTCAGCCATCTTTTCTTCTCCTGCATATTCAGCCAAAGAGTTTGGAACTATTTGCAAATCTCATGGGATCCTGCACCTGGTATGACTACCTACCAAGTGGCTTGCAAAGCAAGGACTGAATTTGGTCAACCATTCTTTACTGAAGTGGTTTTTACTGCTGCCTGGAACATTTGGATTACCAGGAATGGAAAGGTCTTCAGAAATGTATCTCCTCTTTTCAGGCGATGGAGGCACAATTTTATCCATGACATGACTCTCTTATCTCATAGGATAAAATGTAAATATAAGGATAGCTTTATGTATTGGTTAGCTAATTTACCTTAGGCCCTTCTGTTTCCTAAACCTTTGTAAGTATCTCTAACTTTGTTGTATTTTGATTCTTTTATAACTCAATAAAGTGGGCTGTGGGGCTTTTGCCCTGCAGTATATAGTCAAAAAAAAACCTAACTACATTGTTCAGCAGCTTTGAATAACAAAAAAATCTACCATTATGATTAATTCAACAAGAAAACTAAATAGCATAGGCCTTTTGGGACTATCACTCCATTCCCGCTCGCGGCCGCTGCTGCTGCTACTCCAGGCGCTGCTGTCCTTCAAGAACATGGCTTCTCGTCCTCCTCCCCTGTTGTTCAAAGAACAGTGCAAAACAAACAAGCAGGACAAAATCAGCCTACTGGGATTTTAACTCGAGAGTGAGTACATTGCGTGTGATTAACTGGGGTCAGGGAGCTTACATCGGGAATGCATCGGAGACTCGTCGTCGGAGTGCAGGTCCAAGACGGAGACCGGGCTGAGCTGCCGCGACGAGTCCACCTCCATGTTTGTCTTCCTCCTCGCTCCTCCATGCCGCTCGTACCCTTCGTCGTCATCAAACTCCATGGCACAGGCATCGCATTCGCCGCTGTAGCCAGCGGACCGCCGCAGCCGGCGGAACTCGTGGTCGCTGACGCCGGTGAAGCACCTGCCGCCAAGATTTTCCCAGCGGAAGGCGCTCCTCACGGCCTTGCCGCATAGCACCTTGCTCAGAGCGGACCTCAGGCCGCCAATGCCGCCGCTCCTCTTCTTGAAGCCGTGGTTGCAGAGCCTGAGCAACCGCTGGCACGCGGCCACGGGGAAGCAAGCACCGCCGCCGCTGCCTCGGCCGCGCCGCGGCCTCCGAATCATGGCGGCCTCGACGAGGAACGGCTCCTGCTGCTCCTGGAGCAGCTCCGACGGCCTCCTCTCGGCGGCCATTGCCGCTCCTGGTTAGCTCCGGCCCCTTCTTGGAGCCGCACACAACCACCGAAACGAGGGCGGCGGCCATGGTCGGAGCCGCAGGGGGTGTGTGTCTGTGTCTCGGTGGCCGGTCGAAACTCGGGAATGGGGAGGAACCACCGTGGGGAAGCGTGCGCGAGCGGGAGAGCATGACGGGGGGAGAGTGAGGCCAGCGGCGAGATTGGATCTGGGGAGAAGGGGCGACGACGGTGGATCTGGGGAGGGGGTAGGGTTTGGGTGGTTGGGCTGCCCCGGGGTGGGGGTTCTTTTTCTTTCTTTATCTTTTTTTCTTTAGATAAATGGGATGGATGGATGGATGGATGCCATGTCATCGATCCATGGCACAAACATTTCAACCAATAAGAACAAAGCTTATGTAATTGTGTTTTTCTATTTGTTTCTCTTGTATTTTTTGCATGAGGGTGCAATTTGGAATGGCATAATTTGTTCAAAATATATCATATTGTGCACAAGGGTGCATCTTGGAATGGCAAACAATGTTGCCTAAGGAATTTTTCATTTTATTTGGATGAAAAAATCATTTTCCATTTTTCGAATGCCCAAAATGAGTTTTTTTGTGAAGGGCCTACAAAATAATTGTTGCAAAATTGGACCAAAATAATTTTCAAAAATACTAGACCATATTTAATGCCCAATTGACCAAATGGTTGGGTGTCAACAGATTTCATCCACCTCTCGTGAAAAAGACAAATTTCTGTCGATTCAGCTGGAAGCGGGTCAAATTTGAACTATAGCTGCCTTGTAGTTTGCTCTTTATTTTTTACAAAAATCATTTCTAGGTACATAAGTATCTATTTAATCAGAGAAACACCAAAAAAATACCAAGATTCAACCACTAGCTAGGAACAGTCATTCCCGCCGTTTTGACCGCATTTTGAAACGGGCATAAAAAATTCAAAAAAATCAAAAAATTGGAAAACCTTTGCATTGTGTCATTATATATGACCAAGTTTCCAGGAAAACTAATAAACTTGTAATACGGCAATTCTTTTAAAAAAGTGTTCTCAGAAATGAGCTATCATGCGTGAAGATTCATGGCTTTCAAGCCAAATGAGCAATCCTATGGCCATATTCATGGCATAGTTTGTTCAAATGATCTCATATTGTGCACAAGGGTGCATCTTGGAATGGCAAACAATGTTGCCTAAGGGAGTTTTCACTTTCTTTGGACGAAAAAACCATTTTTCCATTTTTCGAGTGCCCAAAAGGAGGGTTTGTTGTGAAGGACCTCCCAAATAATTGTTGCAAAATTGGACCAAATCATTTTTCTAAAATACTAGGACATATTTAATGCACAATTGACCAAATGGTTGGGTGTCAACAGATTTCATCCACCTCTCGTGAAAAAGACAAATTTCCTTCGATTCAATTGGAAGCGGGTCAAATTTGAACTGGAGCTGCCTTGTAGTTTGCTCTTTATTTTTTACAAAAATCATTTCTAGGTACATAAGTATCTATTTAATCAGAGAAACACCAAAAAAATACCAAGATTCAACCACTAGCTAGGAACGTTCATTCCCGCCGTTTTGACCGCATTTTGAAACGGGCATAAAAAATTAAAAAAAAATCAGAAAATTGGAAAACCTTCGCATTGTGTCATTATATATGACCAAGTTTCCAGGAAAAATAATAAACTTGTAATACGACAATTCTTTTTAAAAAGTGTTCTCAGAAATGAGCTATCATGCGTGAAGATTCATGGCTTTCAAGCCAAATGATCAATCCTATGGCCACATTCATGGCATAGTTTGTTCAAATGATCTCATATTGTGCACAAGGGTGCATCTTGGAATGGCAAACAATGTTGCCTAAGGGAGTTTTCACTTTCTTTGGACGAAAAAATCATTTTCCATTTTTCGAGTGCCCAAAAGGAGGGTTTTTTGTGAAGGACCTCCCAAATATTTGTTGCAAAATTGGACCAAATTATTTTTCTAAAATACTAGGACATATTTAATGCACAATTGACCAAAAGGTTGGGTGTCAATAGATTTCATCCACCTCTCGTGAAAAAGACAAATTTCCGCCGATTCAGTTGGAAGCGGGTCAAATTTGTTCTGCAGCTGCCTCATAGTTTGCTATTTATTTTTTACAAAAATCATTTCTAGTTACATAAGTACCTATTTAATCATAGAAACACCAAAAAATACCAAGATTCAACCACTAGCTAGGAACGGTCATTCCCGCCGTTTTGACCGCATTTTGAAACGTGCATAAAAAATTCAAAAAAATCAAAAAATTAGAAAAACTTCGCATTGTGTCATTATATATGACCAAGTTTCCAGGAAAACTAATAAACTTGTAATACGGCAATTCTTTTAAAAAAGTGTTCTCAGAAATGAGCTATCATGCGTGAAGATTCATGGCTTTCAAGCCAAATGATCAATCCTATGGCCACATTCATGGCATAGTTTGTTCAAATGATCTCATATTGTGCACATCGGTGCATCTTGGAATGGCAAACAATGTTGCCTAAGGGAGTTTTCACATTCTTTGGACGAAAAAATCATTTTCCATCTTTCGAGTGCCCAAAAGGAGGTTTTTTTTGTGAAGGACCTCCCAAATAATTGTTGCAAAATTGGACCAAATCATTTTTCTAAAATACTAGGACATATTTAATGCACAATTGACAAAATGGTTGGGTGTAAAAAGTTTTGATCCTCCTCTCGTGAAAAAGACAAATTTCCGCCGATTCAGTTGGAAGCGGGTCAAATTTGTTCTGCATCTGCCTCATAGTTTGCTATTTATTTTTTCCAAAAATCATTTCTAGTTACATAAGTACCTATTTAATCATAAATACATGGTTTGGTGGCGATACGTCGAGGTTTGGGCGGTGGTCGAGGGCCCCAACTCTAGAGCGCGTAAACTCGCATGCCCGCCGCGTGGTCACCGCGTGACTGTGGCGTTGCCATATGTTCTCGGCGGCCTAGGCATGTCTAGTGGGTTGGGCACTCCCCAGGTAGGTGCTAGGAAGAAAATTACAACGTAAGATTCTCACGAAGAGACCGATCGATGCTCGAACATGAATTAGCAGCCAAGTGTTTGATTAGAGGTACGGGAAATGCACATGGCTAATGGGCGTGAGTTTTGGTTGAGGATGATCAGCTACTAAGAAGACCGTCTTCACAAATTTTCAGCTCAAAAGGAGGAGTCTAGGTGGTACTTGCTTTGCAAAGTACCACACTGGACATAAATACGAATGTTGAAGATGGGCTAAAAATAATGAATGGATTGAGTTGGTATTTGGTGGAGGATAGTTATTTGGGCATAGGAAAGCACTGTAGAAAATGGATACCATTTGGACATGCCAAAGTGGTACTTCCTTCACAAAGTGTTTTTTTAACAAAATAGGAAAATGAATATTTTTTAATTATTCTTGAACTAGGCAAGGAAGGTTTTTTTACATATTTGACGAAGATATGACCCAAAGAATTTATGAGATTTTTTGGGGAATTTTGGGAATGAAAGAAATATAGGTTGCTTCACAACCTAGGGCAAAAACTGCCTGGACATGACACATAGGCAAAAATGATGAGGTGGCGCCTAGTCGTAGCAACCCACCACAATTTACAAGGTTATGACCATCTATATTGGTCATGATCAGCTAGAAATAAGGCAACGGACTAGTGCTATCTACTTTATGACCATTTCGTGTAAGGAAATTATGACCTTTCTGACCAAAATGGTCGTTATAGTTTAGGGTTTGGAGCCCCCCGAACAGCTTTTGACCAATTGGTCTGAAATGGTCATAGATCTATGACCAATTCTTCGAGGGTCACTAACAGAAGGTCATAAGTTGACATATTTCTTGTAGTGGTTTATCGTTCGCTTGCTTCTTGTTTGCTTGTGTGCTGCTTGCTTGCTTGTCACTATGGCCCTCCATGTTATTGTTGACCCTCACCTCAAGAGGCTGGAGGAGATTGAAAACAATGTTAGACATTTTATGACTATACAATTTGAGCATAATGACTTTTTCAGAAGTGAGCTTAAAGAACAGAAAAAGTTTATGGAGTATATGAATAAAGACCTTGATGATATGTCTAAGGAATTTTATGGCTTGAAATCTCAGTTTGCTCATCTTGAGAACTTAATTGCCCAAATTTCGGATAAACAGTCCACCTTGATCAATAAGATGGTTGCTAAACGGGAAGAGCATGAAAATAAAGATGAAGATCTGAATGTTATTGATGTGTCTCCTATTAGATCCTTGTTTTCTAGTATAGATCTTGATGAAGATAGGATTGGAGATGATTCTGCTTTAAGGTGTCCCAATGATTCGGAGTTTTTAGATCTTGATGCTAAAATTGTTAAAAGTGGGAGTGAAGAGATTAAAACTTTGCATAGTGATGACCCCCTACTTTGGATTTCAAGGGATTCAATTATGACAATTGCTCTTTGATTGATTGTATTTCCTTGTTGCAATCCGTGCTAAATTCTCCGCATGCTTATAGTCAAAACAAAGCTTTCACAAAACACATAGTTGATGCTTTGATGCAATCTTATGAAGAAAAAATTGAGTTAGAAGTTTCTATCCCTAGAAAGCTTTATGATGAATGGGAACCCACTATTAAAATAAAAATAAAAGATCATGAATGCTATGCTTTGTGTGATTTGGGTGCAAGTGTCTCCACTATCCCAAAAACTTTGTGTGATTTGCTAGGGTTGCATGAGCTTGATGATTGTAATTTAAATTTGCATCTTGCGGATTCCACAATTAAGAAACCTATGGAATGAATTAATGATGTTCTTATTATTGCCAATAGGAATTATGTGCCTGTGGATTTCATTGTTCTTGATATAGATTGCAATCCTTCATGTCCTATTATTCTTGGTAGACCTTTCCTTAGAACGATTGGTGCAATTATTGATATGAAGGAAGGAAATATTAGATTTCAATTTACGTTAAGGAAAGGCATGGAACACTTTCCTATAAAGAAAATCTAATTACCATATGAATCTATCAAGAGAGCCACTTATGGATTGCCTTCCAAAGATGGCAATACCTAGATTTATCTTGTATCGTGCCTAGCTAGGGGCGTAAAATGATAGCGCTTGTTGGGAGGCAACCCAACTTTATATTTTTTGTTTTTGTTGTTGTTAGGGAATAAATATTTCATATAGCCTCTGATTAGATGTGGTTTCATGTTTTGTTTAGTGTTTGTGCCAAGTAGAACCTTTGGGAAGACTTGTGTGAAGTTTATGTGATCTTGCTGTGAAAAACAGAATCGTTAGCGTTGGCTAAAGTGGTCGTCAGATTTTAGAGTGTGCTATTTAGTTGATTCTTTTTGCAGATGATTAGTAGACAAATTCCACAAATTTACCAATTTAGTTTGAATTTTTTTGAGTTCCAGAAGTAGGCGAAACCTGCAGATTACTAAAGATTGTTCTGTTTTTGACAGATTCTATTTTTCGTGTGTTGTTTGCTTATTTCAATGCTTCTATGAGTAGTATTGGGAGATATGAACCATAGAGAAGTTGGAATACAGTAGTTTTAACACCAATATAAACAAAGAATGAATTCATTGCTGCACCTTTGAGTAGTGGTTTGCTTTCTTATACTAACGGAGCTCAGGAGAATTTTTGTCTAAGTTTTGTGTTGTGAAGTTCTCAAGTTTTGAGTATTACTTTGATGGACTATGGAACAAGGAGTAACAAAGGCCTAAGCTTGGGGATGCCCATGGCACCCCAAGTAAATTCAAGATAATCAAAAGCCTAAGGTTGGATGCCTCGGGAAGGCATCCCCTCTTTCGTCTTCATCCATCGGTAACTATACTTGGAGCTATATTTTTATTCGCAACATGATACACTACTAGGAAAAGGCCTATTAATGGCGCACCTAATTTGGCCATTAATGGCGCATTAGTGGTGCGCCATTACTAGCACGCCATTAGTATTTGATGGTGCGCCATTAGTATCTGGTATACTAATGGCGCACCACGGATGCGCCATTAGTGTGCACCTTAGTGCGCCATTAGTATGCCTCCCAGGGGCCAGGTGCTATGGCATACTAATGGCGCACTAAGTATGATGCGCCATTAGTAGTGTCCGCATAGTAATGGCGCACTGCCTGATAATGCGCCATTACTATGCTTTGGCATACTAATGGCGCACTTTTCTCTGATGCGCCATTAGTATGAATATTAGGTTTTTTTTAATATTATTTTTCTGTTTTTTTTGCACAGATTACAAAATGTATAATTGCACAGAATATAGACAGCACACATCAACAACACATTCATCGAATACAATAGAAGATTAATCTCTGAATACAATTCATCATATTAGTCTCCGAATACAATTCATCATATTAGTCTCCGAATTGAAAAGACCGAACAAAGATAGAACAATATATTACAAGTCTCGAGACCGCGAGTAGCGAGTTTGTCTTCACATTACAAGTCGATATCGATCATCTAAACTACCATCACATAGAAGAGAGTTGCGGTCGTCACGATGAGCATCATCACGATGAAACTCGTTTTCATCCGGTTCCTCCAACGCTCCCTCCCCTCTCCCGCTAGATAGCGGGCGTATCTAGATTCGGCCTCGGCCCTAGTGGTGTACCCTTTGTAACTGTTACCGCTGAATCAGTGAACCTGTCTCCGACACTCCTCCCAGTCGTCGTAGACTCCGGGAACCTTACCCTTGTACACGACATACGACGGCATCGCTATATATATGCACTAGCCAAACGAAACGTTAGTTTCAATTCACAGACAATTCATAAGCAATATATAAGTATGCAACAGAACGATCGAAAGAGAAAAGCAAGACATTAATAGCATCAATTACATCTAAGTTGAACGACTCTCGAAACCAAAGAGACATACTACAAGTTCATTAAAGTTTAATTACAACAAGAGCCAATCGATGTTTCAGAACTAGACACAGCATCACTGCTTTCGACTCGACTCAATGCACCGGAGCGTGGATGAAGCCGCCGTCTATCGTGGGAGTCATGAAATCACGGGCGTTGTCAGCCTGCATTTGTAGCATTGTGTCGATGTCACTGTTCGACGGTTGATTTCTGAGGTAGAACTGCCCCGAGGTACGAAGGACATCTTGATGGATGATTTCTGCAAACTCCGACTGGATGCGAAAGAAATCTTGTCTGATGTCCACGTCCTGGATTGCCGACACGCGCGCGGCCCAATCTTTGAGCTTACTCGGTAGCAGAAGTTGATGATGGTCCCGTACGATCGCCCGCATGTGATGGATGGCGTAGTAGGTACCCTTCTAACCGCCAGGCGGCTGCTTGACGCAGCAGAACGTCGTGTTGTGGGAGAACACGTGCTTGCCGTACTTACGAGTTGTCCTGGTGAAGGTGCCTCCAGGTTTGGCGTAGCCGGCGAGAACATCATCAAGAACCTTCTTGACATTTGTGTAGTCTACAGCCGACTTACGGTACGGGTCGAAATACGTGGCCATGGAATATTTGGGGCTTAGTAGGATGAGCGTGCACTGTGTGTCACTGCAGAAAACACGGAATGTTAAAAGAAGAACGATCGAAATCTAAGAATTCATATGTTACGGGGCGGTTGAGGCGGAGGACTTACTCAGGAAAGTAAGGCACGAGGAAGTTATCCTTATCTCGGTTTGCCAGAATGACGCCTTGGAGGTAAGAACTCGCGACTTGTCGGTCCCCAGCGCTGCCCAAGATCTTGGCACGCATGTAGAAGGGGTCGACTATCACGATGTCCGGGGTCTTGTCGCGAATGATCCGCATCTCCATACTCAGCGAAAATAGCCGAACGAAGGTGTAGTGCAGCGGATGAAGGTTCAACATAGCGTGGATGTCATCAAACCGCAGCACGATCGTACCCCCGATGGAGTTATCCACAAAGCCCTTGCCCTCCGGCACCTTGGCCGCGAAAACCGGGTACGCCACATCCTTCTCTGTGAGACGCCGCTTCTCCAAAGAAAGAACACTGTCATGCAGACTCCGCATGGCACCGGTTGCAGCATCGAGCATATTTGTCGGTAGCATCGGCCTACCAGCCACATGCACCCTCCTCATTACATCCTCAGGTGAAGGTGGCCCGTCCTGAGCACGGATCGTACTCGGTGCCGGCTGGCTCGCACCCTTGTTAGTTTTTCTTTTGCGTTCCTTCTTCTTGATCTCCTGAATTGGGACCGAGTTCTGCTCAGAGACCGCCTTCTTTAGTGTGTTGGGGCTGATCATATTTCGCACCTCGCCTATCTGAGGCTCGGTGAAGTCGGCAGCTGGAGGCGTCTCCTGAGAGCTGAACGGCAGACGACGCCTGTTGCAACTTGGCTTCTCCGCGGTACCGGCTTGATCGCGCACGTCTTTTGTTGGGTTGGGTTCTTGAGAAGGAGCCCCCATGAAGTCGTCACCGTACCCATGATCGGCAAAGTACTGATCGACGTTGGCAAATGTATCGTCGTTGTCGTTCTGATCCTGTGCCATATGCATGGTTGGATCCAGTGGCATAGGGATGTCCGGCACCGTTGCGGCGGACTTGCCATGGGGACGACTTGGCGCCGGCACGATTGGCGGTGTTGTCTTTGGTGTGGTTTCCCCCGCCCCCAAACGAATCTGGCTCTTCGGCCAAAGCAGGGGCCAGCTCAGGCAGGCGCTGAGGGTCATGACGTCATCATCGTCGGCCCCGACGGGTCGAATCGGAGGTAACACCTCGTCGCAGCCTGGCAGCACCCGAACCAGTTGAACCCTAAACAAGTTGGGTGGCATCTGGGTACCGTGGAACAAGGGCTGGCCCGGTTGAACGATTTTTCCCTTGGCGACATCGAACAACTCGTTGTTCACGAAGTGCAGGAGAGTGCACGGAACGTCGGCGGCGCCTTGCGAAAACATGTAGGGCATCAGGGATGCCCAGTCAAAGGCAAGGAGATGAAGTCCTCGGCCGAGAGAGGCTTAATTAGTTACCGTGATGATGGCGTCGAGCTCGGCTAATGTCGAGGCACCGCCAACGGCGGGCGTGCAGTTGACGGAGGGGCCGCTTGCTGCAGAGGTGCCGGCCGGCGTACACACGGGTGCATTAAGCTCCCGTGCCGGCGTCGGAGACACCAATGGCCCCGCCATCGCATTCTGCGAGTTGCTGGCCGTGAAGCTGGGAATCGGGGGCGGCCCCTGTTGGCCGCCAGCAATCCACGCCTGCAACCCCTCGATCAAGCTAGGCACAATGGCGGTGATCGTCGCTCCGATCTGTTGTTGCACTTGCTCTTGGACAATCTCTGGAATCCGCGCCACCTGTGCCTTGAGTTCTTGAACCTCGCGCGCCTGGCTTTCCGAGCTGGTTTTTTTCTCCTTTCGCCCACCAGCGTTATAGTATGACGACCATTTTGTCGACAAGCCTTTGCCGGCCACACGACCAGCTGACGTCGGCTTCTCGAGCTTATCCTTGTTCTTCATTACATTCAACGCCCTATTTAGAGTCGTGTCCCAAGGGCCGCTCTTAGTCGACCCCGTGCTACTGCTTTCAGTCGCCTGCGGAAGGAATGTGAATCATTTAGAAATTTGGCTTCATTAATTAGAATGCAACCATATGGAGCTAATTACGCGGGGGTGTATTCCTTACCAGAACAAGCTCAAGCGCCCTGGTCTTCGAACCCGTGGTCAGCTCCTTTGTTTTCGGGTCCTTCTTGTACCGGGCCCTGATAAAGTTCCTGGTCTGCTTGTCACCGTATTTATCGAAGAGGGGCGGTAGGCCTTGCTCGGCACGGTCCGCCTCCTCCTTGTCCCATTTAGGCTCCGCCACTCTGTAACCGCCGGGACCGAGTGTGTGTTCCCGTAAGTTGAGCTCCCGCATTTCTTTCCCCCACTGACTTGATTTGGAGTGTGCGGCGCTCGAGCAAGTGATCTTGAATTCGTTGTAGTCATCTTCGGTGATCGAAGGATGTTTCTCCTTGATCGTCTCATAACTCTCACCTTTCTTGATCATTATCTTCACATTGGTTTTCCAAGTAGACAGGGCCTTGCTCATCTTCGTCAGGGCAGCATTGTTCACTTTATTCCCTTTGAAGCTTGTGTTATCAAATTGAGCGGGGAACTTGTATCGTTCGTGCAGCTTCGTGAAGAGGAGGTTGCGGTAATTCCCATTGTCAGGATGCCTCAGGTTCTCGCTGTTGATCGAGACGGTGCTCCGGAGAATGCACCCGAGCTGAAGCGAGTACCCCTTGACTACTCGTTCGGGCGCCGTTGGATTCCCGTCATCGTCCACTTCAGTAACTTCCTCCTTGAGGGTGCGGAGCACGGTCGGGCGCCGGTCCTTCCGTTGCCTCTTCGGTTGGCTGCCATCTGTGCGTGCGCCGCCATCATCAGTGGTGGCATTCTCGGCGGCACCATCAGTGGTGGCATCAGTGGGGTCATCCTCCGCGGTACCATCAGTGGTCTCAGGATCGGTGTAGAAGGCGGCGTCCTCATACAAGTGAGGTTGTTCCTCCATCTCCTGGGACAGCTCCCAGAATGCCTTCCCGCCCGAACCGCCGGCCTCATTGTTGTTGGCCATGTTTCTCTCTAAATAGGAACAAAGTTTGGTCAAAAAGTTGGTTATTGTCAAGGAACAAGATCATGGTCTCATCATTTAGGGTTTGTCGACACCGAGGCATCCTAAAAGCTAAGCTTTTATAATTAAGGGTTTTTCGACGCCCAGGCACCCTAAAAGCCTAAGCTTTCATCATTTCGGTTTTTATCGACACCGAGGCACCCTAAAAGCCAAGGTTTCATAATTTATGGTTTGTCGACACCGAGGCATCCTAAAAGCTAAGCTAGGAAGGAGAATTGTAAGTTGGGCCTAATCACTTGGCTCTATTGCCGCCTATGGTTTAATGCAGCTAGAATAAAGGGGCACTTGATCCTACCTAATTAACCACTAAGATACCCCGGCCCATGCATTAGTCAAAAGTACCCTATATGTCCTATTTTTAGCAAAGTCATGCTAAAATTTCACGGAAAATTTCAGCATGACCTTTGCTGAAAATAGGACATATGGAGTACCCGAATTTGCCGGAACGGAAGTTAATCAACATTCCAGCAAACTCAAGGGCCTCTCGGGGTACCTGCAAAACTATCACAATGTGATCACAAGTCTTTCTCAATGTGATCATCATCTTTACAAGTCTTTCTCAATGTGATCACAAGCATCACAAGGCATTAGTAGTTCAGTACATGAACATGTTTTACAACAAAAGCTGTAAGCCAGAGTTGGCAAACTTAAAACACATGCTGTAGAAAAATTTAAACTATGGCTTAGCAGAAAAATTAGTCTAACTAGTGTAACTAGTCTAACTACTGAAACTAGTCTAACTAGTCTAACTACTGAAACTACTGAAACTAGTCTAACTAGTCTAACTACTGAAACTACTGAAACTAGTCTAACTAGTCTAACTACTGAAACTAGTCTAACTAGTCTAACTACTGAAACTACTGAAACTAGTCTAACTAGTCTAACCTAAGAATGTACTTTGGTTCGTCCAATTAGTCATTAAAAATATCCATAGCAAAACATGTTCCAACTCCTGTAGCGGCACCCTCGCAGGGCCGTAAATTTTTTGATAGGCAAACATTCTTCTGATAATTTCTTATAGAAAGAAAAACATCACCAGTGTACAATGTTGAATTGAGAGAGTATAAAGTAAAAAAAATGACAATTGCCTGCATATGTTTGCTTGACGCCATCAGGACCAAAGGCGGCGGCCAAGGGAAGGGCCAGAAAGGGAAGGCGAAGCAAAAGAAGAAAGAACCAGCCCAGGCAGCACCCGTCAAGGAACGCAAGTCTACGGTAGCTGTTGTACCAGACCTAGGGGCCCTGTGCATATGAACACACGTCAATGTCCAGCACACTCCATTGAGTCATTGGCCTGCGCTTGCCTTGCCTTTCCTTGCCTGAACCTTGAGGCGTGGACCAACGGGGTTGCGATGATCGAGCGAATGCCAGCCGTTGTTGACTGACAATTTGCTCCTGTGATCCTAGATCCTAGCAGTAGGATGTATAGGGGCGACGATGATGTCTGCAAATGGGCGGCATTCACATACGACATTGATTTCCATTGGTGAAACCTCAGTTGTGATCAATGAGTATGTATTATTGTCATTGTGATTCAGTTGTGATCAATGCTATATTGATGCGGATGAATGTGTCATAAGTAGTCTTTTGATCAATGTTGTACATTGGGTTACCCCCCCCCCCACCCCCACCTCGCCGTTTAACCTATGTGGCACTCTCAGGATAGCGACATTGTACCTTACAAGATGTTTGAACATGTATTGATGTCCATCCAA
>LR738709.1:620117232-620135390 GCA_902687465.1 Secale cereale | reverse complement strand
CGGCGGCCGGTGGACCGGGGGGTGCTCTCGGCGACGAGGGGGATCGAGATCGAGTGTCCATGAAATTTAAAAATATTCATGATAGTTCAAAAAGTGCCCATGAAATACAATCGAGAAATGAAGGCTACGATTTAAATACAAACGATCTTAGCTAGCTAGCTATCTGTTCACAATCTTCTTGCCCTTCTTTTTCGCAAATGGAGTTCTTCTGTGGAACGGACGTCCTTTATGTAGGGTGGTCCTGCTTCTTCTTGTGGTGTATGCTGCTACTTCATCATCTTCGTCATGTTCGATCCTCGGGTCGCCGTACTTGTCGAAGTCTTGCTCATTGGCTACTCCATCCATTCCGATGATCTTCCTTTTGCCTCTCCTCACGACAACACGACTGGGCTTTGACGGGTCGGTAATGAAGAAGCATTGGTCAACTTGGGAAGCCAGTACCCATGGCTCATTTTTCGCGGTGACGTTTGCGCCCGCGGTCTTGAATTTGGCTTCGGGTATAACCATGGTGGTGAAATACCGGTCTTCTTTTAGGACGCTCTTGGCCCATCTGACACGGAACATCGGGACCTTCTCTCCAGCGTAGCTCAGCTCCCAGATCTCCTCGATCCTTCCGTAGTATCTGTCCTTGTCATTACCGGTGTAGGATTCCATCGTTACCCCGGAGTTCTGATAACCATCGCTCTTCATGTCCTTGGCCTCGGTGTAGAATGTATAGCCATTGATATCGTACGCCTCATAGGTCATCAGGTTGTGCTCGGCGCCCTCTGACAAGGCGAATATGAGTTGTTCTTCCGCGGAAGAATCATCATGTAAAGGGTATGACAGAAGCTTCTGCTTGAACCAACGCGTGAAACATGAGTTGTGCTCTTTGATTATATCTCCGTCCGTCCTCTGTTGGCCTCGGTCATTGTATGTCTTCTCAATAAAGGTTTTGTGCTGAACCACCCAAGGATCGACCACGTCTATGTGTTGTAGCGCGACTAGGTTTGCTCTTTCAAAGTCGGCGAGTCGACCCTCGAAGTCGACATGCATTTCGCGGCGACCCTCACGGTGACCCCATCCAGCGAGCCTGCCGAGGTGCCTGTAGACGGGCAGACCAACGGGGTTCTCGATGCCTAGATAATTCGTGCAGTAGGAGATGCACTCTTCGGTCAGAAAGCCCCTGGCTATGCTTCCCTCTGGACGTGACATGTTGCGAACGTATCCTTTGGTGACACCATTCATCCTTTCGAACGGCATCATGCTGTGCAGGAACGTCGGCCCGAGTTGGATGATATCGTCCATGATATGGACCAGCAGATGCACCATAACGTCGAAGAATGCGGGCGGGAAGTACATCTCAAGCTCGCATAGTATCACCACGATCTCTTCCTGTAGCCTT
Source organism: Secale cereale (assembly GCA_902687465.1). Lineage (NCBI taxonomy): Eukaryota > Viridiplantae > Streptophyta > Magnoliopsida > Poales > Poaceae > Secale > Secale cereale. Next base: position 620,134,006 of record LR738709.1, on the reverse strand, counting down.
CTGAGTTGCCTCACGCCAACAGACTTCCGAGAGATGACGTCGAAAAAGTTGCATAGGCCAAATAAGATTTCACGGACGTGCGCGTCCATGATACCACGGATTGCAACTGGAAGTATCTGCGTCATCAGCACGTGACAGTCGTGATACTTCATCCCGCTGAACTTCAGCTTCGCCCGGTCTAGGTATCTGCTTATCTTCCCCGCGTAACCGTAAGGAAGTTGTACTCCTACGAGGCAGGTGAAAAACTGCTCGATCTCCTCCTGACTTAGAGTGAAGCACGCGGGAGGGTAGTCATTTCCGGTCTTCTTGGCCTTTTTTCCTTTGCGACGACTTTCCGTGTCCTGCTTCGCCTCATCATCATCATCATCATCATCATCATCATCATCATATATAGCGTGAAGCTCCTGCCTGATGCCCATTGATTTCAAGTCCCTTGCTTTCGGCCCATCTTTGGTCCTCTCTGGCATGTTGAGCAGGGTACTAAGCAGACGCTCGCACACGTTCTTCGTGATATGCATTACATCAAGGCTGTGAGGCACACGGTGGATCTTCCAGTACGGCAACTCCCAGAAAACAGACCTCGTTTTCCATACCTTCAGCAGCAGCTCTGGCGCCTTTCGCTTCTTTCCCGGCTCTGGCGCCTTTTGTTTCTTTCCCGGCAGTGGGCAATCTTTCCAATTTTTCAACAGCTCGTCTATTTCCTCGCCGCTCCTCGTACGCGGGCGTCCTCGGGGTTCGGTTTCACCATCGAACAGATCCTTGCGTTTTCTCCACAGGTCATCGTCGCGAAGCCACCTTCGATGTCCCATGAACACGGTTTTCGAAGACCCGGGATCTCTATCTAGCTGGCGATACGTTGTGTCATCCATGCACCTGACGCATCCAGAAAATCCGTGGACCACCTGCCCCGTGACATATCCGTAACCGAGATAGTCATGCACCGTCGTGAGCAGCGCGGCTCTCATAGGGAAATATTCTTTCTTTGCGGCGTCCCACGTATTGGCTGGCGTTTTCCACAGCGTGTCTAGCTCCTCTTTCAGCAGCCCCAGATACAGATTGATGTCGTTCCCTGGTTGTTTCGGTCCTTCAATTAGCATACTCATGTGAATGTACTTCCTCTTCATGCACAACCAGGGGGGAAGGTTGTACATCCACACAAACACAGGCCAGGTGCTATGTGTGCTTCTCTGGCTACCAAACGGGTTGACTCCATCGGTGCTCGCGCCCAGCACGATGTTCCTTGGATCGTTCCCAAATTCTAGGTCTTCGAAGTTCAACGCTTGCCACTGGCTCGCATCCTTAGGGTGACTCAGCATCTTGTCTTTTTTATCTACCTCCGGATCATTTGCGTCATCTTCTCGCTTCTTCTCCTCCCTATCCGCGTGCCAACGCAGAAGCTTTGCTACCTTAGGGTCCGCGAAATACCGCTGCAGACGAGGAGTGATCGGAAAGTACCACACCACTTTTCGAGGAGCTTTCTTCCTCTTCTTGTATCGAGTGACGCCGCACACCGGACATATGGTAGACTCCGCGTGCTCGTCCCGATAAATGATGCAATTGTTCATGCACACATGGTATTTCACGTGCGGTAAATCCAGAGGACACACGATTTTCTTCGCCTCCTCCAAACTGGTGGGGCACTTGTTCCCCTTGGGAAGACGTTCGTGCCAGAATGACATGTTCTCGTCGAAGCATGCGTCGGTCATTTTGTGTTTTACCTTCATCTCCAGAGCCATGAGCATTACTTTCAGGCGGGTATCCTCGGGCCTGCATCCTTCATACAATGGAGTAACCGCGTCTAACTCAAGTTGATCCATCTTGGCTTTCTCTCGGGCGGCAGCTCTTGCGTTATCGGTCTGCTTGAGAAGCAGCTCTTGAATATGAGGGTCCTGCACCCAGCCCATCGATGGTTCAGCGTCGTCTGCTCCGCCGGCATCATCATCTTCATGATCATGCCCATCGTCTGCTCCGGCATCTTCCTCATCATCATGTCCTGCATCTTCTACATGATGAATGTGTACAGCATCACCGTCGTGATCATCTCCTGGGGATTCTTCGTCTTCTCGCCCGCCCGAGCCGCGGTGGTTGTCTTGCTGCCCTTCCTCATTTCTTGCCCGGCCCCCATGGACGACTTCGTAGTCATCTTCATCACCTTGCCACCGATAGCCATCCATGAAACCACGCAAGAGCAGGTGGTCCCGCACCTGCCCGGAATCCGGGTCCGCAATAAGGCTCTTCAGCTTGCATCTTCGACACGGACATCTTATCTCCGTCTCGTTCTTTTGAAGCATCTCGGCCTTCGCGGACCTCAAAAACCTATTCACGATGCCTTCGGTCATCGTGCGCACCATGGTCGCCCTGCGGGGTAGAGCAAAACGATATTTTAGAACCAAGAAAATTTTTGCCATGACTTTCCCTAAAAATAGGACAAAAATGAATGCTTAATGCCAAAATTCTCACCGAAACGGAAATGAATCAACATTCCGGGAAAATATTGGCAACTATCGCATTTCAAATACCGGTACACCTCCAAACACAAACACATATGCAACACAACAAACCTATGCAACACCACAAACATACATAGATCTAGCTAGGCCATAAAAGTGCATGTGCACATTGTTGTATGGAGAACAACATAAATATAGCTTTCCCCCATACTTACCTACCAAAACAAGGTAATTTAACCACTTAATTTGAATGAATATATGGTGGAAATGAGGTGAAAAAGAGGAGGGACCCGAGAGGAGAGGAGGTGGAGAGAATGAAGAAGTGGGGGGGGGGGGAAAGTGAGTGTGGTAGAGAGGCTGTCCAAAATATCTTGTTGCTGCCCGCATACTAATGGCGCACCAACTACAAATGCGCCATTAGTAATCAAGGTTACTAATGGCGCATTTATAGTTGGTGCGCCATTACAAGTTTTGCAAAAAAAAAGGACATACTAATGGCGCACTGTCGCATAGTGCGCCATTACTAGTTCAAACTAGTAATGGCGCACTCTGGGACAGTGCGCCATTAGTAGTTTTGTAAAAAAAAGAATAAAAAATATCATAAAAAAAAGAGCATTAATGGCGCACTTTACTGCAGGTGCGCCATTACTGTTTACAACTAGTAATGGCGCACTATGCACGCATGCGCCATTAGTATGTTTGGACAGGCGCGCTAGTTAAAAAAAACTTCTTGATACTAATGGCGCACTCCGGGCATGGTGCGCCATTAGTACTTCGAACTCTAATGGCGTATCAGTTACTGGTGCGCCATTACTATGTACTAATGGCGCACTGCCTGCCTGGTGCGCCATTAGTATCAATTCCATCTATAGCCCTTTTCCTAGTAGTGATATGTGTTTTGCTTGGAGCGTCTTGTATAATTTGAGTCTTTGCTTGTTAGTTTGTCACAATCATCCTTGCTGGACACACCTATTTGAGAGAGTTAAATATAGCCTAGAAATTTTTAGAACAGTCTATGTGCTTCACTTATATCTTTTGAGTTGAATAGTTTTTGCTCTAGTGCTTCACTTATATCTTTTAGAGTACGGTGGTGGTAATATTTTGTAGAAATTGTTGAACTCTCATGCTTCACTTGTATCCTTTTGAGAGTATATTAAAACAGCATGGTAATGTGTTTAGGCTAAAGAAACTAGTCTTCACATGATAGACATCCAATGTCAATGTAGTAAAAAAAATCACACCTAGTGCATTGAATAGAATGAGATGTTGGATGCTTGATAATTGTTTTTTGATATGAGGATAATGATATTAGAGTCATGCTACTGGAGTTATTATGAAATTGAGAAATACTTGTGTTAAGGTTAGTGATTCCCGTAGCATGCACGTATGGTGAACCGCTATGTGATGAAGTTAGAGCATGAGGTATTTGTAGAGTGCCAACCTTTGTGTGGAGGTCGGGGGCACGCGATGGTTAACTCCTACCAACCTCCCCCCTAGGAGCATGCGTTGATTTCTTTGTTTTGATGACTCGTAGATTTTTGCAACAATTATATGAGTTCTTATGACTAATGTTGAGTCCATGGATTATCGCACTCTCACCCTTCCACCATTGCTAGCCTCTCTTGTACCGCGCACCTCTTGCCGGTGCCATAAACCCACTATATATCCTTGATACGTCTCCAATGTATCTATAATTTTTTATTGTTCCATGCTATTATTTATGAAGTCTTGGATGTTTAATGGGCTTTATAATTCACTTCTATATCATTTTTGGGACTAACCTACTAACCCAAAGGCCCAGTCCAGATTGATCTTTTTTGCCTATTTCAGGGTTTTGCATAAAAGGAATATCAAACGAAGTCCAAATGGAATGAAACCTTCGCGAGAGATATTTTTGGTCATCTTGGAGCCTGTTCTGGGAGGGGGATCCATCAGGGAGGCCTTCATCATCATCATCATCGCCCTCACCATGAGTTGTGCGTAGTTTACCACAGACCTTCGGGTCCATAGCTAGTATCTAGATGGCTTCTTCTCACTCTCTGGATCTCAATACAAAGTTCTCCTTGGTCTTCGAGGAGATCTATTCAACGTAATCTCTTTTTGCGGTGTGTTTGTCGAGATCCGATGAATTGTGAGCTTATGATCAAGGTTATCTATGAAAGATATTTGGTTCTTCTCTGAACTTTTTATGTGTGCTCATAATATCCTTGCAAGTCTCTTCGAATTATTGGTTTGGTTTGACCTACTAGATCTATTGTTCTTGCAATGGGAGAAGTACTTGGCTTTGGGTTCAATCTTGCGGTGTCCTTTCCCAGTGACAGTATGGGAAGCAAGGCACGTATTGTATTGTTGCCATCGAGGATAAAAATATGGGGTTTTCATCATATTGCTTGAGTTTATCCCTCTACATCATGTCATCTTGCTTAAGGCGTTACTCTGTTCGTATGAACTCAATACACTAGATGCATGATGGATAGCGGTCAATGTGTGGAGTAAGAGTAGTAGATGCAAAATCATTTCAGTCTACTTGTCTCGAACGTGATGCCTATATACAATGATCATGCATAGATAGTCTCATAATTATTCGATTTTCTATAAATTGCTCGACAGTAATTTGTTTACCCGCCATAGAATACAACTATCATGAGAGAAGCCACTAAAGAAAACTATGGCCCCCGGGTCTATTCTCAACATATCAATCTACATCTACTTTACTTTTCTTGCTTTTATTTGCTGTTTTATTAAACTAAAAATACCAAAAATATAATTATCATCTCTATCAGATCTCAATCTCGTAAGTTACCTAAAGGGATTGACAACCCCTTATCGCGTTGGTTGTGAAGTTCTTATTTGTTTGTGCAGGTGCAAGGGACTCGCGCATAGTCTCCTACTGGATTGATACCTTGGTTCTAAAAAACTGAGGGAAATACTTACGCTATTGTGCTGCATCTCACTTTCCTCTTCGAGGGAATACAACGCAAGCTCAAGAAGTAGCAAGAAGAATTTCTGGCGCCGTTGCTGGGGAGGCTTACGCAAAAGTCATATACCAAGGTCCTATCACAAACCCTTATCCTTGGCATTACATTTATTTGCCTCTCGTTCTCCTCTCCCCCACTTCACCCTTGCCGTTTTATTCGCCCTTCTTCTGTCGTGTGTTTATCGTTCTCTTGCTTCTTGTTTGCTTGTGTTGCTATGTGCCCTCTATTAGCTTGCATCTTCGCTTGCTGAAGTATGGACCCTCATCCACTTGCTAATCTCTTTAAGATATCCAATTATGTTGAACCTATTTCTAGTGAGCTGCGTGCACTAGATTATCTTTATGGGGTTTTGCTTGAAATTTATGAATCTGAAAATTGTGAGGAATTGTTAAAAGAAAAAGTGATTCATATTAGCTCCTTAAATAAAAAGCAAGATCGCAATGATGTTACTATAAATTCTATTGATGTCAATTGTGCTAATAATATGCAAAACCCTAAGCTTGGGGATGCTAGTTTTGCTATGTCTACTACTTGTTACAATGATCATGATTGGGGTGATTCTTCTTATGATCTTGAAAATTTATTTAATCCCCATGATGAATATAAGATTGATAATAATGTTTGCATTAATATTGAAAGTGGGTTTGGAAGAGTGTCAACTTTAGATCCCACATACTTGGAGAATGTTCAATTTTTATGAAACTTTTGATAAAAGTGGGTTTGGAGAGGTCATGACTTTAGTTAATGTTAATCCCACTATTTTGGAAGAGTGTCAAATTTGCATGCATGTGGATCATGTTGAGAATATGTTATGTGATAGATATTTTGTTGAATTTGATCATGATCCTACATGCAATTATTATGAGAGAGGGAAATATGGTTGTAGAAATTTTCATGTTACTAAATTGCCTCTAGTTATGTTGAGATTGCTATTGTTTCTTTCTCCTTCCTTGCATATGCTAGATCTTGCTAGTTTGTTTTACTATAAGATGCCTATGCATAGATAGTATGTTAGACTTAGATGTGTTTTTCACATGCTATATGATGCTCTCTTTGTGCTTCAATTCTTATCTTTCATGTGAGCATCATTAAATTATCGTGCCTAGCTAGGGGCGTAAAAAGATAGCGCTTGTTGGGAGGCAACCCCATTTTTTGTTTTTTGTTTTTGTTGCCGTTAGGGAATAAATATTGCATCTAGCCTCTGATTAGATGTGTTTTCATGTTTTTTTTAGTGTTTGTGCCAAGTAGAACCTTTGGTAGGAATTGTGTGAAGTTTATTTGATCTTGCTGTGAAAAACAGAATCGTTGGCGCTCGCTAAAGTAGTCTTCAAATTTTATTGGAGCGTTCTTTTTAGTTGATTCTTTTTTCTGCTAATTGGTAGACAAATTTCGAAAATTTTCAAATTTAGTTTGAAATATTTGGAATTCCATAAGTAGGCGAACCCAGCATATTACTACAGACTGTTCTGTTTTTGACAGATTCTGTTTTTCGTGTGTTGTTTGCTTATTCCGATGCATCTATGAGTAATATTGGAGGATATGAATCATAGAGAACTTGGAGTACAGTAGGTTTAACACCAATATAAACAAAGAATGAATTCCTTTCTGTACCTTTGAGTGATGGTTTGCTTTCTCTTACTAACGGAGCTCACGAGAATTTTTGTCTAAGTTTTGTGTTGTGAAGTTTTCAAGTTTTGAGTATTGCTTTGATGGACTATGGAACAAGGAGTAGCAAAGTCCCAAGCTTGGGGATGCCCATGGAACCCCAAGTAAAACCAAGATAATCAAAAGCCTAAGCTTGGGGATGCCCCGGGAAGGCATCCCCTCTTTCGTCTTCATCCATCGGTAACTATAGTTGGAGCTATATTTTTATTCGCAACATGCTATGTGTTTTGCTTGGAGCGTCTTGTATAATTTGAGTCTTTGCTTGTTAGTTTGACAAAATCATCCTTGCTGGACACACCTATTTGAGAGAGTTAAATATGGCCTAGAAATTATTAGAACACTCTATGTGCTTCACTTATTTCTTTTGAGTTGAATAGTTTTTGCTCTAGTGCTTCACTTATATCTTTTAGAACATGGTGGTGGTAATATTTTGTAGAAATTGTTGAACTCTCATGCTTCACTTATATCTATTTGAGAGTCTATTAAAACAGCATGGTAATGTGTTTAGGCTAGATAAACTAGTCTTCACATGATAAACATCCAATGTCAATGTAGTAAAATTTTCACACCAAGTGCATTGAATAGAATGAGATGGTGGATGCTCGATAATTGTTTTGAGACATGAGGATAGTGATATTAGAGTCATGCTAGTGAAGTTATTATGAAATTGAAGAATACTTGTGTTAAGGTTAGTGATTCCCGTATCATGCACGTATGGTGAACCGCTATGTGACGAAGTTAGAGCATGAGGTATTTGTAGAGTGCCAACCTTTGTGTGGAGGTCGAGGGCGCGCGATGGTTAACTCCTACCAACCTCCCCCCTCGGAGCATGCGTTGATTGCTTTTTTTTTGATGACTCGTAGATTTTTGCAATAAGCATATGAGTTCTTATGACTAATGTTGAGTCCATGGATTATACGCACTCTCACCTTTCCACCATTGCTAGCCTCTCTTGTACCGCGCAACTTTCGTCGGTACCGTATACCCACTATATATCCTTCCTCAAAACAGCCACCATATTGTTCCTAAAAACAGCCACCATACCTACCTATCATGGCATTTCCATAGCCATTCCAAGATATATTTCCATGCAACTTTCCACCGTTTCGTTCATATGACACGCATCATATTGTCATATTGCCATGCATGATCATGTAGTTGACATCGTAGTTGTGGCAAAGCCACCATGCATAATTATTCATATATGTCGCTCTTGATTCATTGCTTATGCCGGTACACCGCCGAAGGAATTCATGTAGAGTCATACTTGTTTTAGTATCAAGTTGTAATTTCAAGTTGTAACAAAAAGTGTGATGATCATCATTACTAGAGCATTGTCTCGTGTGAGGAAAGGCCAATAAAAAAAGAGAAGGCCCAAAAAACTAGAGAGGGGCAAATAAAAAAAGAGAAAAGCCCCTCCAAAAATAAAAATGAAAATAAAAAAATAAGAGAAAAGAGAGAAGGGACAATTGCTACTATCTTTTTCCACACTTGTTCTTCAAAGTAGCACCATGATCTTCATTGCAGAGAGTCTCATGATTAGTCACTTTCATATACTAGTGGGAATTTTCATTATAGAACTTGGCTTGTATATTCCAACAATGGGCTTCCTCAAATGCCCTAGGTCTTCGTTAGCAAGCAAGTTGGATGCACACCCACAAGTTTCTTTTGTTGAGCTTTCATTCATATTTAGCTCTAGTGCATCTGTTGCATGGCAATCCCTACTCATTCACATTGATATATATTGATGGGCATCTCCATAGACCGTTGATACGCCTAGTCGATGTGAGACTATCTTCCACTTTTTTGTCTTCTCCACAACCACTTCTATTCCACCCATAGTGCTATATCCATGGCTCACGCTCATGTATTGCGTGAAAGTTGAAAGGTTTGAAAAGAATAGAGTATGAAAACAAGTGCTTGGCTGAAATCGGGGTTGTGCATGATATGAATATTTTGAGTGATGAAGAGGGAGCATAGCCAGACCATATGATTTTGTAGGGATAACTTCCTTTAGCCATAGTATTTTGAGAAGACATGATTGCTTTGTTAGTATTGCTTGAAGTATTGTTATTTCTTATGTCAAGATAGACTTTTATCTTGAATCTGTCAGATCTAAACTTTCATGCCACAATTAAGAGAATTACATTGAATAACTATATTGGTTAGCATTCCACATCAAAAATTCTTTCTTTATCATTTACCTACTCGAGGACGAGCAGGAATTAAGCTTGGGGATGCTTGATACGTCTCCAAAGTATCTATAATTTTTTATTGTTCCATGCTATTATTTATGAAGTCTTGGATGTTTAATGGGCTTTATCATTCACTTTTATATCATTTTTGGGACTAACCTACTAACCCAAAGGCCCAGTCCAGATTGCTATTTTTTGCCTATTTCAGGGTCTTGCATAAAAGGAATATCAAACGGAGTCCAAACGGAATGAAACTTTCACGAGAGATATTTTTGGAGGAAATCATGCCCGGGAAACTTCTGGACCAAGTCAGGGGACGGAAGGCCTGCCCTCGAGGGTGGGGGCGCGCCCCCCTTCCCAGGGCGCGCCCCCTGCCTCGAGGCTGGCCCACACGGCCGCCGGTGCCCTCCTTCTTCCTATATATACCTACGTACCCCAAAAACTCCATACGTAGAGAGAAAACCCTAATTTCACCGTTGTAGCTTCTGTTCCCGTGGAGATCCCATCTTGGAGCATGTTCCGGGAGGGGGGGTCCATCACGGAGGCCTTCATCATCATCATCATCGCCCTCACCATGAGTTGTGAGTAGTTTACCAAAGACCTTCAGGTCCATAGCTAGTATCTAGATGGCTTCTTCTCTCTCTCTCTGGATCTCAATACAAAGTTCTCCTCGGTCTTCGAGGAGATCTATTCGACGTAATCTCTTTTTGCGGTGTGTTTGTCGAGATCCGATGAATTTTGAGCTTATGATCAAGGTTATCTATGAAAGATATTTGGTTCTTCTCTGAACTTTTAATGTGTGCTCGTAATATCCTTTCAAGTCTCTTCGAATTATTGGTTTGGTTTGGCCTACTAGATCTATAGTTTTTACAATGGGAGAAGTGCTTGGCTTTGGGTTAAATCTTGCGGTGTCCTTTCCCAGTGACAGTAGGGGCAGCAAGGAACGTATGGTATTGTTGCCATCGAGGATAAAAAGATGGGGTTTTCATCATATTGCTTGAGTTTATCCATCTACATCATGTCATCTTGCTTAAGGCGTTACTCTGTTCATATGAACTCAACACACTAGATGCATGCTGGATAGCGGTCGATGTGTGGAGTAATAGTAGTAGATGTAGAATAGTTTCGGTCTACTTGTCTCGGACGTGATGCCTAGATACAATGATCATGCCTAGATAGTCTCATAATTATTCGCTTTTCTATCAATTGCTCGACAGTAATTTGTTTACCCGCCGTAGAATACCGCTACCATGAGAGAAGCCACTAGAGAAAACTATGGCCCCCGGGCCTATTCTCAACATATCAATCTACATCTACTTTACTTTTCTTGCTTTTATTTGTTGTTTTATTAAACTAAAAAAACCAAAAATATAATTATCATCTCTATCAGATCTCACTCTTATAAGTGACCGTAAAGGGATTGACAACCCCTTATCGCGTTGGCTGCGAAGTTCTAATTTGTTTGTGCATGTGCGAGGGACTCGCGCGTAGTCTCCTACTGGATTGATACCTTGGTTCTCAAAAACTGAGGGAAATACTTACGCTACTGTGCTGCATCTCCCTTTTCTCTTCGAGGGAATACAACGCAAGCTCAAGAGGTAGCAATCCTTCCTCAAAAGAGCCACCATATTGTTCCTCAAAACAGCCACCATACCTACCTATCATTGCATTTCCATAGCCATTCCGAGATAAATTGCCATGCAACTTTCCACCATTCCGTTTATATGACACGAATCATATTGTCATATTGCCATGCATGATCATGTAGTTGACATCGTATTTGTGGCGAGGCCACCATGCATAATTTTTATACTTGTCTCTCTTGTTTCATTGCACATACCGGTACACCGCCGGAGGCATTCATATAGAGTCATACTTTGTTGTTGTAGTATCAAGTTGTAATATCGAGTTGTAATGAAAGTGTGATGATCATCATTATTAGAGCATTGTCCCATGGGAGGAAAGGCTAAATCTATAAAGCCCCTCCGCAAAAAAAATAAAAAATAAAAAAAGAAAGGCCCAAAAAAAGAAAAAGAAAAAAGGGATAATTGCTACTATCTTTTTTCCACACTTGTGCTTCAAAGTAGCACCATGTCCTTCATTGTAGAGAGTCTCATGTTTAGTCACTTTCATATACTAGTGGGAATTTTCGTTATAGAACTTGGCTTGTATATTCCAATGATGGGCTTCCTCAAATGCCCTAGGTCTTCGTGAGCAAGCAAGTTGGATGCACACCCACTAGTTTCTTTTGTTGAGCTTTCATTCATATTTAGCTCTAGTGCATCCGTTGCATGGCAATCCCTACTCACTCACATTGATATCTATTGATGGGCATCTCCATAGCCCGTTGATACGCCTAGTTGATGTGAGACTATCTTCCTCTCTTTTTGTCTTCTCCACAACCACCTCTATTCCACCCATAGTGCTATGTCCATGGCTCACGCTCATGTATTGTGTGAAAGTTGAAAGGTTTGAAAAGATAGTGTATGAAAACAAGTGCTTGGCTGAAATCGGGGTTGTGCATGATATGAATATTTTGTGTGATGAAGAGGGAGCATAGCCAGACTATATGATTTTGTAGGGATAACTTTCTTTAGCCATAGTATTTTGAGAAGACATGATTGCTTTGTTAGTATGCTTGAAGTATTGTTATTTCTTATGTCAATATAAACTTTTATCTTGAATCTTTCAGATCTAAACATTCATGCCACAATTAAGAGAATTATTGAAAAACTATATTGGTTAGCATTCCACATCAAAAATTCTTTCTTTATCATTTACCTACTCGAGGACGAGCAGGAATTAAGCTTGGGGATGCTTGATACGTCTCCAACGTATCTATAATTTTTTATTGTTCCATGCTATTATTTGTGAAGTCTTGGATGTTTATTGGGCTTTATCATACACTTTTATATCATTTTTGGGACTAACCTACTAATCCAAAGGCCCAGTCCAGATTGCTATTTTTTGCCTGTTTCAGGGTTTTGCAGAAAAAGAATATCAAACGGAGTCCAAATGGAATGAAACCTTCGCGAGAGATATTTTTGGAGAAAATCATGCTCGGGGGACTTGAGAACCACGTCAGGGGATCAAGGGGCTGCCCGCGAGGGTGGGGCGCGCCCCCCTTCCCAGGGCGCGCCCCCTGTCTCGTGGGGCCCCCGAGCACCCCTCGGTGTCCTGCTTCTTCCTATATAAGTCTACGTACCCCGAAACCTTCGACAACAGAGAGAAAACCCTAATTCCACCGCCGTAACCTTTTGTTCCCGTGAGAACCCATCTTGGAGCCTGTTCTGGAGCTCCTCCGGAGGGGGATCCATCACGGAGTTCATCATCATCATCATCATCATCATCGCCCTCACCATGAGTTGCGAGTAGTTTACCACAGACCTTCGGGTCCATAGCCAGTATCTAGATGGCTTCTTCTCTCTCTCTAGATCTCAATACAAAGTTCTCGTCGGTCTTCGAGGAGATCTATTCGATGTAATCTCTTTTTGTGGTGTGTTTGTCGAGATCCGATGAATTGTGAGTTTATGATCAAGATTATCTATGAAAGATATTTGGTTCTTCTCTGAACTTTTTATGTGTGGTCATAATATCCTTGCAAGTCTCTTCGAATTATTGGTTTGGTTTGGCCTACTAGATCTATAGTTCTTGCAATGGGAAAAGTTCTTGGCTTTGGGTTCAATCTTGTGGTGTCCTTTCCCACAGACAGTAGGGGCAGCAAGGCACGTATTGTATTGTTGCCATCGAGGACAAAAAGATGGGGTTTATATCATATTGCTTGAGTTTATCCCTCTACATCAGGTCATCTTGCTTAAGGCATTACTCTGTTCTTATGAACTCAATACACTAGATGCATGCTGGATAGCGGTCGATGTGTGGAGTAATAGTAGTAGATGCAGAATCGTTTCGGTCTACTTGTCTCGGACGTGATGCCTATATACAATGATCATGCCTAGATAGTCTCATAATTATTCGCTTTTCTATCAATTGCACGACAGTAATTTATTTACCCGCCGTAGAATATCGCTATCATGAGAGAATCCACTAGAGAACACTATGACCCCGGGTCTATTCTCAACATATCAATCTACATCTACTTTGCTTTTATTGCTTTTATTTACTATTCTTATAAAGCAAAAATACCAAAAATATAAACTATCAGATCTCACTTTCGTAAGTGACCGTAAAGGGATTGGCAACCCCTTATCGTGTTGGCTGCGAAGTTCTTATTTGTTTGTGCAGGTGCGAGGGACTTGCTCATGGTCTCCTACTAGATTGATACCTTGGTTCTCAACAACTGAGGGAAATACTTACGCTACTGTAACACCCCAAATTGTTGAGTTGGTTTTTCTTCCAAACTTTTGGCCTTTTTGGAAGGAGGTTGTTTGATCTTCTCTTAAACCCTTCTAAAATCCCTTTTGGCCAAAGTTTGTGTGTCTTCTCAAGCTTGGTTTTTGGCCTTGGAGTTTTTCTCTTGTGTTTGGCTCAAGCACAAGTTGAGTTTTAAAAGTGGTTGTTTGAATTCTCCCTTCCTTGTTTTAAAACTCTCAAGTTTACCCTTGGACTTGTCTCCCTCTCCATCCTCCATCTTGCCATGACTTCAACAGAAATATTTCTCTCCAAAACTCTCTTCACACCTTGGGACAAGTCTTTCATCAATTCCAGTAAGTTTTAACCTTATTGGGATTTTTCTCCTATTTATTTCACTCCAAAAATAACTATGCCTTTTATAGTGGACCTTGGTGATTTACAAAGGAACCACCATGCCTAGCTTGTTGTTTGATTCCAAACCAGCTCTCATAGATAGTCCTTAGTACCCACAACCTAGACCTATCTTGTTTCACTGGTCCATAGTTCAAAATTTTCAAATTTCACCTACTGCAAGTTTGGACCAGATTTGCAAAATTTGGTGAAATTCATATTTATCTTCTTCCAAAAATTCTGTGAAAAATCAGGCAGCCTCTAGATACATCAAGAGGCCACTCCACCAAAAATCAGCCCCAGAGACATAGCACACATACCAGGAACATTTCATCAAACACCTAACCAACACTGTTCTGTCAAGTTCAGAACTGTTAACTGAAACTGTCGACAGTTTGACAGTTCGTCAGTTTCGACAGTTCGTCAGGCGCAGCGACAAAACTCATATGTACTTCCTTGGCTCGACGCTGCACTGCAGCTTCTTCTTATCCAGTGCGCCGTACGCTCGCTTGGCAGCTTCTGGGCGTCGGTGGCGCTCTGGCCCGACCGCGCCGGCGACTGCCACGGCAACAGCGCCGCCCGTGGCGGCTGACAGAAGCTACCACCGCAGCTCAACGCCGCTTAGCGCCGCCCAAACCACCCCAGTGCTCCGCGTGTCCATCTCCACAGCCAGCGCACGCCTGCCGCACCGTCGCCGTGGCTTGGCGCGCGCAGAGCGCGTTTTCTGCCGCCGACGTGCCACGCGGCCGTTCCGTCGGGGGCAGCCCGTAACTCCATCTCTCCTGCTGAGTTAGGTGTGGGAATGGAACCCCTACAGCTCCTAGATGATGCTCAAGCCCCTAACCCCGCCGTCCGACCACTGCAGCGCCATAATCGACTCGCCGGACTTATCCGTCCACGGCAGCCACCTCGAGCCGCCTATATAAGGCACCCCCAAGCGCGTGCTCGAGCACACACACCTTCACTACCTCCCTAGACCGCGCCCAACCTCTGGAAGAGCCTCGAGGGGCCCTTCTTCCCCAAATACGGCCAAACACCTCCACCTCGGGCTCCAGCTCGATTCACTCCGGTGAGGGCTTCTCTGCCGCCGTAAACTCGAGCATAGCACCCTGGCACCCACCTAGGCCTAACCCCCACCTCAATTTCATACCAGGGACCCTCTCCGACGAGGTCCACGACCACCCGAGCCGCCGTCCGCCGGAGACAGGGTCGCCGTCAACGTGGGGCTCGCCGACACCCAACTCCACCACCGTTCGATGCGGAAGACCACCGTGAAGCCGTAGGTACCTCTCCCCTCCCCTAACTCGCCGTGGATCGGCGCCGGCGATCACCGCAGCACCGGCGCCGGCGCGGCTCTGTTTCCGTTTTCAAACCTGACAAGTGGGGCCCCTTGTCAGCCTCTCATATCTTCCCCTCGAACCGTTTTCTGTAAGCGCCTTCGGGCAAAGTACGTTTTCTCCTTTGGTTGACGTACTGCGTACCGACTCGCTTTGTTATTTTCTATTCTAGCCCCTGGATCTTTTCTGTTTCATTACAGATGAGTCCCTGGACAGAAACTCTAATATCTTTTAAACTAAAAATGATTTTAAGCTGATTCTTTTTCTGTCCCCTTTAGTTTTCTGCCTAGTTTTTTTTCATATTTATGTGGAAATTTTTGGAGAAACTTTATTTGCACGCGCGGTATTTATGTTAGTGTGTATTTGTTTGGATACGTAGATACCGGAGGCCATGACGGAGACGCGAATCACACCGAGTTAGGCTCCGACTTTTCAGAACCAGGGAAGCATGTTTGAACCTTTGATATGATGAGTGTGTTGCATGTTTGCTCGAGCTGTTCTTCGCATAAGCATGGTCATATAAGTATATGTATATGGTTATATTTCATGCAAGTGAGCCTCGGGTGAGTCCCGAAGGATAAATGTTGAACCACCTCGATCATATGGTGATATGATGGGTGGAATGCTGGTATTGTTGGAGCATGCCAGTAGTTGGTTAACTCAGTATCAACGGGGATCATGTCATGATTCCGTTCGTCTCCTTTTCGGTACTATCATAGGCCGTCCGTTGGGATTACGGTCTAGTCGGTTGTAAACCACTTCCCGAGTACACACCAAGTAGAGGGGCCGGGATGAGGGTTCCATGGCCCTAGATTAAAGCCCGTCATCCGGTCAGGGGGCATGGGTGTTTCCGGTTGGGACCGAGAGCGTGGCACCCCTTAGAGCGCGCATATATAAATTTGATCCCATGCTATTCGAGGTTGTAGCCTCCCCGTCTTAAAGTTTTCCGTGAATGTCGTCGCGGGTGATTCCGGACGACAGGATGTTAAATGGGTGTGTACTAGTTAGTTGGGTTTCTACTAAAACACCGTAGACGGGACTAGCCCACGTGGCTAGTAAAACCCGTTGGCTATGAGTTAATGGTACAAGCTCTGCGGAGTTAAATTCCTTCAGTAGCCATGTTTATGGCCTAGGGTCAATCTTCATGTCAACCCGGTGACCGTCTCTAGTATATTCTTGTTGGTAACCAAAATAGTGTTTTCGTCAAGTT
Source organism: Secale cereale (assembly GCA_902687465.1). Lineage (NCBI taxonomy): Eukaryota > Viridiplantae > Streptophyta > Magnoliopsida > Poales > Poaceae > Secale > Secale cereale. Next base: position 620,117,467 of record LR738709.1, on the reverse strand, counting down.
CATTTGGTAGATGAACTCACCACTATCTCTGTATTGATTTACTTTCAGAAGTATTTCATCATTATATTATTGTTGTTTATAAGCCCTTTATGTGATGTCGCTCAGACGTCCGACTGTGGCATTCTTTTTATTTATAAGCCCTTTATGTGATGTCGCTCAGACGTCCGACTGTGGCATTCTTCTTATTTATAAGCCCTTCATGTGATGTCGCTCAGACGTCCGACTGTGGCATTCT
>LR738709.1:620023392-620116989 GCA_902687465.1 Secale cereale | reverse complement strand
GCATTCTTTTTATTTATAAGCCCTTTATGTGATGTCGCTCAGACGTCCGACTATAAGCCCTTTATGTGATGTCACTCAGACGTCCGACTGTGGCATTCTTTTTATTTATAAGCCCTTTATGTGATGTCGCTCAGACGTCCGACTGAGGCATTCTTGTTATTTTAATTCTGCTATGAGCCCTTTATGTGGTGTCGCTCAGACGCCTGACTGTGGCCTGCTGTTATTTAATTATTTTTCCCCACGAGGCGTCACTCCGACACTCGTTTGGTCTCCTTATATTTACCTTATGGATTTCGGGAGGATTACCGCCCGACTTATATCATTGCATACAGCACATTAACATTTTTTTACGGTCGCATTTTTGCTGGAATACTCATATGCATCATGTTGGCATTTGTTATATCTTAAGTCCGAACTGTCTTGCGAGTACATTCAAAGTACTCACCTGGCTTGTTGATTTGGCCAGATGTGGACGAAGGCGATCTCATGGATGAGGAAATCGATAGCGAGTCTGACACTTAGAGGAGTCTCAGTCAGTCCCTTGCGATCCTGGAGTTGATCACTGTTTTATAACCGCTTCCGCCTACCACCAAATAAATTCATCGGGTCTCACTCCGACACTCGATGAACTATAAAATGTTGGAGTCACATCACCCCCTTCATTGTGACATATTCCACCAACTTTTATTACGAGTTAGTAGTATGCCACCCTGCCTTGTGTCATATCCGCCTTTAGTGTACTGGAATTCTGTATCAAGGAATTGTCTGCCAGCAGGTAATAATATTCCTCGCTGGTTTAATAAAAAGGTCGGTCTTCCGGTAATTATTTTACTGAAGGACCGATCCTGACAACCTTGGTATCAGAGCCAGGCTGACTGTAGGAAGCCACTAGGTGCGCTCGCTAATCGGTTATTAGCAAAAAAATTCCTTTTCAGCATTTTTACATCTGTAGCAATTTTCTGTTGGTCAGCATAAATTTATGGCCTGACTATTCGGATTTTTTGTCTACTTTTGTAGATGGCCAGCAACGACTGTGATGCATAGGTGTTCGCCAACATTCCTGAGGGGTTTGTTAAGCTCCTCTTGGCCATCACCAAAGTCGCGATCGGGCCATCCACCCGTCCCGAGTTTACGCTCTACCGTCACAAGCTCAACGACAGCGTGTCTATGCATCAGGCTGTGGTACATTTCAATGGTGGGCGTTCTGAAGCGCGCCGCCTTTGATTCGTGGGCAGAGCCATGCCTACGGAGAGGCATGCCATGCAGATGGCTGCCCGTGAGGCAATAGCTCGTCTCCGGGACATTCTGCCTTCGATGAAGACTCGTCGCTTCCATTACCTCACGTGCCACGTGCCATATACGTGCCACTATGCATTTGCATGTGCAAATGGGGAGCGTGACGAAGCCATTGAATCAATGGTTGAGTGCCTCAAGGCACTTGAGGCAGCCTTTGATAATTTGGTGGACGACCTGGTGGCCACCCGTATGGAGTTGGTCCAGAGTGGCTCCGCCAACAGGAGGGAGCTGCTCCATACTGCACCACCGATGACATTTGTCTCGTCCGCCGCATCCTATGCACCTTCCATCATAGCCACCGCTCGCCGTCTGCCTACCACTGAGGAGTTTGACCAAGTCATTGCTCCTACTCCAGTGAGAGCTGCACCGCCTGCTGCACCTGCTTCGACACCTCGTACCCATACTCCGCGCCTGGAGCCCATCAGTGAGGAGGAAGTTGAGTCTCCAGCACCACTGGGCCTTACCCTCGGCAGGCCGAGGGAAATCTTCAACATCTCCGACTAGCGCGTCATTCCGCGACGTGCCGCGCTCGCTTGTAATATTTGTGTGTTATGTAAAATAGGTTGATGGGAGTAGTCTGTTTGCGCATCATGTAGGATCTTGGAGGAGTGCACTAGTTTTAAATAACATGTCAGGATGTGTACGCACACCCTAAGTGACGTATGTATAATTAGAACCAGCATGTAATATATGTACTAGCAGCCTTCTCCGTGCGCAATCAACCAGTTTATCTCAAAAATCTTTTTCCAGCTCGTGTTTGATCGCTTTTGCAAAATCTTGGTTTATTTTGCCGCTCGGTTCTTCTCAGGATTTTCTACTTTGTTACCCCAGAGTAAGACATGACTCGTCCCTGGACACGTTCCATGCCAAGTCCGCCGGAAGAAAATTATGGCACACAGACAAACAACAATTTCTCACAGGGGCAGTCAAGTCAGCAGGGCAGTGAGACCGCATTTTCTCAAGTGTGTCGTCTTTATGAGCAAAGTCAGCAACAGCACCAAGAAATGATGAACCATGTCATTAACATGGGAAATCACCGTGAACCATACCAACAGCACTCAAAACTATCTGAATTTCAGAAGACGCGTCCAACAACATTTTCGCACACAAACAAGCCTCTTGAGGCCGATGATTGGCTTCGAGATATTGAGAGGAAATTAATTGTGGCACAATGCTCGGACCGTGAAAAAGTGTTGTACGCACCACATTACCTTACTGGAGCAGCCGTGTCATGGTGGGAAAATTTCCTGCTTATGCACCCCGATATAAATAATATCACCTGGGAAGATTTCAAGGAAGGCTTTCGTGGGGCACACATCCCTAAGAGTATTATGAAGATCAAGAAAAAAGAATTTGATGACCTCAAGCAAAGTGGCATGACAGTACAGGAGTACAACAGTCAGTTTGCGCAATTATCACGTTATGCCAACGAAGAACGAATGACAGAAAATAAGAAGATGGAGAAATTCCTGGACGGACTGGCGCCAGCACTAAAATGCCAGTTAGTCGTACACACTTTTCCAGATTTCAAGACACTGGTGGACAAAGCCATTACATTGGAAAATGAACGTCGCAGTCTGGAAGACATTCGCAAGAGAAAAAGGGATCAGACCAACCACCCCCGCAACAACAAGAATAAGGTGAATTTCCAGAGGAATGGGGCGAACAGATCCACGACCAATGACACATGTCCAAATAAGAATTTTCATGCAAGAGACAAGGATTTCACCTATCGTCCGGGTGTTACCTGCTACGCATGTGGAGAAGAGGGACACTATGCTAAACAATGCCCTAAGCCAAGAAACTCAGCACCGAAGCCAAACAGCAACGGAAACAATTATGCGCCCAAGCGTAACAATTTCAACCCCAATAACAATCACAGGAAAGGCCACCTGAACCATGTGACCAAGGAGCAAGCACAGGATGCCCCAGATATCGTACTCGGTACGTTCCCTGTCAGCACAATACCTGCCATGGTTTTGTTTGATTCTGGAGCTTCTCATTCGTTCATTTCGAAGAGTTTTGCTTTGCAACATGGTTTCTCAATGCTTCCCTTGGGAAAATCAATGACCATCAAGTCCCCCGGAAGTAAGCAGATCACTCAGAATTACTGTCAAGGTTTGACCATTGAAATTGAGGGATTAAAGTTTCACGCAAACCTTATCGTGTTGGAAAATAAAGGACTGGATGTTATTCTGGGTATGGATTGGCTAACCACCAATAAAGGATTTATCGACTGCTTCAACAGGACAGTGATTCTTACTCATCATCATGGAAAAACAATAAGAGTCGCAGCTCAGGAAAGACCGGTGTCGCGACAACCAAAATTGAACAAAGTTGATACATCCGAGTTAAGCAAGGTTACAGTTGTATGTGAATTTCCGGACGTATTTCCCGAGGAATTACCAGGCATGCCGCCAGACAGAGAAATAGAATTCATTATTGAGCTAGCACCAGGAACCACCCCCATATATAAGAAACCTTACAGAATGGCACCGTCCGAGTTGGTTGAATTAAAGAAGCAAATAAAGGAACTGCTAGACAAAGGATTCATACGAGCCAGCTCCTCACCTTGGGGTTCGCCAGTATTATTTGCCAAAAAGAAGGATGGGACCATGAGGTTGTGTATAGACTACCGAGCACTCAACATGGTCACAATCAAGAACAAATATCCGATGCCACGGATAAATGACTTATTTGACCAGCTCGCACAAGCCAAGGTTTTCTCAAAGGTTGATCTAAGGTCAGGATATCATCAGCTGAAAGTACGCACAGAAGATATCTCGAAAACAGCATTCACCTCAAGATACGGACTTTATGAATTTACAGTAATGCCGTTTGGACTGACCAACGCCCCCGCATATTTCATCCACGTCATGAACAAGGTATTTATGAAATTCATGGACAAATTTGTGGTGGTATTTATTGATGATATCTTGGTATATTCCAAGACACCGGAAGAACATGCCGAACACCTCCGCATTGTACTGGGAGAATTAAGGAAACGCCAACTTTACGCCAAATTCAGCAAATGTGAATTTTGGTTGAGACAAGTGGGTTTCCTAGGACACGTATTAACACAAGAAGGAGTTGCTGTGGACCCAGATAAAGTCAAGGTTGTACTTGGCTGGAAGTCGCCAGCCAGTGTAACGGATATACGCAGTTTCCTCGGTATGGCCGGATATTACAGAAGGTTTATCGAAGGATTTTCCACCATAGCCAAACCAATGACACAGCTACTCAAGAAGGATAAGAAATTCGTGTGGACCGAAGCATGTGAGGAAAGCTTCCAAGAACTCAAAAAGAGGTTAACAACATCCCCAGTATTGATTGTACCAGACATACACAAGAGTTTTGAAGTATATTGCGACGCATCCCGGAAAGGCCTCGGATGCGTACTGATGCAAGAAGGCAAAGTAGTCGCCTACACTTCCCGGCAACTGCGAAAGCATGAAGAAAATTATCCTACTCACGATTTGGAGTTGGCAGCAGTCATCCATGCACTCAAGGAGTGGAGGCACTTTTTGCTGGGAAATCGCTGTGAAATATATATGGACCATAAGAGCCTCAGCTATATTTTCACACAGCCAGATCTCAATTAACGACAACGACGCTGGCTGGAACTGGTAAAAGATTACGACGTAGGTATCCACTATCACCCAGGAAAAGCAAACGTGGTAGCAGATGCTCTCAGCCGTAACCCCAGCCCGAACAGCGGCAGCATACAGAACCTGAGACCCGTATTTCAGCAAGAATTCGCCAGACTCAACCTAATGATGGTCACGGAAGGCGAAGTATCCAAGCTAGAAATACAGCCTACGCTAATAGAGCAAATAAAGAAGGCTCAGCTTGGACATCCCAGCATCGAAGGGATAAAAAGAAAAGTAAGTCAGGGCAAGGCCTCAGAATTCACCATAGACAGTGAAGGAATATTATGGTTCGGAGACAGACTTTGCGTACCAAATAGCAACGACCTTAAACAACAAATTCTAGCAGAAAGCCACACCGCTCCATACTCAATCCACCCTGGAGGTACAAAAATGTACAAGGATATTCAGGAAAGATTTTGGTGGCACGGCATGAAGAGGGATATAGCCACATTTATTGCATGTTGCAATTCATGTCAACGCATTAAAGCCGAGCACCAAAAACCCGCAGGGCTATTACAGCCAAACAAGATACCAGAATGGAAATGGGACGATATTGGGATGGATTTTGTTGTTGGACTACCACGGTCACAACACGGCAATGATGCCATATGGGTCATCACGGATAGATTGACCAAGGTGGCACATTTCATACCATTCAAGACGACCCATACTACTCAAAAGCTCGCCAAGCTTTACCTCGCCCGGATAGTATGCCTACATGGGGTCCCCAAGACTATAATATCCGATAGAGGCACTCAGTTCGTCTCCAAATTTTGGGACCAGTTGCAGCAAGCCCTCGGTACACAACTAACGTTCAGTATGGCTTACCACCCCCAGACTAGAGGACAAACGGAACGAGTAAATCAAATACTCGAAGACATGCTAAGGGCTTGTGTCCTCACCTATGGGACCAGTTGGGAGGAAAGCTTACCATATGCAGAGTTTGCATACAACAATAGTTACCAAGCTAGCCTGCAGATGGCACCTTTCGAAGCCTTGTACGGAGAAGATGCCGTACTCCTTTGAATTGGTCGGAAACAGGGGACAGTCGCATATTCGGCCCAGATATGTTAAAGGAAGCCGAGGAGAGAGTAAAAATAATACGGGATCGACTCAAAACCGCCCAAAGCCGACAAAAGAGCTATTGCGATCAAAAGAATCGGGAAATAAGTTTTGAGCCCGGTGACGACGTATACTTACGTGTGTCACCGATGAGAGGACTGCAACGATTCAAAGTGAAAGGGAAACTAGCACCACGATTCATCGGACCCTTCCGTATAATTGCACGGAGAGGCACAGTAGCTTATCAGCTGGACCTTCCCAAGGAACTGTCAGACGTCCATGACGTGTTCCATGTCTTGCAACTACGGAAATGTGTAAGCAACCCAGAGAAACATGTGTCACATGAAAACCTTGATGTACAACCAGATCTCACCTACCGAGAACACCCAGTAAGGATGTTGGAGGAGTCTGAAAGGAGAACCCGTCAGAAGTCAATAAAATTTCTCAAAGTTCAGTGGAGTAATCACACAGAGGATGAGGCAACATGGGAAAGGTAAGATTTCCTTCGGATAGAACATCCACACCTATTTGAGGATCAGCTGAAATCTTGGGGACGAGATTTTTCCTAAGGGGGTAGGTGTTGTAACACCCCAAATTGTTGAGTTGGTTTTTCTTCCAAACTTTTGGCCTTTTTGGAAAGAGGTTGTTGATCTACTCTTAAACCCTTCTAAAATCCCTTTTGGCCAAAGTTTGTGTGTCTTCTCAAGCTTGGTTTTTGGCCTTGGAGTTTTTCTCTTGTGTTTGGCTCAAGCACAAGTTGAGTTTTAAAAGTGGTTGTTTGAATTCTCCCCTCCTTGTTTTAAAACTCTCAAGTTTACCCTTGGACTTGTCTCCCTCTCCATCCTCCATCTTGCCATGACTTCAACAGAAATATTTCTCTCCAAAACTCTCTTCACACCTTGGGACAAGTCTTTCATCAATTCCAGTAAGTTTTAACCTTATTGGGATTTTTCTCCTATTTATTTCACTCCAAAAATAATTCTGCCTTTTATAGTGGACCTTGGTGATTTACAAAGGAACCACCATGCCTAGCTTGTTGTTTGATTCCAAACCAGCTCTCCTAGATAGTCCTTAGTACCCACAACCTAGACCTATCTTGTTTCACTGGTCCACAGTTCAAAATTTTCAAATTTCACCTACAGCAAGTTTGGACCAGATTTGCAAAATTTGGTAAAATTCATATTTATCTTCTTCCAAAAATTCTGTGAAAAATTAGGCAGCCTCTAGATACATCAAGAGGCCACTCCACCAAAAATCAGCCCCAGAGACATTGCACACATACCAGGAACATTTCATCAAACACCTAACCTACATTGTTCTGTCAAGTTCAGAACTGTTAACTGAAACTGTCGACAGTTCGACAGTTCGTCCGTTTCGACAGTTCGTCAGGCGCAGCGACAAAACTCATCTGTACTTCCTTGGCTCGACGCTGCACTGCAGCTTCTTCTTATCCAGTGCGCCGCACGCTCGCTTGGCAGTTTCTGGGCGTCGGTGGCGCTCTGGCCCGACCGTGCCGGCGACTGCCACGGCAACAGCGCCGCCCGTGGCGGCTGACAGAAGCTACCACCGTAGCTCAATGCCGTTTAGCGCTGCCCAAACCACCCCAGTGCTCCGCGTGTCCATCTCCACAGCCAACGCACGCCTGCCGCACTGTCGCCGTGGCCTGGCGCGCGCAGAGCGCGTTTTCTGCCGCCGACGTGCCGCGCGGCCGTTCCGTCGGGGGCAGCCCGTAACTCCATCTCTCCTGCTGAGTTAGGTGTGGGAATGGAACCCCTACATCTCCTAGATGATGCTCAAGCCCCTAACCCCACCGTCCGACCACTGCAGCGCCGTAATCGACTCGCCGGACTTATCCGTCCACGGCAGCCACCCCGAGCCGCCTATATAAGGCACCCCCGAGCGCGTGCTCGAGCACACACACCTTCACTACCTCCCTAGACCGCGCCCAACCTCTGGAAGAGCCTCGAGGGGCCCTTCTTCCCCAACTCCGGCCAAACACCTCCGCCTCGGGCTCCAGCTCCGTTCACTCCGGTGAGGGCTTCTCCGCCGCCGTAAACTCGAGCGTAGCACCCTGGCACCCACCTAGGCCTAACCCCCACCTCAATTTCATACCAGGGACCCTCTCCGACGATGTCCACGACCACCCGAGCCGCCGTCGACGTGGGGCTCGCTGACACCCAACTCCACCACCGTTCGACGCGGAAGACCACCGTGAAGCCGTAGGTATCTCTCCCCTCCCCTAACTCGCCGTGGATCGGCGCCGGCGATCACCGCAGCACCGGCGCCGGCGCGGCTCTGTTTCCATTTTCAAACCTCACAAGTGGGGTCCCTTGTCAGTCTCTCATATCTTCCCCTCGAACCGTTTTCTGTAAGCGCCTTCGGGCAAAGTACGTTTTCTCCTTTGGTTGACGTACTGCGTACCGACTCGCTTTGTTATTTTCTGTTCTAGCCCCTGGATCTTTTCTGTTTCATTACAGATGAGTCCCTGGACAGAAACTCTAATATCTTTTAAACTAAAAATGATTTTGAGCTGATTCTTTTTCAGTCCCCTTTAGTTTTCTGCCTAGTTTTTTGGCATATTTATGTGGAAATTTTTGGAGCAACTTTATTTGCACGCGCGGTATTTATGTTAGTGTGTATTTGTTTGGATACGTAGATACCGGAGGCCATGACGGAGACGCGAATCACACCGAGTTAGGCTCCGACTTTTCAGAACCAGGCAAGCATGTTTGAACCTTTGATATGATGAGTGTGTTGCATGTTTGCTCGAGCTGTTCTTCGCATAAGCATGGTCATATAAGTATATGTATATGGTTATATTTCATGCAAGTGAGCCTCGGGTGAGTCCCGAAGGATAAATGTTGAACCACCTCGATCATATAGTGATATGATGGGTGGAATGCTGGTATTGTTGGAGCATGCCAGTAGTTGGTTAACTCAGTATCAACGGGGATCATGTCATGATTCCGTTCGTCTCCTTTTCGGTACTATCATAGGCCGTCCGTTGGGATTACGGTCTAGTCGGTTGTAAACCACTTCCCGAGTACACACCAAGTAGAGGGGCCGGGATGAGGGTTCCATTGCCCTGGATTAAAGCCCATCATCCGGTCAGGGGGCATGGGTGTTTACAGTTGGGACCGAGAGGGGGGCACCCCTTAGAGCGCGCATATATAAATTTGATCCCATGCTATTCGACGTTGTAGCCTCCCCGTCTTAAAGTTTTCCGTGAATGTCGTCGCGGGTGATTCCGGACGACAGGATGTTAAATGGGTGTGTACTGGTTAGTCGGGTTTTTACTAAAACAACGTAGACGGGACTAGCCCACGTGGCTAGTAAAACCCGTTGGCTATGAGTTAATGGTACAAGCTCTGCAGAGTTAAATTCCTTCAGTAGCCATGTTTATGGCCTAGGGTCAATCTTCATGTCAACCCGGTGACGGTCTCTAGTATATTATTGTTGGTAACCAAAATAGTGTTTTCGTCAAGTTCATTGGTAGATGAACTCACCACTATCTCTGTATTGATTTACTTTCAGAAGTATTTCATCATTATATTATTGTTGTTTATAAGCCCTTTATGTGATGTCGCTCAGATGTCCGACTGTGGCATTCTTTTTATTTATAATCCCTTTATGTGATGTCGCTCAAACGTCCGACTGTGGCATTCTTCTTATTTATAAGCCCTTTATGTGATGTCGCTCAGATGTCCGACTGTGGCATTCTTTTTATTTATAAGCCCTTTATGTGATGTCGCTAAGACGTCCGACTGTGGCATTCTTCTTATTTATAAGCCCTTTATGTGATGTCGCTCAGACGTCCGACTGTGGCATTCTTCTTATTTATAAGCCCTTTATGTGATTTCGCTCAGACGTCCGACTGTGGCATTTTTTTTATTTATAAGCCCTTTATGTGATGTCGCTCAGACGTCCGACTGAGGCATTCTTGTTATTTTAATTCTGCTATGAGCCCTTTATGTGGTGTCGCTCATACGCCCGACTGTGGCCTGCTGTTATTTAATTATTTTTCCCCACGAGGCGTCACTCCGACACTCGTTTGGTCTCCTTATATTTACCTTATGGATTTCGGGAGGATTACCGCCCGACTTCTATCATTGCATACAGCACATTAACATTTTATTCTGGTTGAATTTTTGCTGGAATACTCATATGCATCATGTTGGCATTTGTTATATCTTAAGTCCGAACTGTCTTGCGAGTACATTCAAAGTACTCATCTGGCTTGTTGATTTGGCCAGATGTGGACGAAGGCGATCTCATGGATGAGGAATTCGATAGCGAGTCCGACACTTAGAGGAGTCCCAGTCAGTCCCTTGCGATCCTAGAGTTGATCACTATTTTATAACCGCTTCCGCCTACCACCAAATAAATTCATCTGGTCTCACTCCGACACTCGATGAACTGTAAAATGTTGGAGTCACATCACCCCCTTCACTGTGACATATTCCACCAACTTTTGTTACGAGTTAGTAGTATGCCACCCTGCCTTGTGTCATATCCGCCTTTATGTATTATATTGGCGCGCTTGTAATAAAATTGTTTAGCAACCCCCAGCTCAACCTTGTATAATATTCAGTGTACAGGAATTCTATATCAAGGAATTGTCTGCCAGCAGGTAATAATATTCCTCGCTGGTTTAATAAAAAGGTCGGTCTTCCGGTAATTATTTTACTGAAGGACAGGTCCTGACAGCTACTGTGTTGCATCTCCCTTTCCTCTTCGAGGGAATACAACACAAGCTCGAGAAGTAGCAATGCAGAATCGTTTCGGTCTACTTGTCACGGACGTGATGCCCATATATAATGATCATGCCTAGATATTCTCATAAGTATGCGCTTTTCTATCAATTGCTCGACAGTAATTTGTTCACCCACCGTAGAATTCTGCTATCATGAGAGAAGCCACTAGTGAAACCTATGGCCCCCGGGTCTTTCTTTATCATATTACCTTACTTCAATTTCTGTTGTCGTTGCTTATTTGCTTTATTTACTTTCTGTTCTTATACCAAAAATACCAAAAATATTATACTATCCTATTTATCAGATCTCACTTTCGTAAGTGATCGTAAAGGGATTGACAACCCCTTATCGCGTTCGCTACGAAGTTCTTATTTATTTGTGCAGGTACGAGGTACTTGCGTGTGGTGTCCTACTGGATTGATACCTTGGTTCTCAAAAACTGAGGGAAATACTTACACTACTGTGTTGCATCACCCTTTCTTCTTCGAGGGAATACAACGCACGCTCGAGAAGTAGCAAGAAGAAATTTTGGCACCGTTGCCGGGGAGGCTTACGCAAAATTCATATACCAAGTACCTATCACAAACCCTTATCCTTCGCACTACATTATTTGCCCCTCGTTTTCCTCTACCCCACTTCACCTTTGCTGTTTTATTCGCCCTCCTTTTTCCGTTCGCCTTTTTGTTTGCTTGTGTTGCCATGTGCCTTCAATTAGCTTGCATCTTCTCTTGCTAAATTATGGATCCTCATCCACTTGCTAATCTTTTTAAGAGATCCAATTATGATGAACCAATTGCTAGTGAGTTTCGTGCACTAGATTATCTTTCTGAGGTTTTGCTTGAAATTCGTGAATTTGAAAATTCTGATGAAGTATTGAAAGAAAATTATAAAGTGATTCACGATAGCTCCTTGAGTAAAAAGCATGATTGCAATGATGTTATTATAAATTTTATTGATGTTAATTGTGATAAGGATATGCAAAACCCTAATCTTGGGGATGCTTGTTTTGCTATGACTATTACTTATTGCAATAATCATGATTGGAGTGATAATTCTTACGATCTTGAAAACTTATGTAAGCCCCATGATATATATAAGATTGATAATAATGTTTGCAATAATATTGAAAGTGGGTTTGGAAGAGTGTCAACTTTAGATCCCACATATTTGGAGAATGTTCAATCTTATGAATTTTTTGATGAAAGTGGGTTTGGAGAGGTCATGACTTTAGTTTATGATAATCCCACTATTTTGGAAGAGTGTCAACTTCGTATGCATGTGGATCATGTTGAAAATATGTTTTGTGATAGCTATATTGTTGAATTTGCTTATGATCCTACATGCAATTATTATGAGAGAGGAAAATATGGTTGTAGAAATCTTCATGTTATTAAATTACCTCTCTTGGTGTTGAGATTGATCTTGTTTCTTTCTTCTTCCTTGCATATGTTAGATCTTGCTTGTCTTGCTAATTTGTTTTCCTATAAAATGCCTATGCATAGCAAGTATGTTAGACTTATATGTGATTTTCACATTCTATATGATGCTCTCTTCGTGTTTCAATTGCTATCCTTCATGTGAGCATCATCGAAATTATCAATGCCTAGCTAGGGGCGTTAAACGATAGCGCTTGTTGGGAGGCAATCCAATTTTATTTTCTTTGTTTTTGCTTCTGTTTAGGAATAAATATTGCATCCAGCTTCTGTTTAGATGTGGTTTTGTGTTTTAATTAGTGTTTGTGCCAAGTAGAACATTTGGGAAGACTTGTGTGAAGTTTATATGATCATGCTGTAAAAAACAGAAACTTTAGCGCTCACGATATTAGCTACCATATTTTACTGGAGAGTGCTATTTAGTTGATTCTTTTTGCAGATGATTAATAGACAAATTCCTCACGTTTACCAATTTATTTCAGTTTTATGGAGTTACAGAAGTATTCGAAAGTTACAGATTACTACAGACTAATATGTTTTTGACAGATTCTGTTTTTCGTGTGTTGTTTTGCTTATTTTGATGAATCTATGAGTGGTATTGGGGAATATGAATCATAGAGAAGTTGGAATACATTAGTTTTAACACCAATATAAACAAAGAATGAGTTCATTATAGTACCTTTGAGTGGTGGTTTGTTTTCTTATACTAACGGAGCTCACGAGATTTTTGGCTAAGTTTTGTGTTGTGAAGTTTTCAAGTTTTGTGTATGGCTTTGATGGACTATGGAACAAAGAGTGGCAAGAGCCTAAGCTTGGGGATTCCCAAGGCACCCCAAGGTAAAATTCAAGGACAACCAAAAGCTTAAGCTTGGGGATGCCCGAGGAAGGCATCCCCTCTTTCATCTTCATCTATCGGTAACTATACTTGAGACTATATTTTTATTCACCACATGATATGTGTTTTGCTTGGAGCGTCATGTATGATTTGAGTCTTTGCTTTTTAGTTTGCCACAATCATCCTTGCTGGACACATCTTTTGAGAGAGATAAATATGGTTTAGGATTTATTAGAATACTCTATGAGCTTCACTTATATCTTTTGAGCTAGATAGTTTTGCTCTAGTGCTTCACTTATATCTTTTTAGAGCACGGTGGTGGTTTTATTTTGTAGAAATTGTTGATCTCTCATGCTTCACTTATATCTATTTGAGAGTATTTTAGAACAGCATGGTAATTTGCTTTGGTTATAAAACTAGTGCTAATATGATAGGCATCCAAGCTGGGTATAGTAAAAACTTTCATATAAAGTGTATTGAATACTAAGAGAAGCTTGATAGTTGATGATTGTTTTGAGATGTGAGGATGGTGATATTAGAGTCATGCTAGTAGAGTAGTTGTGAATTTCAGAAATACTTGTGTTAAGGTTTGCAAGTCCCGTAGCATGCACGTATGGTAACCGTTGAGTGACAAATTTGAAGCATGTGGTATTTCAATGAGTGTCATCCTTTGTGTGGAGGTCGGGGGCGCGCGATGGTTAACTCCTACGAACATCCCCCCTAGGACCATGCGTGTAGTACTTTGTTTTGATGACTTGTAGATTTTTGCAATAAGTATGTGAGTTCTTTATGATTAATGTTGAGTCCATGGATTATACGCACTCTCACCCTTCCACCATTGCTAGCCTCTCTTGTACCGTGCAAATTTCGCCGGTACCATACACCCACCATATACCTTCCTCAAAACAGCCACCATACCTACCTATCATGGCATTTCCATAGCCATTCCAAGATATATTGCCATGCAACTTTCCACCGTTATGTCTGCTATGACAAGCTTCATATTGTCATATTTCCATGCATCATCATGTAGGTTACATCGTATTTGTGGCTAGGCCACCATGCATAATTTTTCATACATGTCACTCTTGATTCATCGCACATCCCGGTACACCACTGGAGGCATTCATATAGAGTCATACTTTGCTCTAGTATCGAGTTGTAAATCAATATAAGTGTGATGATCATCATTATTAGAGCATTGTCCCAAAGAAAAAAAGGAAAAAAAGGAAAAAAAAGAAGGAAAGGCCAAAGAAAAAAAGAAAGGCCCAGAAAAAAAGAAAAAGAAAAGAAAAGGGACAATGCCACTATCTTTTTCCACACTTGTGCTTCAAAGTAGCACCATGTTCTTCATGATAGAGGCTCTCTTGTTTAGTCACTTTCATATACTAGTGGGAATTTTAATTATAGAACTTGGCTTGTATATTCCAACGATGGGCTTCCTCAAATGCCCTAGGTCTTCGTGAGCAAGCAAGTTGGATGCACACCCACTTAGTTTCTTTTGTTGAGCTTTCATACATTTATAGCTATAGTGCATCCGTTGCATGGCAATCCCTACTCACTCACATTGATATCTACTGATGGGCATCTCCATAGCCCATTGATAGGCCTAGTTGATGTGAGACCATCTTCCTCCTTTTTGTCTTCTCCACAACCACCACTCTATTCCACATAGTGCTATGTCTATGGCTCACGCTCATGTATTCCGTGAAAGTTGAAAGAGTTTGAAAAATTGAAGTACGAAACAAGTGCTTGGCTGAAACCGGGGTTATGCATGATTGGAGTATTTTGTGTGACGAAGATGGAGCATAGCCTAACTATATGATTTTGAAGGGATGAACTTTCTTTGGCCATGTTATTTTGAGAACACATGATTGCTTTGTTAGTATGCTTGAAGTATTATTATTCTTGTGTCAATATGAACTTTTATCTTGAATCTTTCGGATCAGAACATTCATGCCACAATAAAGAGAATTACATTGAGAATTATGTTAGTTAGCATTCCACATCAAAAATTCTGTTTTTATCATTTACCTACTCGAGGACGAGCATGAATTAAGCTTGGGGATGCTTGATACGTCTCCAACGTATCTATAATTTTTTATTGTTCCATGCTATTATATATTCTGTTTTGGATGTTTAATGGGCTTTATTATACACTTTTATATTATTTTTGGGACTAACCTACTAACCCAAGGCCCAGTGCAAATTGCTGTTTTTTGCCTATTTCAGGGTTTCGCGGAAAAGGAATATCAAACGGAGTCCAGACGGAATGAAACCTTCGGGAGAGTTATTTTTGGAACCGTATCTACCCAGAAGACTTGGAGTACACGCGAGGGAACGAAGGAGGTGGCCACGAGGGTCCAGGGCGCGCCCCTCCCCCCGGGCGCGCCCCCACCCTCGTGGGCCCCCTCTGGCTCCCCCGATGCCCTCCTTCCTCCTATATATATCCATGTACCCTGAAAACATCGAGGAAACAGAGAAAACCCTAATTCCACCACCGCAGCCTTCTGTTCCCGTGAGATCCCATCTTGGGGCCTATTCCGGAGCTCCGACGGAGGGGGGGGGATATACCACGGAGTGCTTCTACATCAACACCATAGCCTCACCAATTAGTTGTGAGTAGTTTACCACAGACCTTTGGGTCCATAGTTATTAGCTAGATGGCTTCTTCTCTCTTTTTGGATCTCAATACAACGTTCTCCTCGATCTTCGAGGAGATTTATTCGATGTAATCTTTTTGCTGTGTTTTTGTCGAGATCCAATGAATTGTGGGGTTATGATCAAGATTATCTTTGAACAATATTTGATTATTTTCTGAAATCTTTTATGTACGATTAAAATATCCTTGCAAGTCTCTTCGAATTATTGGTTTGGTTGGCCTACTAGATCTATAGTTCTTGCAATGGGAGAAGTGCTTGGCTTTGGGTTCAATCTTGCGGTGTCCTTTCCCAGTGACAGCAGGGGCAGCAAGGCACGTATTGTATTGGTGCCATCAAGGATAAAAAGATGGGGTTTATATCATATTGCTTGAGTTTATCCCTCTACATCATGTCATCTTGCTTAAACAATTACTCTGTTCTTATGAACTTAATACTCTAGATGCATGCTGGATAGCGGTCGATGTGTGGAGTAATAGTAGTAGATGCAGAATCGTTTCGGTCTACTTGTCACGGACGTGATGCCTATATATAATTATCATGCCTAGATATTCTCATAACTATGCGCTTTTCTATCAATTGCACGATAGTAATTTGTTCACCCACCGTAGAATTATGCTATCATGAGAGAAGCCACTGGTGAAACCTATGGCCCCCGGGTCTATCTTTATCATATTACCTTACTTCAATTTCTGCTGCCGTTGCTTATTTGCTTTATTTACTTTATGTTCTCATACCAAAAATACCAAAAATATTATGCTATCCTATCTATCAGATCTCACTTTCGTAAGTGACCGTAAAGGGATTGACAACCCCTTATCGCGCTGGCTGCGAAGTTCTTATTTGTTTGTGCAGGTGCGAGGGACTTGCGCGTGGTCTTCTACTGGATTGATACCTTGGTTCTCAAAAACTGAGGGAAATACTTACGCTACTATGCTGCATAACCATTTCCTCTTCGAGGGAATACAACGCAAGCTCGAGAAGTAGCACCCATGGCCCTGAAGGACACCGAGTCGCTCATCCTCAAGTGTGGGGGATGCCAGCGCTTCAGCAAGCAAAGACACTGGCCGGTTTTAGCCCTGCAAACCATCCCGATCACCTAGCCCTTTGAAGTTTGGGGGCTCGACATGGTCTGACCCTTCAAGACGGCACGGGGCGGCATGACACATCTGGTGGTGTCGGTCGACAAGTTCACCAAGTGGGTCGAGGCTGGGCCGATCAAGAAGCTGGACGGGCCAAGAGTCGTCTGATTCATCAAAGATATCGCGGTGTGCTATGGCGTCCCGCACAGCATCATCACCGACAACGGCACCAATTTTGCCAAGGGCGCTCTGGCGCAATACTGCTCCGTCTCTGGCATCCAGCATGACCTGGTGTCCGTGGCCCATCCGCAGTCCAACGGCCAGGTCGAGCGAGCCAATGGCCTCATTCTGTCTGGCGTCAAACCGTGTGTCGTCGAGCCCCTCATCCGCTTGCCCGGCAGATGGCTTGACGAGCTGCCAGCCGTCCTATGGAACCTCCGAACAATGCCAAACCGTTCGACCGGCTTCATCCCATTTTTCCTTGTCTACGGCGCCGAGGCCGCCATCCCAACTGACGTCAAGTTCGACTCGCCACGAGTCACAATGTCACAATGTTCACCGAAGCACAAGCCAAGGAAGCACATGAAGATGGCATCGACCTGCTCGAAGAAGCATGCCTCCTGGCACTTAGCCGATCCGCCATCTATCAGCAAGGTCTGAGGCACTACCACAGCAAGAAGATCAATCCCCTCGCATTCCATGAGGGAGACCTCATCCTCCGGCTTATCCAGCAGCAAGTCGGGCAGCACAAGTTGGCTCCTCCATGGGAGGGCCCCTTCATCATCAGCAAGGCCTTGTGTGACCGCAACACTTACTACCTCATCAACGCTCGCAAGGCAAACAAACGCAAAAGAGATACCGACGGCGAACAAAGCCTTGGAATGTAGACCTCCTCCGCTCGTTTTCCTGTTAGCTGTATGCATGTATGTATCACTACCCTTTTGTAATCATATGAGAAAAGTATGGGATCCCCGAACGATGCTCGGGGGCTGATGGCTTCTCGCCCCTCGTTGGTTACCCCAAGTGGAAGGTTTGAGATGCAGTGTAGCGGAAGTTTTCCCTTGGCAAAGATACCAAGGATCGATTTCCCCTGAGACTCCAAGGTTCAACAAGAAGGTGTCAACTGCTAACGGCGCCAGATACTTAGCAATCAACTTGGACCTGCACACAGATACAAATAACTTTGCTCCCAATGAGTACAGAGAGGTTGTCAATCCCTCCGGCCTTGTCGTTTACAAAGGATCAAACGCAAGAGATAATAGTGATAGGTATTGCTGCAACTAGTAAGTAAAAGCGGAAAGTAAATAGCGGATGTGATCAGTGATGGTAATATGGACCGGGGTCCCATGATGTTCACTGGTGATGTCTCTCTCCCAAAAGACGATAAAACAGCTATGTGAGGTAAACGAATTACAGCTGGGCAATTGACAGAATTATGTGCGCAAACCAACGCTAACTATGTTGCAAGAAAGGTAGAGGTTCAAAGCATGGGAGGTATGCCAAGGCAAGTAGACCGAAATCCATCTGCATCTACTACTAATCATCCACCTTGAGATATCTATCCAGAACATCTCGCTGGTATTAAGTTGCGAGTCCCACCCATAGTGTAAACTCAAAGCAACAGACAACTGCATTAAAAGAACTTTGCGTAAAGTAAACAATCCTTGCACCCGCGAGTACAAGCACCGTTGTTTTCTCCCTTGTGGCAACAGCACATCCCCTAGACTCATGTTTCTGTCACTCAAGCTAGTCATCGAGGGGCATGAACCCACAATCGAGCATAACGTTCCCTCTTGGAGTCACTACCTACTACTTGGCCAAAGCAATAAATAGCAACGGAGAACATGCAAGAATTACTTAAGAACATAAATATAAAAGAGGTAAATCAAATATATTACTCAAACACAATCTGAACATAATCTCACAATCCATCGGATCCCAGCAAACTCAACATAGCAACAGCATAAGGATTACATATGTGCCTCGATCATGTAGGGCAGCACACGAGGTCTAATTAGTGAAGCACAAGAAGGGGAAGAGAACATCACATAGCTACTGGTCATGGACCCATGGTCCAAGGGAGACTACTCACAACTCATCCAGGAGGCGTCCATGGTGCTGGAGGGCTCCCGGTGGTGATCCTCCCCTCCGGCAGGGTACCGGGAAGAGTTCTCCTGGTGCTCCCGATCTTGGAAGCGCGGCGGCGGTGGAACAGAGATGAGATCGCGAAAAAGGGTTCCGTCCTCGAGGGTTTCGGGACGCGTGTTAAATATATGCCAAAGGGGGGCATCAGCGGAGGCCTGGGGGGCCCAGGCGCCCCCCCGGCGCGGCCAGGAGGGGGGCCGCGCCACCAGGGCGCCTGGAGCCCTGGTGGCCCCCTCCGGCCCTACTTCGGCCGTGTGGAAGCTTCCGGAATGCTGATTTTTTATATAATTTTTCCGGGATTTTTCTGGCAGTTTACGTGACGGGAAAACCCGAAATACAAAAACAGCAGAAAACAGAAACTGGCACTGGGGTGCACTGAGTTAATAGGTTAGTCCAAATATGATCAAAAGTGTATGGAAGTGTATAAATATCATAGCAATATCACACAAAAGAGGCATGGAGCAAGCAGAAATTATAGATACGTTTTGGACGTATCAACATCCCCAAGCTTAATTCCTGCTCGTCCTCGAGTAGGTAAATGATAACAAGAATAATTTCTGTGGTGACATGCTATTAACCATATAAGGACTTTTCATAGTCATATGACAAAAGCTTACTGAGACAATGAATCTGTAGTAATTAAGTTGCCTCATGAGAAAATCACAAAGAACTGAAAGTTTTACAATATGATACTGAAACATCAAATAGATTTGTAATGAGCATGGTGTGCAAATATGACAAAGTGATATCTCGCTTGCCCCCTTTAGTGAAGCAAAACATAAATGCAGGGGCACCTCCAAGGTTTAAGTGATGACTAGATACAATAATTTCATAATAAACGATATCACAATCATGCAAAAGACAATGCTACTTTGGGACAATGCACATTACACTCAGAATGACAATCATGCTCTCAGTAGTTGGTGCTTTAAAAGATGGTGGAGACTCTCGAACCGTGGCTTTTGTTGGCAAGGTTGAAAACCCGTGGTCGGAAACAAAGACAAAACATGTACCAGAGCTCTTGGTTTTAAAAACAGAGGTAATAATTATTTTTTTGGATATGCATGTTTCGTCAACGAATGCTAGCAGATAACTCAATCACTTCTTGAGCTGGACAAGTTTCGAGGAACGGCTCCCGAATGAGGACGATCACATCCTCTTAATCTCCTTTGTTTATCGCTGCCAAAGTTTTCTGATTTCTCATGAACAAAGCATGAAGGAGGGTTTGTTTGTTATATAATTTTTGAGCCGGGCGCACTCTTTGCCAGTTCCTTCTCGTATTATGGGTTTGCACATTAGACATGCAATCCCGGGGTGAAGCTTGTCCAACTTAAAAATATCATGAATTAACCACTACTTCCTCATGAACTAAAACAGAGGCACAAAAGAGAAATGCTTTTTTTGAATAATTTCGAGATGGTACATGAAAGTCTTCGTTAGGAATGGCAGGTAAATACCATGTATAGGAAGGTATGGTGGACTCATATGGCATAACTGGTTTAAAGGATTTTGGATGCACAAGCAGTCAGTCCGCTTAGTACAGGCGAAGGTTAGCAAAATACTGGGAGCGACCAACTAAAAGAGCAATGACGGTCATAATCATGCAGAGCGACAAAGCAGCATTGAATCAGGCATGGAAGTTATATCGCTACTCAGAAATTAAAGATCATCAAGGCTTGACAGATTTTCTTTACAGTCTTAAATATGCGTGAGCATATGCCAAGTCAATCAAAATAAATTCTTGAAGGAAGATATCACTAAACCATTACACATCATAGGGAAACAAATCATGTTGGTACTCCAATAACACATTGGGAACCCCCCAGCTATTTGAGACTAACCATAAGAAAACATGAACTACTAAGCACCATTATGCACATAGCATTTTTATCATAGACATATAGACCAATGCAACAGAAGCCAACTCTCTTAATAAGATAAGCATGATAAATAAAGAGAGTTCCAACGACCAACTAAACAAAAGATCTTTAAAAAGATAAGCATGAAAACTAAGAGCTGAACATGATAGTAGCTATTGAAAGACCAAGAACACACACAGCAAAGATAGACATGAAAATTCTATGTTAGGTTCAAGGTTGAAGTGGAGCGTGTTTCTCTCCCACACAAAGAAAGCTGAGTTCCGACTCGTTATGAAAAGCTAAAGAAAACTAAAAAGGAAACTAAAAGCAAGACGCTCCAAGCATAGCACATAACACATGAAGTGATAAAAATATAGTGGAACGAAAGACGAACTGATAATGTTGATGGAGAAGGGGATGCACGGGGGCATCCCCAAGCTTAGACGCTTGAGTCTTCTTGAATATTTCTTGGGGGTGCATGGGGGCATCCCCAAGCTTGAGCGTTTGACACTCCTGAATCTTTTTATCATCTTCCCTCGCACACTTGAAAACTCCCTTCATACATAACTCATCATAATCTGATTAGCGAGGTTAGTACCCATAATAATATAATTGTTCCTTGCTGGAAATAAGGATATTCTTGAAGGTCTACTGTTTCTCAAGATTGCCAAAAGGTTTTTGCAAAGAAAAAGCAAGCTCAAGGTTTGCAAAATGAAGGAAAGGCAAAACAGGACAGAATCCGTGAAAAACGGACCAGCAGGTAGTAAATGATTTTTTCGGGGCACTTCTGCAACTCTAATCAAAAAACTCAGAACAGACGCCCAAAAGACAATTGTATAGAGCACGCTGTCGAACAAATTCAGACCAAAAAGATGATCTGGTGATTTTATACGAATTTTTCTATCCAAGGACAGAATCTGTTTCCTGGATAGCACGTCACAACTTTTGAACTTTCTTGCAATCAGAGGCTACACTTGGCACAAAGTTGAAAAGTAAAGATACAATGATGATGCTACTGTAGTAACAACATCAAGACGCAACAAAAGCAAAATAAAATTTTATTCATGTGGGCTGCCTCCCAAAAGTGCTTTCTTTTATGCCTTTAAGCTAGGCATAATGCATAGAGATCAAGTTGTATCAATTGAACCATCATCAAGATCATCAAAAAGCTCTTCAATAGTACAACTAGTCTTAAGAGGACTTTCAAATAAAGGCCTAATAGAGATACTTCTAGGAAGAAGACCAAAAGAAAAAAAGTCAAGGGAAGATTCATTTATAAATTTATCAAAGAGAGGTGTTTCTTCCAAAGTCTTTACAGTTTCAACCCCTTTGGCAATAGATGGATTTCTTTTAGACCGGGGAGCCTTTGGAACGTGAACAAACTTAGGCTCCTTCTTTGCCGGAGTTTCTACCTTTTTGGTTTTGATTGAGGAGAAAGTAGTTCCTAGAGTATCAAAGATTTCCTCAATCTTGTCTATCCAAGAAGAGTCCAAGTCATGGGATTTGATGGTCTCCAAAGTTTTGAGAATTTTATGCATGGAGCTATCAAGCCTATTCAAATTCCCTTGGATCTTACGATCCAACTCATTTATCTTATTAGTGTTTGGCATCTCTAGCTCTATCTTTTCAAGTTTTTTCATAATGTGAGCTAGGGTGATGTCCTCTTGAATGCTAACAACAGGGGGATTCCCGACAAGATTTTCAATAATACTAAGAGATTCCCAAACTGGGGCCTCTAGGAAATTTCCATTGATAGCAGTATCTAGAATAAACCTATTCCAAGAAGTAATTCCAACATAAAAATTTCTAAGCAGGATAGTAGTAGATTGCTTCTGGGTGGCTCTTTTTTGAGAATCATTAATTCTATACCAAGCATCTTTCAGACTTTCCCCACCTCTTTGTTTAAAGGTGAGAACTTCAGCCTCGCCAAAGACAAAAGGACCCGACATAATGACAACTAAAGAATGAGATAACTATTTTTGTGATTTTTGATAAAGGATACTAAAGCAAAAAACTGAAAGGTAAACTAACAAGACTAAAAAGCAAAGTTAAAAGATAGCGTGCAACTCCCCTATCTTGAAGAGTGGAGTCCCCGGCAACGGCGCCAGAAAACTTTGCTTGATGGCTTCTCGCCCCTCGTTGGTTACCCCAACTGGAAGGTTTGAGATGCAGTGTGGCGGAAGTTTTCCCTTGGCAAAGATACCAAGGATCGATTTCCCCTGAGACTCCAAGGTTCAACAAGAAGGTGTCAACTGCTAACGGCGCCAGATACTTAGCAATCAACTTGGACCTGCACACAGATACAAATAACTTTGCTCCCAACGAGTACAGAGAGGTTGTCAATCCCTCCGGCCTTGTCGTTTACAAAGGATCAAACGCAAGAGATAATAGTGATAGGTATTGCTGCAACTAGTAAGTAAAAGCGGAAAGTAAATAGCGGATGTGATCAGTGATGGTAATATGGACCGGGGTCCCATGATGTTCACTAGTGATGTCTCTCTCCCAAAAGATGATAAAACAGCTATGTGAGGTAAACGAATTACAGCTGGGCAATTGACAGAATTATGTGCGCAAACCAATGCTAACTATGTTGCAAGAAAGGTAGAGGTTCAAAGCATGGGCGGTACGCCAAGGCAAGTAGACCGAAATCCATCTGCATCTACTACTAATCATCCACCTTGAGGTATCTATCCAGAACATCTCGCTGGTATTAAGTTGCGAGTCCCACCCATAGTGTAAACTCAAAGCAATAGACAACTGCATTAAAAGAACTTTGTGTAAAGTAAACAATCCTTGCACCCGCGAGTACAAGCACCGTTGTTTTCCCCCTTGTGGCAACAACACATCCCCTAAACTCATGTTTCTGTCACTCAAGCTAGTCATCGAGGGGCATGAACCCACAATCGAGCATAACGTTCCCTCTTGGAGTCACTACCTACTACTTGGCCAAAGCAATAAATAGCAACGGAGAACATGCAAGAATTACTTAAGAACATAAATATAAAAGAGGTAAATCAAATATATTACTCAAACACAATCTGAACATAATCTCACAATCCATCGGATCCCAGCAAACTCAACATAGCAACAGCATAAGGATTACATACGTGCCTCGATCATGTAGGGCAGCTCACGAGGTCTAATTAGTGAAGCACGAGAAGGGGAAGAGAACATCATATAGCTATTGGTCATGGACCCATGGTCCAAGGGAGACTACTCACAACTCATCCGGGAGGCGTCCATGATGGTGGAGAGGCTCCCGGTGGTGATCCTCCCCTCCGGCAGGGTGCCGGGAAGAGTTCTCCTGGTGCTCCCGTGTTGGGGAACGTAGTATTTTAAAATTTTCCTACGATCACGCAAGATCTATCTACCAGATGCATAGCAACGAGAGGGAAGAGTGTGTCTACATACCCTCGTAGACCGGAAGCGGAAGCGTCAAGTGACGCGGTTGATGTAGTCGAACTTCTTCGTGATTCAACCGATCAAGCACCGAACGTACGGCACCTCCGCGTTCAGCACACGTTCAGCTTGATGACGTCCAACGAGCTCTTGATCCAGTTGAGCTTCACGGGAGAGTTTCGTCAGCACGACGGCGTGGTGACGGATATGATGTATTCACCGGCGCAGGGCTTCGCCTAAGCACCGCGACGGTATGACCGAGGTGTGTTTCTGTGGAGGGGGGCACCGCACACGGCTGGAACAATTCAACTTGTGTGTCCTTGGGTGCCCCCTGCCCCCGTATATAAAGGAGCAAGGGGGGAGGCCGGCCGGCCCTCCTATGGTGCGGCTAGGGTGCAATCCTACTAGGAATAGGATTGCAATCCTATTCCTAGTAGGAACTACCAAAGAAGGAAGAGAGGGAAAGGAAAAAGAGGGAGAGGTGGCGCCCCCCAATCCTAGTCCAACTAGGATCCCTAGGTGGGGCGCCGGCCAGCCTCTAAGGGCTGCCTCTCTCCTTTCCTTAAGGCCCACAATGGACCATCCCCCCTCGTAGGGGGTTCCGGTAACCCCCTCCGGCAATCCCGTTAAATCCGAAACTTTTCGGGAACACTTCCGGTGTCCGAATATAGTCGTCCAATATATCAATCTTTATGTCTCGGACATTCTGAGACTCCTCGTCATGTCCGTGATCTCATCCGGGACTCCGAACTACCTTCGGTACATCAAAACTCATAAACTCATAATACCGATCGTCATCAAACGTTAAGCGTGCGGACCCTACGGGTTCGAGAACTATGTAGACATGACCGAGACTCATCTCCGGTCAATAACCAATAGCGGAACCTGGATGTTCATATTGGCTCCTACATATTCTACGAAGATCTTTTATCGGTCAGAACCGCATAACAACATACATTGTTCCTTTTGTCATCAGTATGTTACTTGTCCGAGATTCGATCATCGGTATCTCCATACCTAGTTCAATCTCGTTACCGGCAAGTCTCTTTACTCGTTCCGTAACACATCATCTCATGACTAACTCATTATTCTTTTGCTTGCAAGGCTTATTGTGATGTGTGTTACCGAGAGGGCCCAGAGATACCACTCCGACACTCGGAGTGACAAATCCTAATCTTGATCTATGCCAACACCACGAATACTTTCGGAGACACCTGTAGAGTATCTTTATGATCACCCAGTTACGTTGTGACGTTTGATAGCACACAAGGTGTTCCTACGGTATTCGGGAGTTGCATAATCTCATAGTCATAGGAACATGTATAAGTCATGAAGAAAGCAATAGCAGTAAAACTAAACGATCATAGTGCTATGCTAACGGATGGGTCTTGTCCATCACATCATTCTCCTAATGATGTGATCCCGTTGATCAAATGACAACTCATGTCTATGGCTAGGAAACATAACCATCTTTGATCAATGAGCTAGTCTAGTAGAGGCATACTAGGGACATACTGTTTTGTCTATGTATCCACACATGTACTAAGTTTCCGGTTAATACAATTCTAGCATGAATAAAAGACATTTATCATGATATAAGGAAATACAAATAACATCTTTATTATTGCCTCTAGGGCATATTTCCTTCAGTCTCCCACTTGAACTAGAGTCAATAATCTAGATTACAAAGTGATGATCCTCACACCCATGGAGTCCTGGTGTTGATCATGTTTTGCCCGTGGAAGAGGCTTAGTCAATGGGTCTGCAACATTCAGATCCATATGTATTTTGCAAATCTCTATGTCTCCCTCCTTGACTAGATCGCGGATGGAATTGAAGCGTCTTTTGATGTGCTTTGTTCTCTTGTGAAACCTGGATTCCTTCGCCAAGGCTATTGCTCCAGTGTTGTCACAAAAGATTTTCATTGGACCCGATGCACTAGGTATTACACCTAGATCGGATATGAACTCCTTCATCCAGACTCCTTCATTTGCTGCTTCCGAAGCAGCTATGTATTTCGCTTCACACGTAGATCCCGCCACGACGCTCTGCTTGGAACTGCACCAACTGACAGCTCCACCGTTTAATAAAAATACATATCCGGTTTGTGACTTAGAGTCATCCGGATCAGTGTCAAAGCTAGAATCGACGTAACCGTTTACGACGAGCTCTTTGTCACCTCCATACACGAGAAACATATCCTTTGTCCTTTTCAGATACTTTAGGATGTTCTTGACCGCTGTCCAGTGATCCACTCCTGGATTACTTTGGTACCTCCCTGCTAGACTTATAGCAAGGCACACATCAGGTCTGGTACACAGCATTGCATACATGATAGATCCTATGGCTGAGGCATAGGGAATGACTATCATTTTCTCTCTATCTTCTGCAGTGGTCGGGCATTGAGTCTTACTCAACTTCATACCTTGTAATACAGGCAAGAACCCTTTCTTTGACTGATCCATTTTGAACTTCTTCAAAATCTTATCAAGGTATGTGCTTTGTGAAAGTCCAATTAAGCGTCTTGATCTATCTCTATAGATCTTGATGCCTAATATATAAGCAGCTTCACCGAGGTCTTTCATTGAAAAACTCTTATTCAAGTATCCTTTTATGCTATCCAGAAATTCTATATCATTTCCAATCAACAATATGTCATCCACATATAATATTAGAAATGCTACAGAGCTCCCACTCACTTTCTTGTAAATACAGGCTTCTCCAAAAGTCTGTATAAAACCATATGCTTTGATCACCTCATCAAAGCGTATATTTCAACTCCGAGATGCTTGCACCAGTCCATAGATGGATCGCTGGAGCTTGCATACTTTGTTAGCACCTTTTGGATCGACAAAACCTTCTGGTTGCATCATATACAACTCTTCTTTGAGATATCCATTCAGGAATGCAGTTTTGACATCCATTTGCCAGATTTCATAATCATAAAATGCGGCAATTGCTAACATGATTCGGACAGACTTAAGCATCGCTACTGGTGAGAAAGTCTCATCGTAGTCAACTCCTTGAACTTGTCGAAACCCTTTCGCAACAAGTCGAGCTTTGTAAACAGTAACATTACCGTCTGCGTCGGTCTTCCTCTTGAAGATCCATTTATTTTCGATGGCCTGCCGATCATCGGGCAAGTCAACCAAAGTCCACACTTTGTTCTCATACATGGATCCCATCTCAGATTTCATGGCCTCAAGCCATTTTGCGGAATCTGGGCTCATCATCGCTTCCTCATAGTTCGTAGGTTCATCATGGTCTAGTAACATGATTTCCAGAACTGGGTTGTCGTACCACTCTGGTGCGGAACGTACTCTGGTTGATCTACGACGTTCAGCAGAAACTTGATCCGAAGTTTCATGATCATCATCATTAACTTCCTCACTGATTGGTGTAGGAATCACTGGAACAATTTTCTGTGATGTACTACTTTCCAATCCGAGAGAAGGTACAATTACCTCATCAAGTTCTACTTTCCTCCCACTCACTTCTTTCGAGAGAAACTCCTTCTCTAGAAAGGATCCATTCTTAGCAACGAATATCTTGCCTTCGGATCTGTGATAGAAGGTGTACCCAACAGTCTCTTTTGGGTATCCTATGAAGACACATTTCTCCGACTTGGGTTCGAGCTTATCAGGTTGAAGCTTTTTCACATAAGCATCGCAGCCCCAAACTTTAAGAAACGACAACTTTGGTTTCTTGCCAAACCATAGTTCATAAGGTGTCGTATCAACGGATTTAGATGGTGCCCTATTTAACGTGAATGCAGCTGTCTCTAAAGCATAACCCCAAAACGATAGTGGTAAATCGGCAAGAGACATCATAGATCGTACCATATCCAATAAAGTATGGTTACGACGTTCGGACACACCATTACGCTGTGGTGTTCCGGGTGGCGTGAGTTGTGAAACTATTCCACATTGTTTCAAATGAAGACCAAACTCGTAACTCAAATATTCTCCTCCACGATCAGATCGTAGAAACTTTATTTTCTTGTTACGATGATTCTCTACTTCACTCTGAAATTCTATGAACTTTTCAAATGTTTCAGACTTGTGCTTCATTAAGTAGATATACCCATATCTGCTTAAATCATCAGTGAAGGTCAGAAAATAACGATACCCGCCGCGAGCTTCAACACTCATTGGCCCACATACATCAGTATGTATGATTTCCAACAAATCTGTTGCTCGCTCCATAGTTCCGGAGAACGGAGTTTTAGTCATCTTGCCCATGAGGCATGGTTCGCAAGCACCAAGTGATTCATAATCAAGTGATTCCAAAAGTCCATCACTATGGAGTTTCTTCATGCGTTTTACACCAATATGACCTAAACGGCAGTGCCACAAATAAGTTGCACTATCATTATTAACCTTGCATCTTTTGGTTTCAATATTATGAATATGTGTATCACTACAATCGAGATCCAATAAGAATAGACCACTCTTTAAGGGTGCATGCCCATAAAAGATATTATTCATAAAAATAGAACAACCATTATTCTCTGATTTAAATGAATAATCGTCTCGCAACAAACAAGATCCAGATATAATGTTCATGCTCAACGCTGGCACCAAATAACAATTATTTAGGTCTAAAACTAATCCCGGAGGTAGATGTAGAGGTAGCGTGCCGACGGTGATCACATCGACTTTGGAACCGTTTCCCACGCGCATCGTCACCTCGTCCTTAGCCAATCTTCGTTTAATCCGTAGTCCCTGTTTCGAGTTACAAATATTAGCAACCGAACCGGTATCAAATACCCAGGTACTACTACGAGCATTAGTAAGGTACACATCAATAACATGTATATCACATATACCTTTGTTCACCTTGCCATCCTTCTTATCCGCCAAATACTTGGGGCAGTTCCGCTTCCAGTGTCCAGTCCCCTTGCAGTAGAAGCACTCAGTTTCAGGCTTGGCTCCAGACTTGGGTTTCTTCGTGGAAGTAGCAACTGTCTTGCTATTCTTCTTGAAGTTCCCCTTCTTTCCCTTGCCCTTTTTCTTAAAACTAGTGGTCTTGTTAACCATCAACACTTGATGCTCCTTTTTGATTTCTACCTCCGCAGCCTTGAGCATAGCGAAGAGCTCGGGAATTGTCTTTTGCATCCCTTGCATATTATAGTTCATCACAAAGCCTTTATAGCTTGGTGGCAGTGATTGAAGAACTCTATCAATAACACTATCCTCGTCAACTTTGCAACCAAGTTGAGTCATATGATTGTAGTACCCAGACATTCTGAGCAAGTGTTCACTGATAGAACTATTCTCCTCCATCTTGCAGCTGTAGAACTTATTGGAAATCTCATATTTCTCAATCCGGGCATTTGCTTGAAATATTAACTTCAACTCCTGGAACATCTCATATGGTCCATGACGTTCAAAACGTCGTTGAAGTCCCGGTTCTAAGCCGTAAAGCATGGCACACTGAACTATCGTGTAGTCATCAGACCGCGATTGCCAGACGTTCAAAGCGTCTACATTAGCGGGAGGGGGCTTGTCACCTAGCGGTGCTTCAAGGACATAATTCTTCTGTGCAGCAATGAGGATAATCCTCAAGTTACGGACCCAGTCCGTGTAATTGCTACCATCATCTTTCAACTTAGCTTTCTCTAGGAATGCATTAAAATTCAATGGAACGGTAGCACGGGCCATTGATCTACAACAACATAGATATGCAAAAACTATCAGGACTAAGTTCATGATAAATTAAAGTTCAATTTAATCATATTAATTAAAGAACTCCCACTTAGATAGACATCCCTCTGGTCATCTAAATGATCACGTGATCCAAATCAACTAAACCATGTCCGATCATCACGTGAGATGGAGTAGTATCAATGGTGAACATCTTATGTTGATCATATCTACTATATGATTCACGCTCGACCTTTCGGTCTCCAGTGTTCCGAGGCCATATCTGCATATGCTAGGCTCGTCAAGTTTAACCCGAGTATTCTGCGTGTGCAAAACTGGCTTACACCCGTTGTATTTGAACGTAGAGCTTATCACACCCGATCATCACGTGGTGTCTCGGCACGACGAACTTTCGCAACGGTGCATACTCAGGGAGAACACTTATACCTTGAAATTTAGTAAGGGATCATCTTATAATGCTACCGTCGTTCTAAGCAAAATAAGAAGCATAATAAGATAAACATCACATGCAATCAAAATATGTGACATGATATGGCCATCATCATCTTGTGCTTTTGATCTCCATCTCCAAAGCACCGTCATGATCACCTTCATCACCGGCGCGACACCTTGATCTCCATCGTAGTATCGCTGTTGTCTCGCCAACTATTGCTTCTACGACTATCGCTACCGCTTAGTGATAAAGTAAAGCAATTACATGGCGATTGCATTTCATACAATAAAGCGACAACCATATGGCTCCTGCCAGTTGCCGATAACTTTACAAAACATGATCATCTCATACAAAACCGTATAACTCATCATGTCTTGACCATATCACATCACAACATGCCCTGCAAAAACAAGTTTGACGTCCTCTACTTTGTTGTTGCATGTTTTACGTGGCTGCTACGGGCTTAGCAAGAACCGTTCTTACCTACGCATACAAAACCACAACGATGTTTCGTCAAGTATGTGCTGTTTTAACCTTCACAAGGACCGGGCGTAACCACGCTTGATTCAGCTAAAGTGAGAGAGACAGACACCCGCCAGTCACCTTTAAGCAATGAGTGCTCGTAACGGTGAAACCAGTCTCGCGTAAGCGTACGTGTAATGTCGGTCCGGGCCGCTTCATCTCACAATACCGCCGAAGCAAAGTATGACATGCTGGTAAGCAGTATGACTAGTATCGCCCACAACTCATTGTGTTCTACTCGTGCATATCATCTACGCATAGACATGGCTCATGATGCCACTGTTGGGGAACGTAGTATTTTAAAATTTTCCTACGATCACACAAGATCTATCTACCAGATGCATAGCAACGAGAGGGAAGAGTGTGTCTACGTACCCTCGTAGACCGGAAGCGGAAGCGTCAAGTGATGCGGTTGATGTAGTCGAACTTCTTCGCGATTCAACCAATCAAGCACCGAACGTACGGCACCTCCGCGTTCAGCACACGTTCAGCTTGATGACGTCCCACGAGCTCTTGATCCAGTTGAGCTTCACGGGAGAGTTTCGTGAGCACGACGGCGTGGTGACAGATATGATGTATTCACCGGCGCAGGGCTTCGCCTAAGCACCGCGACGGTATGACCGAGGTGTGTTTCTGTGGAGGGGGGCACCGCACACGGCTGGAACAATTCAACTTGTGTGTCCTTGGGTGCCCCCCTGCCCCCGTATATAAAGGAGCAAGGGGGGAGGCCGGCCGGCCCTCCTATGGTGCGGCTAGGGTGCAATCCTACTAGGAATAGGATTGCAATCCTATTCCTAGTAGGAACTACCAAAGAAGGAAGAGAGCGAAAGGAAAAAGAGGGAGAGGTGGCGCCCCCCAATCCTAGTCCAACTAGGATCCCTAGGTGGGGCGCCGGCCAGCCTCTAAGGGCTGCCTCTCTCCTTTCCTTAAGGCCCACTATGGACCATCCCCCCTCGTAGGGGGTTCCGGTAACCCCCTCCGGCAATCCCGTTAAATCCGAAACTATTCCGGAACACTTCTGGTGTCCGAATATAGTCATCCAATATATCAATCTCTATGTCTCGGACATTCCGAGACTCCTCGTCATGTCCGTGATCTCATCCGGGACTCCGAACTACCTTCGGTACATCAGAACTCATAAACTCATAATACCGATCGTCATCAAACGTTAAGCGTGCGGACCCTACGGGTTCGAGAACTATGTAGACATGACCGAGACTCATCTCCGGTCAATAACCAATAGCGGAACCTGGATGTTCATATTGGCTCCTACATATTCTACGAAGATCTTTTATCGGTCAGAACCGCATAACAACATACGTTGTTCCTTTTGTCATCGGTATGTTACTTGTCCGAGATTCGATCGTCGGTATCTCCATACCTAGTTCAATCTCGTTACCGGCAAGTCTCTTTACTCGTTCCGTAACACATC
The DNA here is from genome assembly GCA_902687465.1 of Secale cereale. Lineage (NCBI taxonomy): Eukaryota > Viridiplantae > Streptophyta > Magnoliopsida > Poales > Poaceae > Secale > Secale cereale. Next base: position 620,084,761 of record LR738709.1, on the reverse strand, counting down.
ATCTCGTGACTAACTCATTAGTCTTTTGCTTGCAAGGCTTATTGTGATGTGTGTTACCGAGAGGGCCCAGAGATACCTCTCCGACACTCGGAGTGACAAATCCTAATCTTGATCTATGCCAACACCACGAATACTTTTGGAGACACCTGTAGAGTATCTTTATGATCACCCAGTTACGTTGTGACGTTTGATAGCACACAAGGTGTTCCTACGGTATTCGGGAGTTGCATAATCTCGTAGTCATAGGAACATGTATAAGTCATGAAGAAAGCAATAGCAGTAAAACTAAACGATCATAGTGCTATGCTAACGGATGGGTCTTGTCCATCACATCATTCTCCTAATGATGTGATCCCGTTGATCAAATGACAACTCATGTCTATGGCTAGGAAACATAACCATCTTTGATCAATGAGCTAGTCTAGTAGAGGCATACTAGGGACATACTGTTTTGTCTATGTATCCACACATGTACTAAGTTTCCGGTTAATACAATTCTAGCATGAATAAAAGACATTTATCATGATATAAGGAAATACAAATAACATATTTATTATTGCCTCTAGGGAATATTTCCTTCATCCCGATCTTGGAAGCGCAGCGGCGGCGGAACAGAGATGAGATCGCGAAAAAGGGTTCCGTCCTCGAGGGTTTCGGGACGCGTGTTAAATATATGCCAAAGGGGGGCATCAGCGGAGGCCTGGGGGGCCCAGGCGCCCCCCCGGCGTGGCCAGGAGGGGGGCCGCGCCACCAGGGCGCCTGGAGCCCTGGTGGCCCCCCTCCAGCCCTACTTCGGCCGTGTGGAAGCTTCCGGAATGCTGATTTTTTATATAATTTTTCCGGGATTTTTCTGGCAGTTTACGTGACGGGAAAACCTGAAATACAAAAACAGTAGAAAACAGAAACTGGCACTGGGGTGCACTGAGTTAATAGGTTAGTCCAAATATGATCAAAAGTGTATGGAAGTGTATAAATATCATAGCAATATCACACAAAAGAGGCATGGAGCAAGCAGAAATTATAGATACGTTTTGGACGTATCAGGGGCTGCCCCTTTCGCCCTACCAAGTTATTGTCTTTTCACGTACCCTTAAATTTCTCAAAAACCCCACCGCCGGGTTGACCCGCTCAACCCGTGGACTCGGGGGCTGGCCGGCTTGGCCACCACCCGTCATCCCCCTTAGCGCGTCCCGGCGTGCCCAGGCCCTTCACTTTGCCCAGTGCCACAATCCGGCTTCGGCTGTCGGCCAGCAAAAATCAGGGGCCAAAGCACCTGCTTGCCACAATTACTAAGTGTGTGTTCGTCGGATAGGCCATCCCGGCCCCGCCACATTAACTTGCTACATGACTGGCTACTCGCCACCCTGCCCCGCCGACTGCCGCCAGCCAGCCTAGTTGGTGTTTCGCTTACGCTCAATGTTTAAAGGACCTAAGTACTACGCGCTTCTCCCAAAGGTCGAACCCCTTTCCACAGACCGGAACCCAGTTGTCTGGGTTGCGGGGGGGACCCGAAGGGGACGCAAGTAAGGAAAAAGGTTCGAAAAACAAAGGGTGGAAGCGCAAGCACCCACAAAAGTATTTACATCAATAGGCCTAAGGCCGGAGTTCATTACATTCACCAGAACGCCCCAGTGGGTGGGTGGATCTGTTGCTTAACAAAAAATACAATGAAAGATAAACAGGGTGGCTTCAAGCGGTCCCCATGCCAGGCCGTACCGATGACGAGGTGCTGGCGGCTACAGTGCGGGCCGAATTGCCGGTGTCCTCCAACCCGACATCATCGTCTGCGTAGATGCCCGTCTCGCCAGAGCTACACATCGGATCGTCCAGCAGCAGGCCGAAGTCGTCGGGCGGCACGACTCCGCCGTCCTCCGTCCGCTCCGGATGGAACTCATCATGCGCCGCGAACCCGGCCACACAACTGGCTAGGGCGGCGATGTCGTCGGCCTTCGCCTGCAGATGCCGCTTCGCGTCGGTCGCTGGCCCATCAGCTTGTCCAAGTCCAGGTCCGGGTACCAGGACATGGTGAACCACAGCGCCATTTCCGCACCAATGCGGGACATGGAGACGCGCCACACGTGAAGAAGCTCTGGCCCAACCTCTAGCCACCGCGCCATCTGGGACAAGCTGCCAGGCACGACAGCGTCGGGCCAAAGGGCCACCATCATCCCTGTGCCAGCTTCGGTGACCCGCTCCATCTGCTCGCCCAAGACTTGGAGTCGGGCATGGGTGGCGCCCATGATCTCGGAGAAGCTCCAAGGCACGCTGAGATCAAGCTCAGCATTGGGGTCCGCCGACGTCCGCGGAACGCGGATGGCCCCCTCCGTTGTCTTCTGCGTATCCTTGAAGTGGCCTGCGAAGCAAAAAGAATAAGACGATCAGTAACGAGAAAATTGAAGACGGCTTCTCAGCCCGGCGAAACCACAAAGAAGCACATACTCGCGAGAGCTATGTCCAGGTGCTGCACTTCAAGCAACATACCGTGCCGCGCCAAGTCCCCAGCACGGTCGCGCATCTCCAACGCCTTCTCCAGCTTTGGCGGCCTTATCCACGGCCTCCTTCAGCTCGGCGTCCTTAGCGGCCGCTACCTTCTCAAGCTCCCCCTTGAGGCGGAGGAGCTCACCTGGTGGGCTTCCGCCTTCAGGAGATCGACCTTGGCGTGCAGATGACCCTTGTCATCGACCATCCGATCGCACTGCTCGCTGACCTTGACAAGCGACTTTCGGGCCTCCGCCGTTAGGCGCTCCACGTCGGCCTCCAGCCGGCTATTGTCGTCGGCCAGCTGGTTACGCCGCTGGATGGCCTCGGCAAACGCCTATTGGGCCTCCGCCGCCTTGACGGTCTCCATCTTCAGCCTCGCCACCTCGGCTGCAGCGGCCACGCGAGCAAGCAATCAGAGTCAAGATAGAAGAAAAGAGAAATAATGTTTGTCAAGATTCGACCCAACTGCTATGAAGTTGGACCGAATCTCGGGGGCTCCCGTCTTGGCGGCAAGTTGCGCCGTGACCTCTTGGTGCTTCTCCAGGAGCCGGTTGTAGACGCCAACCCGGTAAGTGTCCAGTTGTTGTGAAGGAACAAGTGTCAACACAAGACGAAGCATTTTGAAGACTCGACCCAAATACTACGAAGTTGGCCCGGGTCTCGGGAGCTACACCCAGTGGGTGCGCTAGCGCGCCCCCTTGTTCAGTTGCAAGAAAGGAAAATTTCAGAGAAAGAAAAACTTACGCGCACAGCGCTCTCCAGCTCCCGCCCCCGCTCGGATTAGGCCTGCGCAAAGGTCTGAACCCTGGCCGTGCGCCTTTGAAGGCGCTGGATCACGGCCGCCATGGCGGCCTTCTCCTGCGTCATGGGCCCACAGACGGGTGGGTCAGCCCCGGCCTGGGCCTGCCACGCCACCGCGGCCTGACAACCGCCCGGCACCACCAACGGCAGCTGCCTCACTGCCAGGGCGTGCTCGCCGCTCGCCGTGCCACCCGCGGCCATGGTCCCCTCTGCTTCGGTACCGATGGCAGCGCCCCATCCACCGCCGTCTGCAGTGCCTCGTCCGAGGCCGCCTCCGGCGTCGCCTCCGGAGCAGCCCCGTCTCGGCCCTCCTCCTCTTCCACCCGGTTATCCGCCCCGGTCTGCGGTGGGGTGTCGTCACCCACCATCACGACCTCTTGGTCGGCCATGTCCACGCCCACCCGGCTAACCATGCCCCCACTCCTCCACCGTCGGTGGCACGCCGGCCATCGTGTCCCCCGGCACCTGCGGCCATGCTGGCCAGGCCCGGTCCTCCTCCTCCATCTCCTAGAGGGCCTTGTTCCGGTCCCTCTAGCCGCAGCTCTCCGCATTCTGCGAATCCAGGCCAAGATCCTCCGCGGTCGGGTCCTTGGGCGGATCGATGGCGCTCCTCCGGGACCTCCGGAACGCGAAGTTGCCCCCGGACACAACCTTCGTCGCCGCCAACGCCAGCTGCAGCGGCGGCCTAGAGCAAGAAGCAAGCTAAGAAACAGAAAAGGCATCATTTGTCAGCTCACCAAAGGCGGCAGAAAGACTTACCAAATCACCATCGGGACGGTCGGCCTTGCGGCCTCTTCTTGGCGGCTGGCTTGCTGCCTGCGGCCGGCTCCGCCGCGCGCTTTGCGGATGGCAGGCTCTCCACTACGTCCTCCTTCTTGTGTGGCCGGCTGGCCGTGCAGGACGCCGTCTTCCGCAGCCACCTTGGGGGGTCAACGGTGCCGTCTCCTCCCCTCTCGGGTGCTCCGCCAACAGTCGGCGTCGAGACCTCCACGACGTCGTCATCCGACCAATCCCGGATGGGGTCATGGCGCGGAGACCTCGCCGCATGGCGCGCGTCGCCGGCCGCGCTGCTGGCCAACGCCGGGTGCTGAGCGGCCTGGGCCACCGCCTCCAAGCGGGCGTCGCAATGCCCGTGATCTGTGATCCCGTCCGGTCAAGCATCAGGGCGGAGGAAGAAAAGTTAAAACAAAAGCAAGAGAAGAAAACTGACCATTGGAGCTAGGTACCATGCGTTGTAGGGCACCTTGCCGAAGTCCCAATCCTCGCCCAGGTTTGCCTTGGAGATAGCGTTGACACGCACGGCCACCTACAGCGCGTCCAACCTTTCGGCCAACATCCGGGTAGGATCCCGGCGGTCCCCCATCAGGTCGATGATATGGGCCCGACGCTGCAGCGGCAAGATGCGGCACGCGATGAAGGTGGAGAGGAGGTCCATCCCCTTAAGCCCCTCCTACGCCGTCATCACCCGGATCCGGTCCTACAGGTTCACCAGGCCCTGCGGCGGGTTCTTGATCGTGTGCCCCCAGTTCATCTTGGCCGCAGGTCGGTCGTTGACGAAGGGGAGGAAGTTAATGGCGTCGGGCCTCCCGCCGACGTTCTACACATAGAAGAAGAATTGCTGCCAATTCTTGGCAGAATCTTCCAAAGGCATCTTGGGGAACCCGGCATTGGTCCGGATCGAAACCACGGCGACCCCCAGTCCGCCATGGATCCAGCCCCTGGCCCCTACTTCTTGAGGAAGAAGAGGAGGTTCTAGAAATCCAGATCCGACTCCACCCCCAAATATCCCTTGCAGAGGGTGACGAAACCGGTGAGCTGCACCATGCTACTTCTCGAGCTTGTGTTGTATTCCCTCGAAGAGAAAAGGGAGATGAAGCACGGTAGCGTAAGTATTTCCCTCAGTTTTTGAGAACCAAGGTATCAATCCAGTAGGAGACCACGCGCGAGTCCCTCGCACCTGCACAAACAAATAAGAACTTCGCAGCCAACGCGATAAGGGGTTGTCAATCCCTTTACGGTCACTTACAAAAGTGAGATCTGATAGAGATGATAGTTTATATTTTTGGTATTTTTGTTTATAAGAACAGAAAATAAAAGCGATAAAAGTAAAGTAGATGTAGATTGATATGTTGAGAATAGACCCGGGGGCCATAGTGTTCTCTAGTGGCTTCTCTCATCATAGCGATATTCTACGGCAGGTAAACAAATTACTGTCGAGCAATTGATAGAAAAGCGAATAATAATGAGACTATCTAGGCATGATCATTGTATGTAGGCATCACGTCCGAGACAAGTAGGGTTGAGGGTTGCTGCCCCTACTGTCACTGGGAAAGGACACCGCAAGATTGTACCCAAAGCCAAGCACTTCTCCCATTGCAAGAACTATAGATCTAGTAGGCCAAACCAAACCAATAATTCGAAGAGACTTGCAAGGATATTATGAGCACACATAAAAAGTTCAGAGAAGAACCAAATAGTTCTCATAGATAATCTAGATCATAACCCCACAATTCATCGCATCTCGACAACCACACCACAAAAAGAGATTACATCGAATAGATCTCCTCGAAGACCGAGGAGAACTTTGTATTGAGATCCAGAGAGAGAGAAGAAGCCATCTAGATACTAGCTATGGACCCGAAGGTGTGTGGTAAACTACTCACAACTCATGGTGAGGGCGATGATGATGATGAAGAAGAACTCCGTGATGGATCCCCCTCCGGTGGAGCTCCGGAACAGGCTCCAAGATGGGATCTCACGGGAACAGAAGGTTACGGTGGTGGAATTAGGGTTCTCTCTCTGTTATCAATGGTTTCGGGGTACGTAGACTTATATAGGAGGAAGGAGGACACCGGGGGGTGCTCGAGGGGGCCATGAGGCAGGGGGCGCGCCCCCCACCCTCTTGGACACCTCGAGGCTCCCCTGGCGTGGTTCTCAAGTCCCGTGTGCGTGATATTCTCCAAAAATATCTCTCGCAAAGGTTTCATTCCGTTTGGACTCCGTTTGATATTCCTCTTCTGCAAAACCCTGAAATAGGCAAAAAAACAGCAATCTGGACTAGGCCTTTGGGTTAGTAGGTAGTCCCAAAAATGATATAAAAGTGTATGATAAAGCCCATTAAACATTCAAGACTTCATAAATAATAACATGGAACAATCAAAAATTATAGATACGTTGGAGACGTATCAACCATCTCCAAGCTTAATTCCTGCTCGTCCACGAGTAGGTAAATGATAAAGAAAGATTTTTTTATGTGGAATGCTAACCAATATAGTTTCTCAATGTAATTCTCTTAATTGTGACATGAATGTTTAGATCTGAAAGATTCAAGGTAAAAGTCTATATTGACATAAGAAATAATAATACTTCAAGCATACTAACAAAGAAATCATGTCTTCTCAAAATACTATGGCTAAACAAAGTTATCCCTACAAAATCATATAGTCTGCTATGCTCCCTCTTCATCACACAAAATATTCAAATCATGCACAACACTGATTTCAGCCAAGCACTTGTTTTCATACTCTATCTTTTCAAACCTTTCAACTTTCACGCAATACATGAGCGTCAGCCATGGACATAGCACTAGGGGTGGAATAGAAGTGGTTGTGGAGAAGACAAAAAGGAGGAAGATAGTCTCACATCAACTAGGCGTATCAACGGGCTATGGAGATGCCCATCAATAGATATCAATGTGGAGATGCCCATCAATAGACAAAAAGTATGTATGAAAGCTCAACAAAAGAAACTAGTGGGTGTGCATCCAACTTGCTTGCTCACGAAGACCTAGGGCATTTGAGGAAGCCCGTCGTTGGAATATACAAGCCAATTTCTATAATGAAAATTACCACTAGTATATGAAAGTGACTAAACATGAGATTCTCTATCATGAAGAACATGGTGCTAGTTTGAAGCACAAGTGTGGAAAAAGATAGTAGCAATTGTCCCTTCTCTCTTTTCTCTCATTCTTTTGGATGGGCTTTCTCCTTCTTCTTTTTTAGCCCCTCTCTATTTTTTTGGGTCATCCTCTTTTTTTATTGGCCTTTCCTCGCATGGGACAATGCTCTAATAATGATGATCCTCACACTTTTATTACAACTCGATACGACAACAAGTATGACTCTACATGAATGCCTCCGGCGGTGTACCGGGATGTGCAATGAATCAAGAGTGACATGTATGAAAAATTATGCATGGTGGCTTTGCCACAAATACGATGTCAACTACATGATCATGCATGGCAATATGACAATATGATGCGTGTCATATGAACGGAATGGTGGAAAGTTGCATGGCAATATATCTCGGAATGGCTATGGAAATGCCATGATAGGTAGGTATGGTGGCTGTTTTGAGGAATAATATGGTGGCTGTTTTGAGGAAGGATATATAGTGGGTTTATGGCAGCGGCGAAAGTTGCGCGGTACAAGAGAGGCTAGCAATGGTGAAAGGGTGAGAGTGTGTATAATCCATGGACTCAACATTAATCATAAGAACTCAAATACTTATTGCAAAAATCTATGAGTCATCAAAACAAAGCAGTCAACGCATGCTCCTAGGGGGGAGGTTGGTAGGAGTTAACCATCGCGCGCCCCCGACCTCCACACAAATGTTGGCACTCTACAAATACCTCATGCTCTAACTTCGTCACATAGCGGTTCACCATACGTGCATGATACGGGAATCACTAACCTTAACACAAGTATTTCTCAATTTCATAATAACTCCACTAGCATGACTCTGATATCACTATCCTCATATCTCAAAACAATTATCAAGCATCCAACATCTCATCATATTCAATGCACTTAGTGTGAGATTTTTTACTATATTGACATTGGATGTCTATCATGTGAAGACTAGTTTTATTAGCCTAAACACATTACCATGATGTTTTAATAGACTCTCAAATAGATATAAGTGAAGCATAAGAGTTCAACAATTTCTACAAAATATTACCACCATCGTGCTCTAAAAGATGTAAGTGAAGCACTAGCGCAACAACTATTCAACTCAAAAGATATAAGTGAAGCACATAGAGTGTTCTAACAATTCCTAGGCCATATTTAACTCTCTCAAATAGGTGTGTCCAGCAAGCATTATTGTGACAAACTAACAAGCAAAGACTCAAATTATACAAAACGCTCCAAGCAAAACACATATCATGTGGTGAATAAAAATATAGCTCCAAGTATAGTTACCGATGGATGAAGACGAAAGAGGGGATGCCTTCCCGGGGCATCCCCAAGCTTAAGCTTTTGATTATCCTTGAATTCCTTGGGGTGCCATGGGCATCCCCAAGCTTAGGCCTTTGCTACTCTTTGTTCCATAGTCCATCAAAGCAATACTCAAAACTTGAAAACTTCACAACACAAAACTTAGACAAAAATTCTCGTGAGCTCCGTTAGTATAAGAAAGCAAACCACTACTCAAAGGTACTGCAATGAATTCATTCTTTGTTTATATTGGTGTTAAACCTACTGTATTCCAACTTCTCTATGGTTCATACCTCCAAATATTACTCATAGATGCACTGAAATAAGCAAACAACACACGAAAAACAGAATCTGTCAAAAACAGAACAGTCTATAGTAATCTGCAGGTTTCGCATACTTCTGTAACTCCAAAAAATTCAAACTAAATTGGTAAATGTGAGGCATTTGTCTATTAATCATTTGCAAAAAAATCAACTAAATAGCACGCTCCAGTAAAATTTGACGACCATTCTAGTGAGCGCTAACGATTCTGTTTTTCACAGCAAGATCACGTAAACTTCACACGCATCTTCCCAAAGGTTTTACTTGGCACAAACACTAAACAAAACATGAAACCACATCTAATCAGAGGCTAGATGCAATATTTATTCCCTAACAGCAACAAAAACAAAAATATAAAATTGGGTTGGCTCCCAAGAAGCGCTATCGTTTTACTTCCCTAGCTAGGCACGATACAAGATAAATCTAGGTATTGCCATCTTTGGAAGGCAATCCATAAGTGGCTCTCATGATAGATTCATATGGTAATTTGATTTTATTTCTTGGAAAGTGTTCCATGCCTTTCCTTAACGGAACTTGGAATCTAATATTTCCTTCCTTCATTTCAACAATTGCACCAATCGTTCTAAGGAAAGGTCTACCAAGAATAATAGGACATGAAGGATTGCAATCTATATCAAGAACAATGAAATCCACGGGCACATAATTCCTATTGGCAACAATAAGAACATCATTAATCCTTCCCATAGGTTTCTTAATAGTGGAATCCACAAGATGCAAATTTAAAGAACAATCATCAAGCTCATGGAAACCTAGCAAATCACACAAAGTTTTTGGGATAGTGGAGACACTAGCACCCAAATCACACAAAGCATAGCATTCATGATCTTTTATTTTTATTTTAATAGTAGGTTCCCACTCATCATAAAGCTTTCTAGGGATAGAAACTTCTAACTCAAGTTTTTGTTCATAAGATTGCATGAAAGCATCAACTATGTGTTTGGTGAAAGCTTTATTTTGACTATAAACATGCGGAGAATTTAGTACTGATTGCAACAAGGAAATACAATTAATCAAAGAGAAATTGTCATAACTGAATCCCTTGAAATCCAAAGTAGTGGGTTCATCACTATGAAAAGTTTTAATCTCTTCACTCCCACTTTTAGCAATTTTAGCATCAAGATCTAAAAACTCCGAATCACTGGGACACTTTAAAGCAGAATCATCTCCAATCCTATCTTCATCAAAATTTATACTAGAAAACAAGGATCTAATAGGAGACACATCAATAACTTTCAGATCTTCATATTTATTTTCATGATAACTAGAAGAACATGCTTTAATATAATCCTTTCTTTTAGCGCGCATCCTAGCGGTTCTTTCTTTGCATTCATCAATGGAAATTCTCATGGATTTGAGAGACTCATTGATATCATGCTTAGGTGGGATAGATCTAAGTTTCAAAGAATCAACATCAAGAGTAATTCTATCCACACTTCTAGCCAATTCATCAATCTTAAGCAATTTCTCTTCAAGCATAGCATTGAAATTCTTTTGCGAGATCATAAACTCCTTAACACTAGTTTAAAATTCAAAAGGCATCTTTCCATAAGAGTTGTTGTAGGAAAATTACCATAATTATTAGAGGAATTACTAGGAAAAGGCCTAGGATTAAAATTACCTCTATAAGCATTGTTACCAAAATTATTCCTACCAACAAAATTCACATCCAAAGATTCATTGTTATTTTCAATCAAAGTGGACAAAGGCATATCATTAGGATCAGAAGAAGCACTCTTAGCAGCAAACAATTTCATAAGTTCATCCATCTTCCCACTCAAAACACTAATTTCTTCTATAGCATGCACTTTTTACTAGTAGATCTTTCGGTGTGCCATTGAGAATAATTAACAATAATATTATCTAGGAGTTTGGTAGCTTCTCCTAAGGTAGTTTCCATGAAAGTGCCTCCTGCGGCTGAATCTAAAAGATTTCTAGAAGCAAAATTCAAGCCACATAAAAGTTCTGAATAATCATCCATAGATTCAAACCATGTGTAGGGCAATTACGTATCATCAATTTCATTCTCTCCCAAGCTTGTGCAACATGCTCATGATCTAGTTGCTTAAAATTCATAATATTGTTTCTAAGAGAGATGATCTTAGCAGGAGGGAAATACTTAGAGATAAAAGCATTTTTGCACTTATTCCACAAATCAATACTATTTCTAGGCAAAGAGGAAAACCAAGTTTTAGCACGATCTCTAAGTGAAAACGGAAATAACTTCAATTTAACAATATCGTTATCCGTATCCCTTTTCTTTTGTATATCACACAAATCAACAAAGTTGTTTAGATGGGTAGCGGCATCTTCACTAGGAAGGCCGGAGAATTGATCTTTCATGACAAGATTCAACAAAGCAGCATTGATCTCACAAGATTCAGCGTCGGTAATAGGAGCAATCGGAATGCTAATAAAATCATTGTTGTTGGTATTGGAGAAGTCACACAATTTGGTATTGTTCTGAGCCATAGTGACAAGCAAGCAATCCAACACACACAAGCAAACAAGAAGCAAGCAAACGATAAACACACAGCGGAAGAAGGGTAAATAAAACGGCAAAGGTGAAGTGGGGGAGAGGAAAATGAGAGACAAATAAATGTAATGCAAAGGATAAGGGTTTGTGATAGGTACTTGGTATATGACTTTTGCGTAAGCCTCCCCGGCAACGGCGCCAGAAATTCTTCTTGCTACTTCTCGAGCTTGCGTTGTATTCCCTCGAAGAGGAAAGGGAGATGCAGCACAGTAGCATAAGTATTTCCCTCAGTTTTTGAGAACCAAGGTATCAATCCAGTAGGAGACCACGCGCGAGTCCCTCGCACCTGCACAAACAAATAAGAACTTCGCAGCCAACGTGATAAGGGGTTGTCAATCCCTTTACGGTCACTTACGAAAGTGAGATCTGATAGAGATGATAGTTTATATTTTTGGTATTTTTGTTTATAAGAACAGAAAATAAAAACGATAAAATTAAAGTAGATGTAGATTGATATGTTGAGAATAGACCCGGGGGCCATAATGTTCTCTAGTGGCTTCTCTCATGATAGCGATATTCTACGGCGGGTAAACAAATTACTGTTGAGCAATTGATAGAAAAGCGAATAATTATGAGACTATCTAGGCATGATCATTGTATATAGGCATCACGTCCGAGACAAGTAGACCGACTCCTGCCTGCATCTACTACTATTAATCCACACATCGACCGCTATCCAGCATGCATCTAGTGTATTGAGTTCATAAGAACAGAGTAACGCTTAAGCAAGATGACATGATGTAGAGGGATAAACTCAAGCAATATGATATAAACCCCATCTTTTTATCCTCGATGACAACAATACAATACGTGCCTTGCTGCCCCTACTGTCACTGGGAAAGGACACCGCAAGATTGAACCCAAAGCCAAGCACTTCTCCCATTGCAAGAACTATATATCTAGTAGGCCAAACCAAACCAATAATTCGAAGAGACTTGCAAGGATATTATGAGCACACATAAAAAGTTCAGACCAAAACCAAATATTTCTCATAGATAATCTTGATCACAAACTCACAATTCATCGGATCTAGACAAACACACCGCAAAAAGAGATTACATCGAATATACCTCCTCGAAGACCGAGGAGAACTTTGTATTGAGATCCAGAGAGAGAAGAAGCCATCGAGATACTAGCTATGGACCCGAAGGTCTGTGGTAAACTACTCATAACTCATGGTGAGGGCGATGATGATGGTGATGAAGAACTCCGTCATGGATCCCCCTCCGATGGAGCTCTGGAATAGGCTCCAAGATGGGATCTCATGGGAACAGAAGGTTACAGCGGTGGAATTAGGGTTTTCTCTCTGTTATCGATGGTTTCGGGGTACGTAGACTTATATAGGAGGAAGGAGGACATCGGGGGGGGTGCTCCAGGGGCCCACGAGGCAGGGGCGCGCCCTGGGAAGGGGGGCGTGCCCCCCGCCCTCGTGGACACCCCGAGGCTCCCCTGACGTGGTTCTCAAGTCCCCTGTGCGTGATTTTCTCCAAAAATATATCTCGCGAAGGTTTCATTCCGTTTGGACTCCGTTTGATATTCCTTTTCTGCAAAACCCTGAAACAGGCAAAAAACAGCAATCTGGACTGGGCCTTTGGGTTAGTAGGTTAGTCCCAAAAATGATATAAAAGTGTATGATAAAGCCCATTAAACATCCAAGACTTCATAAATAATAGGATGGAACAATCAAAAATTATAGATACGTTGGAGACGTATCACACCACGGCGTTCGCGCCCAGATGGTGCGGCTACAGGCCGAAGAAGGAAAGAAAGGCGCGGAAGAAATTGATCGCGGGGAGGCCGAACCCGCGGCGGACATGGCTGAGGAAGACAACACGCTCGCCATCCCGCAGCGCCGGCAAGCGCTCTGCCCCCGGCGCGCATGCGGCTACGTCCTCCGCCGGCGGCAACCGACAGGTCTCGTGGAGTTATTGGATGTCGGCATCCGTGACCTCCGATCCCTCCCAGGAGCCACCCAACTCCAGGGCGCGACAAGGAAGAACGACGTGTCGGGCTGGCACGACTGTCGCTCGTGTGGTGTGGTGATGGTGTGCTGCCTAGAGCAAGCTATGCGCGGCGGCGTGCGGCAAGCTCCGGGCAGGGCGAGAAGAAGGAGAAGGAAGCCAGGGAAGGGCGCGTGCGATGAGTATTTACCGCCGCTCCCTCCAAATTTATAATCGCGGGGCCGACATGTGGGAGTTGGATCATTTGCGCAAACCTCCCCCACTCCCCCGTCGCGAGTGGGCACGATTTATGTGCCCATTAACTTCCCCGAGAAGGGCAACTGACCATGATTGCCGCAATAAATCCCCACGCTCGTGCCGAGGGCGCGGCGTGGCGGGCCCCCACCCCGCCGTAACATCCCGTCACGTGCATGGCCTGTCAGACGTCGTCAGTGGCTGCACGCCATGTGGCGCGCGCGCCGAAATCGAGGAGGCGCGATTCCTCCTCTTCAAGATACGGCGGATCTTCCAGTTCCCGCCCACGGTGGAGTACCGCGTTTCATCTTCCGAGACGGCCGTGAACAGGTAGCGCCGCCAGCCCCGGCGGCCACAAGCCTCCAACAAAAATTGCTGCCTTCTCGGGGGGATGAAGCTACGAATGCCCCCCTACTCGAAGTCGGCGAGCCTTCATAGCTTCGGAGACTACTGTCGGGGGGATGAGCCCCGGGCGGGCAATAGAGCCCAGATCTTTTTCAAAACAACGGGGCCGGCTTCGCCCCTCAAGTCGGCTTACTCTAAGCCGGGTTCTGCAACCCGTCCAAGACCGCAACCCGACCAAGACTCCAACCCAGCGACAAGTCATTGTCCGTCCACTCCAAGGGTACGACAAGGCGGACCCCCACGACGGACCGCGCGTAGCTATAGTGCCCCACCTACTCCCGCCGACCAGGCGCAATGATGGCTATGGTGTGCATCCATCCCGTCAGCGGGTACAGATGGGGACGGGGCATCCCGGCACTGTAGCTGACTAGGCTTGCCCACTCCGCGGCGTATGGCACTCCGAGGCACAGTGTTTCCCGGAGAACCCGATGTACCCTCGTACTCGGCAGTCCTAGGCGCCGGCTTCCAGTCACTGGCAACCCGGCCCCACGGCCTTGTAGCTTTACCATTGTACCCCTGGGGGGTTGACCTATAAAACCCCCCAGGACCCCTCCATGTAGAGGGGTGACTCTCATTAGAACACACACGCATACTGAGCCATCGAAGAAGGAGTGGCCTAAGCCTTGGCATGTCTTCCTTCCTCCTCCAAACAGCTCTAGGAGCAACTCGGTACTCCTATGTGTACTCATACATAAAATACTCGGCGGGACTAGGGGTGTTATCTCTCCGGAGAGCCCCAAACCTGGGTATGTCTTGCGCCCCACGCTCTCTCATGCCAACCTCGCTTCTGGAGCCCATTGGTGCCCTCGAGGCTTCCCCTATCTTTAGCAATCCCTTGGCATCTGTCGTGCGCCCATCACGACAAGAGCCCTTGAGGTGGCCAATGATTGCAAAACTAAAAGATAAGATTGAAGTTACACATGTCAAACTCCTTGAGGACTTTAAGCACCTCGAAATTGGCTCAAGGGTCATTAATGGTGACCTCATCAAACTCACCGAGTCTCATGCTCAACTTAAAGCTTCTTATTCAAAAGAGCTGGCCAAGTTGCCTTATCCTCTTGTTGTTAATGATGATGCTTGTGCTACTAACTCTATTTCTGGTGAAACATCCATTTTGAAGGAGAATGTTGAGCTAAGGGCTCAACTTGAGTTGCTATCAAGCAATTATGGGAAATTGGAAGAAAGTCATGTAAAGCACAAGCTCTCATGATGATCTTCTAGTATCCCATAATGTGTTAAAGATAGCTCATGAGGCTATGACTACTGAGGTAATATCTAGTGAGCCTCATGTGGATACTAGCACTACTTCAAGTAAAAATGATATCTTGCCAAGTGCTAGTCCTCGTAATTCGTCCACTCATAATGTTGCTACTTCTTGTAATGAATTACTTTCCTTGCCTTGTTGCTCTAATGTTGAAGCTTATACTTCCTCCAGTAATTGTGTTGAGACTAAACATGTAGAGGAAAACAAAGAGCTCGAGGCCCGAGTCATTTCTTTGAAGATTGACTTGCAAAGGTGTCATGAACGGAAGTCCACACTCAACAATATCTTGAGTGTGCGAAAATCTCCCAATGATAAAGGTGGACTCGGATTCAAATCCAACAATAAGAAGAAGTCCAATATCAACAAGGAGGGCCAAGAACAAGTCAAGAATTCAACCAAGATTATTTACTTCTAGTGCAAAATTTAAGGGCATCATGTTAGATCTTGCCCGTTAAAAAACAAGCCCAGTAGTGACAAGCAACAAGGGAAGCGACCACAAGTTCATTCTCATGCTCAACCTTAGGTTGAAGAAAGGCCTCTTACCAAGAAGACTCAAGCTGCACCAGTCGTCAGCGTACATTTTACTAGGCTGCACCAGCTACCGAAACGGGCATAGCTATGCCGACGGCCCGGTCGTCAGTATAGTTTTAAAACTATGCTGACGGCTGGACCATCGGCGTACATTTTACAAGGCTACACCAGTTATCGACACGTGGCACAGCTATGCCGTCGGCCCGACCATTGGCATAGGTTTGAAACTACGCCGACGGCCAGGCCGTCCGCATAGCTATGACACACGTCGCCTTTTCGCTGGATAGAACTTGACGACGGCGCCGTCAGCCACCGTCATATGGAAAGCTTTGCCGACGGCAAATCTATGCTAACGGTTGTACGGAGGCCGTCGACATAGGCCTCTATCCTGACGGCTTATCTACGCCGATGGCCAGCCCGGCTACGTCGATGCAAACGTTGCCGACGGCTCTATGTCGACGGTTGTCGTCGGCATAGGTCTATCTCGATGGGGCTTGGCCTATGCCGATGGCTATGTGCCGTCGGCATGGAGTGCCATTCCGGTGTGTGGGTTGCAGCACCATGCAAATCATGGACTTGCTCGTGTTTCTTGATTTTTATATTGATACATATACAAGGCCAAGAGCTACATCAGTTGAATACTTATTCCGATCAGGCACTGAAAAAGGGAAAAGCTTGGCTACAACCGGTGGATCACACGCGGGCGTTCACCACCCGTCTGTGTGTCATGTGTCTTGCGGGGCTCACCTAGCATTATTTTTATGGTTTTGCAGCTGAACCATTGTTGCATTTTTTCCACTGCAACAACTCGTATGTTGCAGGAACTGGATCTGAATTCCTCGAGCGTAGTTGACTTCCGCGTTCCACCTAGGCTCCCGTTCTATCTCTATTTTTTGTAACATCATTTATGTTGCAAAAGTCCTTCCGTAACATCATCTATGTTGCAAAAAAGTTAATACGAAAAAAACGGCAACACTTGAATGTTTCTGCAACACGAACTCTGTTGCAAGAGGGTTCTGCAACACTAATTTTGTTGCAATAACGAAGACATGTTAGACCGTCGGTTGGACCAGATATCACGGGTGTTGTGGGGCGGATCTTTTTAGATTATCCGTCGGCGGACCCATAGTGTTGCCCCTTAAAAATCAAGATGCAGATTTTTTTTTCAATTGTGTTGAGCGTCCATGGTGAATTCGAGATGGACTCTTAAACCGTACAAAGGGGAAATGCAACACCCCCCCCCCCAGGGAAGCGACACCCGCAGGTGCCACCATTGCCGGTGCCAAAGCACAGAGCTTTCGCTCGCGCCCACACAAGTGCCACTCGCGGGGCTAAAGGTTGCCTCCCCTAACGTGAAACTATTTAAATGATTTGCAGCTGGGATTTCCCAGGTGAATCTTGCAGTTTGATTCAGCTGAAGATCATAATTGGCATGGTGGAGACATTTCAGAACTGGCATTCCTCTCATTGCAAATTTCCAACTGGTGGGCAAAAAGAGATAAGCAAGCACCTTCCTTTGGTTGTTGCGAATACGGATTGTCTCCACCCAACGCTCCTGTTTTGACAAAAATAATATATTAATATCGTGGAGATACCAATTACATCCGGCCTCTTCAACAACGCAATACCCTAATGGCACTAGATATGTACAGATCAAAAAAAGAAGAAGAATAACTACAAAAGAAAAGTCCTTCTATAGTTATTTGATCCTTCAAGCAGTAGTGCAAACAACACCAGGCAAAACAGCAGCCCCCACGCCGTCGCATGCCGGCTCCCAACAGCAGGCCGGAGATCTGAGCGGACACAACCATCACCACCTGCACCACGCAGAGATGAGGAACTTAGCCATGCTGAGTCCCCCGAACCAGGCGCCATGCTGCACTCCCAGCCACAGTGGTCGCCAAGGTTGCCAAAGAAGACCAGGGCCGCCGCCGCGTGCACCTTGGCGGCTAGGGCCGCCGATCTGCAGCAGCCGAAGATCCCACTGCGTGGGGATGAAAGGCATGCGCCGCCACCCAATGCTCCTTGACATATCTTTTACCATGGGGTATCCATAAGGTACGATCAAAGTAGATCCGTGCAAGCCCATTCTTGTGAAGCCCCAAACTTTCATGGAGCGGGAAAAGAAGATGTGTCAGTCATTTCTTGAAATTGCTTACAAAGAGGGCAAACACCATAGTTAGGCATGCCTCTTTGTTGAAGACTATTTGTGGTACAACCTTGATTTTGAGGCCAACTCCATTGGACGACCCCAAACGGACATCCGATTTTCTCCGTTCGGGTCAGAAAACCAGACAGCTGACGCCATCCGGAGACCGGACATGGTCTTTGCACCCAACGCGTTTATTACAGATGGACACACCACTTTTTGTAAAATCTCTACTCCTATAAAAAGCTGAGTTGGTGATGATGGTGTGCTTGCCATCTATCATTTCGGACCGTCGGATCTTCATCTAATAGATGCAAAGAAAAGTTGTGGCAGTTTTGCAAAACAACGCCCGCCACTCTGCCTAAATTTCACATAGCTCTTTCATCCCTTACCCAGCCACCCACCTACAGCCTTCTAGGCCTACGACACCATCTCCAGAGATACCTACAACCTCCCCACCGCTTCCCCCTACCACCAGCCACCTGAGTGTCGATCCCCTCCATCGGTCGCCAATCTGCATACATGCCCCTATTCTTCTCCACCTTCACCCCTTGCCCGCACCATCCAAAGCCTACACCGCCATCCGGAGCTCATCCACAGGAATACGCTTCAACTACAGGAGATGCTCAATTTTTCTGCCCTCCGTGTATGAGTCCGCAAGCTACCAAATCTGGTGGAGGTTGCCCCCAAGAACGTCCATAAGCCGCCATCTCCACTGCACACGATGTTCTCGGCTCATAGCCTGGCCGTTGTGTACGACGATGCATAGATCGTGGATCTGGCCCCAATCCTAGCTTCCAGCTCGTCGCGCCATTGCCTAAGCTTACGTTCATGCCACTACCACAGTTCTGATTAGGAGTCATTCATGTGGCCGGATCGACAACCTGGTTGCCAAGTGTCCTTTTGGTATTATCTTTAGACAATTAAATTAGTGAGTCCTTGCTGAGATGGGATAGTGCAGTTCATGGTTTCTCTCTGAATATGTGTATATTGAGAAGAAAGTACAGAGAGTAGTTATGTTCTCTGAATTATGTGTGCACAGAGGAACAACTACAAAAAAACAATGGATAATGTGCAATTAGCGGTTTATTACGCCTCAAAAAACAACATATTTTTAGTCTAGATCTGATATTTGTATCTGGTTCTTCCATATCAGACATCTTGAGTCGACCTGGTTGTACTTTTTGTGTATGGAAGTGCCAGTTAGTTAGTTTAACAACCATACAGTTCAGAATTTGGATTTGCACATGCTTTACTCGCTGATAGGAAATACATATGATTTATTCAATTACTTGTGCGTAGAACTATAGCTACATAAAGCCTATTTTGATGGCCATGAGTTGTGGATTGTGGTTACTACTCAGGTCATGGATCGTGGAGTGTAACATTGTGTTTTTTTGTCTAAGTGTTCAGAAACATGCAAGTATTCTGTAGCGTAGCATGCTGTAACATTTGGTTTGATGATACTTCAAAGTGCAGGAGTACTTCAGATTAACTGATGTAATTTATTTTCAAATTTAAGTCTGGTGTGTCTAATACACGAAATGAGCAATGTTGAATCATTGGAGGAAAGGTAACAAAATAGCTTGTTTTGTTTTCTGCAGTTGTTCTAGGGAAAGGGTTAGTTTTGTCGCAATAGTTGTTCTAAGTTTGTGTTGGCAATTTGGGAGATATCGCGTGAGCGCAACTGCCATATAGTTCACAATTCAGAGTTCGCCCCAGCGCTCACAAGCCTTGCCATTGAAGAAGCCAAAAATGTGAAATGATCCTTTTTTCTTTAAATATTGCAAAGTGGTTTCGAATGTTACAATATCAATTTATTTGAGATGTCATTTATCATTATCTTTTCCCCATGGGTGGCATGGTGTATCATATAATGCTCACATACATGGAGATATGACATGCGGGACATGGGTGGGCGGTAGATCAGAGTATACGCTAACATGTTGAGCCCCGAAGGATGAAGTCAGTATTATTTGCAAGTTGCCACATTCGTGTGGATGGATTTTATATTTGTTTAGATCACTACTTTAGTTATATTAATGCTCTCATATTTATTTATAGAGGGATTATAACATAAATCTACCTAATCTTGTGTGATCCCGACGGGCATCTTGCTAGTATAAACAGAAATCTAGCCGCCAGCTCGCATCCATGGTCGCCATGGACCCTCCCGCACCTTCCCCGACGTATCCAGCTCACATCCAACCACCACCTTGTTGCGGCCTCACCCTGCCATGCCCGCGCTCATCGCGTCCTCACACTGTCGCGCCCGCCTCAACTCTGCCCGCCACCGCGCCCTCGCCTAATCGCGCCCGCACGGGAGTCGCCCTGTGTCGCCGCCCGCGATCGGGCGCACGTGAGGTGCTCTAGATACAAGCTCCTGTCGCTGCACCCGCATAGGAGCAGCCCCCCGCGGCTGCTCGCAACTGGCGCTCGCAGGGAAGAAGCCCCCACCGCCGCCTGCGACGGTTGTTGGAAGGGAGGTGATAGGAGGAGGGAGAGAGAAAAGGAGAAGTGAACCAAAGGAAGAAGGCTGGAGCGCTCATCGCGTCCTCGCACTGCCGCGCCCGCCTCAACTCTGCCCGCCACCGCGCCCTCACGGGAGCCGCCCTGTGTTGCCGTCCGCGATCGGCACGCGCACGTGAGGTGCTCTAGACACAAGCTCCTGTCGATGCGTATTGACACGAAAACTGACCGGTTGGGCCCACATGTCGGGTGCTAACGTGGCATGTTTTTTGCAGAAAACTCCCTTGCTTTGTACGTAATACCATAAATGCTCAATTATTTCCAGGAAAACACAAGCTCCTGTCGATGCGTATTGACACGAAAACTGACCGGTTGGGCCCACCTGTCGGGTGCTAACGTGGCATGTTTTTTGCAGAAAACTCCCTTGCTTTGTACGTAATATCATAAATGCCCAATTATTTCCAGGAAAAAGGCTCAAATGAGAGGCTATTTTTTCCGTTCGTAATTTCCACCACCGATTCGGACTCGTTTGAAATTTTGCGTCGGTTTGAACAAATAATTAAAAGAAACCAAAATTGAATCCCGCACAGGATTCGAACCTGCCGACCTGCGGCTCAGCAGCGCAGCGCGCTAGCCACCGCGCCACGGCAGCGCTCACGTCATTCAGCAGGCGTGGAGTATTTTATACTAGCCCGACGACGTTCGGCCGGCGGTTGGCCCAGGGATGCTGCGCGTTGGGTTACTGTTTTTTTAATCATGATATTAAAACATATATTTTTTGCGATTACATATTAGTATTATTAAGTGTCAAGCACCAGACTAGAACACAGGCATGGCCCAAATTTAATGTGTCTGCACTGAGGACCACAACCATGCACAATTACTATGTATCCTAATTATATTATTCAAATACACAACTTTTTAAAAAAAATATGCCCAACAGACAGATTTTTATTTGAGTTACTCGCATATTGATTGTATTTTTTTAAATGCACTGATACTTAAAAAGTTGACAACATGTATTAAAAATGTGTAATCATAATAAATTTTAGAAATGCATTAAAAATGTTCAACTGTTATTAAAAAATCGACGTCTTTCTTGAAATGCAAGAATGATTTACATAATAAGTTTTTAACACATGCTGAACATTTCTTGAAATACAAATAATTCACCATGTATTAAGAAAATGTTCACCGTAATGCTCTTGAAACTCATCGCGTATTAAGGAAATGCTCACCATAAATTAGAAAAAAAAATCACCGCACATTAAGTAAACTTTTCTTCATATCTTAAGAAAATATTTCAACATATATTACAAAAATATTCAATTTGCATTCAAAATATGTTCAGTGTTCATATTATTTGTAAAATGTTCACCTTTTGTAAAGACAAGTTCATCGTGCATTAAACATGTTCACTATAAAATACGAGAATGTTCACCATAAATTACGAAAATTTCACCGCGCATTATGCAAAATTTCACCATATACTAAAACCTGCCATAAAAAATATTCAGTAAATATGTTTAAAATCCAGGAGAAAACCAACTAGTGAAAGAAAAAAGAAGAAAGAAAAAGCAAGGAAGGAAAACCTAAAAATAAGCCAAAACTAGAAACAAAAATATAAAGCATAATAAGTAAGAAAAATGAAACATCAAGAAATCTGGGCAACGAATGGGGCCCAACACGCGCGCCTGGTAAGTGCGAAACGAAAAAAAAAAATCGCAGGCCTCGGTGGGCCGGCCCAGCTTTCCAGGGATAGAATAAAAAGTATGCTGCCTGCTTTTTATTGCGCGAGCGCTGCCGCGGCGGGGTTGCTAGCGCGCTGCGCTTCTGAGCCGCAGGTCGCCGGTTCGAATCCTCTGGGGGATTCAATTTTGGTTACTTTTATTTATCGAGATATGTAAGTGGCAACCGTGTGGCAGATTGCAAAACTACCACAAGCATCTAGCACCGTCAGTTCTGGTCGCTCTCCTGATCTCCTTTCTTCCTCGCACGCCCTCCTGATCTCCTTCCTTCCCCGCACGCCCTCCCGATCTCCTTTCTTTCCTCATGATCTCCTTCCTTTCTCGCCCTCCCGATTTTCTTCCTTTCAATCATCAGTTATGGCCCCACGCGCCTTCCGGATTTTGGGGCAAAAATAATGGTCGGATTGGGATTTGAACTTTGATCTGCAGGTAATCAACGAAGGGAGCTAACCACCTCACCTATGACACTCATTGTTGAACAAGCTAAGGGAAATACTGTTTTTGACATGTTTTGCCTTTAATATTTTAGCACTGGAAAACTTTTGTTTCACCTATCAAATCTGGCACATAAACTTTTCCCGTGGTAAATTCTTCATCACCACTGCGATAAATGACGCACCACCAACATGATAACTTTTATATACCACGCGGTACATTATGTGTAAGTAGCATGGTCATAAGCACTGAAGGCGTGATAACTTTGGTGAAAGCATTGTGGTAACTTTGATCATTGGGAAGAAATTTGTTGAACCCGGCCGCCGGTAATTTCTGTAAATAGCACGATAACATTCACGTCATAGACCTGATAATTTAGAAACAAAAATCGTGGTAACTTTAACCATTGGGGAAGAAAAATGTGAAAAGATACCCAATAATTTATGTGTAAATAGATTGTAATATACGCAGTGCACATCTGATAACTGAGGTAGAAACACCATGGTAACTTTGACCATAGGGAAGATTTTTTTTAAGATACTCGGTATCTTCTGTGTAAATAGCACGGTACTATACCTCCCTCCCCTGGTATTTTAATGTGTAAATAGCACCATGATGGGTTACCACTGCGGGCTTGATATGTTACCTAGAATCAGCATGATATCTTTTTGTCCCGGGAAAAAGTTGTTCAAAACATCCCCGATATTTTGTGTGTGAATAACATGATAATATAAGCACCGCATAACCGGTAACTTACAATATAAACATGATGGTAACTTTTTACCAAAGGAAAACAAGTTGTTAAAAACCTACACTCGCCTCGCGGGGCCTCTTAGATGAACACAACATATGATGTGCCACGAAAAAGCCACATAATGTTTAGTGTCATGAGGGGCACACGTGCTCGTGGGTTGGCCCAGGAAAACGGCCCATTTTGATCCACTATAGGCGTGATAAGTTACGCAAAAACATCATGGTAATTTTTGACCTATGGAAAAATTTACTGAAACACACCCACGTTTTTAGGTGTAAGTACCATGATAATATACGAACTGTAGACCCGGTAACTCATGTACAATCCCCATGGTAACTTTGACCAGGTGCGAGGTTGATGTACACATACCCTGATAACTTATGTGTAAGTACCACGGTATTTTACACATCGAAGACCTTATAATTTGTGTACAAAACACAGTGCTAACTTTGAAAGGGTGTAGTTGTTGAAACATAGTACTTGGTGAAGGAAATATGCCCTAGAGGCAATAATAAAGATGATTATTTGTATTTCCTTATATCATGATAAATGTCTTTTATTCATGATAGAATTGTATTAACCGGAAACTTAGTACATGTGTGAATACATAGACAAAACAGTATGTCCCTAGTATGCCTCTACTAGACTAGCTCATTGATCAAAGATGGTTATGTTTCCTAGCCATAGACATGAGTTGTCATTTGATCAATGGGATCACATCATTAGGAGAATGATGTGATGGACAAGACCCATCCGTTAGCATAGCACTATGATCGTTTAGTTTTACTGCTATTGCTTTCTTCATGACTTATACATGTTCCTATGACTATGAGATTATGCAACTCCCGAATACCGTAGGAACACCTTGTGTGCTATCAAACGTCACAACATAACTGGGTGATCATAAAGATGCTCTACAGGTGTCTCCGAAAGTATTCATGGTGTTGGCATAGATCAAGATTAGGATTTGTCACTCCGAGTGTCGGAGAGGTATCTCTGGGCCCTCTCGGTAACACACATCATAATAAGCCTTGCAAGCAAAAGACTAATGAGTTAGTCACGAGATAATGTGTTACGGAACGAGTAAAGAGACTTGCCGGTAACGAGATTGAACTAGGTATAGAGATACCGACGATCGAATCTCGGGCAAGTAACATACCGATGACAAAAGGAACAACGTATGTTGTTATGCGGTTCTGACCGATAATAGATCTTCGTAGAATATGTAGGAGCCAATATGAACATCCAGGTTCCGCTATTGGTTATTGACCGGAGATGAGTCTCGGTCATGTCTACATAGTTCTCGAACCCGTAGGGTCCGCACGCTTAACGTTTGATGACGATCGGTATTATGAGTTTATGAGTATTGATGTACCGAAGGTAGTTCGGAGTCTCGGATGAGATCACGGACATGACGAGGAGTCTCGGAATGTCCGAGACATAAAGATTGATATATTGGACGACTATATTCGGACACCGGAAGTGTTCCGGGAAAGTTTCGGATTTATCGGGATTGCCGGAGGGGGTTACCGGAACCCCCTACGAGAGGGGATGGTCCATAGTGGGCCTAAAGGGAAAGAGAGAGGCAGCCCATAGGGCTGGCCGGCGCCCCCACCTAGGGTTCCTAGTTGGACTAGGATTGGGGGGGCGCCACCTCTCCTATTCCTTTCCCTCTTCTTTCTTTTGGTGAATCCTACTAGGAATAGGATTGCAATCCTATTCCTAGTAGGACTCCTTCCCTAGCCGCACCAGGAGAAGTTGGCCGGCCTCCCTCCCTTGCTCCTTTATATACGGGGGCAGGGGGGCACCCAAAGACACACAAGTTGAATTGTTCCAGCCGTGTGCGGTGCCCCCCTCCACAGAAACACACCTCGGTCATACCGGTGCAGTGCTTAGGCGAAGCCCTGCGCCGGTAAGTACATCATATCCGTCACCACGTCGTCGTGCTGACGAAACTCTCCCGTGAAGCTCAACTAGATCAAGAGCTCGTGGGACGTCATCAAGCTGAACGTGTGCTGAACGCGGAGGTGCCGTACGTTCGGTGCTTGATCGGTTGAATCGCGAAGAAGTTTGACTACATCAACCGCGTCACTTGACGCTTCCGCTTCCGGTCTACGAGGGTACGTAGACACACTCTTCCCTCTCGTTGCTATGCATCTGGTAGATAGATCTTGCGTGATCGTAGGAAAATTTTAAAATACTACGTTCCCCAACAGTGGCATCATGAGCCAGGTCTATGCGTAGATGATATGCACGAGTAGAACACAATGAGTTGTGGGCGATACTAGTCATACTGCTTACCAGCATGTCATACTTTGCTTCGGCGGTATTGTGAGATGAAGCGGCCCGGACCGACATTACGCGTACGCTTACGCGAGACTGGTTTCACCGTTACGAGCACTCGTTGCTTAAAGGTGACTGGCGGGTGTCTGTCTCTCTCACTTTAGCTGTATCAAGTATGGCTACGCCCGGTCCTTGTGAAGGTTAAAACAGCACATACTTGAAGAAACATCGTTGTGGTTTTGTATGCGTAGGTAAGAACGGTTCTTGCTAAGCCCGTAGCAGCCACGTAAAACTTGCAACAACAAAGTAGAGGACGTCTAACTTGTTTTTGCAGGGCATGTTGTGATGTGATATGGTCAAGACATGATGAGTTATACGGTTTTGTATGAGATGATCATGTTTTGTAATGTTATCGGCAACTGGCAGGAGCCATATGGTTGTCGCTTTATTGTATGAAATGCAATCGCCATGTAATTGCTTTACTTTATCACTAAGCAGTAGCGATAGTCGTAGAAGCAATAGTTGGCGAGACGACAACGATGCAACGATGGAGATCAAGGTGTCGCGCCGGTGACGAAGGTGATCATGACGGTGCTTTGGAGATGGAGATCAAAAGCACAAGATGATGATGGCCATATCATGTCACATATTTTGATTGCATGTGATGTTTATCTTATTATGCTTCTTTTTTTGCTTAGAACGACGGTAGCATTATAAGATGATCCCTTACTAAATTTCAAGGTATAAGTGTTCTCCCTGAGTATGCACTGTTGCGAAAGTTCGTCGTGCCGAGACACCACGTGATGATCGGGTGTGATAAGCTCTACGTTCAAATACAACGGGTGTAAGCCAGTTTTGCACACGCATAATACTCGGGTTAAACTTGACGAGCCTAGCATATGCAGATATGGCCTCGGAACACTGGAGACCGAAAGGTCGAGCGTGAATCATATAGTAGATATGATCAACATAAGATGTTCACCATTGAAACTACTCCATCTCACGTGATGATCGGACATGGTTTAGTTGATTTGGATCACGTGATCATTTAGATGACTAGAGGGATGTCTATCTAAGTGGGAGTTCTTAAGTAATATGATTAAATTGAACTTTAATTTATCATGAACTTAGTCCTCGTAGTATTAGCATATCTATGTTGTAGATCAATAGCTCACGATGTTGCTCCCCATTTATTTTTTATATATGTTCCTAGAGAAAACTAAGTTGAAAGATGTTAGTAGCAATGATGCGGAATTGTTCCGTGATCTGAGGATTATCCTCATTGCTGCACAGAGAATTATGTCCTTGATGCACCGCTAGGTGAAAGACCTATTGCAGGAGCAGATGTAGACGTTATGAACGTTTTGACAAAAGCCCGGTATGATGACTACTTGATAGTTTAAGTGCACCATGCTTTACGGCTTAGAACCGGGACTTCAAAAACGTTTTGAACGTCACGGAGCATATAAGATGTTCCAAGAGTTGAAATTAGTATTTCATACTCATACCCGTGTCGAGAGGTATAAGACCTCTGACGGTACTTTGCCTACAAGATGGAGGAGAATAGCTCAACCAGTGAGCATGTGCTCAGATTGTCTGGGTACTACAATTACTTGAATCAAGTGGGAGTTAATCTTCCAGATAAGATAGTAATTGACAAAGTTCTCTAGTCACTATCACCAAGTTAGTAGAACTTCGTGATGAACTATAATATGCAAGGGATGACGAAAGTAATTCCCGAGCTCTTCACGATGCTGAAATCGGCGAAGGTAGAAATCAAGAAAGAGCATCAAGTGTTGATGGTTAACTAGACCACTTGTTTCAAGTAAAGGGCAAAGGGATAGAAGGGAACTTCAAGAAGAATGACAAGCAAGTTGTCACTCCCGTGAAGAAACCCAAAGCTAAACTCAAGCCTGAAACTAAGTGCTTCTACTGCAAAGGAAATGGTCACTAGAAGTGGAACTGCCCTAGATATTTGGCGGATAAGAAGGATGGCAAAGTGAACAAAGGTATATTTGATATACAGATTATTGATGTGTATTTTACTAGTGTTCATAGCAACCCCTCGGTATTTGATATTGGTTCAGTTGCTAGAGAGTAGTAACTCGAAATGGGAGTTGCATAATGAACAGAAACTAGTTAAAGGATGAAGTGACGATGTGTATTGGAAGTAGTTCCAAGATTGATATGATCATCATCGCACACTCCCTATACTTTCGGGATTAGTGTTGAACCTAAATAAGTGTTATTTGGTGTTTGTGTTGAGCATGAATATGATTTGATCATGTTTATTGCAATACGGTTATTCATGTAAGTTAGAGAATAATTGTTGTTCTGTTACATGAATAAAACCTTCTATGGTCATACACCCAATGAAAATGGTTTGTTGGATCTCGATCGTGTGATACACATATTCATAATATTGAAGCCAAAAGATGCAAGGTTAATAATGATAGTGCAACTTATTTGTGGCACTGCCGTTTAGGTCATATTGGTGTAAAGCGCATGAAGAAACTCCATAGTGATGGACTTTTGGAATCACTTGATTATGAATCACTTGGTGCTTGCGAACCATGCCTCATGGGCAAGATGACTAAAACTCCGTTCTCCGGAACCGTGGAGCGAGCAACAGAGTTGTTGGAAATCATACATACTGATGTATGCGGACCAATGAGTGTTGAAGCTCGCGGCAGGTATCGTTATTTTCTGACCTTCACTGATGATTTGAGCAGATATGGGTATATCTACTTAATGAAGCATAAGTCTGAAACATTTGAAAAGTTCAAAGAATTTCAGAGTGAAGTAGAGAATCATCGTAACAAGAAAATAAAGTTTCTACGATCTGATCGTGGAGGAGAATATTTGAGTTACGAGTTTGGTCTTCATTTGAAACAATGTGGAATAGTTTCACAACTCACGCCACCCGGAACACCACAGCGTAATGGTGTGTCCGAACGTCATAACCGTACTTTATTAGATATGGTGCGATCGATGATGTCTCTTACCGATCTACCACTATCGCTTTTGGGGTTATGCATTAGAGACAGCTACATTCACGTTAAATAGGGCACCATCTAAATCCGTGGAGATGACACCGTATGAACTGTGGTTGGACGAGAAACCTAAGCTGTCATTTCTTTAAGTTTGGGACTGCGATGCTTATGTGAAAAAGTTTCAACATGATAAGCTCGAACCCAAATCGGAGAAGTAAATCTTCATAGGATACCCAAAAAGAAACTGTTGGGTACACCTTCTATCACAGATCCTAAGGCAAGGTCTTTGTTGCTAAGAGTGGATCCTTTCTAGAGAAGGAGTTTCTCTCGAAAGAAGTGAGTGGGAGGAAAGTAGAACTTGATGAGGTAATTGTACCTTCTCCCGAATTGGAAGGTAGTACATCACAGAAACTCGTTCCAGTGATTCCTACACCAATTAGTGAGGAAGCTAATGATGATGATCATGAAACTTCAGATCAAGTTTCTGCTGAACTTCGTAGATCAACCAGAGTTCGTTCCGCACCAGAGTGGTACGGCAACCCAGTTCTGGAAGTCATGTTACTGGACCATGATGAACCTACGAACTATGAGGAAGCGATGATGAGCCCAGATTCCGCAAAATGGCTTGAGACCATGAAATCTGAGATGGGATCCATGTATTACAACAAAGTATGGACTTTAGTTGACTTGCCCGATGATCGGCAAGCCATCGAAAATAAATGGATCTTCAAGAGGAAGACCGACGCAAACGGTAATGTTACTGTTTACAAAGCTCGACTTGTTGCGAAAGGGTTTTCGACAAGTTCAAGGAGTTGACTACGATGAGACTTTCTCACCCGTAGCGATGCTTAAGTCTGTCCGAATCATGTTAGTAATTGCCGCATTTTATGAAATCTGGCAAATGGATAACAAAACTGCATTCTTTAATGGATTTATTAAAGAAGACTTGTATATGATGCAACCAGAAGGTTTTGTCAATCCTAAAGGTGCTAACAAAATGTGCAAGCTCCAGCGATCCATCTATGGACTGCTGCAAGCATCTCGGAGTTGGAATATACGCTTTGATAAGTTGATCAAAGCATATAGATTTATACAGACTTGCGGTGAAGCCTGTATTTACAAGAAGTGAGTAGGAGCACTACAACCTTTCTGATAAGTATATGTGAATGACATATTGTCGATCGAAAATGATGTAGAATTTTCTGGAAAGCATAAAGGAGTGTTTGAAAGGAGTTTTTCAAAGAAAGGCCTTGGTGAAGCTGCTTACATATTGGGCATCAAGATCTATAGAGATAGATCAAGACGCTTGATAAGACTTTCGATGAGTACATACCTTGATAAGATTTTGATGTAGTTCAAAATGGATCAGTCAAAGAAGGAGTTCTTGCCTGACTTGTAAGGTGTGAAGTTGAGTAAGACTCAAAGCCAGACCACGGTAGAAAAATATAGAGAGAATGAAAGTCATTCCCTATGCCTCAGCCATAGGTTCTATAAAGTATGCCATGATGTGTACAAAACACGTTGTGTACCTTGCCATGAGTTTGACAGGGAGGTACAATAGTGATCCAGGAGTAGATCACGGTACAGCGGTCAAAATTATCTTTAGTAATTGGATGACTAAGGAAATATTTCTCGATTATGGAGGTGATAAAGAGTTCGTCGTAAAGGGTTACGCCGATGCAAGCTTTGACACTAAATCCAGATGAATCTAAGTATCAATCTGGATGCGTATTGAAAGTGGGAGCAATTAGCTAGAGTAGCTCCATGCAGAGCATTGTAGACATAGAAATTTGCGAAATACATACGGATCTGAATGTGACAGACCCGTTGACTAAACTTCTCTCACAAGCAAAACATGATCACACCTTATTACTCTTGGGTATTAATCACATAGCGATGTGAACTAGATTATTGACTCTAGTAAACCCTTTGGGTGTTGGTCACATGGTGATGTGAACTATGGATGTTATTCACATAACGATGTGAACTATCGGTATTAAATCACATGGCGATGTGAGCTAGATTATTGACTCTAGTGCAAGTGGGAGACTGAAGGAAATATGCCCTAGAGGCAATAATAAAGATGATTATTTGTATTTCCTTATATCATGATAAATGTCTTTTATTCATGCTAGAATTGTATTAACCGGAAACTTAGTACATGTGTGAATACATAGACAAAACAATATGTCCCTAGTATGCCTCTACTAGACTAGCTCATTGATCAAAGATGGTTATGTTTCCTAGCCATAGACATGAGTTGTCATTTGATCAACGGGATCACATCATTAGGAGAATGATGTGATGGACAAGACCCATCCGTTAGCATAGCACTATGATCGTTTAGTTTTACTGCTATTGCTTTCTTCATGACTTATACATGTTCCTATGACTATGAGATTATGCAACTCCCGAATACCGTAGGAACACCTTGTGTGCTATCAAACGTCACAACATAACTGGGTGATCATAAAGATGCTCTACAGGTGTCTCCGAAAGTATTCGTGGTGTTGGCATAGATCAAGACTAGGATTTGTCACTCCGAGTGTCGGAGAGGTATCTCTGGGCCCTCTCGGTAATGCACATCATAATAAGCCTTGCAAGCAAATGACTAATGAGTCTGAATCGGTGGTGGAAATTACGAACGGAAAAAATAGCCTCTCATGTGATAATTGGGCATTTATTGTATTACGTACAAAGTAAGGGAGTTTTCTGCAAAAAAACATGCTACATCAGCACCCGATAGGCGGGCCCAACCGGTCAGTTTCCGTGTCAATACGTGTAAACAGCAGTTTTAGTCTCTTTTGCAACGCCTCGCCTCAAAGTTGGTACTGACACGTAAAAATTACTAATCTTGGTACCGATCTGCTTCCAATGCCTCAATTGTGGTACTTCTGTGTAATTTACTCGCCGGACAGAGACGACGCAGGAAACATCTGGTTTGTGTCAGCTTTGGACCCAAATCACGACCAAGTTTTTAAGAAAATGGGGTCGAACAGAAACAAAACGGACAAAATAATGGGATGGGTCATTGCGTTGGGCCATTTCATCTGTCCGTTTGCACCTAAACGGATAGGCGTGGACGATTTGGAGTCATGCATTGGAGTTGACCCGAGTGATCAACCACAAAAAATGTTACGCTTGGGGAATCATTTTTTCTACTCCCTTAGTTCCTGAATATTTATCTTTCTAAATGTTTCAAATGGACTATAAGATACAGATGTATGTAGACATATTTTAGAGTGTATATTCACTTATTTTGCTTTGTATATAGTCGCTCGTTGAAATCTCTAAAAAGACAAATATTTTGGAACGGATGGAGTACAAACGATCTTTTTCATGTGGTAGCAGCCTAACTTTGGAATTGAATCCATAGGCGGAGGAAGAGTAGTACTCTCGTCTCCTGCATGGAGCTGCTTCCAGATGATCGTGCCGCCTGGGCAGAACGAGGGACGATGGACTGATGCAGAGAAGGAAAAAAAGAGAACAAGTTCAGTATATGAAGTCATCTGATGTAATCAGATGGAGACGTGCTGACCCAAGAAGCTCTGACGAGTGTCATCATTTGGTCTTGGAGTAATCAGACCACTCACGTTCAGCGCTAACCAACCACCACCTGCCGAAACTAGACGAGAAAACTTGAAATCAGTGTTAAATTACGGAGATAAACAAAGAGGAAAAAAATAGACCATGTTCAGAGTTGCTTAAATCAATCTGATGAATCAGATGACTATGTGACGACCCAAAGTTGCCACATATGACGACCCAAAGCTTTTCTTCAATACGATTGCCATTTATCATGGGGTGAGAGAGGCTCGAACTCTTGACCTCAGGATCCCTCGCCTTGCTTCAGCTATGAGACCTACGCGCTAGCCAACTGCGCTACTGTTGTTTTAGCATCGGTACAAATCATGGATTGCTCCTGTTTTCTTTAAAGAAAATCTCCACAAGTACGAGACACAGGAATAGCTAGGAGCAAAATGAACGCTCTAACTGAAAGTGTAATACAAAGCAGGCTCTCGGGCCTGGATCTCTTCGAACCTAAGGTATTACAGACAGACCAATGCTTCAGTCGGTAGATGCAGGAAGAAGACCGCGAGGGTAGTGACATCCTGCCAATATGATCCGTCAAGCCCCTTGGTTCAGCAATTCACAAAAAGAAAAGGGATAAATATATTTTTCGTCCTCGAACACTTCCGAGAGTTCAGAAATCGTCCCTCAACTCTAATCCGGAGAGCTTTCGTCCCTCAACTATCAAAACCGGAGAGTTTTCGTCCCTCGTGCCGCTTTGGGCGGTTTTCGTCCGACGTGAACAGTAGATCAGTGAACAGTAGATTCGTAAAAACCGAAAAACAAACTGAAAATTTGATCCCATGAATTTTCAGATTTCCCCCCCTATTTTTTCCAGATTTATTGTTCATCGATTTACTGTTCACTTCGGACGAAAACCGCCTGAATCTGCACAAGGGATGAAAACTATCCGGTTTTGATAGTTGAGGGACGAAAACTATCCGGATTAGAGTTGAGGGACGATTTCTAAACTCTCAGAAGAATTCGAGGACGAAAAATATACTTATCCCAAAAGAAAATGATCCAGACCAACAATCTTTTCTATCAGTCACACCAATAGACAGCAGGTCATTTTTCCAAAGACCATAGGTTTATGACATATCAATATTCAACATGCTGGCATATAGTTACGCAACGCTTTGAAACTTGACGGATGCTGCATCAAGGGTCACCGTGCCCGAGTCGCGGCAATTTCACTGAACATCAAGGGGGCAATCCCTGGAGCAATCACCAGACCACGACCCTTGCCAGCTCGGCAGCTCCTCTATAGATAGTCTCCACAATGTCATCAAACTCTTGCTTGTGTTTGGATACCAATTAAGTTCCAAGATTAACTAGTAGTATTCCCTCTGTAAACTAATATAAGAGCGTTTAAATCACTATTTTACAGAGGGAGTACTAACTTATTGCTGGATGCCAATGTTTTTTTTTAATAGAGCCTGCGGATGCCAATTAATAAGTTTTAAAAATTCCACTTTGCGAAACTCGGTGCTGATCTGTGGGCTTGGCAGGGGAAAACATGGACTGCACACAATAAGATCAGCCTAGAGCCTACAGATTATTTGTTAGACATTCCAGTACTGCTGATTACTAGTAATGATTACCACCGAAAAGATATTGGTTTATGCTCAATTGCTGAAGAAAATAAATTATGGAAGAACCCAATGTACGCACATTTGGGTCGGGTGTTACAAAGGGTTTCATTCCAGTTCGAGATCATTTGTATAAGAGACATGTTGGGAAACAAAACAACTTTGTAGAACGTGGAGCTGAAAACAAGACTATATACCATGCCATAAAAACCAATTTGCTTCAAATTCATGTTATGAAAATTGTACAGTTGACAACAGTTCTTTCGGTAGCCTTTACGGTGTGAGAATCCTCTGCCGTCAGTTGCCAACCCGTCAGAGAACATATAAATCGGAGCATAATTCTGCACTTAGTGTAGACAGTGCCATGAGAACTGGATTAACATGGAGGAATCACAGAGCTAAAGTGTAGTTCTGATAATTCAGACTTCGCCCAGTCCGGTTCGGAGTAATCACCTTTTTCTCAAAGCAAAAAAAAAAAAGTTAGAGTCCAGGTTCAGACTTGCTCAATTTCACCTAATCATTCAGGCGTATATGGACCTGAGTAGCGTGTATCAGCTATGCTAGCCAAATGCGCCATCATCTCTTTGTTGTGTCCATGCGAAACTGACGTCCTTGTAGGCTGCAGCACCATGCAAATCATGTATATTGACACGAATATAAATCATGGATGATTTCCTTATGACTCTTGTTTCGTCATTATATTTATCCTAAGATACATCGGTTGAACACTTCTTCCGATCATGCACATGAAAAAGCAAGATGCATATTTTTTTTCAATTATTATGTTGGGCGTCCATGGTAAATTCGAGATGGACTTGTTCTTATTGGAGTCAAAGTTCAATTTTAACCTTGTTCAGTTTGAGGAGAACTGAGTAGTCAAATATCTGATTATTTGTTTCCTGTTTTATGTTTGGTTGCAACATTTCGCTGCAGCAACTTTTTTTCTTCTAAAGCAGTTGGGGCATGCGTCCAATCGTGTTAAAAACTTAAGCTAACTTATTAATTTGGGGCCTAACAATAATAGTTGCCAACTAAAAGAGGATCTACCTTTGCTAATAGTGGTAAAATAAAAGAGGACCCAGACTCTCACGAGTTTATATTTGTGCGTGGGTGTGCTTCCTTGTAAATGACTTTGGTTTTCCTGGAAGCAAATTCTGAATTATGGTTTGTCCACTTCACATCAATTTTTTATGATAGTAATTCTGTATTTGGATGAGAATTGTTGTGGTTGATATACTACCTGAACTTTTCTTATACTATGTGATGTTTAGTTATTACATACTGGCATAGACATCCATTGCCAGTCCGACATGTTGTGGTTGACTAGCGGTAGGGGCGCCACCTGGTGGCGCCGCCTGAGAGTCCATAGTGGATCCAAGCTTTTTCTGCAGGGAGTACTTGGACCCAGGCAGCAAGCTAGCTAGGACGAGGTCAGCAACAACAACACACAGTTAGTTGGTTCTCTCGTTCAATTTCGATTTCTGTGAAGATTAGTAGATCATAACTACCTACTGAAACAATCATCCAGATTGTTTATATAAGAGATTACCAGCAAAGCCGTCCATGAATGCAGAGCAGACCCGAACAATGAAACAATGGAAATAAGGTACCTAAAAAGCGCCCTTACCAAAGTAAGATAAAGAACTGAATACCAAGTTGCTCCTTTGACATTGAAATATTAATCTAAATCTTCATTGATAACTAACCAAGCAAGCAAGAACTTGAACGAATGCTTTGTCAGAGAAGGACCAGATGATGTGAAGTAGAAGAAGAAAGATGAAGCGCTGTACCGGAATCAATACTCCTGCTTCTGGGGCCGAACACCTCGATCTTGCGCTTGAGGTCGACGAAGCCGCCGCCGATCGAGACACCTTGTTTTCCTTGGACGGCAGTGACAAGGCGAGGCTCAGCTTCTTGGGCAGCCCAACGTCCTCCTTCTGAACTGACGCACAAGAACCCATCTCCGGTGTCTTTCCCGCTCTTGATCTTTTCAGGGCTTGCAAGTCCTCCACCGTCATCGCTGTCTACGGTCAAGGGAATGGGGCATGTTGCTGATAAAGAGGGAGGGGGGTTGTGGCCCGTGTTTTGCATTTCGGCCATCTCGTCCTATGGAGAAATATACTTACTGGCAAAAAAATAGATTTTGATCAAATTTCATCCACTTTTGGTCAAATTTCGGCTGAAATTTTTGAAAGTTGCCAAAATTCGGCCATCTCGGCCTGGGGCGAAAAATTTCACAAACCGAAAGTCCGGCCCAATCTGCAAACTGCTATGTAGGGCCTCAGCTCAAGATGTGGAACCAAAGCGATGAAAGAGACAAAAACGACCGAGCGCCCTGAAAATACCTATAGTGGTTGTGTTCGACATCAACCTGAAAACAGAAAAAATAAAATGGAATTTGATTTAAGTTAGTAATTACAATATCCTGACACCAGAAAAAATCAATTGTACACAGTGTCAATAGTTAGCAGTAGACAGTAGTTAGGAAGCAAAAGAAGAAACACTGATATGTTAGATAAATTACATTGATAAATACATGCAGAATAAAGAAAACAACACTTCCCTCCAATTTCTCTGAAAGAAACACTGA
Organism: Secale cereale; assembly: GCA_902687465.1. Taxonomy (NCBI): domain Eukaryota; kingdom Viridiplantae; phylum Streptophyta; class Magnoliopsida; order Poales; family Poaceae; genus Secale; species Secale cereale. The sequence continues at coordinate 620,048,410 of LR738709.1, read as the reverse complement.
TATATTAGATAAATTACATTGCCGACGATTTAATTAACGGATAACGGAAGCCTAGAGCCTACCTTAACAAAGAAAACTCAGAGAAAGGAAATAGAAACAGCCTACAGCGGATTCCTGATGGTGATGCATCAAAATCACTTCTCTCAGCTAGCCATTATCAACATTATGGCTTAAGAGAAAATGGCGTGGTGCCATTAAATGTGACATTAGAAGTCAAGATATGCATCACTCATCAGTTCCAACTTCCAAAGACAAATACCATAAAGCCCTTCTTTTCGAGTTAAGAACACACATAACAATTTATACCATCTATGAAGAATTTTTCTGTACTTGATGTCAGAGTGACCAAGCCAAACAGCATCAAAATGGTGGCAATGAAACAACAACAACAAAACTGGATCCAAAGTTGGCTCTGATCGTCAGACAGAGGTTTACATTCTGCAAAGCTATACAGCAGTCTACTTGATGACCTCAAAAAATAGAACTTCAGGCTGGAGCTTGCAGTCATTGAAACGTTCTAGCAAATGCTCCCAACTATCTTCTCTCTGCATGGAGGAAGTTCACACCAACAAATCAGCAAGTTAAGAATAAAATGGCTACAACATGTTATTTTCTTTCCCTAATTTTATTCACACAATCTCGTATGGCATCTAGTCTCCACTACCTAACGCATTTCAATAGTCATGTACCAGCTAATTTAAGGTTTGATACTGATCACCATCCGTGTGCAACAATTGATAATCTTCCAAATGCAATAAATAAATTCCCTAATGCATTATTTAGTAAACAATAATGGCTTATTAGGCACCTTTCATGGATGATTTCATAATTAATCTCTGAACAGATTAATCTTGAATTGTTGAGGGAAAGGTGTGATGTGAGATTAGAACAAGGAAACAGGTGCGGAAGCACTAACCAGTGGGTGTATTGCACGGGCACCATCATTGCTGCGCTCAAGAAAAGCATGGTCGAATAGCTTGCTCGTGTTGTCCACCACAATGCGGTGCACGTCCTGCGGGGCGTGGGATGGTGGGGATGTGGAAGGGCACCTTTTGCTTTGGCCCTGATGCTCCAGCCCTATCCATGGTGGCCATCCCTCACCGAACCAGAACATCCAAAGGGCTCGCTTCTACCAACTCCTTCCTCTCACAGTCACATACCCATCTTCTTCTTCTTCTTGCCGTAAACAACCTGGAACCCGTCCCCCGCCATCTCTCCTGCCGCGACCTTCCTGCCATGGGCCTCCTCCTTCTCGCGCAGGGCCTTGAACTCGTCCGCAGAGGCGGCAAACATCTCGAGCAGGTCGTCATTGCGGGCGAGGAGCCAGTCATGGGTGTCGTCGAGGTCCTCCGTGGAGAAAGGCTGCTGCTGCTTGGAGATGAGCGGTGAGGCGCCGAGGACGCCCAGGGAGGAGTCGGCCCTGGCGGCGGCGGCGGCGGCGATGGGGGACTTTGAAGGAGGGGAAGTTGTGGCGTGAGAGCAGGAGAAAGGGGATCTCGTGGATTGAGGAGGGTGTATCTGGGGAGGGTTCCTTCGCTACTAAGAAGTCGCGCTCCATGAGGTGAACCGGAGCGACGAAACGACGACGAAAGAGACAAAAACGATTGAGCGTCCTTGTGCCAACGTTTTTTTTGACAGAAGCGTCCTTGTGCCAACGTGATGACGTGTATAGCGCGAGGAGGCGCCCTTCACGCGACTGTTAATGGGTTGTATATACTATCCCTTGAAGCTGTAGTACGAGCATCGGCAACTGAAATAACATGGAGGAATCGTAAAGTGTACTCCCTCTGTAAACTGAAAGAAAGAAAAAAAAAAGGATACCAGGTTCAGACTTGCTCAATCTCACCTGATGATTCAGGTGTATATTTTGCGACCCAAGTTGCCACTGAGCGTTTCATCACTACGCTGGTCTCCGGGTTATTCGGGTATGCGAGATTCGAACCCTCGACATGAGGACCGTTTTTAGGCTAAGCTAGCCAACCGCGCCACCACCCCTGCGTTGTGTACCATGTGAAACTGACGTCCTTGTAGGCTGCAGCACCAGAGTGTGGCGTCGCAGAGGCCGAGCATCAGGTAGCTCGTTATCTGCCTCGTGCGAATATGGTATGCGATTCAATACTGGCAGGCTTTTTTTTTAATATACCTCGCAATATACAGGCACAGGAATAGTGCAAATGTATGTCCTTTGCCCATTGCTAGCTCCCTACACGGCTCGAGTAAATGCAATGACGCTATTTGATGCGCGGTGATTTGACTGCTCTGAAACAATCTGGCACAGATTTAACACGGGCCCGTCGCAAGCAGCAAAAAGTATCAATTTTATATTAGCCCAGGCGTCTCATTGCAGCTGTGTCTATGAGTAAAATGCAAGCGCGGTCCTAATTCTTTTCTGGAAGTGTCACTTGGGTCCTAATTCTTTCAAAATGCATATCTGGGTCCTAAATCTTTCTAAGTTGTTCACGCGAGGTCCTATTTTCGTCTGATCGCCGCTGACCAGCTCGCGTGGCGCTTTGACCGCCGCCACGTCGACTGGAGGGCCCACGCGGGAGATTTCCCGTGGCTGGCGGTTGGTAATTCAAGCAATGTGGCCCCTGGAGTTTATGCTTTCCTCATTCCCCGGTCCCTAGGTCTTCTGCTCGCTCTCTCCCTCCCTCTGACGATGTCGCCGCCATGTCCGCCGCCGCGAGCTCGTCTGTCGTGAAGCACCACGGGCAGACGGTTGTCCAAGCGCCTCTTCCACCTCCGGCATTAGCCCTTTTCTCCATGCTCATCTCATCGCCGGCACTAGCTGGTCTGCTGCCGTTGGTACCATGCCCTAGCTACCGCATTACAATTCATCTTCTGTCAAAATCGGTCTGGCAGGAATTTCTACAAGTGCCCCAATCACCATGTATCATTTTCTACAAGTGCCCCAATCGATTTGATGTTTCTGTGTTCCTGTGTTTCTTTTTTGCTGAATTTTGTTACTCAATTTCTGTCAGATTCCACCAAGTCCTTGCCAACATTATTACTGTGAAAATGGACCGAACAAATATTTTAATTTTTTGGTGAGAGGTGGGTACGTCAGCCATGGATTGAGCAGTTTTGATACCAGCCGAATCAAAACGGGTCGATCCATGGATGACGTACATTCCTCTTGGACAACCGTCTTCCCGTGGTGCTTCACGGCAGACGAGCTCGCGGCGGCGGACATGGCAGTGACGGCGACGGAGCCAGAGAGAGGGAGAGAGCGAGCAGAAGACCTGGGGACTGGGGAATGAGGAAAGCATAAACTCCAGGGGCCACATTGCTTAAATTCCCAATCTCCAGCCGCGGGAAATCTCCCGCGTGGGCCCTTGAGTCAACGTGGCGGCGGGCAAAGCGCCACGCGAGCTGGTCAGAGGCGATTAGACGAAAATAGGACCTCGTGTGAACAACTTAGAAAGATTTAGGATCTAGATATGCATTTTGAAAGAATTATGACCCAAGTGATATTTTTAAAAAAGAATTAGGACCGCGCTTGCACTTTACTCCTGTGTCTATCCTGGGCGAGCTCTCTGACATCTGCTGCCAGCATATATTTTTAATACAAATCCTCTAATTAGTGTACTGTTACGTATTATATTTTGAGCAAACTAACCAACGAAATCAACAGTATTGTTAATTAGGCATCTACTATATCACTAAACTCGTAAGGGTAAAAGGCCTCACAACCAATTAAGGTGTCCAATTAAAATTGGATCATCCGATTTTGACCAAGTTAACAATTTCTTAAAGCTCCCATTCAATTCTTTTATGCTATATACTCCCTCCGTTTCAGTTTATAAGGCGTGCGCGTACCCCTAGGTTGCCAATTTAATCACCGTAATATAAATTATATAACACAAAAATTATACCGTTTGAAAATAGAACATCTGAAGTTTATAATGGTATATTTTTTGTAATATATGACTTCTATTAGGTTGGTTTAATTGACGACCTAGGGGTACGCGCACGCCTTATAAACGGAGAGAGAGGGAGTAGTATGATTCCTAATTTTTAAGTCCTCGCAAATAATTAAGGTCTTCAGTTTAGAGCTTGGTCACCTGATTCAATAATTTCTCAAGGAGCTCTCCCATTTAAAAGGACTAACAATCAATTGAGATGTTCAATTGGAATTAGGTCACCCGATTTTGACCAATTCAACAATTTCTCAAAACTCTCATTCAATTCTTTTATACTATACATTATGCTTCCTAGCCCCTCTGTCCCATAATATAAGAATGTTTTTATACACTAATGTTAAAAATACTCTTATATTCTGGGACGGAGGGAGTAATTTTTAAGTTCTCACAATTAATTGAGGTCTTCAGTTTAGAACTTGGTCACCTGACCAGGTCAATAATTTCTCAAGGAGCTCTCTCATTTAATTATTTTAATTCACCATATTCCCTAATTTTGAAACACTTTTATTCGATTGAGATATTCAATTTTGAATTTGGTTTACGATTTTTGATCGGGCCAACGATTTTTCAAATCAATCAACACAAACCGGCTAGAAAAACATATCAACCCCGTGCACCCTCTTACCATCTAGAAAAAAGAAGCGCCTCCATGTCATGATACTATAGAACCAATATGTTACATGTAGCCGCCGACGCAGAAATTTAGCAACAAAAGTATGAGTTGATTAACGCATAACATCGAATCATAAAACACACTCGACATCAGTTCCAAAATACAAGGGGTTTTAATTATGTGGAAAGTCAAATTTCTTTAACTTTGACCAAGTTTAGAGCCAAAAATACCGACATCCACAATATTAAGCCAAAAGATTATGGAGATTCATTCATGGTGAATCTAATAACGAAAATTTGATATTATGAATTTTGATATATTTCTTCATAAATTTGATCAAACTTAAAGAGGTTGGAGTTTCAAAAAAGTAATACACCTTATATTTTAAAACAAATGAGTAATTTTTAAAAAAATCTCAACAACACCAACGGCGCAGCAAAACGCGCCCAACTCTTCTAGTCAAGTACTCACTCCGGTCCTTTTTAGTTCGCATATAAGATTTGTCTGAAGTCAAGCCTTGTTAAGTTTGACCAACTTTATAAAAAAATACCAACATTCACAATGAGGAATCAATATGAGTAGATGCGTCATGATTTAAATTTTCATATTGTATCACTTTAGCATGATAGATGTTGATATTTTTCCATATAAATATAGTCAAACTTTGTGAAGTTCGACTTCAGACAATCCTTATATACAGAGTAAAAATGACCGGAGGGAGTACGAAGCTCTAGATCCTCTCTTTCCATCTGATAATGATACAAATTAGTGGTAGGCCCCTTCTCTTTTGTTTTCTGTAACTGTGCGCCCACGATTTTAAAAATATATACCAAACTCACGAATTAGTGAGCTAAAAAAAAGAATACTGCGCTTCCAGTTGGAAATTAACACGCCTGGCTATTCTAAAGAAAAATTAAAGTTGTTTTCCTTCCGAGGGTTTCTCTCTCGGGAGTACCTAGAACTCATCTAGATTAGATATAATTTGGTCTCATTCACTTCGAAAACAAGAACAAATGCAATCCACGTCAGCACATATGCATCTTATAGCATATTATAGCATCACATCCAATGGCTATAAAAGATGAATGAGACCTAATTATATCTCATCTAGATGAGTTCTAGCAAAACTGTTCTCTATTTTCACATAGCTTATCTCCAAAAAATTGTTCAAACCCTACACTATTTGTGAGCAACTATTGTCTGCAGATCCGTGATTAGAGTGCTAGCAACCCAGGGTCTACATGTAATCTCCTCCATGCTTGTCAGTGGAAACCTGCAAACCTTCAGGAAAAAATGATGACCCATCAAATCACTAGTAACACCGACGTCCCACACACATATGGATGCTGCTTTGCCCAGGCGGTACTGTCCATCCACTTGGCCTGCCGTGGAATACAGTGAAATACGGCATCGTGTTCGGTGGTGGCAAATGAAATACGACTGACAATACATATCACGATGCTGCCTCGGCGGGGGTGATTCCGAGCTCCCTGCAGACCGGCCTCTGCATTGTTTTATCGGCAGCACCATGCAAACCATGTACAATATTTGCTCTTGTTTCTTGATTTTTATAATTGACACGAATATAAATCATGGATGATTTCCTTATGACTCTTGTTTCCTCATTATATTTATCCTAAGATACATCAGTGGAACACTTCTTCCGATCATGCACTTGAAAAAGCAAGATGCATATTTTTTTTCTTCCAAATTATGTTGGGCGTCCGTGGTGAATTCGAGATGGACTGGTTCTTATTGGAGTCGAAGTTCAATTTTAACCATGGATGCCGATCAAGTTTTAAGAAACTCCATGCGCAAATACCTTCTAGGGTTTGTCCAAATCTAAGGTAGTAGGAGTAATAGACAGACCAATGCAAGAAGAACACAAGAGCCGTGCCATTCTACCAACTTGATCATTCTAGCCCTTGGTTCAGCAATTCAGAAACGGTCCAAACCCAAACCAACAATCTGTTTTATCATCATCGCACCAATGGACAACGGGTACTGTTTCCAAGGAGCACAGGTTTATGACATATAAATATTGAACACAGACATATAGTTGCGCAACATTTCAGTGAGCATGGTAGGCCAGAAATTGCACATGAAAAGCGAGACGCAGAACACCTTAATAAATCGATATTTGGTGGAGTGAAGTTCTTGTCAGCAATCACCACAACATTGTAATCATCCGGTTGGAGCTAACTCTAGCCTTTACATCACAGAATTTCTTTCTCTAACTCATTAACCATAATCAGAAATTCAGCATCACAGTATGCATTGCGGCATTTCATTCATCGGCCAGAAATCCAGAATAGGGAGTCCCAAACTTGTGGGGGCTTCAGTGGGACTGCGATCATTTCTTGTGCAGCAGAACTAGTACTGGAGCAACTGGCCTGTTAATCATTTCAAACTTGCAGCTCACCCATGTATCAACAGACAACCCTGAGGCAAATGATTCAACAATATCGAGTTCGTCCCTACAGATAAGAAAGCGACCAAGATAAATGGATTCAGTCTTAAATGATAGTTGATTGGAGTTTGATATTAAGCAACAAGATTCTGATGTCAAGTTACAAGCAAGTCTATAATCAAATACTATTAACTGCCAAATACCTACACTGCGAAAAATTCCTTCATCGTGATGAAGGATGGCCGATCAACCTTCTGGCTAGATAATCGGCGTCATCAACTACCGCTTTTCCAAATATTTTCACTCACTCCACTGAGACTAATATCCGGGTATTTCTTGTCTTTGTTGCAGGACTTCACTTTGAGCTTGGTAACGACGAACACTTCCTCAAAAAACGCATCCCCTTCTCCACCAAGCATGCCTACAACCTCCTCATGCACGAGGAGGCCATAGATCCAAACGCCGCCTCAATCTGGGAAAGCTAGGTGCCAAACAAAGTTAAGGTGTTTGACTAGCTGCTACTCCACAATCGCCTCAACACCAAGCTAAACCTATACCTTATGACTCAACCTCCTGCCCAAGATGCCAACTGCGCACCTATTCCTCCACTGCCCTTTTGCCGCATGGATTTGGCAACGCCTAGGTATCGATCTACATCAACAGGATATCAATACTATTTGGGAGGTGCAACCGCCTATGCCTCTACCTGCAACATGTACTATGGCATACCGCACTCATCAACGCCCAATGGAAGATTTGGGATGCAATGAATGTGTGCGTCTTCCGCGACATTGATCAGCTCCTCTACTGTCCAGAATTTGTTAAACAACTTTACTTGGTCGCATTGGTTTACTAAGCCAGCTCACAAGGTAGCCACCGATTCTTCCAGGCTATACCTTTGTTCTCGTCTACTTCTGCTGATGTAACTAACTGGCCTTGGCCATCCATTTCCCCGGCGATTCCTCAAAAAAAGAGTATAATTCATACACACTGGCACTCAGCAATCACTGAAAAAACTAACAGCTAGCGATCACTTCGACACAATATTAGCAGTTGCCAACTGATAATTACCTTCCACCCAGATGCCCAATGTAGACAAGGACACTTATGAGTCCCCCTGAGCCAACAATTCTGCTGGCAGCTTGTAGTGCCAGCTCAGTTGTCTCAGGTACTGTGATAATTTTTTTATCTCCTCCTGGAAGGTAGCTGTCGGGGGAAACTGTCCACCACGAGCACCTATGGGACCGGAGCCCCTTGTTCGTGCGGTAAGGGAGCGGAGGGAGCACAAAGAGCAGATCGAGATGAACACGCGGGCAGTTTACCCAGGTTCGGGCCGCGATGGACGCGTAAAACCCTACTCCTGCTTAGATTGTATTGAGTGTTGGAGCTCGGGAGCTTGAAGAACTAGCTACACCGAGCGAATGAGCGATCTAGGTTCCGAACCCTTTCTACGTTGAGCATGGGCCTCCTTTTATAGCTCAAGGGGTCACCGACAGGTGTCAACGTAGGAAAAGGGGGTAAAAATGTAATTGTGGTGGTAGTTGTAACAGTGCGGGAATAGTGGATGAACAGTGCATGAACAGTTGTCATCACCTACTTTGACAGTGGGGGACAAGAGCATTTAATGCCCGTCGCCGTCGACCCCAAAAGCACCCGCCCTAGCGTCTCCGTTTGCCACGGCGACAGCTTCGTCACTGTGTAGTGCCACCGTGTCCCCCAGGCTGCACAGCCATCCGCCACGCGTCCCTGGAATGGCCCCAGGGCGACGCGTGGGCCGATGAGCTGGAGCGCGGGCACACAGTGCAGGCTTCCCCCGGCAAGCACCTTGCCGGGGACTTGAGCTTGTCGGGCCGGGAAGCTTGTCGCTCCCCGGGTCTTGTCGGGGCGTAGAGTGCGCCGAGGCTTGTCTTCTAGATACAGTCTTCTGGTCTTCCTGGCAAGCTCCTCTTGCCAGGGTCTTGAGTTGATGAAGTATTCTTGAGCCTGGGACGGCCCTCCCGGCAAGCCCCACTTGCCGGGGCCTTGATCTTCTGTCTTGTATACTTTGTTTTTGAATGGCTTCATATGGATTAGAAAGGTCTCCGGCAAGCACGTGGTAGGCCCTGCCGCGGGAAGCTGCTACTGCCCGTGCACAAGTTGGGGTACTGAGGTACCCCTACCTTAGTACACCGACAGGAGCCCCCGGGCCTGGGCCACACACGGTGCCAAGCGCTGTTGGGCCAGGCCCAAAACAGTGCACGGGCACGCGCGGCCCACGGCACGCCGAATCCCCTTCCGCATCCGCCGCGTCCCTCCCTAACGGCTTGCGGCGTCGTGGGAGAGAACGTGGCCACGTTCTTTAATGGGAAATGCGGAGCGTCCCCCACTTCCCCCTTAAAAGCAGAGGAAGCAGGGGCCGTTACCTTACTTCGCCTTCATTGCTTCTTCCATCTCCAGAAATTCCCCTCTGCGCTCCGCCTCCACACCTCCTCCGCCGCATCTCGCATCTGCGGCGCCGCCGGACTCCTCGTTCCCTTCCCTCGCCGCCTCCGCCATGGCCCCGAAGACCGAGAAGGCGAAGGCGGAGAAGACCAAGAAAGAGAAATCCGAGCAGGCGGCGAAGCTTGCCCTGCTGCGGAAGAGGAATGTCGTCTTCGCGCCAAGGCTCGGCGCGCGGGAACTTTGGAACAAATACTACCTGTTCTGGGCCAAGAAGACCAAGGCGCACCCCCGCACCCGAGTCTATCCGGCCGCCGCCAAGGATCTGTACCCCGGCGGGTATTTCTTCTTCGCTGTTTTCTTCCACTGCGGCCTTTGTCCTCCCTTCTCTGAATTTTTCTGCGATATCATGAACACCTACAACCTCCACCTTCTAGACTTCACCCCCAACGCCATCCTCACGATGGCGGTTTTCGCACATCTGTGCGAAAACTATATTGGGATCTATCCAAATGTAGCGCTTTTTAGGCACTTCTTTACGCCTAGAGTAGAGGCCGGCGCTCCCCTCTCCGGAGGGATCTCTTGGGTCTTCCGCTTGAACAAGAAAGAATCCTATCTTCAAGGGGAACTCCGCGGCAAGTGGGAAGAGTGGCGCGCGGACTGGTGCTGGGTAGTTGAGGACGAGCCGCAACCTTTCACTGCGCCGCGCACAACAGCTATCATGCGCGACATGGACTGGAGCGAGCTGGATTCGGACGACATCAAGCTCAACGTCGCCCTTGTCAGAATTCTTCGTCTCCGGGTAGCTAAGTTGTCCATCGGAGAAGTAGGGGCAGACTTCCTCCGCCGCCGCATTGCCCCTCTACAGGAGAGGAAGAGGCCAGCATGGGAGTACGGCAACGCGGCGGACATAATGAGACTGCGCCCAGGGCTGAACTTCAACTTCACATCGCTGGAGCTGAAGGGGATGGTCCGGGAGCTTTTTAAGCACGACCCGGCCCACCCAGAGTGGTTTAGAGCTCCCCGGGGAGTGGTGCCCCTCTGCAACAGCACGGCCCGGGACCCCCTACGCGCAATGATGCCCGCATGCGACTCGCATGGCGTCGATCCCACATGGATTGCGCCCAAGCCAGATGCCATCATGAGCTTCTTCGACAACCTGGTGGAGGTGCCGAAGAACAAGGAGGAGATCAAGGGACTCACCCGGGCCACCACTGATCGAGAGATTGCCTATATCGCTTCCCGGGTTGAAGAGGCCGCCGCAGCCGCAGCGGCAGGGGAATTTGGGTTCACAGTTGAAGAGGCAGAGGCTGCGGAAGCGTCCAGCCAAGCAGAGGAGGCGGAGATCCGCAGGCTGCTGAAGCTTCCGCCCGACGAGCTTGCCGGGGTCCCCTCTCTGCGACATGCTGGGATCCCCGGGGTTGTGAGCGAGGCCGCCGCGAGGGGCGACGTTGCCGGAGGAAACAGAGGCGCCGGAGGGCGCGGAGGCGCCGGAGGGAGCACGGCCGCAGGGCAGGGCGCTGGGCCCAGCGAGCCGGCCGAGGAGGAGGAGGAAGACGCCGGGGCCGGCGAGGACTCCGGCGGGTCTCTGGGGCTCTACAACGACGACGTCTCCTCGTCCTCGGAGACCTCCCCGCCCCGGGCAAGTCCCAGGCGATCTCCGCTGAAGCGTCTCCACAAGGCGACGACGACGACGAGGGCGCAGGCGCCCCGACAACAACCTACTCGCCGGGTGGCGCGAGCTACCCGGGGGAGCCAGGCCGCGACGGGAGCGCCCGGCGCACCAAACGCGGCGGAGGCGACCCGCGCACAGGCCACGGCGGAGGCGCCCCGTACGTCAGCGCCAAGTGGAGGAGGGTCTTCTCAGAGCGGAGCAGCTGCTCCGCCTGCTCCCCGGGCCTCGGCGTCCACAGGGGCTGGGTCTTCGCAGCCCCTAGCCCCGGGGACCGCCAAGCGCCCGAGGGAGCCTTCTCCTCCCGCTCCTCGCGCGGACGCGCCTCAGGTGGAGTTCGACTTCTCCGCCCTGAGCGACGACGACGACGATGAGGAACAGGAGTAAGGACTTGCATTCTGTAGCTTCTTCAATTCTGTCTTGATTTCTTTTTGTTGATGATCCTGATCTTGTTTCTGATTTGCTTGCAGGTCCCTGGCCCAGCGGATGGCGAAGAGGGCCAAGGTACCCGTGGTGGAGGTCGAGGACGACTCGCCCGTCGCGGCGACAGGAGACGCGCCGGCGACGAGCTTGCCGGACCCAAGCGCTGCTCCGAGGAGCAGCCCCCAGCGCAGCCCCCAGCGTAAGTCTGGGCTTGATCTTTCCGCTCGTCGGGCGCGCTTGAGGATTTTCGTCTTGTACTAACATCTTGTTGCTCTGTTTTGTCTTGATTGTCTTGTGCAGAGGTGGAGCCGCAGCCACAGGAGCACCCGGAGACCACTCCCGAGGAGCCGCAGGCCCCGCCGTCCCCGCCAAGGACGAACTCTCCGGCAAGGGAGAGCGCTCCGCCAAGGGCGGGTACTCCGCCAAGGGCGAGTACCCCGCCAAGGGCGAGCAGCCCGGCGAGGGCGGCTACCCCGCCAAGGGAGAGCTCCCCGGCGAGGGAGCCTGTCGTCGACGAAGTCCGCCAAGGTAAGTCTTGTAACTTCGTCATCTTGGGCTTGTCTTTTTTGGATATTTGCTTGAACTTCTTCTTCTTTTTCTTCTTCTTCTAGATCCTCCTCCCCCAGAGCAGATGGAGACGGAGATCGTCGTCGAGGAGGAGGGCGCGCAGGGCGGCGGCGGCAACGCCCCTGTCGTTGAAGACATGGCGGGAGCCGCCGAGCCTGCCGTAGAGGAGACTGCCCCGACCGCAGACGCGGCGGCCGGGGAGGGGGACGGCGACCGCACTGCCGGCCCGGAGGCGGCAGGAGCGTCGGGCGCTGCACCGGCCACCGACCCCTCCGCCGGAACGGAGCAGTCTGCCTTCTACCTTGAGGCTCCCAACGGCGTTTTCATCCAGGTGCCGTGGGGATCCTCGTCGCGAGCCCCCGAGGAGGGAGAGACCTTCGATGGGGAGGTTCTCGCCTCCGCGGGGCTGAAGATCGTTGAGGCGCCTGGCGGGAGCGACGAGCCCGAGGAGGAGAAGTTGCTCCACCGGCTCCTGGCCCTTTACCGGGCCAGGCAGGCGAAGCTCGAGTCTCGGGAGGCCCTCACCGCCAAGGCCGCAACTGACATGGAGAAGCGCGCCGCGGAGCTCCGCGCCGCCAACCAGGCGGCCCTCCGCGACTTGGCGGAGGAGCGCGAGAGGCTTGCTGGGGAGTATCAGGAGTGGCTCCTGGAGAAAGCCGAGGCCGAGGAGCAGCAGCGACTCGCCGGAGAAGCGCTGTCCCGGCGAGAAGGAGAGCTCACCCAACGGAAGGTCAACCTCGACGCCCACGAGGAAGACCTCACCGCCCGGGAGCAGGCCCTTGGCAGGGAGCTGAAGGAAGCAAAGGCCGCCGCAGCCACCGCGGAGACTGCCAAGAAGGACCTCGAGGCTAAGGTGGCGTAGCTGGAGGAGTTCCTGAAGGCGAGCACGGAGAGGGTCACCGCGCTCAACCTAGAGCGCGAGAAGGACGCCCACACTAACTCTGAACTCCAGGTGCGCCTCTCCAAGCAAGGCGACGAGCTGAAGGCCGCCAAGGACTCGATTGCAGATCTGGAGCTGAAGGTCTCTACGCTGAAGGACTCGCTCGACGCCGTCCGGGACCGTGAAACCAAGCTGAAGGACGAGCTCCGCAAGGAGCGAGGCCTGGTGGAGAGCGCCGCCACTTCAGCTGAGAACTTTCGCCGGACCGTCGAAGTGTGGACTGAAGATCTGGTGGCTTCTGCAGCTAGCATCGACAAGGAGCTAATGGCGCTGAAGGTTGAGCATCTTATATACTCTCCGGATCCAAACCTCCCCCACAGCGCCAAGCTCAGCCTCTTCTTCAGAGGGATCGCGCCGGCACTTGCAAATCTTCAGAAGAAGCTCCCCGCGCAACTGGCCGAGGAGTCACGCCAGCTCTGCACGGGAACTTTGGAGCGCGTTCTGACGAAGATAGTGTACCGCAATCCTGGTATAAATCTTGTCAACGTTCTCCGCAGCTTGCCGGCCGACGCAGACATGGAGGCGCTGAAGGCGCAGGTCGCCCACATCATCGCCAAGGTGAACAAGATCTCCAGGCGTGAAGGCGATCGCGTAGATTAGGCCTCTTCCTTTTTATTTCTTTTGTTGCTGCAAAGTGTGCCATGGACACGAATCTATTAGTGATTGCGACAAGTTATCCCTTGTAATATATTCATCTTATTTCCGAGCAATCAATGCAGTGTTATCTCCCTTGTTTTGGTCCTCTGCTTTGTATGCTTTCAACCCTACGCTTCTAGGGAACTTGCCGGCAAGGGGCCCTTGCCGCGAGCGCTGAGTACTGGACTCTGAGCAGCCTGCTGGCTAAGGTCTTACCGGCAAGCAACCTTGCCGCAGCTAGTCGCAACGCACTTAGCTTGCTGAGCGAACTCGAAAACGAAGTAAGGGCGCGACACTTGTCGCAGCTCACTTAAGCCGTTGAGCGTGCTCGAAAACAAGATAAGGGTGCGGCTAGCCACGGGTAGGTTCCTCCGCGCACAGGTTTTCCATACAAAGTGTGGTTGTTCAAGGAAGATAACTAAAATTTAAAATTTGAACTGCTCAAATTCTGGTAACTTAGCTTTCATAGTCTGTTCGTTCTCCGGTAAGCTTCTCTTTTTTGAACAGCACTTGGTTCATCCTCCACCTCCTCCCCCCCCGGCAAACTTGTGCGCGAGGAACATTCTTCCTGCTTAAGAGGGAAAGGAAAAAGGAGAAGAGGAAACAAGTATAGGGTTCCTCGGGATGGTAATGCTTACCGGATATGTGTGTTGCACAAAATGCCAAATAATGCATGCAAATAACAAAGAAAAGCACGAGAATGGCAAATAGTGCGAAAACACAAATCTTTACTGATGCACGGGGTCTGCGCCCGGCTTTGTACAAAGGTTTACATGCAACAGCGGCAAGACTCGTACAAAAGGTGGTTGCCGGAGCGGATCACGGCAACCGCGCCTTATGGGTGAAACTTGCGAAGATGCTCTATGTTCCAGGAGTTGCTCACCGGTAAGCCTTCTTCGGTCTCAAGGCGGACAGCGCCGGGCCTTGTGACTTGTCTCGGCCGATAAGGGCATTCCCACTTCGGCGTCAACTTGTTGGAATTCTTGGCGGACTGAACACGCCGAAGAACAAGGTCGCCTTCCTCGAGACTCCTGGCCTTAACCTTGCGGCTATGGTAGCGGCGCAAGGCTTGCTGGTATCGAGCAGCTCGTACAGCAGCCTGGAGACGTCCCTCCTCGAGGAGCAATGCATCATCTTGTCGCAGTTGCTCTTGCTCGAGCTCATCATAAGCGAGCACTCGAGGAGATCCGTATACGAGTTCCGTGGGGAGAACTGCCTCTGCTCCATAGACTAGAGCAAAGGGTGTCTGTCCGGTGGCTCGACTTGGTGTCGTTCTGATTGACCAAAGAGCCGCCGGTAACTCCTCTATCCAGTTTCTTCCGCACTTGCGCAGCCTGTCAAAGGTCCTTGTCTTGAGTCCGCGCAGCACTTCAGCATTGGCCCTCTCCGCTTGACCATTGCTCCTCGGGTGAGCAACAGAAGCGAAGCAGACCTTGGCGCCAAGGTCTTGGACGTACTGCATGAAGGTGCGACTAGTGAATTGCGTGCCGTTGTCGGTGATGATCCTGTTAGGGATTCCGAAACGGCAAACAATCGACCTGAAGAACCTGACTGCTGACTGTGCTGTCACCTTTCTCACCGGTTCCACTTCTGGCCACTTTGTGAACTTGTCGATTGCAACGTACAAGTACTCAAAGCCCCCGACAGCACGGGGGAAGGGGCCGAGGATATCGAGCCCCCAGACCGAGAAGGGCCAGGACAAAGGGATTGTCTGGAGAGCTTGAGCTGGCTGATGAATTTGCTTGGCATGGAACTGGCACGCTTCACACTTGGTTACTTGTGCAGTTGCATCTTGGAGGGCTTCTTGCCAAAAGAACCCTTGCCGGAATGCCTTTCCGGCAAGTGCCCTTGCACCAATGTGGTGGCCGCATATGCCTCCGTGTATCTCTGCCAACAGCTTCTGTCCATCTTCTCTGGAAATGCACTTCAACCTGACAGCATTGAGCCTTCTTCTGTACAGTTCATTGTCAACGAACTGGTACATACTTGATTGCCTGGTTATTTTCTCTATCTCTGCCGGGTCGTCGGGAAGTTCTCCAGTTTGCAGAAAACGGACAATTTGCTGTGCCCATGCTGGAGCTCGGGGCTCGACGGCAAGGACTAAAGGCACGAGGGCCGCTGCGGGGACCCCAGCTTCTACGGCAAGAACCTCTGGTTCTGTCGGAGCTGATGGTCCCCCGGCAAGCTCGCCGGGGCGAGGCTTGTCGGGAACGCTTGCTTCAACTGTACAGACCCTAGGATCTGCAGGAGCAAACAGTTCCTCAGCGTTCTGATCGTTGATCTTGGGGACCTTGGCGGCGGCTTCGGGGAGATCCGCCGGCAAGTAGTCGCCGGAGACCAACTTTCTCTTCTTGGGCTGTCCAATTGATGGTGTAACGGATGGCTGAGTCAGCTTGAGCAGGAAGGTCCCTGGTTCCACTGGTAACTTCATTGCAGCACACTTTGAAAGGCCATCTGCAATGTCATTCTGAGCTCTCGGGACGTGCTCCATTTGCAGACCTTCAAAGTGCTCTTCAAGCTTCCTCACTTCATCTACATAAGCTTCCATCAAAGGGCTCTGGTAACTCTTGTTGACTTGTCGGACCACCAACTGAGAATCTCCCCGCACAATCAGCTTCCTGATCCCAAGTTCAGCTGCAATTCTGAGGCCGGCAAGCAGGCCTTCATACTCAGCGGTATTGTTTGTCGCTTGTTCCCTGGGAAAGTGCATCTGGATAACATACTTGAGGTGCTCTCCGGTGGGCGCGATGAGTACCATGCCGGCACCGGCGCCTTGCAGCGAGAAGGCACCATCAAAGTACATTACCCATTCACTTGTCGCTTCTTGTACGGGTACACTTGTCTCTGGAACTTCTTCATCGGGCGTTGGGGTCCATTCAGCTATGAATTCTGCCAAAGCTCGGCTCTGGATAGTTGAGGTACTCTCAAACTTGAGACCAAAGCTTGACAGCTCAAGTGCCCACTCGACGATCCTGCCTGTTGCTTCTGGATTGTGCAATATCCTCTTCAGCGGAAAGCGAGTGACCACTGTTATCTCATGTGCTTGGAAGTAATGGCGCAGCTTTCTCGAGGCCATGAGGAGGCCGAAAAGCAACTTCTGCACGCCGGAGTATCTTGATCTAGCCCCTTGTAAAAGGGAACTCACAAAATACACCGGGCGCTGCACCATCTTCTTCCGCACCTCTCCTTGCTCCTGCGCAGAGTTGTCCTTGTCGGGGCCAGAGCTTGTCGGAGCAGCCCCCTGCTTGTCGCTGGATTCGCTTGCCGGTGGTGTTGACTCCTCGTCGGCCTCCCTCTCCGCTACTAACGCAGCACTAACCACCTGGTTGGTTGCCGCTAGGTACAGCAGCAACTTCTCCTGTGGCCTAGGTGCGACAAGTATTGGAGTAGAGGATAGGTACCGTTTCAAGTCTTGCAGCGCTGCCTCCGCTTCCGGAGTCCATTTCATAGGACCTGCCTTCTTCAAGATTTTGAAGAAAGGAAGGGCGCGTTCTGCAGACTTCGAAATGAACCTACTGAGGGCAGCCACACAACCTGCAAGTCTCCTTACGTCCTTGACGCGCTTCGGGGCTTCGATCTGCTCGATGGCTTTAATCTTGTCGGGGTTGGCTTCAATCCCCCTCTGTGACACAAAGAACCCGAGAAGCTTGCCGGAGGGGACTCCAAAGACGCACTTCTCGGGGTTCAACTTAAGCTGGATCTTGCGCAGATTCTCAAATGTCTCTTCCAAATCTTGGATCAGGGTATCTTTGCTCTTGCTCTTCACCACGATATCATCCATGTAAGCCTCTACATTTCTGTGGATCTGTGGCTCAAAAGCAGTGTAGACCACCCTTGCAAATGTTGAGCCTGCATTCTTCAATCCGAAAGGCATGCGAATGAAGCAATATGTGCCGCATGGAGTAATGAATGCAGTCTTCTCTTCATCTTCCTTGGCCATGAAAATCTGGTGGTAGCCTGAATATGCATCAAGAAAAGAGAGCAGCTCACATCCAGCAGTGGAGTCAATGATCTGATCGATGCGCGGCAAGGGAAATGGATCCTTGGGACATGCTTTATTCACATCAGTGAAGTCTATACACAACCTCCACTTCCCGTTAGCCTTACGCACGACAACTGGGTTTGCTAACCACGTCGGATGGATCACGCCTCTAACTAGGCCCGCTGCTTCTAACTTCTTGATCTCTTCGTTGATGAATTCTTGGCGCTCCACGGCTTGCTTCCTGACCTTCTGCTTGATGGGCCCCGCATGAGGACAAACAGCGAGCTTGTGCTCAATCACCTTCCTGGGAACACCGGGAATGTCAGATGGTTGCCATGCAAACACATCGACATTCGCCCGCAGGAAGGCAACGAGCGCGCTTTCCTATTTGCTGTCAAGTGTGGCACTGATGGTGAAGGTACCACCAGTGCCGTCCTCCTTGGCGGACACCTTCTTGGTTGCCGGAGGAGCGGCCATCCCCTTCTTGCACTTGCCGGTGGAGCTCGATGGGACGTCCTCGACGGCAGCGCAGCACTCCGAAGAGGTGCGGTTGCCGGAGTGGGCCCCAGAGCACTTGCCGGACTTGGTCTTGGTCTTCTTCCCCCCGGGAGCTTCAGCGGCAAGTGTGTTGCTCTCTGCCGCGGCTGCCGCATCTCGGTAGATCTTGTCGGCACAGATAAGCGCGTCCTTCTTGTCGCCATGGACAGAGAAGACGCTTATCGGCCCCGGCATCTTGAGTACATTGTAGGCGTAGTGGGAAGCTGCCATGAACTTGGCGAGGGCAGGACGTCCAAGTATCCCATTGTATGGCAATGGGATATCGGCAACATCGAAGGTTATCTTCTCCGTCCTGAAGTTCAGCTCCCTGCCAAAGGTCACTGGCAGAGTGATCTTCCCCTTGGGCTTGCTCCTTCCCGGGTTTATTCCTTGGAACGAACCGGTCTCTTCGAGCTCGCCATCTGGGATTTGGAGTTTCTTGATCACAGCTGAGGAGATCAAGTTCAGCCCGGCCCCGCCGTCAACCAACATTTTGGTGACCTTGAGGTTGCGGATGGTGGGGGAGACCAGCATCGGCAAGCACCCGACCGCAGTGGTGCGGTCAGGGTGATCCTCAAGATCAAAAATGATGGGCGTGCTGGACCATTTGAGGAGCCTGCGCGACTCCACGGGCGGCTCTGCTGCATTTACTTCCCGCACCCACTGCTTGAGTTGGCGGTGGGAAGTATGCAGAGAGGCGCCGCCGTCGACGCACAGGACTTCCGTGGCCTTCTGGAACTCCTGCTCGCTGTTATCATCTTCCTCCATGTCGTCGTCGTCGTCTTCTTCGTCCTTGTCGCGGCCCCGGGGAGGTCGATCACCTTGCCGCTGCTTGGCCTTGCCGCGGCGTCCTCCCCGGCCGTTGAATGGCCGCTTCTTGCTTGGCTCTCCCCCGCCACCTTGGGCCTTCTCCTTGTCGCGCCGCTCGTACTCAGCTTTCTGCTGCTCGACGAGGTACTCGACGCGTTTGCAGTTTGAGAGGTCGTGGCCCTTGGTGCGGTGGATCTTGCAATATTGCTTGTCGGAGCCGTCCTGCTTGTCGGCTGCCGCTACAGGGGCAGGCTCCTTGCCGGAGCCGCCAGCCTGTGCTTGCTTGGCGGGAGCCTCCTTGCCGGACTTCTCGACGGCAAGCACTTCTTTCTTGTTCTTTCTTCTATTGTTCCGCCGCCGGCTCTTCTTTGCCGGGGCGGCATCCTCGCTGTCGCTTCCCCCTGCGCCAGCATCCTCCCCGGGGAGTCTCCTCCCCTCTTCGGCGCGTGCGCACTTATCAGCTAGAGCATAGAGCTCGCTGACATCCCGTATCTTGGTCATGGCCATCTCCTCATGCATGCGGCGGTTACGCACGTTCTGGTGGAACGCGCTGATAACCGCAGCAGGGTGGACGTCGAGGATGTTGTGCTGCACGCAGCTGAAGCGTTGGATGTACTTGCGCAGAGGTTCTCCTTCCTTCTGGGCCAAGATGTGGAGATCGCTCTCCTGGCCGTGGGGTTTGTGGCCGCCCGTGAAGGCGCCAACAAACTGGTGGCAAAGATCGGCCCAAGAAGAAATGGAGCCTTCCGGCAAGTGCATAAGCCAAGAACGAACGTTCGGCTTAAGCACCAGCGGGAAGTAGTTCGCCAGTATCTTCTCGTCGCGCCCCCCGGCAGCCTGCACCGCGATGGTGTAAATGCTGAGGAATTCCGAGGGGTGCGTCTTGCCGTCGTACTTCTCCGGTACGTCGGGCTTGAAGTTCTTCATGCTGGGCCACTGGACACGCCGCAGCTCACGGGTAAACGCAGGGCAACCTGCCGCGTACGGCAAGTCGCCTGGTTCACAGGGCGCGTGTGTGTCAACAGCGGGCCCAGCGCGTTGATCTGATTGTCGCCGGGCTTCTCGGCGGCGCTCGATTGTGGTCCGAGCGTCTTCTTGTCGCCGGTCGTCAAGGACCTGGCGCTGGTCCCGACGAGCCCGCGGATCCGACGACGCCGTGGAGTCGTCGTCGACGTTAATCCGGCGGGGAGGCATCTTCTGCTTCCGCGGCGGGGAGTGCACGGTTGTCACACCCCCGGCGGTCTTGTCGCCGTCAGCCTTCGTCTTCTCGACTTGCCGCGGCCGCGAGGTCGCCGGCTGCTGCGGCGCGTCGTTGTTGGCGAAGGCGATCAGGCTCTGTATGGTTGCCCTCCAGTCTTCGGCCTTGTCCGCCGCTGGAGGGAAGTCGAGGAGCAGTTGCGCTCTTGCGAGCGCTTCTGCTGGAGAGGAGGGGAGCGGGGGCGAGCGGTGCGAGGAGCGGGATATGCTCGGGTTCCTAACAGGGTTGGAAGGAGCACAAAGAGCAGATCGAGGTGAACACGCGGGCAGTTTACCCAGGTTCGGGCCGCGATGGACGCGTAAAACCCTACTCCTGCTTAGATTGTATTGAGTGTTGGAGCTCGGGAGCTTGAAGAACTAGCTACACCGAGCGAATGAGCGATCTAGGTTCCGAACCCTTTCTACGTTGAGCATGGGCCTCCTTTTATAGCTCAAGGGGTCACCGACAGGTGTCAACGTAGGAAAAGGGGGTAAAAATGTAATTGTGGTGGTAGTTGTAACAGTGCGGGAATAGTGGATGAACAGTGCATGAACAGTTGTCATCACCTACTTTGACAGTGGGGGACAAGAGCATTTAATGCCCGTCGCCGTCGACCCCAAAAGCACCCGCCCTAGCGTCTCCGTTTGCCACGGCGACAACTTCGTCACTGTGTAGTGCCACCGTGTCCCCCAGGCTGCACAGCCATCCGCCACGCGTCCCTGGAATGGCCCCAGGGCGACGCGTGGGCCGATGAGCTGGAGCGCGGGCACACAGTGCAGGCTTCCCCCGGCAAGCACCTTGCCGGGGACTTGAGCTTGTCGGGCCGGGAAGCTTGTCGCTCCCCGGGTCTTGTCGGGGCGTAGAGTGCGCCGAGGCTTGTCTTCTAGATACAGTCTTCTGGTCTTCCTGGCAAGCTCCTCTTGCCAGGGTCTTGAGTTGATGAAGTATTCTTGAGCCTGGGACGGCCCTCCCGGCAAGCCCCACTTGCCGGGGCCTTGATCTTCTGTCTTGTATACTTTGTTTTTGAATGGCTTCATATGGATTAGAAAGGTCTCCGGCAAGCACGTGGTAGGCCCTGCCGCGGGAAGCTGCTACTGCCCGTGCACAAGTTGGGGTACTGAGGTACCCCTACCTTAGTACACCGACAGTAGCCCAGATTGAATGCTACAAGCCTAAAAGTACATGTTCAAGATCATAGTTACTTGAACTGCCAATTTCAGGATAATGGAATCATATAATTAAAACCAATGAAGTAGTAAAAGAAACTGATCACCTGACAGGAGAATCTTTTGGAATAATATCCTCCATTCTACTGTGACATATGCAAAACAATTTGACTAGCTCCCTCTGCAGCAAGAAAAATCAGACAGCACATGCCATAAAGTGAGGTTTCATGAGAATGTAGCAGTGATATCTGTAATCTTATGTGAGTATTTCTACAACATAATAATCATTTTCAAAGGAAACTAATAAGAGAAACCACATATGGCAGTCCCCACTCAAACCAACAACAAGTTTTACACATCCCTGCAGTTGCATACCTCATGGCCGTCGACGGCCATGTTCAGAAAAGAGGAAGTGCTATCTATCGCGGAATCTTGGATGTCCAATCCATAGACACGCCCTCGCCCGCTTTCATTGGCCACCATCTTAAGCAGGGCGAGCGTATCGTTGCCATTCCCGCAGGTGGCATCAACCACCGTGTCTCCTTTCCGAACAATACTTCTCCACACCCTAGTCAGACAAGAATGTTGCAATTAGTAACCTTAGCACCACGCAAAAAATAGCTTAAAATACATCTTGTTTGAACGAATTCTGCAAAGGAATCCACATTAATTATCTACTTGCAGGTCTCTAAATAGGGACATACACAGCACTAACACAGCATTTGAGAAAAAAAAACATGCATTTAATTTCAGCAACGGAAAGGAAGCGGGGTTAAGTTAGGCAGTAGAGGACGAGGACACATGGGTGGGGAGTACTGAGTACCTACGCGTGGGCTACCTCGGTGGCCTTGCGCTTGCCGGCGACGAAGCCCACCACCGCCTCCTCCACCCCTGCAACCAACCCCGGTCACGACATGGCACGCACTATTGAAGGGGAACATAAATACGTAGTACGAACCTGCGGCGACGAGCTGTGCGGCGGAGAGGTGCCGCCGCTTAGGCAGAGGGGACGGGCTGAATCTGGGGATTCGTCGGAGAGGAGATGGAGTCTGGGAGCGGCGGAGGAGTAGGGAGAGAGGAGGGCGCAGCAGTGACGGCGGAGGCATGGCTGGCTACGCCAGCGGCGGCTGAAGCCCGGGTGTAGGGGGCAAAAAAAAAGATAGGCCAGGTTCAGATTTGCTCGATTCACACCTGATGATTCAGGTGGAGATGCGACGACCCAAGTTGTCGCTGAACATTTCATCATCAGATGGCCAATGGCGGGGTTAATGCGGCTCGAACTCTAGAGTTCGAGATAACCCGATATGAGACATGGGCGCTAGCCAACTGCGCCACCACCCATTTTATGTTTTTGCTAGAAACAAACCTCCTTGTGATATATAAAGGCATATCAACCACGGGCTGGTCCGGAAATGTTTTTTTCTGCACACCAAAGATAAACTAGGGCCTTGGGGACATCCGGACCGTTGCCGTGCTAATTCCCAGTAAGAAGATGTCAGCGACAAACAAGATAAATGCTGTGAAGAAGAAGCATCACCATCGCACTGGGTCAGGTGGCTACCTCAAAGTCCGGCCGTTGTGGGACAAGGCCGAGAATGACCTGCTTGCTAAAGGGGTCGTTCCACAGACATTACACTGGCCAGACCGTTCAAGGACTTGGTTCTTCGGGGTTGGGGGAACCTTGGACCCTGAAACAGGGAAGTGCGTTTGGACGGACGAGCAACTGCAAATAACCATCACGAAGCTTCAGTAGTATATCGAAGCAGCGCAGGAAGGGACGTTCATTCCCGATAGAGGGAACGACGAGCTCACAATGGCCCTCGGGAATCCTGAGCACCCTGGACGGACATGAGGCACGCTAGGCTCCGTTTCATGGAAGGCTGGGTTTCCCGACGCAGGCGGTTACAAATGCCGGGACAGGAAGAAGAAAGTGGATCAAACCCAACTACAGGCGCTGCACGCAAGGGTAAAAGCGCTAGAGGACAAACGAGAAGCAGTTCGCAGCAAGTGACCTGCCGAAGCTACCATCGAAGCTACCCCGCCATCTCAGCAGAGAAGCAGCATGGCTTCCACCGAGCTGTCTCTGGAGCCTGTCTTCACGGCTCTTGCTAGCTACCCCGTGGATGCTATCACGGAGTCTCAACATTGTTATGAGATCAGGAAAAAAATTGGATCAACTTGTGCACATCCATAATGGGGGCATTCTTGGTAAATCAGGACCCTCGACCGCTCGGCGATCCATGACCCTCGACCCCCTCATGTCACGTTTGTCTAGTGTCAAAGGTTTCACCAAAACCATGTCTTCATCATTAGGCAAAAGTAACAGGTGCGTGACGATGGTACGAAGCTCTTCAAAGTTGTTCTGAAACGGACTCCGAGATAGGATAATTCGCTTTTTGGTACAAAGTTCAGTAAGATCCTTCCGAATATCGCTATCTGGAAGGCCTTTGCTGAAATTCGTATGAAAAGGCGGATTATCCTATCCAGGACTCCGTTCCAGAATAACTTTGAAGAGCTTTGTACCATCATGCCCTGGTTACTTCCGGCAAATGATGAAGGCATGGATTTCTTCAATACTTTGACAGTAGGAAACCTCTCGACCCCTGGACGAACCTCGACCCTCGACCGCTCGGCGATCCATGACCCTCTACCCTAGTTCCCGACCCTCGACCCCCTCATGTCACGTTTGTCTAGTGTCAAAGGATTCAACAAAACCATGTCTTCATCATTAGGCGAAAGTAACAGGAGCATGACGATGGTACAAAGCTCTTCAAAGTTGTTCTGGAACGGAGTCCGAGATAGGATAATTCACTTTTTGGTACAAAGTTCAGCAAGATCCTTCCGAATATCGCTATTTGGAAGGCCTTTGCTGAAATTCGTACGAAAAGGCGGATTATCCTATCCGGGACTCCATTCCAGAATAACTTTAAAGAGCTTCGTACCATCATGCCCCGGTTACTTCCGGCAAATGATGAAGGCATGGATTTCTTCAATACTTTGACAGTAGGTATTAGGAAACCTCTCAATCCCTGGACGACCCTCGACCCTCGACCGCTCGGCGATCCAGGGCCCTCTACCCTCGACCGCTCGACGATCCAGGGCCCTCTACCCTAGTTCCCGACCCTCGACCCCCTCATGTCACGTTTATCTAGTTTCAAAGGATTCAACAAAACCATGTCTTCCTCATTAGGCGAAAGTAACAGGTGCATGATGGTACGAAGCTCTCCAAAGTTATTTTGGAACGGAGTCCGAGTTAGGATAATTCTCTTTTTGGTACAAAGTTCAGCAAGAGCCTTCCGAATATCGCTATTTGGAAGGCCTTTGCTGAAATTCATACCAACAGACGGATTATCCTATTCGGGACTCCGTTCCAGAATAACTTTGCAGAACTTCGTACCAACATGCCCCGGTTACTTCCGGCAAATGATGAAGGCATGGATTTCTTCAATACTTTGACACTAGGCAACCTCTCGACCCTCGACCCCACGACGACCCTCGACCCTCGAACCCTCGGCCCCTCGACGACCCTCGTACCCTTGACCCTCGACCCCTCGACCCTCAAACCCTCGGCGACCCTCGACCCTCGGCGACCCTCGACCCCTCGGTGACCCTCGACCATCTACCCTAGCTAGTTCCCGACCCTCGCCCCTCGAACCCTCGGCGACCCACCCCCCCTCATGTCGA
>LR738709.1:619931798-620023350 GCA_902687465.1 Secale cereale | reverse complement strand
GACGTTATCGGGGAGGGGGTATATCGACCCCCCCCCCCTCATGTCGAAGTTATCGGGGAGGGAGTATATCAACAATGACATACCCGATAAAAAAGGAGAAGAAGAAGAAGAAAAAAAAAGGAGGAGAAGAAGAAGGAATAGAGGAGAAGAAGAAATCTCCTCTTTTTTTTCTTCTTCTCCTCTATTCCTTCTTTTTCTCCTCCTTTTTTTCTTCTTCTTCCTATTCTTATTTATTTCTCCTTTTTATTTTCCATCTTCCTAAACTAAACATAAACTAAAATAATCCTAAAACTAAATGAAACTTCTCCTCCTCCATTTTTTCTACTTCTTCTTTTTTTCATCCTAAAACTTTATGAACAAAATTACAACAAAAAAAACCATAAAAATCCTATGAACAAAATAACAATTCTATGAACAAAATTACAACGGAAAAAAATCATAAAAATTCTATGAAAAAGTGATATATTCTTTGCATATGAACATACAAGCATTTGTATATTCTACTATAATATCACCCCAAAAAGATATATGAACAGAAAAAATTCTAACTTTTGCATATTCTTTGCATATGAACATACATACATACATACATCATCATCATCATCATATACACTACAATATGAACAGAACAAAAATGTATACAGCCTCGTCGTCGGCGTCGGGGCTGGCTCGCAGCGGCTTTGGGGCGCGGGGGGAAGGGGGAGAGGAGGGGGAACGACACGGTGAGGCTCACAATGCAGGGGAGTGGCGGTGAGGTCGGGGCAGGGCTCGGTGCAAAGAAAAAGCAAGCTCTTGGTTTGCAAAATGAAGGAAAGGCAAAAACAGGACAGAATCTGTGAAAAACAGAACAGCAGGTAGTAAATGATTTGTTCGGGGCACTTCTGCAACTCTAATAAAAAAACTCAGAACATACGCACGAAAGACAATTATATAGAGAACGCTGTCGAAAAAATTCAGACCAAAAAGATGAACTGGTGATTTTATACGAATTTTTCTATCCAAGGACAGAATCTGTTTCCTGGACAGCACCTCACAACTTTTGAACTTTCTAGCAATCAGAGGCTATACTTGGCACAAAATTGAAAATCAACGATACAATGATGATGCTACAGTAGTAAACAACATCAAGACACAACAAAAGCAAAAATAAAATTTTTATTCATGTGGGCTGCCTCCCAAAAGCGCTTTCTTTTATGCCTTTAAGCTAGACATAATGCATATAGATAAAGTTTTATCAAGAGTAAAAGAATAGCTAGCCCGTACAACGGACTCAAAAGGTAACTTGATCTTCTTTCGAGGGAAGTGTTCCATCCCTTTCTTGAGAGGAAACTGAAATTTTATATTACCCTCTTTCATGTCAATGATAGCACCAACGGTGCGCAAAAAGGGACGTCCCAAAATAATTGGACAAGAAGGATCACATTCAATATCCATAATAGTGAAATCAACGGGAACATAATTGTCATTGACAATGATAAGAACATCGTCGATCCTCCCCAAAGGTTTCTTTATGGAAGAATCAACGAGACAAACACCAAAATAACAAGAATCAAAAGGTTTCAATTTAAGCATATCATATAGTCTTTTGGGCATAATGGAAGTACTAGCTACAATATCACATAAAGCATAGCATGAGAAGTTGTTTATCTTAATTTTTATCATAGGATCCCAACCATCTTCTAGCTTTCTAGGTATGGAGGCTTCTAATCTAAGTTTCTCCTCCCTAGCTTTGATGAGAGCATTAGTGATATGCTCTGTGAAGGCAAGGTTAAGCGTGCTAGTGCGGGGATCTCTAGACATCTTGTGAAGGAAATCAATAACTTCGGTAAGAGTGCAATTATCAAAATCAAGGTCCCTAGCATCAAGTAAAGTGGTAGTGGTGTCCTTTAGGTTCTCTTGTTTGGTAGTTTCTATAGTCATAGCATCACCATTAATAGGTCCATCGGGACCAGGAGTACATTGGGTGCTAAGAGTTTGGATATCCTCAACAACTTGGATAGTAGCAACAGTGTGGTGGGTAGGAAGGTTCTTAATTCTATCCTCTTCCTCCCTTTCTCTAGCCCATCTTTCTTTAAGTTTAGCCATCATCCTAATGTTTTCATTAATTTGTACTTGAATAGCATTCATAGGAGTGACCTTCCTCTCCTCAAGAGGAGAAGTTTTAATTTTTAGCAATTCTATCTCATTGGCTAAGTGGTCTACCTTCAAAGAGAGATCATCTAGTTTATGTAGTTTTTCTTCTACACTCTTATTAAAGGCTTTTTGGGTAGTGATGAAATCTTTAAGCATAATCTCTAGTTCAGTAGTGGAGTTCCTGGTTCTAGGATAAGCATTGTTGTTCCCATAAGAATTAGAGGGGAACGGTCTAGGATTGCTACCAAAATTACTCCTATAAGCATTGTTGTTGAAATTGTTTCTAGAGATAAAGTTCACATCTACTTGTTCTTGAGAAATCAAAGAATTTAAAGGAACATTACGAGGATCAACAGAAGATTGCTT
Organism: Secale cereale; assembly: GCA_902687465.1. NCBI lineage: Eukaryota > Viridiplantae > Streptophyta > Magnoliopsida > Poales > Poaceae > Secale > Secale cereale. Next base: position 620,020,851 of record LR738709.1, on the reverse strand, counting down.
CGAAAGTAGAGACATGATCAAGTCAACTTTTTCATTTTGGGAGGAAATCTCCTCGACAGAGCTTACCTTCCTACCTGTTGGAGCGCGTTCGGTGTGCCATTGGGAATAGTTGGTCATCATCTCATCGAGAAGCTTTGTGGCAGCACCAAGTGTAGTTGACATAAAGGTTCCTCCCGCTGCCGAATCTAACAAGTTCCGTGAGGTAAAGTTCAAGCCTGCATAAAAAGTTTAGATAACCATCCAAGTAGTCAAGCCGTGAGTAGGGCAGTTCTTGATAAGAGATTTCATACGTTCCCAAGCTTGGGCAACGTGTTCATTATCCAATTGTTTAAAATTCATTATGTTACTTCTCAGTTGGATAATTTTAGCAGGTGGATAGTATTTTCCGATAAAAGCATCTTTGCACTTGTCCCATGAATCTATGCTGTTTCTAGGCAAAGACTGAAACCAAATTTTAGCTCCTCCTCTCAAGGAGGAAGGAAAAAGCTTAAGCTTAACAATATTACCATCTATTTCTTGGTACTTTTGCATATCACAAAGTTCAACAAAATTGTTTAAGTGTAAAGCAGCATCATCTCCAGCACCGGAGAATTGATCTTTCATGACTAAGTTCAGTAAAGCAGGTTTAATTTCATATGAAGGTGCTGAAGTGGCAGGTGTAGTGATAGGTGTGCTGATAAAGTCATCGTTGTTGTGACTAGTGAAGTCACACAACTTGGTGTTCTTTGTGGAACCCATTGTAGCAAGCAAGCAAGATAACTATTTTTGTGATTTTCGATAAAAGATACTAAAGCAAAACTGAAAGGTAAACTAACAAGACTAAAAAGCAAAGGTAAAAGATAGCGTGCAACTCCCCTGTCCTGAAGAGTGGAGTCCCCGGCAACGGCGCCAGAAATTGCTTTGCTAGGTGGCTTCTCACCCCTCGTTGGTTACCCCAAGTGTAAGGTTTGAGATGCAGTGTAGCAGAAGTTTTCCCTTGGTAATACCAAGGATCGATTTCCTAGAGACTCCCAGTTTCAACAAGAAGGTGTCAACTGCTAACGGCGCCAGATATTAGCAATCAACGTGGACCTGCACACAGATACAAATAACTTTGCTCCCAACGAGTACAGAGAGGTTGTCAATCCCTCCGGCCTTGTAGTTTACAAAGGATCAAACGCAAGTGATAATAGTGATAGGTATAATTGCAATAGTAAGTAAATAGCGGAAAAGTAAATAGCAGATGTGATCAATGATGGTAATATGGACCGGTGTCTCATGATGTTCACTAGTGATGTCTCTCTCCCAAAAGACGATAAAACAGCTATGTGAGTTAAACGAATTACAGCTGGGCAATTGACAGGACCATGTGCGCAAACCAATGCTGACTACATTGCAAGAAAGGTAGAGGTTCAAAGCATGGGCGGTACGCCAAAGTAAGTAGACCAAAATCCATCAATATCTACTACTAATCATCCACCTTGAGATATCTATCCAGAACATCTCGCTGGTATTAAGTTGCGAGCCCCACCCATAGTGTAAACTCAAAGCAACAGACAACTGCATTAAAAGAACTTTGCGTAAAGTAAACAATCCTTGCACCCGCGGGCACAAGCACCGTTGTTTTCCCCCTTGTGGCAACAGCACATCCCCTAGACTCATGTTTCTGTCACTCAAGCTAGTCATCGAGGGGCATGAACCCACAATCAAGCATAACGTTCCCTCTTGGAGTCACTACCTACTACTTGGCCAAAGCAATAAATAACAACGGAGAACATGCAAGAATTACTTACGAACATAAATATAAAAGAGGTGAATCAAATATATTACTCAAACACAATCTGAACATAATCTCATAATCCATCGGATCGCAGCAAACTCATCATAGCAACAGCATAAGGATTACATATGTGCCTCGATCATGTAGGGCAGCTCACGAGGACTAATTAGTGAAGCACAAGAACGGGAGGAGAACATCACATAGCTACTGGTCATGGACCCATGGTCCAAGGGAGACTACTCACAACTCATCCGGGAGGCGTCCATGGTGGTGGAGAAGCTCCCGGTGGTGATCCTCCCCTCCGGCAGGGTGCCGGGAAGAGTTCTCTTGGTGCTCCCGATCTTGGAAGCGGCGGCGGCGGTAGAACAGAGATGAGATCGGGAAAAAGAGTTCCTGTTTCGAGGGTTTCGGGAGACGCTTTAAATATATGCCAAAGGGGGGCATCGGAGGAGCCTCGGGGGGCCCAGGCGCCCCCCGGCGCGGCCCAGGGGGGGCGCCGCCAGGGCGCCTGGAGCCCTGGTGGCCCCCCCCCCCGGCTGTCCTTCGGGCGCACGGTAGTTTCTGGAACGCTGATTTTTTATATAATTTTTCTGGATTTTTCCTGGCAGTTCTCGTAATGTGAAAACCTGAAATACAAAAACAGCCGAAAACAGAAACTGGCACTGGGGTGCACTGAGTTAATAGGTTAGTCCAAATATGATCAAAAGTGTATGGAAGTGTATAAATATCATAGCAATATCACCGAAAAGAGGCATGGAGCAAGCAGAAATTATAGATATGTTTTGGACGTATCACCTAGTATCCCGAACTTGTGCACGGGCAGTCGCAGCATCCCGCGGCAAGGCTTGCCGGGTGACCGCCATGGTCCTCCGTGGTTCCTTTGGAGCCATTCAAGAACAAAGTATTCAAGCCAAGGAGACAAGGCCCCAGCAAGAGGAGCTTGCCGGGAAGGCCAACCAAGGCATCTCAAGGAACTTGCCGCGGCGTGCCACGCGTCCCGGCAAGGCCCGGTGAGCGACAAGCTCCCGGACGCGACAAGACAACGACCGCGGCAAGGCGCTTGCCGCGGCAAGCTACCACTCTGTACCCGCGCTCCAGCACATCCACCAACGTGTCGCTCTAGGACCCTTCCAGGCGTACGTGGCGGGAGGCTGTGCAGCCAGCGGTGCGCGGTGGCAAGCGGTGCTGACAAGATTGCCATCGTGGCTAGCGGTGGCGTCCCTGACGGTCCCTTTTGCACTATTTGGGCGACACAGACGGGCATTTAATGCCCTTGTCCCCTGCCGTCAGGGTTAGGTATGATACACTGTAATAGGTAGTTGTACCAACCGCAACACCTTTCCATTTTTACCCTTGTCTACGTTGCCACCTGTCGGTGACCCCTTGAGCATATAAAAGGAGGCCCATGCGCAACGTAGAGGAAGAAACGAAGGGAGAGAGCACTCACACTCGGTCTCGCTAGCTGCTGGTGCGTACTGTAGCACTCAGCGCTCCCGAGCAAGAACTCAATACAAACCACAAAGCAGGAGTAGGGTTTTACGCATCCGTTCGGCCCGAACCTGGGTAAATTGCTCGTGTGTTTCGCCTCGATCTGCTCTTCGTGCGATCTTCGCCCCTGCCGAACCGAAAGGGACTCGGTCCGCCGGTCCCATAGGTGCTCGTGGATCAGTTCCCCGACATCTTTGGCGCGCCAGGTAGGGGCGTCGAGGTTGTGTGAACCTGATCCGGCGTTCACACGAGCTAGATCTTCATCGTCTTCATCGATATGCCACCGAAGAAGAAGGCTTCGGAGGCGGCTGCTCCGTCCGCGCCACCGCCGGAGCAAACAGCTGGTGGGGTAGACGCCGGCGGAAGAACGGGCATCGACGAGGGAGCTCACGGTGCTGCCAGGTCCAAGGACAAGGCTGCGCTGCCCATCGGCGGCGTAGTCGGCTCCCATAATGACCGGGCGCACTCCAAGACCTCGGCGTCCGTATATGCACCGCGCCCATCTCAGGAGGCGCGGGACCGGCAGCGTCATGGTACTCACGGTACCATACGTTTGCTGGACCAAGATCGAGCTGGTGGATCTCAGAGTGCTCAAGACCAGCATGCACGCCAACATGCTGGTACGAGTGAGGCAGAGTCGCCTGGACGGGATACTGCTCCTTCTAACATAAATAGAAGTCCGAGCATATCCCGCTCCTCACACCGTTCGCCACCGCCACCCACCACTTCAGCAGAAGCTTTGGCACGAGCTCAACTGCTCCTAGACCACCCTCCAACGACAGACAAGATCGACGACTGGAGGGCCACCATTCAGAGTCTCATTGGCTTCGCCAACGGCGACACTCCACGGCAGCCGAGTACATCGCAGCCGCGGCAAGTCAGCCAGGCACGAGCCGATGGCGACAAGACCGGTGGGGGTGCAACCACCGTGCACTCTCCGTCCCGAAGGCCAAGATCGCCGACTCGCCGGATCCACCTCGACAGCGACTCCACCGCGTCATCAGATCCACGAGCTCGTCGCGATCAGCGCCAAGTTCTTCACGAACGACAGCAAGAAGACGCTCGTACTCGCATCGAGCGCCGAAGAGAAGCGCGGCGTCAATCGGACAAGCGCGCTGGGCCCTCTGTCGACATGCATGCGCCAGGGGAACCAGGTGACTTGCCGTACGCGGTAGGTTGCCCTGCGTTTACTCGTGAGCTGCGGCAAGTCCAGTGGCCCAGCAAGAAGAATTTCAAGCCAGACGTACCAGAGAAGTACGACGGCAAGTCGCATCCGTCGGAGTTCCTCAGCATCTACACCATCACGGTGCAAGCTGCCGGGGGGCGGGACGACAAGATCCTTGCCAACTACTTCCCGCTGGTGCTCAAGCCCAACGTCAGGTCCTGGCTCATGCACTTGCCGGACAACTCCATATCCTCCTGGGCAGACCTATGCCATCAGTTTGTCGGCGCCTTTACAAGCGGCCACAAACCTCATGGCCAAGAGAGTGACCTTCATCTGCTCGCCCAGAAGGAAGGAGAGCCCCTGCGCAAGTACATTCAGAGATTCAGCCGTGTACAGCACAACATCCCAGATGTCCACCATGCCGCGGTCATCAGCGCGTTCCATCAGAGCGTGCGTAACCGCAGGATGCGGGAGGAGATGGCAATATGCAAGATCAGAGACGTCAGTGGGCTGTATGCCCTGGCCGACAAGTGTGCACGTGCTGAGGAAGGGAGGAAACTCCCCGGAGAGGATACAGGAGCAGGAGGATCTGACAGCGAGGATGCTGCCCCGGCAAAGAAAAACCGGCGGCGGAACAACAGGAAGAAGAAAGGCAAAGATGTGCTAGTCATTGAGCAGTCCGGCAACGAAGGTGGCGCCAAGAAAGCCAAAGCTGGTAGCTCCGGCAAGGAGATTGCCGCATGCACCAACTGCCAGGTTGTGGCGGTCGCCGACAAGCAGTACTGCAAGATCCACCGCACCAAGGGCCATGACCTCCAGAGCTGCAAGAAGGTCGAGCAGCTTGTCGAGCAGCAAAAGGCTGAATACGAGCGACGCGACAAGGAGAAGGCCCAAGGAGGTGCTGGAGGATCCGGCAAGAAGCGCGCCAGCCGGGGAGGACGCCGCGGCAAGGCCAAGCAGCGGCAAGGAGACAGACCTCCCCGCGGCCGCGACAAGGATGAAGATGACGACGACGATGAAGACATGGATGATGTCGAGACCAGTGAGCAGGAGTTACAGAAAGCCACAGAGGTCTTGTGCGTTGACGGCGGTGCTTCTCTGCATACTTCACACCACCAACTCAAGCAGTGGGTGCGGGAAGTCAATGCGGCAGAACCACCTGTCGAGTCACGCAAGCTTCTGAAATGGTCTTGCACGCCTATCATCTTTGATATTGAGGACCACCCTGATCGCACAACTACGGACGGGTGCTTGCCGATGTTGGTTTCACCGACTATTCGCAACCTCAAGGTCACTAAGATGCTAGTTGACGGCGGGGCCGGCTTGAACCTGATCTCCTCCGCTGTACTCCAGAAACTCCAGGTCCCTAACAGCGAGCTTGAAGAGACCGGCACATTCCAAGGAATCAACCCGGGAAGGAGCAAGCCGAAGGGGAAGATCACGTTGCCAGTGACATTTGGCAGCGAGTTGAACTTCAGGACTGAGAGGGTCACTTTTGACGTTGCCGATTTTCCATTGCCTTAAAATGGGATACTCGGCCGTCCAGCACTCGCCAAGTTCATGGCAGCCTCTCACTATGCATACAACATGCTGAAGATGCCAGGCCCGATAAGTGTCATCTCTGTCCCTGGCGACAAGAAGGATGCTCTTATCTGCGCCGACAAGATCTACCGGGAAGCGGCAGCCGCAACAGATCGCAAGTCACTTGCCGTTGAAACTCCCGGGGGGAAGAAGAAGACCAAGTCCGGCAAGAGTTCTGATGCCCACTCCGGCAAGCGCACCTCTTCGGAGTACTGCGCTACCGTCAAGGACGCACCATCGAGCTCCACCGGCAAGTGTAAGAAGACAATGGCAGCTCCGCCAGAGACCAAGAAGGTGTCCGCCAAGGAGGACGGCACTGGTGGTACCTTCACCATCAGTGCCACTCTTGACCCTAAATAGGAAAGCGCGCTCATTGCTTTCCTACGGGCGAACGTCGACGTGTTTGCGTGGCAACCGTCTGACATCCCCGGTGTTCCCAGGAAAGTAATTGAGCACCATCTTGCCGTCTATCCTCATGCGCGGCCCGTCAAGCAGAAGGTCAGGAAACAAGCAGTGGAGTGCAAAGAATTCATCGCAGAAGAGATCAAGAAGTTGGAGGCAGCAGGCCTTGTCAGAGGAGTGCTCCATCCTACGTGGTTGGCCAATCCTGTAGTCGTGCGCAAGGCAAACGGGAAATGGAGGCTTTGTATCGACTTTACCGATGTCAATAAAGCTTGTCCCAAAGACCCATTTCCCTTGCCGCGCATTGACCAGATTGTTGACTCCACGGCCGGATGTGACTTGCTTTCATTTCTTGACGCATACTCAGGATACCATCAGATCTTCATTGCAGAAGAAGATGAGGAGAAGACCGCATTCATCACTCCATGTGGCACATACTGTTTCATACGGATGCCTTTCGGTTTAAAGAATGCTGGTTCAACATTTGCAAGGGTAGTCCATGTCGCTTTTGAGCCACAAATACACAGAAATGTGGAAGCCTACATGGATGACATAGTGGTCAAGAGCAAGGACAAGGCAACTCTGATTCAAGATTTAGACGAGACCTTTGCAAATTTGCGCAAGATCAGCCTCAAGCTCAACCCCGAGAAGTGTGTGTTTGGAGTCCCTTCTGGCAAGCTTCTCGGGTTCTTTGTGTCTCAGCGGGGAATTGAAGCCAATCCCGACAAGATCAAGGCCATTGAGCAGATTGAAGCACCAAAGCGCGTCAAGGATGTACGAAGACTTGCCGGTTGCGTGGCTGCTCTCAGCAGGTTCATCTCTAAGTCTGCTGAGCGCGCCCTGCCGTTTTTCAAAATATTGAAAAAGGCAGGTCCAATGAAATGGACTCCGGAAGCGGAGGCCGCGCTGCAAGACTTGAAGAGATACCTGTCCTCCACTCCAATACTTGTCGCACCTAAGCCACAAGAGAAGTTGCTGCTGTATATAGCGGCAACCAATCAAGTGGTTAGTGCTGCGTTAATAGCGGAGAGGAAGGCAGATGAGGAGCCAACAACCACGGCAGGCGCATCCAGCGACAAGCAGGGGGCTTCCCCGACAAGCTCTGGTCCCGACAAGGATGGATCTGCGCAGGCGCGTGAGGAGATACAGAAGAGAATGGTGCAGCGCCCAATTTACTTTGTCAGTTCCCTTCTGCAGGGGGCTAGGTCAAGGTACTCTGGTGTGCAAAAATTGCTTTTCGGCCTTCTCATGGCCTCGAGAAAGCTGCGCCATTACTTCCAAGCACATGAGATCACAGTTGTCACTCGTTTTCAGCTGAAGAGGATACTGCAGAATCCAGAAGCAACAGGCAGGATTGTTGAGTGGGCATTGGAACTGTCAAGCTTTGGCCTCAAGTTTGAGAGCACTTCAACTATCCAAAGCAGAGCATTGGCAGAATTCATAGCAGAGTGGACGCCAACACCAGATGAAGAAATTCCAGAAACGAGCATCCCCGTCAAGGAAGCAAGCAAAGAGTGGCTGATGTACTTTGATGGTGCCTTCTCGCTGCAAGGCGCCGGTGCTGGTGTGCTGCTCGTTGCACCCACCGGAGAGCACCTCAAGTACGTAGTCCAGATGCAGTTTCCCAAGGAGCAAGCAACAAACAATACCGCAGAGTATGAAGGGTTGGTTGCCGGTCTCAGGATCACGGCGGACCTTGGGATCAAGAAGCTCGTTGTCAGGGGTGACTCGCAGCTTGTCGTCCGCCAAGTGAATAAGAGTTATCAGAGTCCGTTGATGGAAGCCTACGTTGATGAAGTGAGAAAGCTGGAAGAGCACTTTGACGGCCTACAGATGGAGCATGTTCCAAGAGCTCAGAACGACATTGCCGATGGCCTGTCGAAGTGCGCCGCACTTAAGTTACCTGTGGAACCAGGGATCTTTGTGCTCAAGCTGACTCAACCGTCTGTAAGACCATCAACTGGACAGAGCAAGAAGAGGAAGTTGATTTCTGGTGACTATTTTCCGGCAGAGCTCCCCGAAGCCGCCGCCAAGAAGGTCCCCAAGATCAACACCAAGAGTGCTGAGGAGCAGTCTGCTCCGGCAAGCCCTAGGGTTTGTTCCGTTGAAGCAGAGGCTCCCGACAAGTTTTGCTTCGGCAAGCTTGCCGGGGAACATCAAGCTCCGACTGAGCCGCAGGTTCTCGCCGTAGAAGCGGATGTTCCCGCAGCAGCAGATGTGCCTTTAGTCCTTGTTGTCGAGCCACAAGCTCCAGCATGGGCACAACAGATTGTCCGTTTCCTTCAGACAGGAGAACTTCCCGAAGAGCAAGAAGAAGCGGAAAGAGTAGCCCGGCAGTCAAGTATGTACCAGTTTGTCGACAACACACTGTACAGAAGAAGACTCAATGGTGTGAAATTGAAGTGTATTCGCCGGGAAGATGGACAAAAGCTGTTGGCAGAGATACATGGAGGCATATGTGGTCACCACATTGGCGCAAGAGCACTTGCCGGCAAAGCATTCAGGCAAGGTTTCTTTTGGCCGACAGCCCTCCAGGATGCAACTGCACAATTAACCAAGTGTGAAGCGTGCCAGTTCCATTCCAAGCAGATACACCAGCCAGCTCAAGCTCTCCAGACAATCCCTTTATCCTGTCCATTTTCGGTCTGGGGGCTCGACATCCTCGGCCCCTTTCCCCGAGCAGTCGGGGGCTTTGAGTACTTGTACGTTGCAATCGACAAGTTCACAAAGTGGCCGGAAGTGGAAGCAGTGAGGAAGGTGACAGCACAGTCAGCAGTCAAGTTCTTTAGGTCGATTGTTTGCCGCTTCGGGATCCCTAACAGGATCATCACCGACAACGGTACGCAATTCACGAGCTGCACCTTCATGCAGTACGTCCAAGATCTTGGCGCCAAAGTCTACTTTGCTTCTGTTGCTCACCCGAGAAGCAACGGTCAAGCGGAGAGGGCAAATGCTGAAGTGCTGCGTGGGCTCAAGACCAGGACTTTCGACAGGCTGCGCAAGTGCGGAAGAAACTGGATTGAGGAGCTGTCGGTGGTTCTTTGGTCGATCAGGACGACGCCAAATCGAGCCATTGGCCAGACACTATCCGCTCTAGTCTATGGAGCAGAGGCAGTTCTCCCCACGGAACTCGTATACGGGTCACCTCGAGTGCTCGCTTATGATGAGCTTGAGCAAGAGCAGCTGCGACAGGATGACGCGCTGCTCCTTGAGGAAGACCGTCTTCAGACTGCTGTACGAGCTGCTCGCTACCAGCAAGCTTTGCGCCGCTACCATAGCCGCAAAGTTAACGCCAGAAGTCTCGAGGAAGGCGACCTTGTTCTTCGGCGCGTTCAGTCCGCCAAGAATTCCAACAAGTTGACGCCAAAGTGGGAAGGCCCTTACCGGGTGAAACGAGTCACTAGGCATGGCGCTGTCCGCCTTGAGACCGAAGATGGCATTCCGGTGAGCAACTCCTGGAACATTGAGCATGTTCGTAAGTTTTACCCGTAAGGCGCGGTTGCCGGAACCTATTCCGGCAACCACCTTTTGTACAAGTCTTGCCGCTATTGCATGTAATCCTTTGTACAAAGCCGGGCGCAGACCCCGTGCATAAGTAAAGCTCAAGTGCTCTGCACATCTTGTCAATTTCATGCTTTCTATTTTTTGCATGTGTTATCTGACACTTTGTGCAGCACCTACCCCCGGTAAGCAATAACGAGCCGTAAGGCTCCATATCTTTATTTTCTCTTCTTTCTTTTTCTCAAGGAAAGGAAGGATCCCTCGCCCACAAGTTTGCCGGGGGCGAAAGGAGAAGATAATGGTATGGACCAGGCGTCGTTCAAGAAAGTTTCGCCTTGCCGGGAAGCAAACAACAGAAAAGCTAAGTTGCCAGAGTTTGAGCAATCAGATTTTTTAAATTTTCAAGTTATCTTCCTCGAACGACCGTGCTTTGTATGGAAAACCTGTGCGCGGAGGAACCAACTCGTAGCTAGTTGCGCCCTTACTTTGTTTCGAGTCCGCTCAACAACTTAAGTGTGCTGCGACTAGTTGCGACAAGGTTTGTTGTCGGTAATGGCACCGCCAGCAGGCTGCTGACGTCCCGCACTCAGCGCTCGCGGCTAAGGTGCCTGTGCCGGCAAGTTCCCTAAAAGCGTAGGGCAAAAACATACAAAGGAAGGAATCAAGTAATGGAAATAACATTGCAATCACTACCCAAAATGGAGTTATATTACAAGGTAGCTTGTCGCGGTTCTAACAGATTGTTCTCATAACATGAACAGCAGCGACAAGAAAAGAAGAAAACGGGCGGCCTAGTCTACGCGATCGCCCTCAATCCTCTTGATCCCGCTCACCTTGTCCACAATGGATGCGACAAGGGTCTTGAGCGCTTCCAGATCAGCATCCGGTGGCAGGGTCTTGAGGACGTTGGTGAGGTTGAGGCCCGGGTTGCGGAAGGCCACCTTCACCAACACCTTTTGAAGAGCTCCCGCGCAGATCTTGCGCGACTCGTCGGCCAGCTGCTTTGGAATCTTCTCCCGGAGTCGCTGGAGGGCCGTCGCCACGCCTTTGAAGAACAAGGTGAGCTTGGCGCTGGGTTGGAGGTTCTCATCGGAGGGATACCCGAGATCCTCCATCCCCAGCTGCGCCAGCTCCCTGTCGATGTCTGCGGCAGCATCCACAAGACCCTCCGTCCAGTGCTCCACATTCTCCCTAAGAGTGTTCTGGGCGGCAGTAGCACTCGCCAGCAGCGCCTCATCGGCCTTGATCTTCTTCTTCAAAGCCACCTCCTGCTCCCTGGCGCCGTCCAGCGTCTTGGTCAAAGTAGTCAGCTTCAACTCAAGATCTGCGTTGGAGTCCTTGGCGGCGACAAGTTCCGTGCCCTTCTTGGTGAGACAAACCTGCAGCTCTGAGTTGCTGTAGGCGTCCTTCTCCCGCTCACGCTTGAGCTCGGCAAGCTCTTCACCGCTCGCCTTGAGATCGGCCTCCAGCCGCGCCACTTTCGTCTCCAGCTCCTTCTTGGCGGCCTCGGCAGCTGCGGTAGTATCCTCTGCTTGCTTGAGGGCTCCGCCGAATGATTGCTCGCGCGTGGCAAGCTCCTCCTCGTGGCTGTCAAGGTTGACCTTCCGCTGCGCCAGCTCGCCCTCCTGCGCAGACAGCTTCTCAGCGGCAAGCCGCTGTTGCTCTTTGACTTCAGCCTTCTCGAGGAGGAAGGCCTTCTGCTCCTCGGCGAGCTGCGCCCGCTCCTCTGCCAGGGACTGGAGAGCTTCCTGGTTGAGACCCCGGAGCTCCTCCGCGCGCTTCTCGATGTCCACTCCCGCCTTCGCGACAAGCGCCTCTCGGGATTCCAGCTTGGCCTGCCGAACACGGTAGAGCGACACCAGCTTCCGTAGCAGCCGGTCCTCCTCAGGCTCGCCGCTGCTGCTGCTCGGCGCATCAACCAGCGTCAGCCCAGCGGAGGCAAGCACCTCTCCATCAAAGCTTTCTCCTTCGACCGGCGCCCTGGAGCTTGACGCCCAGGGGAGGTTGATGAAGACATTTTCGCCGGCCTTCAAGTAGACGCCTGGCTGGGGCTCTTCGGAGCCTGGCGCTGCGGCAGCGGCGGAGGGATCGGCGGTCGGCGTAGCGCCTGGCGCTCCTGCGGCCTCAGGGCCATCAGTACGATCGCCAGACCCCTCGCCAGCTTTTGCGGCGGCAGCTTTGGCGGCCTCTTCGCCGACGGGATCATCAGCGCCGGCTGCTTCTTCGGTGGCAGCGGCGCCATCGGTATTGCCGCGCGTGTTCTCCTCGCCAGCGACCTCGGTCTCCATCGGCTCCGCAGCAGATGGGTCTGACGGCCGGAAAAGGGAGAAAGGTCAAGCAAATATCCAAAAAGATCAAAAGAAGAAGAACCCAAGGGAAGTTTTGAAGCGAGAGGATTACCTGTACCGGGCTCTGCAGTCGTAGTCTCCGCCGCCGGGGGGCCGCTAGTGCTCTCCCTTGCCGGAGAACTCTCCCTTGGCGGAGAACTCTCCCTTGCCGGAAAGTCCCTTGCCGGAGAACTCTCCCTTGGCGGCGTAGTCGAAGCAGATGGCATGTCGGGGGCGGCCTCCGGGCGCTCCTGGTGGGGCTGCTCTGCTCCTACACAAACCAACAATCAGATGTCAGCAAAGAAAGAGTATCCATGCGCGCCTAACAGCGGAAAGCGAACCATACACTTACGCTGGGGGCTGCTCTGGAGAATAGTTGCCGGGTCCGGCAAGGTGGTCTCGGTGGGTTCGTCCTCGACGATAATCACCTCCCGTCGACACGCCGGGACCTTGGCTCTCTTCGCCGCTCTCTGGGCCAGAGTCCTGAAAAGGAATAAGTTCGAAGTAAAGCAAATGAGATACAAGACAAAACATCAAGAATTGAAGAACTACAAGTACAAAGAATCTTACTCTTCTTCTTCCTCGTCGGAGCTGAACGCGGAGAAGTCGAAGTCCGGCTCACCTCCGGCGCGAGGAGGCGGAGGAGTAGTTTCCCTTGGCCGCTTGGCGGGAGCAATGGCGGTGGTCCGAGACGACCCCGCTCCGGCTGCCGCCGCGGCGTGAGAAGCGGCAGGAGCAGAAGCGGTGGTCCGGGTGCACCCCGCTCCAGTTACCGCGGCAGCGTGAGGTGCTCCCGCGGCAACAGTGCTTGCCGCGGTGGAGCGTGTCGCGCGGCGCGGCGACTGTCGACTCGCCCGCCACTCCGCTACGTCCCCGGCCTTGCGGATACGCCTTCTTGGTGGAGCTGGGGGCTCTGCTTGCGGCGGCTGTCTGAAGATGAGGAGGAAGAGGAGTTGATCTCCAACGAGCCGCTCGTATCCTTGGAGGGCTCGCTCGACTCGACGTCATGCCCGGCAAGCTCTTCCTCGCCGGCAAGCTCCTCTCGCTCGGCACGGCTTGCCGCCTCTGCTGCCTCTGCTTCCTCCACGGTGAATCCAAACTCGCCCGCGGCTGCGGCTGCCGCTGCCTCTTCCAGCCTAGTGGCGATGCGTTTCATCTCCGCATCGGTGGTGGCGCGAGTGAGGCTCTTCTGTTCGCCGGAGCGGACCGGCACTTCTACCAAGCCGTTAAAGAACTCCTGCACGACGTCGTCTGCAGGCTCTTGCCAAGTTGGAACAATTCCATGTGAGTCGCACCGCGGCATCATTGCACGGATGCGGTCGAGCGAGGAGTTGTTGCACAGCGGAACGACACCCTTCGGCAACCTGAACACTTTGGGATGTTCAGGGTCGTACTTGAAGAGCTCCTGGAGCATCGCGTTAAGTTCCAAGACAGTGAAGTTGAAGTTGAGGCCCGGGCGCAGCCTCATGATATCCGCCGCATTCTTGAAGTCCCAGGAGGGTCTCCTCCTCTCCTGCAGGGGGCGATGCGGCGGCGAAGAAAATCTGCGCCAACCGCACCTACAGTGAGCCCGGCAAGCCTAAGGCGTTGGATCCGGGTGACGGCAATCTTTAGCCTATCGTCTTCCGGGGCCACGTTGCTCCAATCGCTGCCGCGCGCTACTGGGGCTTGGCGCCGGGCGGTAAACGGCTACGGGTTCTCCTCGACAATCCAGCACCAGTTTGCTCTCCATTCCTCCCACTTGCCGCGGAACTCTCCCTCCAGATAAGCGTCCTTCTTGCCGGCTTGCGAGATCCAGGCGATTCCGCCGGATAAAGGCTCTCCTCTCTCGACTCGGGGCATAAAGAAGTGGCGAAAAAGGGCTACGTTTGGATAGACTCCGACAAAGTTTTCGCAGAGATGTGCGAAAACTGCCATGGTCAGAACAACATTGGGGGTGAAATCAAGGAGGCGGAACCCGTAGGTGTTCATAATATCGCAGAAGAACTCAGAGAAAGGCGGGCAGAGCCCGCAGTAGAAGAACAAAGCGAAGAAGGGGTATCCGTTTGGAGCCATTCCCGAAGAGACGGCTGGAAGTACCTTCGTGCGCGGATGCGCCCGCGTCTTCGTCGACCAGAAGAGGTAGTAATACTCCCTCAGCTCCTTCGCGGCGAGCTTGGGGGGGGGGGGAGATTGCCCGCTCCTTTCGCAGCGCCATGAGCCGCTGCTCCTCGGTCGACTTCATGACCTTCCCCTTGTCGGCTTTCGGAGCCATGGCGGAAGTGGTGGGGGAGGTCGACGGCGTTGGTGGTGCTGGTGGCAATGGGGGGCAGAGCGCTGCTCTCTTTCAGCTTTGAGAAGAAGGGGGAGCGGCGGAGGTTTCCGAGATTGGAATGGCAACTGGCGAGTGGGTGAACTGCCCCTGTTTCCCCTGCTTATAAGGAGGAAGGGGGCGGACGTTCCGTCTTTCCAAATAAAGAAACCACCCACGATCTCTCCCACGACGCCGCATTCAACGCGTGCCGTTCGGGGAGGGCGCGGTGGATACGGAGAGAGATACGGCGTAAGCCAGGCCGCGCGTGCCCGTGCCCTGTTTTGGGCCTGGCCCAACAGCGCTCGGCACCGTGTATGGCCCAGGCCCTGGGGCTCCTGTCGGTGTACTAAAGTAGGGGTACCCTAGTATCCCGAACTTGTGCCCGGGCAGTCGCCGCATCCCGCGGCAAGGCTTGCCGGGTGACCGCCAAGGTCCTCCGTGGTTCCTTTGGAGCCATTCAAGAACAAAGTATTCAAGCCAAGGAGACAAGGCCCCAGCAAGAGGAGCTTGCCGGGAAGGCCAACCAAGGCATCTCAAGGAACTTGCCGCGACGCGCCACGCGTCTCGGCAAGGCCCGGTGAGCGACAAGCTCCCGGACGCGACAAAACAACGACCGCGGCAAGGCGCTTGCCGCGGCAAGCTACCACTCTGTACCCGCGCTCCAGCACATCCACCAACATGTCGCTCTAGGACCCTTCCAGGCGTACGTGGCGGGAGGCTGTGCAGCCAGCGGTGCGCGGTGGCAAGCGGTGCTGACAAGATTGCCATCGTGGCTAGCGGTGGCGTCCATGACGGTCCCTTTTGCACTATTTGGGCGACGCAGACGGGCATTTAATGCCCTTGTCCCCTGCCGTCAGGGTTAGGTATGATACACTGTAACAGGTAGTTGTACCAACCGCAACACCTTTCCATTTTTACCCTTGTCTACGTTGCCACCTGTCGGTGACCCCTTGAGCATATAAAAGGAGGCCCATGCGCAACGTAGAGGAAGAAACAGAGGGAGAGAACACTCACGCTCGGTCTCTCTAGCTGCTGGTGCGTACTGTAGCACTCAGTGCTCCCGAGCAAGAACTCAATACAAACCACAAAGCAGGAGTAGGGTTTTACGCATCCGTGCGGCCCGAACCTGGGTAAATTGCTCGTGTGTTTCGCCTCGATCTGCTCTTCGTGCGATCTTCGCCCCCGCCGAACCGAAAGGGACTCGGTCCGCCGGTCCCATAGGTGCTCGTGGATCAGTTCCCCGACAGTGTCGAAGCTAGCATCGACGTAACCCTTCACGACGAGCTCTTCGTCACCTCCATAAACGAGAAACATATCCTTAGTCCTTTTCAGGTACTTCAGGATGTTCTTGACCGCTGTCCAGTGTTCCATACCGGGATCACTTTGGTACCTCCCTACCAAACTTATGGCAAGGTTCACATCAGGTCTGGTACACAGCATGGCATACATAATAGAACCTATGGCTGAGGCATAGGGGATGACACTCATCTTTTCTCTATCTTCTGCCGTGGTCGGGGACTGAGCCGTGCTCAATCTCATACCTTGTAAAACAGGCAAGAATCCTTTCTTGGACTGCTCCATATTGAACTTCTTCAATATCTTGTCAAGGTATGTGCTTTGTGAAAGACCAATGACGCGTCTCGATCTATCTCTATAGATCTTGATGCCTAATATATAAGCAGCTTCTCCAAGGTCCTTCATTGAAAAACTCTTATTCAAGTAGGCCTTTATGCTTTCCAAAAATTCTATATCATTTCCCATCAACAATAAGTCATCCACATATAATATGAGAAATGCTACAGAGCTCCCACTCACTTTCTTGTAAATACAGGCTGCTCCCCAAGTCTGTATAAAGCCAAACGCTTTGATCACATCATTAAAGCGAATATTCCAACTCCGAGATGCTTGCACCAGCCCGTAGATCGAGCGCTGGAGCTTGCATACTTTGTTAGCATTCTGTGGATCGACAAAACCTTCCGGCTGTATCATATACAGTTCTTCCTTGAGGAAACCATTAAGGAATGTTGTTTTGACGTCCATTTGCCATATCTCATAATCATAGAATGCGGCAATTGCTAACATGATTCGGACAGACTTTAGCATCGCTACGGGAGAGAAAGTCTCGTCGTAGTCAATCCCTTGAACTTGTCGATAACCCTTAGCGACAAGCCGAGCCTTATAGATGGTCACATTACCATCCGCGTCTGTCTTCTTCTTGAATATCCATTTATTTTCTATGGCGGGCTGATACGTCCAAAACGTATCTATAATTTCTGCTTGCTCCATGCCTCTTTTGGGTGATATTGCTATGATATTTATACACTTCCATACACTTTTGATCATATTTGGACTAACCTATTAACTCAGTGCACCCCAGTGCCAGTTTCTGTTTTCTGCTGTTTTTGTATTTCAGGTTTTCCCGTCACGTAAACTGCCAGAAAAATCCCGGAAAAATTATATAAAAAATCAGCGTTCCGGAAGCTTCCACACGGCCGAAGTAGGGCCGGAGGGGGGCCACCAGGGCTCCAGGCGCCCTGGTGGCGCGGCCCCCCTCCTGGCAGCGCCGGGGGGGCACCTGGGCCCCCCAGGCCTCCACTGATGCCCCCCTTTGGCATATATTTAACACGCGTCCCGAAACCCTCGAGGATGGAACCCTTTTTCGCGATCTCATCTTTGTTCCGCCGCCGCCGCGCTTCCAAGATCGGGAGCACCAGGAGAACTCTTCCCGGCACCCTGCCGGAGGGGAGGATCACCACCGAGAGCCTCTCCACCACCATGGACGCCTCCCGGATGAGTTGTGAGTAGTCTCCCTTGGACCATGGGTCCATGACCAGTAGCTATGTGATGTTCTCCTCCCCTTCTTGTGCTTCACTAATTAGACCTCGTGAGCTGCCCTACATGATCGAGGCACATATGTAATCCTTATGCTGTTGCTATGTTGAGTTTGCTGGGATCCGATGGATTGTGAGATTATGTTCAGATTGTGTTTGAGTAATATATTTGAGTTACCTCTTTTATATTTATGTTCTTAAGTAATTCTTGCATGTTCTCCGTTGCTATTTATTGCTTTGGCCAAGTAGTAGGTAGTGACTCCAAGAGGGAACGTTATGCTCGATTGTGGGTTCATGCCCCTCGATGACTAGCTTGAGTGACAGAAACATGAGTCTAGGGGATGTGCTGTTGCCACAAGGGGGAAAACAACGGTGCTTGTACTCGCGGGTGCAAGGATTGTTTACTTTACGCAAAGTTCTTTTAATGCAGTTGTCTGTTGCTTTGAGTTTACACTATGGGTGGGACTCGCAACTTAATACCAGCGAGATGTTCTGGATAGATATCTCAAGGTGGATGATTAGTAGTAGATGCAGATGGATTTCGGTCTACTTACCTTGGCGTACCGCCCATGCTTTGAACCTCTACCTTTCTTGCAACATAGTTAGCATTGGTTTGCGCACATAATTCTGTCAATTGCCCAACTGTAATTCGTTTACCTCAAATAGCTGTTTTATCGTCTTTTGGGAGAGAGACATCACTAGTGAACATCATGGGACCCCGGTCCATATTACCATCACTGATCACATCCGCTATTTACTTTCCGCTTTTACTTACTAGTTGCAGCAATACCTATCACTATTATCTCTTGCGTTTGATCCTTTGTAAACGACAAGGCCGGAGGGATTGACACCTCTCTGTACTCGTTGGGAGCAAAGTTATTTGTATCTGTGTGCAGGTCCAAGTTGATTGCTATGTATCTGGCGCCGTTAGCAGTTGACACCTTCTTGTTGAACCTTAGAGTCTCAAGGGAAGTCGATCCTTGGTATCTTTGCCAAGGGAAAACTACCGCTACACTGCATCTCAAACCTTCCACTTGGGGTAACCAACGAGGGGCGAGAAACCATCAAGCAAAGTTTTCTGGCGCCGTTGCCGGGGACTCCACTCTTCGAGATAGGGGAGTTGCACCCTATCTTTTACCTTTGCTTTTTTAGTCTTGTTAGTTTACCTTTCAGTTTTGCTTTAGTGTCTTTTATCGAAAATCACAAAAATAGTTATCTTGCTTGCTTGCTGCTATGGGTTCCATTGAGAACACCAAGTTGTGTGACTTCACTAGTCATAACAACGATGACTTTATCTGCACGCCTATCACTACACCTGCCACTTCAGCACCTTCTTATGAAATTAAACATGCTTTACTGAACTTAGTTATGAAAGATCAATTCTCCGGTGCTGGAGATGATGCTGCTTTACACTTGAACAATTTTGTTGAACTTTGTGATATGCAAAAGTACCAAGAAATAGATGGTAATATTGTTAAGCTTAAGCTTTTTCCTTTCTCCTTGAGAGGAGGAGCTAAAATTTGGTTTCAATCTTTGCCTAGAAATAGCATAGATTCATGGGACAAGTGCAAAGATGCTTTTATTGGAAAGTACTATCCACCTGCTAAAATTATCCAACTAAGAAGTAACATAATGAATTTTAAACAATTGGATAATGAACACGTTGCCCAAGCTTGGGAACGCATGAAATCTCTTGTCAAGAACTGCCCTACTCATGGTTTGACTACTTGGATGGTTATCCAAACTTTTTATGCAGGCTTGAACTTGACCTCGCGGAACTTGTTAGATTCGGCCGCGGGAGGAACCTTTATGTCAACTACACTTGGTGCTGCCACGAAGCTTCTCGATGAGATGATGACCAATTATTCTCAATGGCACACCGAACGCGCTCCAACAGGTAGGAAGGTAAACTCTATCGAGGAGATTTCCTCCCTAAATGAAAAAGTTGACTTGATCATGTCTCTACTTTCGAAGCAATCTTCTATTGACCCTCGTGATGTTCCTTTAAATTCCTTGATTGCTCAAGAACAAGTAGATGTGAACTTTATCTCTAGAAACAATTTCAATAACAATGCTTATAGGAGTAATTTTGGTAGCAATCCTAGACCGTTCCCCTCTAATTCCTATGGGAACAACAATGCTTATCCTAGCACCAAGAACTCCACTACTGAACTAGAGATTATGCTTAAAGATTTCATCACTACCCAAAAAGCCTTTAATAATAGTGTAGAAGAGAAACTAAACATACTAGATAATCTCTCTTCGAAGGTAGACAATTTAGCCCATGAGGTAGAATTGCTTAAAATTAGAACTTCTCCTCTTGAGGAGAGGAAGGTCACTCCTATGAATGCTATTCAAGTGCAAATTAATGAAAACATTAGGATGATGGCTAAACTTAAAGAGAGATGGGCTAGAGAAAGGGAGGAAGAAGATAGAATTAAGAACCTTCCTACCCACCACACTGTTGCTACTATCCAAGTTGTTGAGGATATCCAAACTCTTAGCACCCAATGCACTCCTGGTCCCAATGGACCTATTAATGGTGATGCTATGACCATAGAAACTACCAAACAAGTGAACCTAAAGGACACCACTACCACTTTACTTGATAGTAGTGACCTTGATTTTGACAATTGCACTGTTACCGAAGTTATTGATTTCCTTCACAAGATGTCTAGAGATCCCCGCACTAGCACGCTTAACCTTGCCTTCACAGAGCATATCACTAATGCTCTCATCAAAGCTAGGGAGGAGAAACTTAGATTAGAAGCCTCCATACCTAGAAAGCTCGAAGATGGTTGGGATCCTATGATTAAAATTAAGTTGAATAACTTCTCTTGCTATGCTTTATGTGATGTTGGAGCTAGTACCTCTGTTATGCCCAAAAGAATATATGATATGCTTAAACTGAAACCTTTTGATTCTCGTTCTTTTGGTGCTCGTCTTGTTGATTCTTCCATAAAGAAACCTTTGGGGAGGATCGGCGATGTTCTTATCATTGTCAATGACAACTACGTTCCCGTTGATTTTACTATTATGGATATTGAATGTGAACCTTCTTGTCCAATTATTTTGGGACGTCCTTTTCTTCGCACCGTTGGTGCCATCATTGACATGAAAGAGGGGAATATAAGATTCCAATTTCCTCTCAAGAAAGGGATGGAACACCTCCCTAGAAAGAAGATTAAGTTACCTTTTGAGTCCGTTATACGGGCTAGCTATTCTTTTACTCTTGATAAGACTTGATCTCTATGCATTATGCCTAGCTTAAAGGCATAAAAGAAAGCGCTTTTGGGAGGCAGCCCACATGAATAAAATTTTATTTTGCTTTTGTTGTGTCTTGATGTTGTTACTACAGTAGCATCATCATTGTATCTTTACTTTTCAACTTTGTGCCAAGTGTAGCCTCTGATTGCAAGAAAATTCAAAAGTTGTGACGTGCTGTCCAGGAAACAGATTCTGTCCTTGGATAGAAAAATTCGTATAAAATCACCAGATCATCTTTTTGGTCTCAAGTTTTTCGACAGCGTGCTCTATACAATTGTCTTTCGGGCGTCTGTTCTGAGTTTTTTTATTAGAGTTGCAGAAGTGCCCCGAAAAAATCATTTACTACCTGCTGGTCTGTTTTTCACAGATTCTGTCCTGTTTTGCCTTTCCTTCATTTTGCAAACCTTGATCTTGCTTTTTCCTTGCAAAAACCTTTTGGCAATCTTGAGAAACAGAAGACCTTCAAGAATATCCTTATTTCCAGCAAGGAACAATTATTTTATTATAGGTACTAACCTCGCTAATCAGATTATGATGAGTTATGTATGAAGGGAGTTTTCAAGTGTGCGAGGGAAGATGATAAAAAGATTCAGGAGTGTCAAACGCTCAAGCTTGGGGATGCCCCCATGCACCCCCAAGAAATATTCAAGAAGACTCAAGCGTCTAAGCTTGGGGATGCCCCCGTGCATCCCCTTCTCCAACAACATTATCAGTTCGTCTTTCGTTCCACTATATTTTTATCACTTCATGTGTTATGTGCTATGCTTGGAGCGTCTTGCTTTTAGTTTCCTTTTTAGTTTTCTTTAGCTTTTCATAACAAGTCGGAACTCAGCTTTCTTTATGTGGGAGAGAAACACGCTCCACTTCAACCTAGAACACAATATAGAATTTTCATGTCTATCTTTGCTGTGTATGTTCTTGGTATTTCAATAGCTACTATCATGTTCAGCTCTTAGTTTTCATGCTTATCTTTTTAAAGAGCTTTTGTTTAGTTGGTCGTTGGAACTCTCTTTATTTATCATGCTTATCTTATTAAGAGAGTTGGCTTCTGTTGCATTGGTCGATATGTCTATGATAAAAATGCTACGTGCATAATGGTGCTTAGTAGTTCATGTTTTCTTATGGTTACTCTCAAATAGCTGGGGGGTTCCCAATGTGTTATTGGAGTACCAACATGATTTGTTTGCCTATGATGTGGTATGGTTTAGTGATATCTTCCTTCAAGAATTTATTTTGATTGACTTGGCGTATGCTCACGCATATTTAAGACTGTAAAGAAAGTCTGTCAAGCCTTGATGATCTTTTATTTCTGAGTATCGATATAACTTCCATGCCTGATTCAATGTTGCTTTGTCGCTCTGCATGATTATGACCGTCATTGCTCTTTTAGTTGGTCGCTCCCAGTCTTTTGCTAACCTCCACCTGTACTAAGCGGACTGACTGCTTTTGCATCCAAAATCCTTTAAACCAGTTATGCCATATGAGTCCACCATACCTTCCTATACATGGTATTTACCTGCCATTCCTAACGAAGACTTTCATGTACCATCTCGAAATTATTCAAAAAAGCATTCCAATTTTGTGCCTCTATTTTAGTTCATGAGGAAGTAGTAATTAATTCATGATCTTTTTAAGTTGGACAAGCTTCACCCCGGGATTGCATGTCTAATGTGCAAACCCATAATACGAGAAGGAACTGGCAAAGAGTGCGCCCGGCTCAAAAATAATATAACAAACAAACCCTCCTTCACGCTTTTTTCATGAGAAATCAGAAAACTTTGGCAGTGATAAACAAAGGAGATTAAGAGGATGTGATCGTCCTCATTCGGGAGCCGTTCCTCGAAACTTGTCCATCTCAAGAAGTGATTGAGTTGTCTGCTAGCATTCGTTGACGAAACATGCATATCCAAAAAATAATTATTACCTCTGTTTTTTAAAACCAAGAGCTCTGGTACATGTTTTGTCTTTGTTTCCGACTACGGGTTTTCAACCTTGCCAACAAAAGCCACGGTTCGAGAGTCTCCACCTTCTTTTAAAGCACCAACTACTGAGAGCATGATTGTCATTCTGAGTGTAATGTGCATTGTCCCAAAGTAGCATTGTCTTTTGCATGATTATGATATCGTTTATTCTGAAATTATTGTATCTAGTCATCACTTAAACCTTGAAGGTGCCCCTGCACTTATGTTTTGCTTCACTAAAGGGGGCAAGCGAGATACCACTTTATCATATTTGCATACCATGCTCATTACAAATCTATTTGATGTTTCAGTATCATATTGTAAAACTTTCAGTTCTTTGTGATTTTCTCATGAGGCAACTTAATTACTACAGATTCATTGTCTCAGTAAGCTTTTGTCATATGACTATGAAAAGTCCTATATGGTTAATAGCATGTCACCACAGAAATTATTCTTGTTATCATTTACCTACTCGAGGACGAGCAGGAATTAAGCTTGGGGATGTTGATACGTCTAAAACGTATCTATAATTTCTGCTTGCTGCATGCCTCTTTTGGGTGATATTGCTATGATATTTATACACTTCCATACACTTATGATCATATTTGGACTAACCTATTAACTCAGTGCACCCCAGTGCCAGTTTCTGTTTTCTGCTGTTTTTGTATTTCAGGTTTTCCCGTCACGTAAACTGCCAGAAAAATCCCGGAAAAATTATATAAAAAATCAGCGTTCCGGAAGCTTCCACATGGCCGAAGTAGGGCCGGAGGGGGGCCACCAGGGCTCCAGGCGCCCTGGTGGCGCGGCCCCCCTCCTGGCCGCGCCGGGGGGGCGCCTGGGCCCCCCAGGCCTCCGCTGATGCCCCCTTTGGCATATATTTAACACGCGTCCCGAAACCCTCGAGGACGGAACCCTTTTTCGCGATCTCATCTCTGTTCCGCCGCCGCCGCGCTTCCAAGATCGGGAGCACCAGGAGAACTCTTCCCGGCACCCTGCCGGAGGGGAGGATCACCACCGGGAGCCTCTCCACCACCATGGACGCCTCCCGGATGAGTGGTGAGTAGTCTCCCTTGGACCATGGGTCCATGACCAGTAGCTATGTGATGTTCTCCCCTTCTTGTGCTTCACTAATTAGACCTCGTGAGCTGCCCTACATGATCGAGGCACATATGTAATCCTTATGATGTTGCTATGTTGAGTTTGCTGGGATCCAATGGATTGTGAGATTATGTTCAGATTGTGTTTGAGTAATATATTTGATTTACCTCTTTTATATTTATGTTCTTAAGTAATTCTTGCATGTTCTCCGTTGCTATTTATTGCTTTGGCCAAGTAGTAGGTAGTGACTCCAAGAGGGAACGTTATGCTCGATTGTGGGTTCATGCCCCTCGATGACTAGCTTGAGTGACAGAAACATGAGTCTAGGGGATGTGTTGTTGCCACAAGGGGGGAAACAACGGTGCTTGTACTCGCGGGTGCAAGGATTGTTTAGTTTACGCAAAGTTCTTTTAATGCAGTTGTCTGTTGCTTTGAGTTTACACTATGGGTGGGACTCGCAACTTAATACCAGCGAGATGTTCTGGATAGATATCTCAAGGTGGATGATTAGTAGTAGATGCAGATGGATTTCGGTCTACTTACCTTGGCGTACCGCCCATGCTTTGAACCTCTACCTTTCTTGCAACATTGTTAGCATTGGTTTGCGCACATAATTTTGTCAATTGCCCAGCTGTAATTCGTTTACCTCACATAGCTGTTTTATCGTCTTTTGGGAGAGAGACATCACTAGTGAACATCATGGGACCCCGGTCCATATTACCATCACTGATCACATCCGCTATTTACTTTCCGCTTTTACTTACTAGTTGCAGCAATACCTATCACTATTATCTCTTGCGTTTGATCCTTTGTAAACGACAAGGCCGGAGGGATTGACAACCTCTCTGTACTCGTTGGGAGCAAAGTTATTTGTATCTGTGTGCAGGTCCAAGTTGATTGCTAAGTATCTGGCGCCGTTAGCAGTTGACACCTTCTTGTTGAACCTTGGAGTCTCAGGGGAAATCGATCCTTGGTATCTTTGCCAAGGGAAAACTACCGCTACACTGCATCTCAAACCTTCCACTTGGGGTAACCAACGAGGGGCGAGAAGCCATCACGTGCCTATCATCGGGCAAGTCCACCAAAGTCCATACTTTGTTTTCAAACATGGATTCTATCTCGGATTTCATGGCTCCAAGCCATTTATTGGAATCCGGGCCCGCCATCGCTTCTTCATAGTTCGAAGGTTCACCGTTGTCCAACAACATGATTTCCAAGACAGGGTTGCCGTACCACTCTGGCGCGCAACGTGTCCTTGTGGACCTTCGAAGTTCAGTAGTAACTTGATCTGTATCTTCATGATCATCATCATTAACTTCCTCCCTTGTCGGTGCAGGCACCTCGGGAACAACTTCCCGTGCTGCGCTACTTTTCGGTTCGGGAAGGGTGACTGTCACCTCATCAAGTTCTACTTTCCTCCCACTTACTTCTTTCGAGAGAAACTCTTTCTCCAGAAAGGATCCATTCTTGGCAACAAAAATCTTGCCTTCAGATCTTAGGTAGAAGGTGTACCCAATTGTTTCCTTTGGGTATCCTATGAAGACGCAATTTTCCGATTTGGGTTCGAGCTTTTCAGGTTGAAGTTTCTTGAAATAAGCATCGCAACCCCAAACTTTCAGAAACGGCAGCTTAGGTTTCTTGCCAAACCAAAGTTCATACGGTGTCGTCTCGACGGATTTTGACGGAGCCCTATTTAAAGTGAATGCGGCAGTCTCTAAAGCAAATCCCCAAAAAGATAGCGGTAAGTCGGTGAGAGACATCATAGATCGCACCATGTCCAACAAAGTACGATTTTGACGTTCGGACACACCATTACGCTGAGGTGTTCCTGGCGGTTTCAATTGTGAAACAATTCCACAGTTCCTTAGGTGCGTGCCAAATTCATGACTCAAATATTCACCCCCACGATCTGATCGTAAGAACTTTATTTTTCTGTCACGTTGATTCTCAACCTCATTCTGAAATTCCTTGAACTTTTCAAAGGTCTCAGACTTGTGCTTCATCAAGTAGACATACCCATATCGACTCAAGTCATCTGTGAGGGTGAGAACATAACG
This sequence comes from Secale cereale, assembly GCA_902687465.1. Classification (NCBI taxonomy): domain Eukaryota; kingdom Viridiplantae; phylum Streptophyta; class Magnoliopsida; order Poales; family Poaceae; genus Secale; species Secale cereale. Next base: position 619,995,121 of record LR738709.1, on the reverse strand, counting down.
ATAGCCTCCGCGAGCTTCAACACTCATTGGACCGCACACATCGGTATGTATGATTTCCAATAAGTTGGTTGCTCGCTCCATTGTTCCGGAGAACGGAGTCTTGGTCATCTTGCCCAAAAGGCATGGTTCGCACGTGTCAAATGATTCATAATCAAGAGACTCCAGAAGCCCATCTGCATGGAGCTTCTTCATATGCTTGACCCCAATATGACCAAGGCGGCAATGCCACAAGTATGTGGGACTATCATTATCAACTTTACATCTTTTGGCATCCACACTATGAATATGTGTATCATCACGTTCGAGATTCATCAAAAATAAACCATTGACCAGCGGGGCATGACCATAAAACATATCTCTCATATAAATAGAACAACCATTATTCTCGGATTTAAATGAGTAGCCATCTCGTATCAAACGAGATCCAGATACAATGTTCATGCTCAAAGCTGGTACTAAATAACAATTATTAAGGTTTAAAACTAATCCCGAGGGTAGATGTAGAGGCAGCGTGCTGACGGCGATCACATCGATCTTGGAACCATTCCCGACGCGCATCGTCACCTCATCCTTCGCCAGTCTCCGCTTATTCCGCAGCTCCTGTTTTGAGTTACAAATGTGAGCAACTGCACCGGTATCAAATACCCAGGAGCTACTACGAGCGCTGGTAACTGGCTTTCTTATCTGCTAAGTATTTGGGGCAGTTCCGCTTCCAGTGACCCGTTCCCTTGCAATGAAAACACTCAGTTTCAGGCTTGGGTCCATTCTTTGGCTTCTTCCCGGCAACTGGCTTACCGGGCGCGACAACTCCTTTGCCGTCCTTCTTGAAGTTCTTCTTACCCTTGCCTTTCTTAAACTTAGTGGTTTTATTGACCATCAACACTTGATGTTCTTTCTTGATATCCACCTCCGCTGATTTCAGCATTGAATACACCTCGGGAATGGACCTCTCTATCCCCTGCATATTGAAATTTAACACGAAGCTCTTGTAGCTAGGTGGGAGCGACTGAAGGATTCTGTCAACGACCGCTTCGTCTGGGAGATTCATTCCCAACTGAGACAAGCGGTTGTGCAACCCAGACAACTTGAGTATATGCTCGCTGACAGAACTATTCTCCTCCATCTTACAACTGTAGAATGCGTCGGAGACGTCATATCTCTCGACTCGGGCATGAGCTTGGAAAACCATTTTCAGCTCTTGGAACATCTCATATGCTCCGTGGTGCTCAAAACGCTTTTGGAGCCCCGACTCTAAGCTATAACGCATGCCGCACTGAACCAGGGAGTAATCATCACAATGCGACTGCCAGGCGTTCATAACGTCTTGGGTCGCCGGGAGAACGGGTGCATCACCTAGCGGTGCTTCAAGGACATATGATCTCTTGGCAGCTATGAGGATAATCCTCAGGTTACGGACCCAATCCGTATAGTTGCTACCATCGTCTTTCAGCTTGGTTTTCTCTAGGAACGCGTTGAAGTTGAGGGCAACTTGAGCGTGGGCCATTTGATCTACAAGACATATTGTAAAGATTTTTAGACTAAGTTCATGACAATTAAGTTCATCTAATCAAATTTTAATGAACTCCCACTCAGATTGACATCTCTCTAGTCATCTAAGTGATACATGATCCGAATCGACTAGCCCGTGTCCGATCATCACGTGAGACGAACTAGTCATCAACGGTGAACATCTTCATGTTGATCATATCTTCTATACGACTCATGTTCGACCTTTCGGTCTTCCGTGTTCCGATGCCATGTCTGTACATGCTAGGCTCGTCAAGTGAACCCTAAGTGTATTGAGTGTGTAAATCTGGCTTACACCCGTTGTATGCACACGTTAGAGCCTATCACACCCGATCATCACGTGGTGCTTCGGAGCAGCGATCCTTAGCAACGGTGCACAGTTAAGGGGAACACAATGCTTGAGATTTTTAGTGAGATATCATCTTATTTACTACCGTTGTTCTAAGTAAACAAGATGCATAAACATGATAAACATCACATGCAATCAAATAAAGTGACATGATATGGCCAATATCATTTTGCTCCTTTGATCTCCATCTTCGGGGCACCATGATCATCTTTGTCACCGGCATGACACCATGATCTCCATCATCATGATCTCCATCATTGTGTCTTCATGAAGTCGTCTCGCCAACTATTACTTCCACCACTATGGCTAACGTTTAGCAATAAAGTAAAGTAATTACTGTTGGGGAACGTAGTATTTTAAAATTTTCCTACGATCACGCAAGATCTATCTACCAGATGTATAGCAACGAGAGGGGAGAGTGTGTCTACGTACCCTCGTAGACCGGGAGCGAAAGCGTCTAGTGACGCGGTTGATGTAGTCGAACTTCTTCGCGATCCAACCGATCAAGTACCGAACGTACGGCACCTCCGCGTTCAGCACACGTTCAGCTTGATGACGTCCCACGAGCTCTTGATCCAGTTGAGCTTCACGGGAGAGTTTCGTCAGCACGACGGCGTGGTGACGGATATGATGAAGTTACCGACGCAGGGCTTCGCCTAAGCACTGCAACGGTATAATCGAGGTGTGTTTCTGTGGAGGGGGGCACCGCACACGGTTGGGAGAGATCAACCGATCAACTTGTGTGTTCTAGGGTGCCCCCTGCCCCCGTATATAAAGGAGCAAGGGGAGGGGCCGGCCAGGCCTTCTATGGCGCGCCAGGGAGGCAATCCTACTAGGAATAGGATTGCAATCCTATTCCTAGTAGGAGTCCACCAAGAAGGAAGAGAGGGAAAGGAAGGAGAGGGAGAGGTGGCGCCCCCCAATCCTAGTCCAACTAGGATTCCCTGGTGGGGCGCCGGCCAGCCTCTATGGGCTGCCTCTCTTCTTTCCTCAAGGCCCACTATGGACCATCCCCCCTCGTGGGGGGTTCCGGTAACCCCCTCCGGCAATCCGGTTAAATCCGAAACTTTTCCGGAACACTTCCGGTGTCCGAATATAGTCGTCCAATATATCAATCTTTATGTCTCAGACATTCCGAGACTCCTCGTCATGTCCGTGATCTCATCCGGGACTCCGAACTTCCTTCGGTACATCAAAACTCATAAACTCGTAATACTGATCGTCATCAAACGTTAAGCGTGCGGACCCTACGGGTTCGAGAACTATGTAGACATGACGGAGACTCATCTCCGGTCAATAACCAATAGCGGAACCTGGATGCTCATATTGGTTCCTACATATTCTACGAAGATCTTTATCGGTCAAACCGCATAACAACATACGTTGTTCCTTTTGTCATCGGTATGTTACTTGCCCGAGATTCGATCGTCGGTATCTCTATACCTAGTTCAATCTCGTTACCGGCAAGTCTCTTTACTCGTTCCGTAATACATCATCTCGTGACTAACTCATTAGTCATTTGCTTGCAAGGCTTATTATGATGTGCATTACCGAGAGGGCCCAGAGATACCTCTCCGACACTCGGAGTGACAAATCCTAGTCTTGATCTATGCCAACACCACGAATACTTTCGGAGACACCTGTAGAGCATCTTTATGATCACCCAGTTACGTTGTGACGTTTGATAGCACACAAGGTGTTCCTATGGTAATCGGGAGTTGCATAATCTCATAGTCATAGGAACATGTATAAGTCATGAAGAAAGCAATAGCAGTAAAACTAAACGATCATAGTGCTACGCTAACGGATGGGTCTAGTCCATCACATCATTCTCCTAATGATGTGATCCCGTTGATCAAATGACAACTCATGTCTATGGTTAGGAAACATAACCATCTTTGATCAATGAGCTAGTCTAGTAGAGGCATACTAGGGACACTCTGTTTTGTCTATGTATTCACACATGTACTAAGTTTCCGGTTAATACAATTCTAGCATGAATAATAAACATTTATCATTATTTAAGGAAATATAAAATAATAACTTTATTATTGCCTCTAGGGCATATTTCCTTCAGTCTCCCACTTGCACTAGAGTCAATAATCTAGTTCACATCGCCATGTGATTTAACACCGATAGTTCACATCGTCATGTGATTAACACCCACAGTTCACATCGCCATGTGACCAACACCCAAAGGGTTTACTAGAGTCAATAATCTAGTTCACATCGCTATGTTATTAACACCCAAAGAGTACTAAGGTGTGATCATGTTTTGCTTCGTGAGAGAAGTTTAGTCAGCGGGTCTGTGACATTCAGATCCGTATGTATTTCGCAAATTTCTATGTGTCTACAATGCTCTGCATGGAGCTGATGGCTTCTCGCCCCTCGTTGGTTACCCAAAGTGGAAGGTTGAGATGTAGTGTAGCGGCAAATTTCCCTTGGCAAAGATACCAAGGATCGAATCCCGTGAGACTCCGAGGGTCAACAAGTAGGTGTCAACGGCGCCAGAAACTTAGCGGTTGACAGGACCTGCACACAGATACAGATAACTTTGCTCCCAACGAGTACAGAGAGGTTGTCAATCCCTCCGGTCTTGTTGTTTACAAAGGATCAAACACAAGAGATAATAATGATAGCTATGACTGCAACTAGGAAATAAAAACAGGAAGTAAATAGAAGGTGTGATCAGCGGTGGTAATGTGGACCGAGGTCCCATGATGTTCACTAGTGATGTCTCTCTCCCAAAAGACGATAAAACAGCAAAGCGAGGTAAACAAATTACAGCTGGGCAATTGACAGGATTATGTGCGCAAACCAATGCTAACTATGCTGCAAAGAAAGGTAGAGGCTCAAAAGCATGGGCGGTACACCAAGGCAAGTAGACCGAAATCCATCTGCATCTACTACTATGTCACATCCCTAGTTAAGCACTTGCATTAGGGCTAGCTAGAGTGTGCATCATGTTTACTTATCAAAGAAACTTGAAATGGGAATGACAGAAACCCCAGCACCCCTCTTCTAACAACTAGGGTTTGATAAAATCTTTTCCAATGTACCCAAAATGCCCTTCAAAAATGTCCATCATTTCTGCTTTGGTCTTAAACCTCTGCCAAAAATGGTGCACAATTTTCTAGGACATCTAAGGGCTCTGGATTAAATCATATGGTATTTGAATTTGGGCATTTAAATGCTATAAAATATTTGAAATGCTCAAATAATCATAAACTATAATGTTCCATGCTGTTCACATTATATACAGTGGGCATGACAAGTTTCATGAGTTATAAAAATGTTCTGGCATTTTTAATAATTAAACAAAGTTGCAAAAGAAATGAAACAGAAAAGAAATAGGAAAAAAGAAAGAGAGAGAAAGCACTTACCTTGGGCCCAGCACTGTTGCAGGCCGGCCCAGCCCACCAGCCCCGTTCTGTCGCCTTCCTCCTCGCGCCAGTCGGCAGCGCGCGTGGCCACCGCGCGCCGGCACGCGCCCGGCCACTTCCACCCTACCTGCCTGCCTCCCGACGGCCTGGACGTCTCCTGACGTCGCCACGCAGCTGCCCCGACCCCTCTCGCACTTTCCCCTCGTCCCCGTCGCCTCCCCTGGCTCTCTCCCTCTCACCACCGAGCCGCTCGTCACCGCCGCTCGCCGTTGTCGCACCTAGACCCTCCCCCTCGTCCCGTGACCGTGTCCAAAATATTCGCCGCGACGCCCTCTACCTCCTCGCTGAGCCACGGATCGCCGGGAGCCCTGCAACGCCTTCACGCCGTCGTCCCCAACCTCGGATCGCCGGAGCACCTCGCCGTCGATTAAGAAGCTGCAGAGCATCCCCGACCCCTCCGTCGAGCTCGCTAGCACCGCTGTGAGCTCCTACGTCGAATCCCTCTCTCCTCCGCTTCATTTGCGCTGTGTAGATGCCACTCCGTTGATCACCGAAACTCACCGCCGCCGTGCTTGCCACCGGCGATGCTCCGGTGACCATTTGGTCACTGGCACATGTCCATCTCGCTCGCCGCAACACGTAGACGAGCTAGGTACCACGCACGCCTCGCCTAGACCACCGTAGCTGCGTCTCCACACACGCCCGAACGCCGGCGCCGCCGTCGAGCTCGTTGCCGTCGCCTCCGGCCACCACAGGTCCGGCGACCACCACCGTTCGACACACAACGACAAGGGCTCTCCAACGCGCCCAACCGCGGCTCGAACCGAGCCCTGTGGACGTTTTCCGAAGCACGCCGCCGTGTCTGGCCTCGCCGGCGTCACTTCGCCGGCGAGTTTGACTTGTTTGACCACGGGTTTGACCCCCCTGGGTCACTGACATGTGGGCCCTGCCTGCAAGTCAAACCTAGTTTAGGTGTTAATTTAATTCTAATTAGTTAATTAGTTAACTGTGACACTGACCAGTGGGTCCCACTGGTCAGGTTTGACTTGGACTAGCCCTGTTGATTGACTGACGTCAGCATGATGTCATGCTGACGCAGTAAAGGATTTTCTGGGGTTTTTAGATTTAAAAATAATTCAGGAAATTCCAGAAAATACCCAAAACTTCAAAAAAATCATATAAATTCAACAGTAGCTCAGATGGAAAAGATTTATATATGAAAAATGATGAGAAAAATCCAATCTTTCCAATGGCACTGGTTTCATGCATGTTTGAGCAAGTTAACCTTGCTGTATACATTAAAACATGATAAAGCACTTATTTAAATAATAGCTAAAGTGCCAATTTGAATCTTTGATTCAAATAAGCTCAAACCTTTCTGGTTGTAGTTGCATTAGCCCAACACACATGCATCTTGCCATGTCATGAGCATGCATCATATTGTTGCATTTGTTTGTTTAATGATTGTATCCCCGGTATTCTCTGTGTTAGGTCCTGCTCCCGAGGATACTGCTGCGTATCCAGTTGAAGAGCAGTACCCGACAACCACTTTGTCAGGCAAGCAATCATTGATCATTCCGATACAAACCCAATCTCCTCGCTCCTGCTCTCTTTTACTGCATTAAGGCAACAGCGTGTGAACTGCTACTTGCTGCGGTAGTTGAACCCTATTCCCTTGCATGACCTGTCATTGCCACAGTAAATAGTTGAAACCCACTAGCATGTGTAGGAGTTGGTTGAGCCATGTGATGTGTGATCTACCATGCTATTTGCTTATGTAGCCTGCTATGCTTAGAGTTGTGTCTGGTCTGGTTCATCTGGGTGATGGATCAGAGTGAAATGATCATACCGATAAAGAGAAGGAAGTGTGGAATACGCTTGGTAAAGGTATCGATGAAAGGCCATGTAGGAGTACATGGTGGGTTGTTTCATTGGAATCGTCCATATGACCCGAGATCTGTATGTGTGGTTCAAGTTACAGCTACTACCACACATTGGGATCCTTAAATGACCCTCTCGACTTATTAATTACCCTTGATCTCTGTCCAGGAGTTGCAACTAGTTTCTGGTGTTTATAGTTTACTAGAGGTCGTGCACAGCGCTGACCCTCGGGGTGGGTTGTGATGCGACAGGTACGTGGCATGGTGTACCGGTTGCCCGTTTGGTGACTCGAGAACCCTGTACACATCGTTTGGGGCCGTGAGCGACACCCCGGCCGGATCTCCCCACGGATGGAACCCAAATAGGCGATAAACCTGGACGAGAGACTTGTGTAGTTAGTCAGGTCATGGCCGACACCCATGCTAGGCTTCCGCTTGAAGGTTGCCGAGTACATGTCGAGTAAGCGGCGATAAGTGGTGAAAGCGTGTGTGAAGAGGTACACCCCTGCAGGGTTATCAATCTATTCGAATAGCCGTTGTTCGTGGTACGGACTACTTGGTTACTCTTACAGTTCATAGACAAGATGATGGATACTACTAAAAGCCTCAAGATAAGTGTGAGTGCCGTGGATGGCCCTTCCGTAGGATGACGGAAGAGGATCCTCGGTAGTGTATTGTTGTGGTGAGTAGAGGACTCGTGTTCATAATAACATCTTGCAATCCGTTGAGAGTTGTAGTATAGGTTAGCCAAGAGTCAAAGCTGGCAGTCTGCTATGAACTCCACTACCCCCTTTGATAATGTTGCATGTATGATAGGTTCTGTGGTAAGACTTGCTGAGTACCTTTGTACTCATGTTTGCTTAATAACTGTTGCAGAGGAGAACCCTGCCCCTGCTGATGGGTTCTACATAGACGTTGACGTCGACGAGTAGCTTGACACCCAGACGGAGATCTGGAGCTTGTGAAGGGCCTTGTAGATAGTCAGGCTACACCAAGCCTATTTTATTTTCTAAGTTGTCTGTACTCAGACATGTAGCTTCCGCTTGTGCTTGTATGACTGTATGACTTGAGTGTTGGGTCATGTGACCCCTACCTGTATGGATATGTTATGTATGGCTCTTGGAGCTTCTTAAATAAAGTACTTTGAGTCATAGAGTTCTGTTGTGATGCAATGTTGTATTTGCACATATTGAGCATATTGTGTGTATGGTTGAAATGCTTGGTATGTGTAGGATCCGACACCTAGTTGTTTTCCTTTGGTAGCCTACCTTACAGGGAAATGCCTCCTAGTGATTCCAATGAGCCTTGGTAGCTTGCTACTGCTCGGAACACGTAGGCTGGCCGGCATGTGTCCTTCTTCGTTCCTGTGTCTGTCCCTTAGGGGAAATGTCACGCGTTGTTCCTTTAAGTCCATGTAGGTTGCTACGACTTGGGTTCATACGTTGATGACCGACACGTTCGTTGCTGGGTCATGGATGCCTGTCTCTGTAATCTAGTGCCACTTTTGGTTTATAACTAGCCATGTCGGCCCGGGTTCTCTGTCATATGGATGCTAGCGACACTGTCATATACGTGTGCCAAAATGCGCAAACGGTCCCGGGCCAGGTAAGGTGGCACCCATGGGGTTACCGTGCGTGAGGCCGCAAAGTGATATGACGTGTTACAGCTAGATCGGTGTGACTTAGGATCGGGGTCCTGACAGCGTTGGCATCAGAGCTGGACTGCCTGTAGGTTTCTCAAGCCAAACTGGTCGATGTTGAGTCTAGAAAAATTCTTAGTTATATGTAGGGGAATTGATTGTGGAAGGGAACGTAAGGCTCTTTTTACTCCTTTACCTTATGCCCTTCTGATCTGAGTCAGTCTATTCTTTCTACGGGGATTTAGGACTAGGCCTCTTATCCTTACTAGGTTCACGTGTTACTAATCCGTAGACTCTTAGGATTGTTGGTTTCAAGCCTCAGTTCAGTTTCTACCCTTTTAGTATGATGATTGTTGGACCCGGAACCTTGATATGGAATTGTTGAGTGGCTATGCTATCATTTGTATGATGTCTCAAATCTTTGTTTGAGCATTTACAGTTGTTATGCTGCCCGATTTCTTCCAGAAACACTAATGCCTTTGCATTACCTCGTGTTTCAGATGTCTGGCCGCACCCCTCACCAAGTGGTTCGTTTGACGCGGTGCATCAATGTGCCCGGTCACACGGCCATGCTAGTCCGTGTGCTGACTGAGACCGGTTATCGCTAGTATCCTGAATACACCGTGGAGGAACAGTACCGGGATTTCAATCAAAGTCAGTATTTCTGCACAGTCCGGATATACCCCTCATATCCTGGAGCTAACGACCCCATCCATTGGTCTTATGGACTCGGGGTTACCATCGAGATGGCAGTACAGGATGCCGCCTATTCGATGATGACCATTCTCCGGGCTAGGCATGCCCTGTTGCTGAACACTAAGTTCTGTTACATGCCAGCCTCACTTCCCGGAGAGGAAGGCTACTACACTGGTCTGTATACTGATGCTGCTCATGAAGAGCCACTGCTTCAGACTACTGTTCAGATGCTGGAGGATAGGGACCGTGAGGTCCGTGCCCTCCGAATGGAGCTATATAACACTCGAGCCGCCCACTGGACTACTTTGACACGTCTTGCACCTGCTGTGCACGCCGGATATCTGGACATGCGGGATTTGTACCCCGTGCGGATTCGTCTGCCTGATCGCATGGATTGGCGTGACGTTGGGGGTATTACACCTCCACGTGGGCGTCGGTTACCACCAGCATCGGGATCGAGGCCACATCCATGTCCCTATGGTCCACGGCCTTCGAGCGCTCGCGAGTTTCAAGATCCGTCTGTTCCACTTCCAGGCTACGGTGGTAATCTTTACGAAGATTACTACGGGAATGTCTGAGCTAGACCGTGGCAGTAGTAGTATTGTAGTAGTTGTATTTCCACAGTCCTGCGCGTCTGATGGAATATGACTTAGTGTGTACTGAGTTCCGGAGGTGTAGTTAAATAATGTATAGGAGCTTGGAATGCCTCTGATGGGATGTATCGTCTTTCACCGCAGTTGTACTTTAGCCTTGGCTTGTACTAAACTACGTATGGTGTGTATGACCACTGGTGTATATATAGCAGTTTCTATATTACCATGTCGTACGGATGAACATCTCTGCATTCCGTGTCATCCATTACATTCTGCACTCCTATGTCAAGTTTTTGCCATCCTTGTCTAAACCGTTGTTTTGTTTTCCTAGGATGGTCAACACTCGCAGCACTCCTGCTGCTCAGGAGCAGGGTGAGGCTAGCGGAGCTAGAGATGGGAATCTGCCCCAGCCACCCTCCTTGGCGGAAGTTATGCTCGAGGCAGAACGGAACAAGAGAGAGACCAACCGTCTGCTGGAACGCATAGAGCAGAACACTGGGTTCCGCCAGAGGAATGACGTGGTGTCAATCAATGACTTTATCAAGATGTGCCCACCGAAGTTCCATCACTCCACTGAACCTCTGGATGCGGATGACTGGCTACGTAGTATCACCCATAAGCTACACTCTGCCCGTGTGGCCGAAGCTGACAAGGTTACCTATGCCGCCTACCATCTTGAGGGCCCTGCCAGTCTTTGGTGGGAGAACTTTGAAGCTATGCGTCCTGCTGGCCAAATCACTACTTGGGTTGAGTTCAGTGAGGCATTCCATGAACATCACATTCCGGAAGGTCTCATGGATCGCAAGCGGGAGGAATTCTGCAACTTCACCCAGGGCCGGTTAACTGTGGATGGCTATAGTCGCGAGTTTGGCAACTTGGCACGCTATGCACCTGAGGAAGTATCCACCGATGCCAAGAAGCAGGCGAGGTTCCGCAAGGGACTCAGCCCTGAACTCCGCTGAGATCTACGTCTGCACGAGTGCGCTTCCTTCCAGAAGTTGGTAAACAAGGCTATCAGTGCTGAAACGGGCCAGACCGACTTCGAGGCCACACGCAAGCATCCTCGAGACTTTGGTTCCTCATCCGGCTCTGGCTCTCACAAGCGCCGTGTGTGGGTTCCTAACACTGCTCTGCCACCCAAGTACACACCGAGGCCATCCTATGAGGCGCCTCGCCCAACTCAACAGTTTGCACCTGCTAAGACCTATGGAGGACCACCTTCTAACTTTGCTCCACGCACTAACACTGTGACCTGCTTCAAGTGTGGAGAACCGGGACACTACATGCGTGAGTGTCCTCAGAACCAACCAGGAAAACCCGTTGGCCGTGGTAAGCCAACCGGCAAGGTGAATTATGTCAAGCCAATCCCCACTGCACGTGGTCATGTCAACTATGTCTCTGCCGAGGAAGCTTATGAGGATCCTAACGTCGTCCTTGGTACGCTTCTCGTTAACTGCCATCCGCCATCTGTTCTTTTCGATACTGGAGCATCCCATTCGTTCATATCTGAGAGCTATGCTCGATTGCACAACATGACTTTTTGTGACATGCCTACTTCCATGGTTATTCAAACTCCTGGTTCAAAGTGGCAAACCTCTAGGGTAAGCCATGGAAATGAAATCCTTGTTGATAGACTTGTTTTCCTACCATCTCTAATCGCTCTCAAGTCCTCGGACATAAATATCATTTTGGGTATGGATTGGATGACAACTCATTGCACAAAGATTGATTGCTATACTAGGACCGTTCAACTTACACACCCATTCGGCAAGATAGTCAATGTCTTGACCCGAATGGCTGAGCGTCAGCTCTACTCTCTTAATGCCAGCCCTCTACCAGAACTCGAAGATATCCCGGTAGTCCGTGACTTTCTGGATGTTTTTCCAGAAGAACTGCTAGGAATTCCACCTGACAGAGATGTCGAGTTCGTGATAGATCTTATCCCTGGAACTGTCCCAATCTCTAGGAGACCTTATAAGATGGCACCACTAGAATTAGCTGAGCTAAAGAAACAACTCGATGAGTCCTTGCAGAAAGGTTTCATCCGTCCTAGTTCTTCCCCTTGGGCTTGCCCCGTCCTCTTCGTCAAGAAGAAGGATGGAACGGAGCGGATGGTTGTAGATTACCGACCTGTCAATCTAGTCACCATAAAGAACAAGTATCCGCTTCCCAGGATCAACGACCTGTATGATCAGCTCACTGGATCCTCAGTCTTCTCTAAGATGGATTTGAGGTTGGGTTACCATCAAATCAAAATCAAGAACGGGGACATTCCTAAAACGGCCTTTGTTACTCATTATGGCCAATATGAGTACACCGTCATGTCCTTCGGATTAACCAATGCCCCAGCTACCTTTTCTCGGTTAATGAATTCTATATTCATGGAGTACTTGGATAAATTCGTCGTGGTATACCTCGATGATATACTCATCTATTCCAAGAACAAGGAAGATCATGCCGAGCATTTAAGGTTGGTATTGACGAAACTTCGAGAGCACCGCCTTTATGCCAAATTCTCTAAATGTGAATTTTGGTTGCCGGAAGTAACCTATTTAGGTCATGTGATCCCTGGCAAGGGTATTGCTGTCAATCCCGAGCGAGTTCAAGCCGTCCTTGATTGGACTCCCCCTGAATCGGTCAAGCAAGTTAGGAGTTTTCTTGGCTTAGCGAGCTATTGCTGACGCTTCGTCGAAAATTCTCCAAGGTTGCTAAACCTCTAACTGAACTCCTCAAGAAAGATAAAAAGTTTGAGTGGACCCCACAGTGCGAGTCCAGTTTTCAGGAACTGGAAAGACGCCTGACATCTGCACCTGTACTGGTACCACCAGACTTTTCCAAGGATTTTATAATCTACTGCGACGCCTCGCGATAAGGACTAGGTTGCATACTCATGCAAGATCGCCAAGTGATTGCATACGCATCTCGACAGTTGCGTCCACATGAGGATAACTATCCTACCCATGATCTAGAGCTTGCAGCTGTAGTCCATGCACTCAAAACATGGCGACATTACCTCCTTGGTAATCGCTGTGAAATCTTCACTGATCATCAAAGTTTGAAGTACATCTTCACCCAACCGGATCTAAATCTCAGGCAAAGACGTTGGGTTGAGTTGCTCACAGACTACGACTTAGGAATCACCTATACCCCTGGAAAGGCCAATGTCATGGCTGATGCACTAAGTCGTAAGTCTTATTGTAACAACTTAATGTTACAATAAGGTCAACCACTTCTCCACGAGGAATTTCGTAAGCTTAACCTTCACATTGTTCCTCGAGGATTCCTTTCCACCTTGGTGGCGAAACCTACCCTTATGGATCAAATCATAGTTGCCCAGCGGTATGATAGAGGTATATCTCAGATCAAGGAGAACATTGCTAGCGGAGTTGCTAGAAGTTTCTCTATGGATGATCGAGGTGTTGTGTACTTCGAGAACCGCTTGGTGGTACCCAAGAAACCACAACTACGACAAATGATTCTTAAGGAGGCTCATGAATCTCCTCTCATGATTCATCCCGGTAGTACCAAAATGTATCAGGACCTACGTCAGAGATTCTGGTGGACTAGGATGAAGAGAGAAATCGCTCAATTCATTGCTAACTGCGACGTTTGTCGTCGAGTTAAAGCAGAGCATCAACGGCCTGCTGGCACCCTTCAACCTTTAGCTATTCCTGAATGGAAATGGGACAAAGTCGGTATGGACTTCATTACCAGATTTCCCAGGACCAGGAAAGGGAATAATGCTATCTTCGTCGTTATCGACCGCCTCTCTAAAGTAGCTCATTTCCTGCCTGTTCGAGAGAGTATTACCGCTAGCCAACTAGCAGATTTGTATGTCTCTCGGATAGTATCACTTCATGGTGTGCCGTTGGAGATTAACTCAGACCGTGGAAGTCTTTTCACTTCACGATTTTGGGAAAGTTTCCAGAATGCTATGGGAACTCATCTCTCCTTCAGTATTGCCTTCCATCCGCAGTCAAGTGGTCAAGTGGAACGAGTCAATCAAATTCTGGAAGACATGCTTCGAGCCTCTGTCATCTCTTTCGGTATGGATTGGGAGAAGTGTCTTCCATTTGCCGAATTCGCTTATAACAATAGTTATCAAGCCAGCTTGGGCAAAGCCCCCTTCGAAGTTCTATATGGACGAAGGTGTCGAACACCTCTTAACTGGTCAGAAACCGGGGAAAGACAATTCTTTGGCCCGGATATGATCCAGGAAGCAGAAGAGCAAGTTCGCATTGTTCGTGAGAAATTGAAAATAGCCCAGTCTCGCCAGAAGAGCCAATATGATAGTCATCACAAGGCTGTGACTTTTGAAGTCGGCGATAAGGCTTACCTTCGGGTTACTCCTCTTAAGGGAACCCATCGCTTCGGTATCAAAGGCAAATTGGCCCCTCGTTACATCGGTCCTTTTTGCATTCTTGCCAAACGAGGAGAAGTTGCCTACCAACTTGAACTACCTCCGCACATATCCAGAGTTCATGACATGTTCCACGTTTCTCAACTCAGGCGTTGCTTCTCGGATCCTATCCGCGGAGTGGACCACGAAACGCTTGATCTCCAGAACAATCTCACATATCGAGAATACCCCGTTCGTATTCTTGATCAAACCGAACGCACCACTCGACGCCACAATATCAAGTTTCTCAAGGTTCAATGGTCACATCATTCCGAGAGTGAAGCTACTTGGGAAAGGGAGGATCGTCTTCGACTTGAGTACCCCACCCTCTTTCCGGAGGAACCCGAATCTCGGGACGCGATTCTTTTAAGTGGGGGTGAGTTGTCACATCCCTAGTTAAGCACTTGCATTAGGGCTAGCTAGAGTGTGCATCATGTTTACTTATCAAAGAAACTTGAAATGGGAATGACAGAAACCCCAGCACCCCTCTTCTAACAACTAGGGTTTGATAAAATCTTTTCCAATGTACCCAAAATGCCCTTCAAAAATGTCCATCATTTCTACCTTGGTCTTAAACCTCTGCCAAAAATGGTGCACAATTTTCTAGGACATCTAAGGGCTTTGGATTAAATCATATGGTATTTGAATTTGGGCATTTAAATGCTATAAAATATTTGAAATGCTCAAATAATCATAAACTATAATGTTCCATGCTGTTCACATTATATACAGTGGGCATGACAAGTTTCATGAGTTATAAAAATGTTCTGGCATTTTTAATAATTAAACAAAGTTGCAAAAGAAATGAAACAGAAAAGAAATAGGAAAAAAGAAAGAGAGAGAAAGCACTTACCTTGGGCCCAGCACTGTTGCAGGCCGGCCCAGCCCACCAGCCCCGTCCTGTCGCCTTCCTCCTCGCGCCAGTCGGCAGCGCGCGTGGCCACCGCGCGCTGGCACGCGCCCGGCCACCTCCACCCTGCCTGCCTGCCTCCCGACAGCCTGGACGTCTCCTGACGTCGCCACGCAGCTGCCCCGACCCCTCTCGCACTTTCTCCTCGTCCCCGTCGCCTCCCCTGGCTCTCTCCCTCTCACCACCGAGCCGCTCGTCGCCGCCGCTCGCCGTTGCGGCACCTAGACCCTCCCCCTCGTCCCGTGACCGTGTCCAAAAGATTCGCCGCGACGCCCTCTACCTCCTCGCTGAGCCACGGATCGCCGGGAGCCCTGCAACACCTTCACGCCGTCGTCCCCAACCTCGGATCGCCGGAGCACCTCGCCGTCGATTAAGAAGCTGCAGAGCATCCCCGACCCCTCCGTCGAGCTCGCTAGCACCGCTGTGAGCTCCTACGTCGAATCCCTCTCTCCTCCGCTTCATTTGCGCTGTGTAGCTGCCGCTCCGTTGATCACCGAAACTCACCGCCGCCGTGCTTGCCGCCGGCGATGCTCTGGTGACCATTTGGTCACTGGCACATGTCCATCTCGCTCGCTGCAACACGTAGACGAGCTAGGTACCACGCACGCCTCGCCTAGACCACCGTAGCTGCGTCTCCACACATGCCCGAACGCCGGCGCCGCCGACGAGCTCGTTGCCGTCGCCTCCGGCCACCACAGGTCCGGCGACCACTACCGTTCGACGCGCAACGACAAGGGCTCTCCAACGCGCCCAACCGCGGCTCGAACCGAGCCCTGTGGACGTTTTCCGAAGCACGCCGCCGTGTCTGGCCTCGCCGGCGTCACTTCGCCGGCGAGTTTGACTTGTTTGACCACGGGTTTGACTCCCCTGGGTCACTGACATGTGGGCCCTGTCTGCAAGTCAAACCTAGTTTAGGTGTTAATTTAATTCTAATTAGTTAATTAGTTAACTGTGACACTGACCAGTGGGTCCCACTGGTCAGGTTTGACTTGGACTAGCCCTGTTGACTGACTGACGTCAGCATGATGTCATGCTGACGCAGTAAAGGATTTTCTAGGGTTTTTAGATTTAAAAATAATTCAGGAAATTCCAGAAAATACCCAAAACTTCAAAAAAATCATATAAATTCAACAGTAGCTCAGATGGAAAAGATTTATATATGAAAAATGATCAGAAAAATCCAATCTTTCCAATGGCACTGGTTTCATGCATGTTTGAGCAAGTTAACCTTGCTGTATACATTAAAACATGATAATGCACTTATTTAAATAATAGCTAAAGTGCCAATTTGAATCTTTGATTCAAATAAGCTCAAACCCTTCTGGTTGTAGTTGCATTAGCCCAACACACATGCATCTTGCCATGTCATGAGCATGCATCATATTGTTGAATTTGTTTGTTTAATGATTGTATCGCCGGTATTCTCTGTGTTAGGGCCTGCTCCCGAGGATACTGTTGCGTATCCAGTTGAAGAGCAGTACCCGACAACCACTTTGTCAGGCAAGCAATCATTGATCATTCCGATACAAACCCAATCTCCTCGCTCCTGCTCTCTTTTACTGCATTAAGGCAACAGCGTGTGAACTGCTACTTGCTGCGGTAGTTGAACCCTATTCCCTTGCATGACCTGTCATTGCCACAGTAAATAGTTGAAACCCACTAGCATGTGTAGGAGTTGGTTGAGCCATGTGATGTGTGATCTACCATGTTATTTGCTTATGTTGCCTGCTATGCTTAGAGTTGTGTCTGGTCTGGTTCATCTGGGTGATGGATCAGAGTGAAATGATCATACCGATAAAGAGAAGGAAGTGTGGAATACGCTTGGTAAAGGTATCGATGAAAGGCCATGTAGGAGTACATGGTGGGTTGTTTCATTGGAATCATCCATAGGACCCGAGATCTGTATGTGTGGTTCAAGTTACAGCTACTACCACACATTGGGATCCTTAAATGACCCTCTCGGCTTATTAATTACCCTTGATCTCTGTCCAGGAGTTGCAACTAGTTTCTGGTGTTTATAGTTTACTAGAGGTCGTGCACAGCGCTGACCCTCGGGGTGGGTTGTGATGCGACAGGTACGTGGCACGGTGTACCGGTTGCCCGTTTGGTGACTCGGGAACCCTGTACACATCGTTTGGGGCCGTGAGCGACACCCCGCCGGATCTCCCCACGGATGGAACCCACATAGGCGATAAACCTGGACGAGAGACTTGTGTAGTTAGTCAGGTCGTGGCCGACACCCACGCTGGGCTTCCGCTTGAAGGTTGCCGAGTACATGTCGAGTAAGCGGCGATAAGTGGTGAAAGCGTGTGTGAAGAGGTACACCCCTGCAGGGTTATCAATCTATTCGAATAGCCGTTGTTCGCGGTACGGACTACTTGGTTACTCTTACAGTTCATAGACAAGATGATGGATACTACTAAAAGCCTCAAGATAAGTGTGAGTGCCGTGGATGGCCCTTCCGTAGGATGACGGAAGAGGATCCTCGGTAGTGTATTGTTGTGGTGAGTAGAGGACTCGTGTTCGTAATAACATCTTGCAATCCGTTGAGAGTTGTAGTATAGGTTAGCCAAGAGTCAAAGCTGGCATTCTGCTATGAACTCCACTACCCCCTTTGATAATGTTGCAT
Source organism: Secale cereale (assembly GCA_902687465.1). Taxonomy (NCBI): domain Eukaryota; kingdom Viridiplantae; phylum Streptophyta; class Magnoliopsida; order Poales; family Poaceae; genus Secale; species Secale cereale. Next base: position 619,977,116 of record LR738709.1, on the reverse strand, counting down.
GTATGATAGGTTCTGTGGTAAGACTTGCTGAGTACCTTTGTACTCATGTTTGCTTAATAACTGTTGCAGAGGAGAACCCTGCCCCTGCTGATGGGTTCTACATAGACGTTGACGTCGACGAGTAGCTTGACACCCAGACGGAGATCTGGAGCTTGTGAAGGGCCTTGTAGATAGTCAGGCTACACCAAGCCTGTTTTATTTTCTAAGTTGTCTGTACTCAGACATGTAGCTTCCGCTTGTGCTTGTATGACTGTATGACTTGAGTGTTGGGTCATGTGACCCCTACCTGTATGGATATGTTATGTATGGCTCTTGGAGCCTCTTAAATAAAGTACTTTGAGTCATAGAGTTCTGTTGTGATGCAATGTTGTATTTGCACATATTGAGCATATTGTGTGTATGGTTGAAATGCTTGGTATGTGTAGGATCCGACACCTAGTTGTTTTCCTTTGGTAGCCTACCTTACATGGAAATGCCTCCTAGTGATTCCAATGAGCCGTGGTAGCTTTCTACTGCTCGGAACACGTAGGCTGGCCGGCATGTGTCCTTCTTCGTTCCTGTGTCTGTCCCTTAGGGGAAATGTCACGCGTTGGTCCTTTAAGTCCATGTAGGTTGCTACGACTTGGGTTCATACGTTGATGACCGACACGTTCGTTGCTGGGTCATGGATGCCTGTCTCTGTAATCTAGTGCCACTTTTGGTTTATAACTAGCCATGTCGGCCCGGGTTCTCTGTCATATGGATGCTAGCGACACTGTCATATACGTGTGCCAAAATGCGCAAACGGTCTCGGGCCAGGTAAGGTGGCACCCGTGGGGTTACCGTGCGTGAGGCCGCAAAGTGATATGACGTGTTACAGCTAGATCGGTGTGACTTAGGATCGGGGTCCTGACATACTAATCATCCACCTTGAGATATCTATCCAGAACATCTCGCTGGTAATAAGTTGCGAATCCCACCCAAAGTGTAAACTCAAAGCAACAGACAACTGCATTAAAAGAACTTTGCGTAAAGTAAACAATCCTTGCACCCGCGAGTACAAGCACCGTTGTTTTCCCCCTTGTGGCAACAGCACATCCCCTAGACTCATGTTTCTGTCAATCAAGCTAGTCATCAGGGGCATGAACCCACAATCAAGCATAACGTTCCCTCTTGGAGTTACTACCTACTACTTGGCCAAAGCAATAAACAACAACGGAGAACATGCAAGAATTACTCAAGAACAAAGATATAAAAGAGGTGAATCAAATATATTACTCAAACACAATCTGAACATAGTCTCATAATCCATCAGATCCCAGCAAACTCAACAAAGCAACAACAGAAAGATTACATATGTTCCTCGATCATGTAGGGCAGCTCACGAGGTCTAAACCATGAAGAGCAAAGAGGGGAGGAGAACATCACATAGCTACTGATCATGGACCCATGGTCCAAGGTGGACTACTCACGGCTCATCCGGGAAGCGTCCATGGTGGTGGAGAAGCTCCCGGTGGTGGTTCTCCCCTCCGGCAGGGTGCCGGGAAGAGTTCTCCTGATGCTCCCGGTCTTGGAAGCACTGCGGCGGCGGAACAGAGGCGAGATCGCGAAAAAGGGTTCTGTCCTCGAGGGTTTCGGGACGAGAGGGTTATATATGCGAAGGGGGGCAACCAGAGGCGGGGCAGGGGCCCCAGGCGCCCCCCTGGCGTGGCCAGGGGTGGGGCCGCGCCAGATGGCCGCCTGGGCCTCCCTTGGCTCCCCTCTGGCCCCGCTTTGGTTCTTCGCGAAGCTTCCTGTACGCTGATTTTTCCTGTATTTTTCCCGGAATTTTTGGAGCACTTTTAATATGGGGGAAACCTGAAATAGAAAAACAGCAGAAAACAGGAACTGGCACTGTGGTGCACTGAGTTAATAGGTTAGTCCAAATATGATCAAAAGTGTATGGAAGTGCATCAATATCATAGCAATATCACACAAAAGAAGCATGGAGCAAGCAGAAATTATAGATACGTTTTGGACGTATCAACATCCCCAAGCTTAATTCCTGCTCGTCCTCGAGTAGGTAAATGATAACAAGCATAATTTCTGTGGTGACATGCTACCAACCATATAAGAACTTTTAAGTAAAGCAATCAAAGCATGTAATTCAATTCAAGTCATAACAAGCAAGAGTCTATATTAGCATTGTAACAAGCAACATAAGAACATAAAGGTGCAAGAGCTCTCGCTGTCCGTGACTCGAATGTCTCCAAATGGTGTTTGCGTGCAATAAAGGGGATAGGGATATATCAGAGAGTAAAACATAGTTTTTGTATTGTTGAGAACTTAATCTACTAAAGTTTCACACTTGGTCTTCTTTGGAATCTTATCTTGACTCATCGCCAGACCACCAGCCAGGTACAAGTCAAAATGATCCACTCCCTTTCGATATTTTGAGCACTCATGCAATGGATGAGCGTAAGCAAGAAAGTTGACACTTAGGATGGCAAAGAGAGAAAAATGATGAAGGGGGAAGACAAAAAAAGTGTGAAAGGCTCACATCAATGAGGACAATCATAGGCGAGAGAAAGCCAAATGATAGATATGATGTGAGGAGTAGGGATTGCCATGCAACGGATGCACATATGAGCTAAGGTAAGCTCTCCAATGGAACTAGTGGGGGTGCATCCAACTTGCTTGCTCAAGAAGACCTAGAGCTCTTTTGAGGAGGCTCGTCATTGGAATATACTAGCCAAGTTCTATAGTGTGAAGGTCCCCACATAGCTATATGCATGAATGATAATCTCTATGGAGTACAAGGTATAAGATGGAGTACGAGTGTGGATCTCTCAAAAGGAATAGTAGTGTGCCCCCTTCTCTCTTTTTATTTCTTTTTTTCTTTTTTCTATTTTTTTTATTTTTTGTGGCCTCAATGGCTCTTTCTATTTAACTCTCATTTGTCCTCTTTGGGATCTTTTGATTTTGTCCTCTTTGGGATCTTTTCCTCACTTTAGGGGCAACACTCTATGTATTACAAGAAGTATAGAAGATCTTTCACACTTTACAAAAGTACTCAACATAAAGAAAATGAAACTATCATGATGTATGCAAATGTATGCCTCTGCCAGTGTAGCAGGATATGCAATGATACTAGTGCGTCATGTAGCAATGATTAGGGCAAGGCCCAACTAGCATGCGGCTCATCGATCAAGCAAAAAGCATGTATGACATGAAGATCAAGTCATGAGAAGATGGATGTTGCATGGCAATGTATCTCGGAAAGGCTATGAAAATGCCTTGATAGGTAGGTATGGTGGCTGTTTTGAGGAAGGATATAATGAGGCTTATGATGACAGAGCGTATCGTGCCAAGGATTTGGATGCACCGGCGAAGTATGCGCCAACTCTCGAGGTGAGAAAGGGCAATGCACGGTACCGAAGAGGCTAGAAAAATATGGCTAGGTGGAAGTATCAACTTTCGAATACTCACATTAGTCCGAAGAACTCATGCACTTATTATCGGTAACTCTCAATCTAATTAGGAGGTTCACAAAGAGACAAGTACCCCGAGGAGGAGTGTATGGGGGTTTGGTTATCCTTGCGCATCCTCGACTCATGGTACGTGAGTGTACTCTAATATTCGATCCCTCCAAAGATTAGTGATCCATCTAGTAGCTAAAGTTCTCAACTATTTTGTAGGTTTTCGAAAATAAACATGGATTGCCCAAAATACGACATCTATCACTAATAGGCTAAAGCTCTTGACACCAAAAGTTCTGACATTACTCATGGCAATACCTCAAAACTATTGCAAGTTACTACTAAAATTAAATAGCAACCTCAATTACCTACTTTAAGTTAAGACACACAACTCAGTGCAACATGCAAACTCTCTTAACAAGATAAACATGAAAACTCAAGAGAGTTCAACAACCAACTAAACAAAAGCTCTTTAAAAAGAAAAGCATGAAAACTAAGAGCTAAACATGACAGCAGCTATGGAAAGACAAAGAACACACACAGCAAAGATAAGCATAAAAATCCTATGTTGTGTTCTAGGTTGAAGTGGAGTGTGTTTCTCTCCCACACAAAGAAAGCTGGGTTCTAACTTGTTATGAACAGCAAGCAAAGCTAAAGAAAACTAAAAAGGAAACTAAGAGCGAGACGCTCCAAGCATAGCACATAACACATGAAGCGATAATTATAGTGGAACGAAAAGACGAACTGATAATTGTTGATGGAGAAGGGGATGCATGGGGGCATCCCCAAGCTTAGACGCTTGAGTCTTCTTGAATATTTCTTGGGGGTGCACGGGGGCATCCCCAAGCTTAAGCGTTTGACCCTCCTGAATCTTCTTTTATCATCTTCCCTCGCACACTTGAAAACTCCCTTCATACATAACTCATCATAATCTGATTAGCGAGGTTAGTACCCACAATAAAATAACTTCTCCCTACTGGAAATAAAAATAATCTTGAAGAGCTACTGTTTCTCAAGATTGCCAAAAGGTTTTTGCAAAGAAAAGCAAGCTCAAGGTTTGCAAAACGAAGAAAAGGCAAAACAGGACAGAATCTGTGAAAAACAGACCAGCAGGTAGTAAATAATTTTTTCGGGGCACTTCTGCAACTCAAATCAAAAAACTCAGAACAGACGCTCGAAAGCCAATTGTATAGAGCACGCTGTCAAAAAAATTCAGATCAAAAAGATGATCTGGTGATTTTATTCGAATTTTTCTGTCCAAGGACAGAATCTGTTTTCTGGACAGCACGTCACAACTTTTGAACTTTCTTGCAATCGGAGGCTAAACTTGGCACAAAGCTGAAAAGAAAAGATACAATGATGATGCTACTGTAGTAACAAACATCAATACACAACAAAAGCAAAATAAAACCTAATTCGTTGTGGGCTGCCTCCCAAAAGCGCTTTCTTTTATGCCTTTAAGCTAGGCATGATGCAAAAAAGAGAAGATCAAGTTTTATCAAGAGTAAGAGAATAGCTAGCCCGTGTAACGGACTCAAAAGGAAACTTAATATTCTTTCTAGGGAAGTGTTCCATCCCTTTCTTGAGAGGGAATTGGAATTTTATATTCCCCTCTTTCATGTCAATGATAGCACCAACGGTGCGAAGAAAAGGACGTCCCAAAATAATTGGACATGAAGGTTCACATTCAATATCCATAATAGTAAAATCAACGGGAACATAATTGTCATTGACAATTATAAGAACATCGTTGATCTTCCCCAAAGGTTTCTTTACGGAAGAATCAACAAGACGAACACCAAAAGAACAAGGATCAAAAGGTTTCAATTCAAGCATATCATACATTCTTTTGGGCATAACGGAGGTACTAGCTCCAACATCACATAAAGCATAGCAAGAGAAGTTATTCAACTTAATTTTAATCATAGGATCCCAACTATCTTCTAGCTTTCTAGGTATGGAGGCTTCTACCCTAAGCTTCTCCTCCCTAGCTTTGATGAGAGCATTAGTGATATGCTCCGTGAAGGCAAGATTAAGTGTGCTAGTGTGGGGATCTCTAGACATCTTGTGAAGAAAACCAATGACTTCAAAAAGGGTGCAATTATCAAAATCAAGGTCACTACTATCAAGTAAAGTGGTAGTGGTGTCCTTTAGGCTCACTTGTTTGGTAGCTTCTATGGCCATAGGAGTTTCGTCTTCTACGGTTGAGGTCATAGCATCACCATTAATAGGTCCAATGGGACTAGGAATTGGGTGCTAAGAGTTTGGATATCCTCAACAACTTGGATAGTAGCAACAGTGTGGTGGGTAGGAAGGCTCTTAATTCTATCTTCTTCCTCCTTTTCTCTAGCCCATCTCTCTTTAAGTTTAGCCATCATCCTAATGTTTTCATTAATTTGCACTTGAATAGCATTCATAGGAGTGGTCTTCCTCTCCTCAAGAGGAGAAGTTCTAATTTTAAGCAACTCTACCTCATGGGCTAAATTGTCTACCTTCGAAGAGAGATTATCTAGTTTGTCTAGTTTTTCTTCTACACTCTTATTGAAGGCCTTTTGGGTAGTGATGAAGTCTTTAAGCATAATCTCTAGTTCAGAAGTGGAGTTCTTGGTGCTAGGATAAGCATTGTTGTTCCCATACGAATTAGAGGGGAACGGTCTAGGGTTGCTACTAAAATTACTCCTATAAGCATTGTTATTCAAATTGTTTCTAGAGATAAAGTTCACATCTACTTGATCTTGAGCAATCAAAGAATTTAAAGGAACATCATGAGGATCAATAGAACATTGCTTGGAAAGTAGAGACATGATCAAGTCAACTTTTTCATTTAGGGAGGAAATCTCCTCGACAGAGTTTACCTTCCTACCTGTTGGAGCGCGTTCGGTGTGCCATTGGGAATAATTGGTCATCATCTCGTCGAGAAGCTTCGTGGCAGCACCAAGTGTAGTTGACATAAAGGTTCCTCCCGCGGCCGAATCTAACAAGTTCCGCGAGGTAAAGTTCAAGCCTGCATAAAAAGTTTGGATAACCATCCAAGTAGTCAAACCATGAGTAGGGCAGTTCTTGACAAGAGATTTCATGCGTTCCCAAGCTTGGGCAACATGTTCATTATCCAATTGTTTAAAATTCATTATGTTACTCCTTAATTGGATAATTTTAGCAGGGGCATAGTACTTCCCAATAAAGGCATCCTTGCACTTGTCCCAAGAATCTATACTATTCCTAGGCAAGGATTGAAACCAGATTTTAGCTCCTCCTCTCAAGGAGAAAGGAAAAAGCTGAAGCTTAACAATATCACCATCTACTTCTTTGTACTTTTGCATCTCACAGAGCTCAACAAAATTATTTAAGTGCAAAGCAGCATCATCTCCAGCACCGGAGAATTGATCTTTCATAACTAGGTTCAGCAAAGCAGGTTTAATCTCATAAGAAGGTGCTGAAGTGGCAGGTGTAGCAATAGGCGTGCAGATAAAGTCATCGTTGTTATGACTAGTGAAGTCACACAACTTGGTGTTCTTGGTGGAACCCATAGCAGCAGCAAGCAAGATAACTATTTTTGTGATTTTTGGTAAGGGACACTAAAGCAAAAACTGCAAGGTAAACTAACAAGACTAAAAAGCAAAGATAAAAGATAGCGTGCAACTCCCCTATCTTGAAGAGTGGAGTCCCCGGCAACGGCGCCAGAAACTTGCTTGATGGCTTCTCGCCCCTCGTTGGTTACCCCAAGTGGAAGGTTGAGATGTAGCGTAGCGGCAAATTTCCCTTGGCAAAGATACCAAGGATCGAATCCCGTGAGACTCCGAGGGTCAACAAGTAGGTGTCAACGGCGCCAGAAACTTAGCGGTTGACAGGACCTGCACATAGATACAGATAACTTTGCTCCCAACGAGTACAGAGAGGTTGTCAATCCGTCCGGTCTTGTTGTTTACAAAGGATCAAACACAAGAGATAATAATGATAGCTATGACTGCAACTAGGAAATAAAAATAGGAAGTAAATAGAAGGTGTGATCAGCAGCGGTAATGTGGACCGGGGTCCCATGATGTTCACTAGTGATGTCTCTCTCCCAAAAGATGATAAAACAGCAAAGCGAGGTAAACAAATTACAGCTGGGCAATTGGCAGGATTATGTGCGCAAACCAATGCTAACTATGCTGCAAAGAAAGGTAGAGGCTCCAAAGCATGGGCGGTAAGCCAAGGCAAGTAGACCGAAATCCATCTGCATCTACTACTAATCATCCACCTTGAGATATCTATCCAGAACATCTCGCTGGTATTAAGTTGCGAATCCCACCCAAAGTGTAAACTCAAAGCAATAGACAACTGCATTAAAAGAACTTTGCGTAAAGTAAACAATCCTTGCACCCGCGAGTACAAGCACCGTTGTTTTCCCCCTTGTGGCAACAGCGCATCCCCTAGACTCATGTTTCTGTCACTCAAGCTAGTCATCAGGGGGCATGAACCCACAATCAAGCATAACGTTCCCTCTTGGAGTTACTACCTACTACTTGGCCAAAGCAATAAACAGCAACGGAGAACATGCAAGAATTACTCAAGAACAAAGATATAAAAGAGGTGAATCAAATATATTACTCAAACACAATCTGAACATAGTCTCATAATCCATCAGATCCCAGCAAACTCAGCAAAGCAACAGCAGAAATATTACATATGTGCCTCGATCATGTAGGGCAGCTCACGAGGTCTAAACCATGAAGAGCAAAGAGGGGAGGAGAACATCACATAGCTACTGATCATGGACCCATGGTCCAAGGTGGACTACTCACGGCTCATCCGGGAAGCGTCCATGGTGGTGGAGAAGTTCCCGGTAGTGGTTCTCCCCTCCGGCAGGGTGCCGGGATGAGTTCTCCTGATGCTCCCGATCTTGGAAGCGTTGCGGCGGCGGAACAGAGGCGAGATCGCGAAAAAGGGTTCTGTCCTCGAGGGTTTCGGGACGAGAGGGTTATATATGCGAAGGGGGGCAACCAGAGGCGGAGTAGGGGCCCCAGGCGCCCCCCTGGCGCGGCCAGGGGTGGGGCCGCGCCAGGTGGCCGCCTGGGCCTCCCCTGGCTCCCCTCTGGCCCCGCTTTGGTTCTTCTCGAAGTTTCCTGTACGCTGATTTTTCCTGTATTTTTCCCGGAATTTTTGGAGCACTTTTAATATGGGGGAAACCTGAAATAGAAAAACAGCACAAAACAGGAACTGGCACTGTGGTGCACTGAGTTAATAGGTTAGTCCAAATATGATCAAAAGTGTATGGAAGTGCATCAATATCATAGCAATATCACACAAAAGAAGCATGGAGCAAGCAGAAATTATAGATACGTTTTGGACGTATCAGGAGCTACTCTACCTAATTGCTCCCACTTTCAATACGCATCCAGATTGATACTTAGAGTTATCTGGATTTAGTGTCAAAGCTTGCATCGACGTAACCCTTTACGACGAACTCTTTATCACCTCCATAATCGAGAAACATTTCCTTAGTCATCCAGTTACTAAGGATAATTTTGACCGCTGTACAGTGATCTACTCCTGGATCACTATTGTACCTCCCTGTCAAACTCATGGCAAGGTACACAACATGTTTGGTACACATCATGGAATACTTTATAGAACCTATGGCTGAGGCATAGAGAATGACTTTCATTCTCTCTATATTTTTCTGCCGTGGTCTGGCTTTGAGTCTTACTCAACTTCACACCTTACAAGTCAGGCAAGAACTCCATCTTTGACTGATCCATTTTGAACTACTTCAAAATCATATCGAGGTATGTACTCATCGAAAGTCTTATCAAGCGTTTTGATCTATCTCTATAGATCTTGATGCCCAATATGTAAGCAGCTTCACCAAGGTCTTTTCTTTGAAAAAATCCTTTCAAACACTCCTTTATGCTTTCCAGAAAATTCTACATCATTTCTGATCGACAACATGTCATTCACATATACTTATCAGAAAGGTTGTAGTGCTCCCACTCACTTTCTTGTAAATACAGGCTTCACCGCAAGTCTATATAAATCTATATGCTTTGATCAACTTATCATAGCGTATATTCCAACTCCGAGATGATTGCACCAGTCCATAGATGGATCGCTGGAGTTTGCACATTTTGTTAGCACCTTTAGGATTGACAAAACCTTATGGTTGCATCATATACAATTCTTCACTACAAGAAATATGTCAACTTGTGACCACCACTATTGGTCACTGAATGGTCACAAATTTCCATTTGTGACCTTTTTGTGACCAAAAACATAAGGTCAAAAGCTGGCCGTCATAAACGGACTATAAGGACCTTCTCAGTGAGAAGGTCATAGATGTTTATGACCAAAATATGCCTACTGTCGTGTTTTGGTCACTATCAGCCTCCCCAGACCACGTAGGCATCCAGCGTGGCAAGCTGATGTGGCTCAAGATTCAGCCCGGTCCAATTCGGTATTCTACATGGGCCGAGCCCATTAATTTAGCCCATTTATATTTTTTTCCTATGATTTTTTTGTCAGCTTCATGGACCAAGCCCAACATTGCAGCCTTTTTATTTCATGGGTCGTGGGCTTTTTGTACCAACAGTTTTAGTTTTCTTTTTTTATAAAATGGATCCATTAGTCAAACAGGTCCCACTTGTCAGGTTCTGATAAGTTGGTCCCAGCTACTAGGCCTAAATTTTTCATATTTCAATTTGACAGTAAGAAAATAACCAGTAGTTAAATTGGCAAGCAGAAAACACACATGGTACTTCAAATAACAATAGCCAGATTCAGTACAAGTTCTACAAATGCCACGTAGTACAAGCTGTAACATATACAGTACTTTACAAGTTCTACAAGTTACACGTAATACAAGCTTAGTTGATACAAGTTGTACAAGTATGGGAATCACAGTTACAAGTTCTACAAGTGTTTTCTTCTTCTGCTGTAGCTCCTTCAATAACAATCAAACGCCAGACTCACTGGAGGGCCATAGTCAGGACTGGGCCTTCCACGGACGCCCTGTTACATTAATCAGCTAACAAGAATGAGAAAAACTGGAGCCAATATATTATGAACTTTACAAAGGAGCAGCACAAACCACAACTTTACTCGACACACACACACACATACACACTTGAATATTAAGCTCAGTTCCAGCAACTATATCATGGTTTAACAGAGCATGTATAATGAATCATAAGAAACAAGGGTTGTTGCTGGCTTGCTACATACAAAATCATATAAGAAGATGAAAAGAAGGGCTGGGTTTGTTCTGCCTTGCAATTGAAGCGTATGTTTTTATCATAGCATGGTGTTTGCACAGTCTTCTCTCTCTCTCTTGACATCAGTGTCAGGACGTAAACAGGGGAGGTTAATTTAACATGACCAGGACATATTGAGTACACATGTAATGTATGTTGGACTTGGCAGCACTGCTACCTTGTTTTTGCTACTACATGATTTGTCACCCTAAAATTCTATGCAAACAAGTATGTTAAAGAGGCGGGTTGCGACGCTTACAACATTGGTGAAGGCGACGAGGACCTCCAATCTCTTGTACCTACAGGATACGACAGCAAAGCAAAGTCAGGGTAGGACACTGCATCTTCAGGTCTGACAAGGCAGGGAGAGGGAGGGGGTTACCTACAGCTGCATGCAGGAAGATGGGTGGGAGTTGGGCGAGGTCCATGGTGACCTTCCGTGCTTCCTCCCTCCCTCCTCGAGTGGTTCTCCAATCCAACACATACATACATATATATATATATATATATATATATATATATATATATATATATATATATATACAGAATTTAGCATGAATCATTGGTCTTAGTTGTATATGAGACTAGTTGGGCTGTGTATTCTAAGCTCCAAGCAAGTTACAGAAGAAACTGAAGATGAACCGTATATAACAGACTAAAAAATCAAATAGAAACCCAAAAATCAAATACAAGTAGAACAGAAAGGACTACAACAGGTTCAATTCAATCAATTCCTAAGCATTGAATCAGTAGCATAAGCATGCATCAACAACATAAGCATTTAATCAACAACAGCGTGAGCATAGGCATTAAATAAGAAGCAACAACTGATCAAAACCAAAAGGTTCCAGATCATGTACGCTGGTCCTATACTTCTATCTTCAATAGAATGTTGCAATCAATCATTCTGGAATCTGGATAAACACGGACATCAAGCAAACTGTGCATGTAGGACGATTCATCAGCTAAAAAAGATAGGCATTTTGGGTGATTACCAAATACAGCCTTCTTACGACACGTAAACGAAAATATGATTCATAAACTGGGGAAACACAAATAAGATGCAGCTAATACGAACATAGAAATGGCAATATGCTGTCACTATGGAAATATACACATTAATTTTTTTAATATTTGTATCTCTTTTTGATTCAGTGTTGTTAAGAAAAGGAAGATTGATCAAACAATTTGTACAACGCGAGGCATCACCAACTTTTAGAACTGCAGTAATTGAAAACAAACATTAGACATTAGCATCGCAGGATCATGTTTCTCATTCATTCTAGTTATGAAGCAATTTATTCAAGAGTTAACAGGGCAGAAAACCCGTATTAGTACTGTCACTATGGAAATATACGCATTTTTTAATATTTGTATCTCTTTCTGATTCAGGGTTGTTAAGAAAAGGAAGATTGATCTAACAATTTGTACAACAGGAGGCATCACTAACTTTTAGAACTGCAGTAATTAAAAATAAACATTAGACATTCAAGCGCCTTGGCATTTACGTTGTGCCGACATAAACATCAGGAGAAAATAGTGAGAATGGAATTGCAAAGAGAGGCAACATAGCAGGTTCTGGAGTTATCTATTTTGAGAGAGGCTTGTTGTTAGCCATCTTCACTGGGATCTTTTAAAACGATGAGTGAGGATTAGGACACATGTCAAGCAGCATACATATTACAACTATCTTATGTCAATGATCATTCATATGTAACTGAATAATTGTTGTAGGTTCGGTGCTTCCAACTTGAGTTCCAGTGGCAGCGACCCCTAAATGAGCATCACCAACAGAGCAGAAGGGAGGGGGTTTGGGGGTTACCTGCCCTGACGTGATGCCGACGCCGGTGGTGGAGGCTGCAGGTCCCGGTTGCTGGCGCGCATGAAGGCAGGAGGAAATCGACCCTTGGTGCTGTCGACCCTCCGTCTTCATCTTCGAGTGGGAGAATTTTGTTTATCGGCATCGAGCATCCACTGGAGCCGCCTATGGTGGACCGAATGGATGGCTCTGTTCCATAGAGGAAGAGGGAGAGCAGCAGACATGCATAGACAGATGAAAAATAAAAAAAAGCTTTGTCATCCAACCAACGGGAACCGGAGCAGGATTCCAAACAGAGCATAGCTGACATCGAATTCGTCAGCGGTTCAACATTACAGGAGCGAGACTGAAATCCGTTTGCTTACCATGTCAATATCCACCTTGTACACGGGTATCCTAGGGTACTGCCTGCTAATCTTCTCAATCACAAGTGCCATCGCCTGACCTGGAACACCAAAAAAATAGAACGCATAGTACTGTCAACAACAGTGTGAAGAATCGGTAGAAAAGCAAATGCAGGAGGAAAACAATACTCATGTAAGATTGCCCAACCTTGCGTATCCTTTGATCATTACAGTGTAAGAAATTGCATCATCCCCCAATGCATCAAATGCCGCTCTTTCTTCCATTAAAGTAAATGCTCACATTTAGCGTACATGTCAATGAGAGAATTCTTCACACAAATCCTTCTGCAATATGTTCTTAGGAAGGAGAGTTTCATCTTAACGCCTACAGCAACAGCAAGAAAACGTTTATAATCACTTCCAGTGGCACATGCCAGTCACAGAGTGAAATAACATGCTCATTCAAAGTTCAATAGCTGACCAAGATTCAAACTATGCAGTACAGTAGTACGACATCCAAAAAAAATTTGTTTGCAAGGCAGAGCTAGGATTTGAAAACAGGGTGGTCCCAAAAAATATTTTGACAACAAATATGACATGTGAATCATATAACAAATATGACATGTGAATTTTGTTCATCTACATATGTACTGCACTGGAATGGATATAAATTAGCAAGCCCTCAATCAAATGGCCTTACAAACGTAATAGAATGTGTTCATCAGTTCATCCACATGTACTGCACTGGAATGGATATCAATTAGGAAGCCCTTGATCAAAATTTGGGGAATGGGCAGTACCTCAGATCGGGAAAAAGCAGAGTGCCGAAGTGCGGATTGGGCTGCCGGCGCTGGCTTGCAGGGGTACCAGCCACCGCCCGCCAGGCAGTGGGCATTGCCGGTTACTGGCTTACCGCACCTGGGCTGGGGCACGGGCACAACCACACAGGACGGCGGGAGCCGCGGACGCGGGGAGGCTCTGAGCGTCGGGCGGGGAAGACGGAGAAGAAATCATCTCCTCTGCTCCTAGGACGGTGAGGTAGGCGGGGACGACGTCCGACGAGGGAGCGTATGGAACGGAGCAGGGGAGCGGGGTGGATCTGGCCGCAGCCATGGCCATGGCCTGCCATGCGGCTAGGTCTAGGTCATGAGCGAGGAGGGAGCGCGGATCCGACCGCGGACGTGGGAGAGAAGGGGAGGGGAAGGGAGGGGTTGCCGGCAACCGGGGTTGGGGGAGAGGACAGAGGACGACGGCGGCGGTTGGGTGGGTCGAGAGATCGAGAGATTGAGATTGAGAGGGTTGGGGGTGGCGGCTGTGGGACGAGAGGGGAGAGTGGATCGGGGGAGAGGAGGGGATCTGTGTTAGGGTTTGGGTGAGAGGGTGAGGGGGTGAGGGCTGCCGTTGGATCTAGAAGCATCCGACGGTGGTTGATACATGATCCGCGTGATATGCCTCTGGACCAATCAGAACGCATCAAACAATCTGAAGACCTTTTGACCATATAAATTGGTCATCGATCCGTGTAACAACTAAACCCACCAATGAGAATAGAGCACATGTAATTGTGTTTTTCCTTTTCAAAAAATGATCTCTTATTGTACATGGGGATTCATATTGGAATGGCAAACGATATTGCCTAACGGAGTTTTCACTTTCTTTGGACGAAAAATCCATTTTCCATTTTTCGAGTGCCCAAAAGGAGGTTTTTTGTGAAGGACCTCCCAAATAATTGTTGCAAAATTGGACCAAATAAATTTTCCAAAATACTAGGACATATTTAATGCACAATTGACCAAATGGTTGGGTGTCAAAAGTTTTGATCCACCTCTCGTGAAAAAGCCAAATTTCGGCCGATTCAGCTGGAAGTGGGTCAAATTTGAACTGGAGCTGCCTCATAGTTTGCTATTTATTTTTTCCAAAAATCATTTCTAGTTACATAAGTACCTATTTAATCAGAGAAACACCAAAAAATACCAAGATTCAACCACTAGCTAGGAACGGTCATTCCCGCCGTTTTGACCGCATTTTGAAACGGGCATAAAAAATTCAAAAAAAATGGAAAACCTTCGCATTGTGTCATTATATATGACCAAGTTTCCAGGAAAAATAACAAACTTGTAATACGGCAATTCTTTTAAAAAAGTGTTCTCAGAAATGAGCTATCATGCGTGAAGATTCATGGCTTTCAAGCCAAATGATCAATCCTATGGCCACATTCATGGCATAGTATGTTCAAATGATCGCATATTGTGCACAAGGGTGCATCTTGGAATGGCAAACAATGTTGCCTAAGGGAGTTTTCACTTTCTTTGGACAAAAAATTCATTTTCCATTTTTCGAGTGCCCAAAAGGAGGTTTTTTGTGAAGGACCTCCCAAATAATTGTTGCAAAATTGGACCAAATCAATTTTATAAAATACTAGGTCATATTTAATGCACAATTGACTAAATGGTTGGGTGTAAAAAGTTCTGATCCACCTCTCGTGAAAAAGACAAATTTTGGCCGATTCAGCTGGAAGTGGGTCAAATTTGAACTGTAGCTGCCTTGTAGTTTGCTCTTTATTTTTTACAAAAATCATTTCTAGGTACATAAGTATCTATTTAATCAGAGAAACACCAAAAAATTTCCAAGATTCAACCACTAGCTAGGAACGGTCATTCCCGTCGTTTTGACCGCATTTTGAAACGGGCATAAAAAATTCAAAAGAAATCAAAAAGTTGGAAAACCTTCGCATTGTGTCATTATATATGACCAAGTTACCAGGAAAAATAATAAACTTGTAATACGGCAATTCTTTTGAAAAAGTGTTCTCAGAAATGAGCTATCATGCGTGAAGATTCATGGCTTTCAAGCCAAATGATCAATCCTATGGCCACATTCATAGCATAGTCTGTTCAAATGATCTCATATTGTGCACAAGGGTGCATCTTGGAATGGCAAACAATATTGCTTAAGGAAGTTTTCATTTTCTTTGGACGAAAAAATCATTTTCCATTTTTCGAGTGCCCAAAAGGAGGTTTTTTTGTGAAGGACCTCCCAAATAATTGTTGCAAAATTTTACCAAATCAATTTTCTAAAATACTAGGACATATTTAATGCACAATTGACAAAATGGTTGGGTGTAAAAAGTTTTGATCCACCTCTCGTGAAAAAGACAAATTTCGGCCGATTCAGCTGGAAGCGGGTTAAATTTGAACTGCGGCTGCCTCATAGTTTGTTATTTATTTTTTCCAAAAATCATTTCTAGGTACATAAGTACCTATTTAATCATAAATACATGGTTTTGTGGCGATACGTCGAGGTTTGGGCGGTGGTCGAGGGCCCCAACTCTAGAGCGCGTAAACTCGCATGCCCGTCGCGTGGTCACCGCGTGACTGTGGCGTTGCCATGTGTTTTGGGCGGCCTAGCCATGTCTAGTGGGTTGGCCACTCCCCAGGTAGGTGCTAGGAAGAAAATTACAACATAAGATTCTCACGAGGAGACCAATCGATGCTCAAACATGAATTAGCAGCCAAGTGTTTGATTAGCGGTACGGGAAATGCACATGGCTAATGGGCGTTAGTTTTGGTTGAGGATGATCAGTTACTAAGAAGACCGTCTTCACAAATTTTCAGCTCAAAAGGAGGAGTGTAGGTGGTACTTGCTTTGCAAAGTACCACACTGGACATAAATACGAATGTTGAAGATGGGCTCAAAATAATGAATGGATTGAGCTGGCATTTGGTGGAGGATAGTTATTTGGGCATAGGAAAGCACTGTAGAAAATGGATACCATTTGGACATGCCAAAGTGGTACTTCCTTCACAAAGTCTTTCTTTGAACAAAATAGGAAAATGAATATTTTTGAATTATTTTTGAACTAGGCAAGGAAGGGTTTTTACATATTTGACGAAGATATGACCCAAAGAATTTATGAGATTTTTTGGGGAATTTTGGGAATGACAGAAATATAGGTTGCTTCACAACCTAGGGCAAAAACTGTCACATGGACATGACACATAGGCAAAACTGATGATGTGGCGCCTAGTCGTAGCAACCCACCACAATTTACAAGGTTATGACCATCTATATTGGTCATGATCAGCTAGAAATAAGGCAGCGAACCAGTGCTATCTGCTTTATGACCATTTCGTATAAGGAAATTATGACCTTTCTGACCAAAATGGTCGTTATAGTTTAGGGTTTGGAGCCCCCCGAACAGCTTTTGACCAATTGGTCTGAAATGGTCATAGATCTATGACCAATTCTTCCAGGGACACTAACAAAAGGTCATAAGTTGACATATTTCTTGTAGTGTTTCTTTAATAAATCCATTAAAGAATGCCGTTTTGTTATCCATTTGCCAGATTTCATAAAATGCGGCAATTGCTAACATGATTCGGACAGACTTAAGCATCGCTACGGGTGAGAAAGTCTCATCGTAGTCAACTCCTTGAACTTGTCGAAAACCTTTCGCAACAAGTCGAGCTTTGTAAACAGTAACATTACCGTCAGCGTCAGTCTTCCTCTTGAAGATCCATTTATTTTCGATGGCTTGCCGATCATCGGGCAAGTCAACCAAAGTCCACACTTTGTTCTCATAGATGGATCAAATCTCAGATTTCATGGCCTCAAGCCATTTTGCGGAATCTAGGCTCATCATCGCTTCCTCATAGTTCGTAGGTTCATCATGGTCTAGTAACATGACTTCCAGAACTGGGTTGCCGTACCACTCTGGTGCGGAACGTACTCTGGTTGATCTACGACGTTCAGCAGAAACTTGATCTGAAGTTTCATGATCATCATCATTAGCTTCCTCACTAATTGGTGTAGGAATCATTGGAACAATTTTCTGTGATGTACTACTTTCCAATTCAGGAGAAGGTACAATTACCTCATCAAGTTCTACTTTCCTCCCACTCACTTCTTTCAAGAGAAACTCCTTCTCTGAAAGGATCCATTCTTAGCAACGAATATCGTGCCTTCGGATCTGTGATAGAAGGTGTACCCAATAGTCTCCTTTGGGTATCCTATGAAGACACATTTCTCTGAATTGGGTTCGAGCTTATCAGGTTGAAGCTTTTTCACATAAGCATCGCAGCCCCAAACTTTAAGAAACGACAACTTTGGTTTCTTGCCAAACCACAGTTCATAAGGCGTCGTCTCAACGGATTTAGATGGTGCCCTTATTTAACGTGAATGCAGCTGTCTCTAATGCATAACCCCAAAATGATAGTGGTAAATCGGTAAGAGACATCATAGATCGCACCATATCCAATAAAATACGGTTACGACGTTCGGACACACCATTACGATGTGGTGTTCCGTGTGGCGTGAGTTGTGAAACTATTCCACATTGTTTCAAATGAAGACCAAACTCGTAACCTCAAATATTCGCCTCCGTGATCAGATCATGGAAACTTTTATTTTCTTGTTACGATGATTCTCCACTTCACTCTGAAATTCTTTGAACTTTTCAAATGTTTCAGACTTGTGCTTCATTAAGTAGATATACCCATATCTGCTTAAATCATCAGTGAAGGTCAGAAAATAATGATACCCGCCGCGAGCCTCAACACTTATTGGTCTGCATACATCAGTATGTATGATTCCCAACAAGTCAATTGCTCGCTCCATTGTTCCGGAGAACGGAGTTTTAGTCATCTTGCCCATGAGGCATGGTTCGCAAGTATCAAGTGATTCATAATCAAGTGATTCCAAAAGTCCATCACTATGGGGCTTCTTCATGCGCTTTACACCAATATGATCTAAACGGCAGTGCCACAAGTAAGTTGCACTATCATTATTAACCTTGCATCTTTTGGCTTCAATATTATGAATATGTGTATAACTACGATCGAGATCCAACAAACTATTTTCATTGGGTGTATGACCATTGAAGGCTTTATTCATGTAAACAGAATAATAATTATTCTATGACTTTAAATGAATAACCGTATTGCAACAAACATGATCAAATCATATTCATGCTTAACGCAAATGCCAAATAACATTTATTTAGGTCTTACACTAACCCCAAAAGTATAAGGAGTGTGCGATGATGATCATATCAATCTTGGAACCACTTCCAACACACATCGTCACTTCACCTTTAACTAGTATATGTTCATTCTGCAACTCCCGTTTCGAGTTACTAATTTTAGCGACTGAACCAGTATCAAATACCCAGGGGTTGCTATGAATACTAGTAAAGTACACATCAATAATCTGTATATCAAATATACCTTTGTTCACTTTGCCATCCTTCTTATCCACCAAGTATCTAGGGCAGTTCCACTTCTAGTGACCATTTCCTTTGCAGTAGAATCACTTAGTTTCAGGCTTGAGTTTAGCTTTGGGTTTCTTCACGGGAGTGACAACTTGCTTGTCATTCTTCTTGAAGTTCCCCCTTCTATCCATTTGCCCTTTACTTGCAACAAGTGGTCTTATTAACCATCAACACTTGATGCTCTTTCTTGATTTCTACCTTCGCCGATTTCAGCATCGCGAAGAGCTCGGGAATTACCTTTGTCATCCCTTGCATATTATAGTTCATCACGAAGTTCTACTAACTTGGTGATAGTGACTAGAGAACTTTGTCAATTACTATCTTATCTCGAAGATTAACTCCCACTTGATTCAAGTAATTGTAGTACCCAGACAATCTGAGCACATGCTCACTGGTTGAGCTATTCTCCTCCATCTTGTAGGCAAAGTACTGTCAGAGGTCTTATACCTCTCGACACGGGCATGAGTATGAAATACTAATTTCAACTCTTGGAACATCTTATATGCTCTGTGGCGTTCAAAACGTTTTTGAAGTCCCGGTTCTAAGCCGTAAAGCATGGTGCACTTAACCTATCAAGTAGTCATCATACCGAGCTTTTGTGAAAACGTTCATAACGTCTACATCTGCTCCTGCAATAGGTCTGTCACCTAGCGGTGCATCAAGGACATAATTCTTCTGTGCAGCAATGAGGAAAATCCTCAGATCACGGAACAAGTCCGCATCATTGCAACTAACATCTTTCAACTTAGTTTTCTCTAGGAACATATAAAAAAATATACGAGGAGCAACATCGTGAGCTATT
Organism: Secale cereale; assembly: GCA_902687465.1. Classification (NCBI taxonomy): domain Eukaryota; kingdom Viridiplantae; phylum Streptophyta; class Magnoliopsida; order Poales; family Poaceae; genus Secale; species Secale cereale. The sequence continues at coordinate 619,957,217 of LR738709.1, read as the reverse complement.
GATCTACAACATAGATATGCTAATACTACGAGGACTAAGTTCATGATAAATTAAAGTTCAATTAATCATATTACTTAAGAACTCCCACTTAGATAGACATCCCTCTAGTCATCTAAATGATCACGTGATCCAAATCAACTAAACCATGTCCGATCATCACGTGAGATGGAGTAGTTTCAATGGTGAACATCTTATGTTTATCATATCTACTATATGATTCACGCTCGACCTTTCGGTCTCCAGTGTTCCGAGGCCATATCTGCATATGCTAGACTCGTCAAGTTTAACCCGAGTATTCTGTGTGTGCAAAACTGGCTTACACCCGTTGTATTTGAACGTAGAGCTTATCACACCCGATCATCACGTGGTGTCTCGGCACGACGAACTTTCGCAACGGTGCATACTCAGGGTGAACACTTATACCTTGAAATTTAGTAAGGGATCATCTTATAATGCTACCGTCGTTCTAAGCAAAATAAGAAGCATAATAAGATAAACATCACATGCAATCAAAATATGTGACATGATATGGCCATCATCATCTTGTGCTTTTGATCTCCATCTCCAAAGCACCGTTATGATCACCTTCGTGACCGGCGCGACACCTTGATCTCCATCGTAGCATCGTTGTCGTCTCGCCAACTATTGCTTCTACGACTATCGCTACCGCTTAGTGATAAAGTAAAGCAATTACATGGCGATTGCATTTCATACAATAAAGCGACAACCATATGGCTCCTGCCAGTTGCCGATAACTTTACAAAACATGATCATCTCATACAAAACCATATATCTCATCATGTCTTGACCATATCACATCACAACATGCCCTGCAAAAACAAGTTAGACGTCCTCTACTTTGTTGTTGCAAGTTTTATGTGGCTGCTACGGGCTTAGCAAGAACCGTTCTTACCTACGCATACAAAACCACAACGATGTTTCGTCAAGTATGTGCTGTTTTAACCTTCACAAGGACCGGGCGTAGCCACACTTGATTCAGCTAAAGTGAGAGAGACAGACACCCGCCAGTCACCTTTAAGCAAAGAGTGCTCATAACAGTGAAACCAGTCTCGCGTAAGCGTACGCGTAATGTTGGTCCGGGCCGCTTCATCTCACAATACCGCCGAAGCAAAGTATGACATGCTAGTAAGCAGTATGACTAGTATCGCCCACAACTCATTGTGTTCTACTCATGCATATCATCTACGCATAGACCTGGCTCATGATGCCACTGTTGGGGAACGTAGTATTTAAAAATTTTCCTACGATCAAGCAAGATCTATCTACCAGATGTATAGCAACGAGAGGGGAGAGTGTGTCTACGTACCCTCGTAGACCGGGAGCGGAAGCGTCTAGTGACGCGGTTGATGTAGTCGAACTTCTTCGCGATCCAACCGATCAAGTACCGAACGTACGGCACCTCCGCGTTCAGCACACGTTCAGCTTAATGATGTCCCACGAGCTCTTGATCCAGTTGAGCTTCACGGGAGAGATTCGTCAGCACGACGGCGTGGTGACGGATATGATGAAGTTACCGACGCAGGGCTTCGCCTAAGCGCTGCAACGGTATAATCGAGGTGTGTTTCTATGGAGGGGGGCACCGCACACGGTTGGGAGAGATCAACCGATCAACTTGTGTGTTCTAGGGTGCCCCCTGCCCCCGCATATAAAGGAGCAAGGGGAGGGGCCGGCCAGCTCTTCTATGGCGCGCCAGGGAGGCAATCCTACTAGGAATAGGATTGCAATCCTATTCCTAGTAGGAGTTCACCAAGAAGGAAGAGAGGGAAAGGAAGGAGAGGGAGAGGTGGCGCCCCCCAATCCTAGTCCAACTAGGATTCCCTGGTGGGGCACCGGCCAGCCTCTATGGGCTGCCTCTCTTCTTTCCTCAAGGCCCACTATGGACCATCCCCCCTCGTGGGGGGTTCCGGTAACCCCCTCCGGCAATCCGGTTAATTCCGAAACTTTTCCGGAACACTTCCGGTTTCCGAATATAGTCGTCCAATATATCAATCTTTATGTCTCGGACATTCCGAGACTCCTCGTCATGTCTGTGATCTCATCCGGGACTCCAAACTTCCTTCGTTACATCAAAACTCATAAACTCATAATACCGATCGTCATCAAACGTTAAGCGTGCGGACCCTACGGGTTCGAGAACTATGTAGACATGACGGAGACTCATCTCCGGTCAATAACCAATAGCGGAACCTGGATGCTCATATTGGTTCCTACATATTCTACGAAGATCTTTATCGGTCAAACCGCATAACAACATATGTTGTTCCTTTTGTCATCGGTATGTTACTTTCCCGAGATTCGATCGTCGGTATCTCTATACCTAGTTCAATCTCATTACCGGCAAGTCTCTTTACTCGTTCCGTAATACATCATCTTGTGACTAACTCATTAGTCATTTGCTTGCAAGGCTTATTATGATGTGCATTACCGAGAGGGCCCAGAGATACCTCTCCGACACTCGGAGTGACAAATCCTAGTCTTGATCTATGCCAACACCACGAATACTTTCGGAGACACCTGTAGAGCATCTTTATGATCACCCAGTTATGTTGTGACGTTTGATAGCACACAAGGTGTTCCTACAGTATTCGGGAGTTGCATAATCTCATAGTCATAGGAACATGTATAAGTCATGAAGAAAGCAATATCAGTAAAACTAAACGATCATAGTGCTATGCTAACGGATGGGTCTAGTCCATCACATCATTCTCCTAATGATGTGATCCCGTTGATCAAATGAAAACTCATGTCTATGGTTAGGAAACATAACCATCTTTGATCAATGAGCTAGTCTAGTAGAGGCATACTAGGGACACTCTGTTGTGTCTATGTATTCACACATGTACTAAGTTTCCGGTTAATACAATTCTAGCATGAATAATAGAAATTTATCATGATATAAGGAAATATAAAATAATAACTTTACTATTGCCTCTAGGGCATATTTCCTTCAATTACATGGCGTTATTCAGTGACACGCAGGTCATACAATAAATAAGACAACTCCTATGGCTCCTGCCGGTTGTCATTGTCATCGACATGCAAGTCGTGATTCCCTATTACAAGAACATGATCAATCTCATGCATCACATATATCATTCATCACATCTTCATGGCCATATCACATCACATAGCACGTGCTGCAAAAACAAGTTAGACGTCCTCTAATTGTTATTGCATGTTTTTACGTGGCTTCTATAGGTTTCTAGCAAGAACGTTTCTTACCTACGCCAAAACCACAACGTGATATGTCAATTTCTATTTACCCTTCATAAGGACCCTTTTCATCGAATCCGATCCGACTAAAGTGGGAGAGACACACACCCGCCAGCCACCTTATGCAACTAGTGCATGTCAGTCGGTGGAACCAGTCTCACGTAAGCATACGTGTAAGGTCGGTCCGGGCCGCTTCATCCCACGATGCCGCCGAATCAAGATTGGACTAGTGGCGGCAGGAGAATTGAACAAAATCAACGTCCACAACTTGTTTGTGTTCTACTCGTGCAAGATGCTACGCAAAGACCTAGCTCTGATGCCACTGTTGGGGAACGTAGCAGAATTCAAAAAATTTCTACGCTTCACCAAGATCAATCTAAGGAGTTCATCTAGCAACGAGCATAAAGGAGTGCATCTACATACCCTTTGTAGATTGCGTGCGGAAGCGTTCGAAGGAACGAGGATGATGGAGTCGTACTCGTCGTGATCCTCGTCACCGATGATCCCAGCGCCGAACGGACGGCACCTCCGCGTTCAACACACGTACGGTACAGCGACGTCTCCTCCTTCTTGATCCAGCAAGGGGGGAAGAGAGGTTGACGGAGATCGAGCAGCACAACGGCGTGGTGGTGGATGCAACGGGAAAAGCTGCAGGGCTTCGTCGAGACCCTGCGGGAGGAGTTGGAGGTGTAACGGGGGGGAGAGAGGCGCCAGCGGCTGAGGTGCGGCTGCCCTCTCTCCCCCCCCCCCACTATATATAGGGGGCCAGGGGGGCGCCGGCCCTAGGAGATCCCATCTCCTAGGGGGCGGCGGCAAAGGGGGGGTTTCTTACCCCCCAAGCCAAAGGGGGCGCCCCCACCCCTAGGGTTTTAACCCAAGGCGCATGGGGGGAGCCCATGAGGGGCGCGCCAGCCCACTAGGGGCTGGTCCCCCTCCCCCTACAGCCCACGGGGCCCTCCGGAATGGGTGGCCCCACCTGGTGGACCCCCGGGGCCCTTCCGGTGGTCCCGGTACACTACCGGTGACCCCCGGAACGCTCCCGGTGGCCGAAAACGGACTTCCCATATATAATTCTTTACCTCCGGACCATTCCGGAACTCCTCGTGACATCCGGGATCTCATCCGGGACTCTGAACAACATTCGGATTTCCATGTGCATATATCTCTACAACCCTAGCGTCACCGAACCTTAAGTGTGTAGACCCTACGGGTTCGGGAGACACGCAGACATGACCGAGACGACTCTCCGGTCAATAACCAACAGCGGGATCTGGATACCCATGTTGGTTCCCACGTGTTCCTCGATGATCTCATCGGATGAACCACTGTGTCAAGGATTCACTTAATCCCGTATGTAATTCCCTTTGTCTATCGGTACGGTACTTGCCCGAGATTCGATCGTCGGTATACTGATACCTTGTTCAATCTCGTCATGGCAAGTCTCTTTACTCGTTCCGTAATCCATCATCCCATGACTAACTCCTTAGTCACTTTGAGCTCATGATGATGATGTCTTACCAAGTGGGCCCAGAGATACCTCTCCGTCATACGGAGTGACAAATCCCAGTCTCGGTTCGTACCAACCCAATAAACACTTTCGGAGATACCCGTTGCGTACCTTTATAGTCACTCAGTTACGTTGTGATGTTTGGCACACCCAAAGTATTCCTACGGTATCCGGGAGTTGCACAACCTCATGGTCTAAGGAATAGATACTTGACACCGGAAAAGCTTTAAGCATTACGAACTACACGATCTCGTGCTAGGCTTAGGTTTGGGTCTCGTCCATCACATCATTCTCCTAATGATGTGATCCCGTTATTAATGACATCCAATGTCCATGGCCAGGAAACCATGACCATCTGTTGATCAACGAGCTAGTAACTAGAGGCTTACCAGGGACACGTTGTGGTCTATGTATTCACACATGTATCACTATTTCCGTACAATACAATTCAAGCATGAATAACAGACAATTATCATGAACAAGGAAATATAATAATAATCCTTTTATTATTTCCTCTAGGGCATATTTCCAACAACGAGGTGCCCACGAGGGGGTAGGGCGCGCCCCCACCCTCGTGGGCCCCACGTAGCTCCCCTGACGTGCCTCTTCAGCCTATATATACTCTCATACCCTGAAAACATCGAGGCAACAGACGAAACCCTAATTCCAGCGCCGCAACATTCTATTCCAGTGAGATCCCATCTTGGGGCCTGTTCCGGAGCTCCGCTGGAGGGGGGATCGATCACAGAGTGCTTCTACATCAACACCATAGCCTCACCGATGAGTTGTGATTAGTTTACCACAAACCTTCGGGTCCATAGTTATTAGCTAGATGGCTTCTTCTCTCTCTTTGGATCTCAATACAAAGTTCTCCTCGATCTTCGAGGAGATCTATTCGATGTACTCTTTTTGCGGTGTGTTTGTCGAGATCCGATGAATTGTGGGTTTATGATCAAGATTATCTATGAACAATATTTGATTATTTTCTGAAATCTTTTATGTATGATTATAATATCCTTGCAAGTCTCTTCGAATTATTGGTTTGGTTTGGCCTACTAGATCTATAGTTCTTGCAATGGGAGAAGTGCTTGGCTTTGGGTTCAATCTTGCGGTGTCCTTTCCCAGTGACAGTAGGGGCAATAAGGCACATATTTTATTGTTGCCATCGTGGATAAAAAGATGGGGTTTATATCATATTGCTTGAGTTTATTCCTCTACACCATGTTATCTTGCTTAAGGCGTTACTCTGTTCTTATGAACTTAATACTCTAGATACATGCTGGATAGCGGTCGATGTGTGGAGTAATAGTAGTAGATGCAGAATCATTCCGGTCTACTTGTTACGGACATGATGCCTATATATAATGATCATGCCTAGATATTCTCATAACTATGCGCTTTTCTATCAATTGCTCGACAATAATTTGTTCACCCACCGTAGAATTCTACTATCATGAGAGAAGCCACTGGTGAAACCTATGGCCCCCGGGTCTATCTTTATCATATTACATTCCCATCAACTAGCCAATTTCTTTTGCCATTGCTTATTTGCTTTCTTTACTTTCTATTCTTATACCAAAAATACCAAAAATATTATCATATCCTATCTATCAGATCTCACACTCGTAAGTGACCGTGAAGGGATTGACAACCCCTTATCGCGTTGGCTACGAGGTTCTTATTTGTTTGTGCAGGTGCGAGGGACTCGTGCATGGTCTCCTACTGGATTGATACCTTGGTTCTCAAAAACTGAGGGAAATACTTATGCTACTGTGCTGCATCACCCTTTCCTCTTCGAGAGAATACAACGCAAGCTCGAGAAGTAGCACTGTGATTGCTGCTCTGCCCCCCAAAAGGATTAATGCCATCCGCGTTTAAACCAAACCATGCGTTCCTTGCGTCACCTCCAAACTCCTCCCAGTATGTTCTCTCGATTTTTCTCCACTGCGACCCGTCAGCGGGTGCTCTCAACTTCTCGTCTTTCTTACGGTCCTCTGCGTGCCATCGCATCAACTTGGCATGCACTTTGTTTCTGAACAGACATTTCAACCGTGATATTATAGGAGCATACCACATCACCTTGCCAGGAACCCTCTTCCTTGGGCGCTCGCCGTCAACATCACCAGGGTCATCTCGTTTGATCTTATACCGCAATGCACCGGATACCGGGAATGTGTTCAAATCCTCGTACGCATCATGGTAGAGGATGCAGTCATTAGGGCATGCATGTATCTTAAGCACCTCCAATCCTAGAGGGCATATGACCTTCTTTGTTGCGTACGTACTGTCGGGCAATTCGTTATCCTTTGGAAGCTTCTTCTTCAATATTTTTAGTAGCTTCTCAAATCCTTTGTCAGGCACACCATTAACTGCCTTCCACTGCAGCAATTCCAGTACGGTACCGAGCTTTGTGTTGCCATCTTTGCAATTGGGGTACAACCCTTTTTTGTGACGCTCTAACATGCGATCGAACTTCAGCTTCTCCTTTTCACTTTCGCACTGTCTCCTTGCATCAATAATGACCCAGCGAAGATCATCATCGGGCACAATATCATCTGGTTCCTCTTGACCTTCAGCAGCTTCCCCCGTTGCAGCATCACCGTATTTCGGGGGCACATAGTTGTCATCGTCCTCTTCTTCTTCGATGTCTTCCATCATAACCCCTATTTCTCCGTGATTGGTCCAAATATTATAGTGTGGCATGAAACCCTTATAAAGCAGGTGGGTGTGAAGGGTTTTCGAGTTAGAGTAAGACCTCGTATTCCCACAGCCAGTGCATGGACATCACATAAAACCATTCTTCTTGTTTGCCTCAGCCACTTCGAGAAACTTATGCACGCCATTAATGTACTCGGAGGTGTGTCTGTCACCGTACATCCATTGCCGGTTCATCTGCTTGCATTTATATATAATTAAGTGTGTCAAAAACCATTACAGAACATCATGGATAGATAAGTGATCAAATTAATATGAGTTCATCATCACATTAAATTCAAAGTACATACATAGCTCTCTAGAGCATCTAATTAAACCATACATTGAAACTATGTAGAACATTTCAACGCAACAACAAATGCGATCATAATCACAACCAAGGTAACAACTGAACCAACGGCATAATGATACCAAGCCTCGGTATGAATGGCATATTTTCTAATCTTTCTAATCTTCAAGCGCATGGCATCCATCTTGATCTTGTGATCATCGATGACATCCGCAACATGCAACTCCAATATCATCTTCTCCTCCTCAAATTTTTTTAGTTTTTCCTTCAAGTAATTGTTTTCTTCTTCAACTAAATTTAACCTCTTGACAATAGGGTCCATCTTGATCTTGTGATCATCGACGACTTCTGCCATGATACGTCTCCAACGTATCTACTTTTCCAAACATTGTTGCCCTTGTTATGGACTCTAACTTGCATGATTTGAATGGAACTAACCCGGACTGACGATGTTTTCAGCACAATTGCCACGGTGTTGTTTTTGTGCAGAAATAAAAAGTTCCCAAAATGACCTGAAACTCCATGGAGATTTATTTTGGAAAATATAAAAAATATCTACAAGAAGATCCAGACCAGGGGGCCCACACCCTGTCCACGAGGGTGGGGGGCGCCCCCCACCTAGGGCACGCCCCCCTGCCTCGTGGGCCCCCTGGTGCTCCACCAACGTATCCCCAGATCCTACATATCCACTTTCGGGGAGAAAAAAACCAGGGAGAAATAATTATCACGTTTTACGAGACGGAGCAACCGCCAAGCCCTAATCTCTCTCGGGAGGGCTGATCTGGAGTCTGTTCGGGGCTCCGGAGAGTGGAGATCATCGCCATCGTCATCGTCAACCTTCCTCCATCACCAATTCCATGATGCTCGCCACCGTGCGTGAGTAATTCCATCGTAGGCTTGCTGAACGGTGATGGGTTGGATGGGATCTATCATGTAAACGAGTTAGTTTTGTTAGGGTTTGATCCCTATCCACTATGTTCTGAGATTGATGTTGCTATGACTTTGTTATGCTTAATGCTGGTCACTAGGGCCCGAGTGCCATGATTTCAGATCTGAACCTATTATGTTTTCATGAATATATGTGTGTTCTTGATCCTATCTTGCAAGTCTATAGTCACCTACTATGTGTTATGATCCGGCAACCCCGAAGTGACAATAATCGGGACCACTCCCGGTGATGACCATAGTTTGAGGAGTTCATGTATTCACTATGTGTTAATGCTTTGGTCCGGTACTCTATTAAAAGGAGGCCTTAATATCCCTTAGTTTCCAATAGGACCCCGCTGCCACGGGAGCGTAGGACAAAAGATGTCATGCAAGTTCTTTTCCATAAGCACGTATGACTATATTCGGAATACATGCCTACATTACATTGATGAACTGGAGCTAGTTCTGTGTCACCCTAGGTTATAACTTCTACATGATGAATCGCATCCGACATAATTCCCCATCACCGATCCAATGCCTACGTGCTTTTCACAAATTGCTTGTTGCTTATTTACTTCTCCGTTGCTACTATCACAAAAACTACAAAAACACTATTGTTACTTTTATTGTTGCTACCACCACTGTCATATTACTTTGCTACTAAACTATGTTGCTGCAGATACTAAGTTTCCAGGTGTGGCTGAATTGACAACTCAGCTGCTAATACTTAAGAGTATTCTTTGGCTCCCCTTGTGTCGAATCAATAAATTTGGGTTGCATACTTTACCCTCGAAAACTGTTGCGATCCCCTACACTTGTGGGTTATCAAGACTATTTTCTGGCGCCGTTGCTGGGGAGCATAGCTCTATTATTTAAGTCACTTGGGATTTATATCTGTTGATCACTATGAAGAATTTTAAGGACTCAAAAACCAAGATCTTACCCTCAATTACGATGGGAGGTAAGGAACTGCCATCTAGCTCTGCACTTGATTCTCCTTCTGTTATGGGTAAATTTGCGACACCTACTCATGCTATTGAATCTGATATGTCATACGTTCTTGATGATGCCACTTCTGCTATGTATGATGAAACTACTTCTATGCTTGATAATACTGTGCCACTAGGTGAATTTCTAGATGAACAAATTGCTAAGGTTAGGGAGAATGTAAATATTGAAACTGATGATATTTATGAAAGTGATGATGAAGCTTCTCCCAATAGATATGAATTGCCTGTTGTTCCTGAGGGTTATGTTATGGATGAAGAAACTGCTAGAGACTTTCTTGCTTGCAATGATAGATATAATCTTAAGAAATTATTGGCTAAGCTGAAAAAAAAGTCTTTGAATGCTAGAATGAAACATGACCCTGCTTTTGCCACTTCACCTATATGTGTTACTGATAAGGATTATGAATTCTCTGTTGATCCTGAATTAATTTCTTTGGTTGAATCTGATCCTTTCCATGGCTATGAATCTGAAACTGTTGTGGCACATCTTACTATGTTGAATGATATAGCCACCCTGTTCACCAACGACGAAAAGATTCGTTATTACTATATCCTTAAGTTATTTCCTTTCTCGTTAAAGGCTGATGCTAAGACTTGGTTTAATTCTCTTGATCCTGGTTGTGTACGTAGTCCCCAGGATATGATGTATTACTTCTCTGCTAAATATTTTCCCGCTCATAAGAAACAAGCTGCCTTACGGGAAATATATAACTTTGTGCAAATTGAAGAAGAGAGTCTCCCACAAGCTTGAGGGAGGCTTCTCCAATTACTTAATGCTTTGTCTGATCATCCTCTTGTGATGCATGATATACTTTGATGTCTTTTATAATGGACTAACTGATGCTTCCAAAGACCACCCGGATAGTTGTGCTGGTTGTGTTTTCAAGGAAAGAACAGTTAAACAAGCTGAATTACTATTGAATAATATGCTGGCCAATGAAAATAATTGGACACTTCCTGAACCAGCCCCTAAGCCAACTCCGAAGAAAAGAGGTGTTCTATTTCTCAGTCTTGAAGATATGCAAGAGGCAAAGAAATCTATGAAAGAAAAAGGTATTAAAGCTGAAGATGTTAAGAATTTACCACCTATTGAAGAAATACATGGTCTTGATAACCCGACACAGGTAGTAAAGGTAAATTCTCTTTATAGATTTGATGAAGGTGATATTCCTCGTTATAAGTCTGCTAGCCAATGCTTAGATGAGTTTGATAATTTTATTGTGAAACAAGAAAACTTCAATCCTTATGTTGGTAGACAATTACAACACAATGCTTATATGATTGAACGATTGAGTGATTATTTGTCTAGAGTTAAAGGTGAACTGAAACTCATTAGTATACATGCTTCTATGGTCACCACTCAAGTAGAACAAGTACTTAAGGCTCAGAATGATTTGCTCATTGAATTAAATAGTAAGAATAATGACTATGCTATTAGAGTTGCAACTAGAGGTGGTAAAGTGACTCAGGAACCTGTGTATCCTGAAGGCCACCCTAAGATAATTGAGCAAGATTCTCAGAGAGCCAATTTAGATGCACCTAGTTCTTCTAAGAAGAAGAAAAAGAAAAATGATAGGACTTTGCATGCTTCTAGTGAACCTGTAGCCGACACACCTGAGAATCCCAATGATATATCTGTTTCTGATGCTGAGACGCAATCTGTTAATGAACATGAACCTAGTGATAATATTAATGATGATGTTCATGATGATGCTCGACCTAGCAATGATAATGATGTAGAAATTGAACCTGCTGTTGATCTTGATAACCCACAATCAAAGAATCAACGTTATAATAAGAGAGACTTTATTGCTAGGAAGCATGGTAGGGAAAGAGAACCATGGGTTCAAAAACCCATGCATTTTCCTCCGAAACCATCCAAGAAAAAGGATGATGAGGATTTTGAGCGCTTTGCTGAAATGATTAGACCAACCTTTTTGCGTATGTGTTTGACTGATGTGCTTAAAACAAATCCTTATGCTAAGTATATGAAGGATATTATTACCAACAGAAGAAAGATACCTGAAGTAGAAATTTCCACCATGCTTGCCAATTACACTTTAAAGGGTGGAATACCTAAGAAACTAGGAGATCCAGGAGTACCTACTATACCTTGCTGCATTAAAGGAAACCATGTTAAAACTGCTTTGTGTGATCTTGGAGCCCTGATTGTATCCCCATTGAGGTGTGGAAAGGCCTCGGGGACATAGCGATAGTATGGCTAACCAAGCTTTTCAACCTCATTTTTCGGGAAAACAAGATGCCAGAAGAATGGAGACGGAGTATATTAGTACCAATCTTCAAGAACAAGGGGGATGTTCATAGTTGTACTAATTACCGTGGAATTAAGCTGATGAGCCATACAATGAAGCTATGGGAGAGAGTCATTGAGCACCGCTTGAGAAGAATGTCAAACGTGACCAAAAATCAGTTTGGTTTCATGCCTGGGAGGTCGACGATGGAAGCCATTTTCTTGGTTCGACAACTTATGGAGAGATATAGGGAGCAAAAGAAGGACTTGCATATGGTGTTCATTGACTTGGAGAAGGCCTATGATAAGATACCTCGGAATGTCATGTGGTGGGCCTTGGAGAAACACAAAGTCCCAGCAAAGTACATTACCCTCATCAAGGACATGTACGATAATGTTGTGAAAAGTGTTCGAACAAGTGATGTCGACACTGATGACTTCCCGATTAAGATAGGACTGCATCAAGGGTCAGCTTTGAGCCCTTATCTTTTTGCCTTGGTGATGGATGAGGTCACAAGGGATATACAAGGAGATATCCCATGGTGTATGCTCTTTGTGGACGATGTGGTGCTAGTTGACGATAGTCGGACGGGGGTAAATAGGAAGTTAGAGTTATGGAGACAAACCTTGGAATCGAAAGGGTTTAAGCTTAGTAGAACTAAAACTGAGTACATGATGTGCGGTTTCAGTACTACTAGGTGTGAGGAGGAGGAGGTTAGCCTTGATGGACAGGTGGTGCCTCATAAGAACACATTTCGATATTTGGGGTCAATGCTACAGGAGGATGGGGGTATTGATGAAGATGTGAACCATCGAATCAAAGCCGGATGGATGAAGTGGCGCCAAGCTTCTGGCATTCTCTGTGACAAGAGAGTGCCACAAAAGCTAAAAGGCAAGTTCTACAGGACGGCGGTTCGACCCGCAATGCTGTATGGCGCCGAGTGTTGGCCGACTAAAAGGCGACATGTTCAACAGTTAGGTGTGGCGGAGATGCGTATGTTGAGATGGATGTGTGGCCACACGAGGAAGGATCGAGTCCGGAATGGTGATATACGAGATAGAGTTGGGGTAGCACCTATTGAAGAGAAGCTTGTCCAACATCATCTGAGATGGTTTGGGCATATTCAGCGCAGGCCTCCAGAAGCCCCAGTGCATAGCGGACGGCTAAAGCGTGCGGAGAATGTCAGGAGAGGTCGGGGTAGACCGAATTTGACATGGGAGGAGTCTGTTAAGAGAGACCTGAAGGATTGGAGTATCACCAGAGAACTAGCTATGGACAGGGGTGCCTGGAAGCTTGCTATCCATGTGCCGGAGCCATGAGTTGGTGACGAGATCTTATGGGTTTCACCTCTAGCCTACCCCAACTTGTTTGGGACTAAAGGCTTTGTTGTTGTTGTTGTTGTTGTTGTTGTTGTTGTTGTGTGATCTCGGAGCCGGTGTTAGTGTTATGCCTCTCTCTTTATATCATAGACTTGACTTGAGTAAGTTGACACCTACCGAAATATCTTTGCAAATGGATGATAACTCAACTGCTATACATGTCTGTATTTGTGAGGATGTGCCTGTTGTAGTTGCAAATGTTACTATTCTAACAGACTTTGTTATACTTGATATTCCCGAGGATGATAGTATGTCTATTATCCTTGGTAGACCATTTTTGAATACTGTAGGGGCTGTTATTGATTGCAACAAAGGCAATGTCACTTTTCATGTCAATGGTAATGAGCATACGGGACACTTTCCGAGGAAACAACCTCAGGTCCACAGTATCAATTATATTGGAAAAATTTCAACTATCACTATTGGAGGTTTTGAATTTCCTCTTCCTACTATCAAGAAGACATATGACATTATTATTGTTGGGGACATACATATCCCCATTGAGGTAACCTGGTGTTAATCGAAAATTCTCCGGTTTCATGTTACTCGGAAAGAGTTTATTAACAAGACCTGATCAACCTTGTTAATGGATTCCTTTTGATGAGCATGGGATAGGTGAATTGAGATAGCACAAACCTTCTGTACCCTCCTTTTACTTCCCGTTAATTAGGATAAATAAAGGAAAAATAATATTCTCTGTCTGTTTCCAGACTTACCCGTGCAATAAAAAATACCCCAAAAATAAAAGTTCTCCAAATGCCATGAAAATGAAATATGATTTTTTCTAGAATATTTGAGGAAATATGGCACAGAACACACAGCGAGGGGAGCCAGCACCTGGCCACGAGGGTCCAGGGCGTCCCCCCTGCCAGGGCGCGCCCCCTGCCTCATGGGCCCCACGTGGCCCCCCTCCACTTATTTCTGCACCCACACTCTTCTTCTTCCTCCCAAAAAATCACCAACCAGCTCAAACCCGAGTTCTAGCTCATCTTGCTGCCATTTCCGATCTCCTTGCTCAAAGCACCATTCACCAAACTGTTTGGGGAGATTATTCCTTGGTATGTGACTCCTCCATTGGTCCAATTAGTTTTTGTTCTTGTGCTCTATTTATTGCAAATTTATGCTGCTGTGGTGACCTTGTTCTTGAGCTTGCATGTCAAATTTTCTTGGTCCCAAGTAGTTCTGATGCATGATATAGCCTCTAGGCACTTATAGGAGTTGTTGCTATCAATCTTGTTGAGTTTGGTTAACTTTTATTTTGAGTTACTAAAAATTTCAGAAAAATGCATAGGAAAAACTTCCAAGGTGGTTCCTCAAGGAAGCAAGAACCGAGATTCGCGTTCCGTGAGCCGGACGATGAACTACCGAGGGATGCTGACGTGCGGCCTTGTGAATGGCCGTCATATGACTTTATGGATCAGGTTGGCATCAAGGATGAATTTTACGCATATGTGCGCAACGCTGACCTCGAGGGCTTCGTACAAGATAAGTGCCCTCAACACCGTGGCTTAACTGATAGCTTTGTGAGAAGGTTTAAATTTTCATCTTCACGTAATTCTCACACTGTACTGTTTGACCTGTATGATAAATCCTATACCATGGACTTAGAGGATTTTAATGATGCTTGTAGGCTCCCACAGTGGGGCAGTATGGGTGATCCTCGCAAATCTGAATTTAGAGAATTCCTTGCTAGTATCACAGTGGGGGAATCTAGAGAAATCACATAGGCCACCATAGGGAGCATCCATTTTCCTGCTATTCATTACTTTGCTCTCTTTATTGGTAGATGCATAAATGGTAAAGATGAGGCTTGTCACATGTGTGTCCCAGATCTTAGTGTTCTGAGGAGTGTTGTACTAGGTGATAAACAATATAACTTGGGAGCCATTGTTGCACGTAGGCTACACCATAATGGTATGATCAGAGATTTATTTGGTGGGATTTATGCCACTCGCATAGCCCACCATCTTGGTGTGCCTGTGCACAAGAATAATGAACATTTACCTTTTGCTCATTTAGATTGCCATGCTATGACTAGTCACTGGTTTATAGAGAGGGATGATCAAACCCTCAAATATCGACTAATCTTTAACAGGCAGCATGCCATCCCTATTGTTCTTCCTGCCCCTACTTTGTTTAACTTTCAGGCAAAAGGGAGATACACTATAACTATGCAGGAGGCAAATGCTTATTATAATATGACAGAGGCAGCCCGCCTTTGAGCTGCAGCTCAGCATGCAGTAGCTGCTGCATCTCAGTACAACCCCAACTACGACTTTGGATATCCGTCAGGCCAATACTAGCCATAGACCAACTTAGGCCAAAAGCCTAATCTTGGGGGAGTACATGTTTCTCACCGACTTTACATTCATGTTCACACACTTATTCTAGTCGTCGGTGCTCACACTCTTTCATTGTACCATCCATGCTTAGTTTCAATTCTTTTTCTTAGTCTTTTTCTCGTGTGCTAGAAAAACCTTAAGAAAAACAAAAAATATTAGGTGTAGCTTTTAGCTAGTTTACTTTCCTTGTAGTAGTAATTAAAAGAAAACCCAAAAAGATTTTATGTTCTTCTTTTGCTTGTTGGGGGCTTTCCCGTGTAAATAGTTTCTTTTCTTTTCTTTAGGGGTTAAGAGTAGAAGATCATGACTGAAAACGCTTAGTGGCTCTCATATGCTTTATTGTTGATTTAACCTTGAGCTATATTACCTTGTCTTCTCTCTTGTATTAAAATGTCTGCAGATTCCAGCTTAGTCCAATGCACGTGCACTATTATTATTATCCACACCGTTCGGTCATGCGAGTGAAAGGCAATAAGGATGATATATGATGAACTAATTGAGATGAAAAAAGATGGTATGAACTCGACCTCTCTTGTTTTTGTAAATATGATAGTTCATCGTTCCTGATTCAACTTGTCATGAATGAAACATGCTTGCAATGACAATTAGAGATCATAGATGCTTATGCCATGCTTAATTAGCTGAGAGTTTATAATGGTCTATCTTGCGTGCCAACATGATATTAAAATGGTTGTGATGTGGTATGATGGGGTGGTATCCTCCTTTGAACGATTTAAGTGATCTGACTGGGCACATGTTCACGCATGTAGTTGAAACAAATCAACATAGCCTCCACGATATTTATGTTCATGGTGATTTATATCCTACTCATGCTTGCATTCATTGTTGATTAATTTTAATGCATGTTCATGACCGTTGTCGCTCTCTAGCTGGTCGCTTCCCACTCTCTTTCTAGCCTTCATCTGTACTAAGTGGGAATACTGCTTGTGCATCCACTTCCATAAAACCCAAAGTTATTCCAATGAGTCCACCATACCTTCCTATATGCGGTATTTACCTGCCGTTCCAAGTAAATTTGTATGTGCCAAACTCTAAACCTTCAAATGAAATTCTATTTTGTATGCTCGAACAGCTCATGTATCAACTAGGGCTGTCTATATCTTCCATGCTAGGTGGGTTATTCTCACGATGAGTGGACTCCGCACATCATTCACGAGAAAATGGCTGGTAAGCGGGATGCCCAGTCCCGTGCTCAAAATCATAATAATTAAACAAAACTCCCCCAGGGCTGTTGCTGGTTTGGACGGTACCTGTTGTTTCGGTCTAGCCGTGGAGTGTGCTTATTGGTGGTTGGGGGAGTATAAACTTTACCATTCTGTTTGGAACCGCCTATAATGTGCGTAGCATGGGAGATATCGAGATTCTTGGTTGTTACGTTGACAATGAAAGTATACCGCTCAAAATGTTATTCATCTCTATTTAAAAACCGAGCCCTGGCACCTCTACAAATCCCTACTTCCCTCTGCGAAGGGCCTATCTATTTACTTTTATGCAGAGTCATCATCGTCTTATCAAAGAGCACTAGTAGGAGAGCACCTCTGCCATTGCATGTATTACTATTAATTTGCATTGAGTATGATCATGACTGGATCTCTTTTACCATGAATTACAATGTCTAGTCAGTCCTTGATCTTTAAAGGTGCTCTGCATTTATGTTTTGCGGTCTCAGAAAGGGCTAGCAAGATACCATCTTGTTATATCATATCATGATTGTTTTGAGAAATTGTTGTCATCCGAGGTTTATTATTATTGCTCGCTAGTTGATTATGCCATTGATATGAGTAGACTTGAGACCTGAAAGTTATTGTGAATGTGGTAGTTCATGATCTTGCTGAAAACCTGAATGCTGGCTTACGTATTTACAACAACAAGAGAAAACAGAGTTTGTCAAAGTTTTTCTTTATCACTTTCAATTTCTCAACGGAATTGCTTGAGGACAAACAAAGGTTTAAGCTTGGGGGAGTTGATACGTCTCCAACATATCTACTTTTCCAAACACTTTTGCCCTTGTTATGGACTCTAACTTGGATGATTTGAATGGAACTAACCTGGACTGACGTTGTTTTCAGCAGAATTGCCATGGTGTTGTTTTTGTGCAGAAATAAAAAGTTCCCGGAATGACCTGAAACTCCACGGAGATTTATTTTGGAATATATCAAAAATATATGCAAGAAGATCCAGACCAGGGGGCCCACACCCTGTCAACGAGGGTGGGAGGCGCGCCCCCCTAGGGCGCGCCCTCTGCCTCGTGGGCCCCCTGGTGCTCCACCGACGTATCCCCAGATCCTATATATTCACTTTCGGGGAGGAAAAAATCAGGGAGAAAGAATTATCGCGTTTTACGAGACGGAGCCACTGCCAAACCCTAATCTGTCTCGGGAGGGCTCATCTGGAGTCCGTTCGGGGCTCCGGAGAGTTGAGATCGTCGCCATCGTCATCATCAACCTTCCTCCATCACCAATTCCATGATGCTCACCGCCGTGCGTGAGTAATTCCATCGTAGGCTTGCTGGACGGTGATGGGTTGGATGGGATCTATCATGTAATCGAGTTAGTTTTGTTAGGGTTTGATCCCTAGTATCCACTATGTTCTGAGATTGTTTCCTCAAAAAAACTATGTTCTGAGATTGATGTTGCTATGACTTTGCTATGCTTAATGCTTGTCACTAGGGCCCGAGTGCCATGATTTCAGATCTGAACCTATTATGTTTTCATGAATATATGTGTGTTCTTGATCCTATCTTGCAAGTCTATAGTCACCTACTATGTGTTATGATCCGGCAACCCCGAAGTGACAATAATCGGGACCACTCCCGGTGATGACCATAGTTTGAGGAGTTCATGTATTCACTATGTGTTAATGCTTTGGTCCGGTACTATATTAAAAGGAGGCCTTAATATCCCTTAGTTTCCAATAGGACCCCACTGCCACGGGAGGGTAGGACAAAAGATGCCATGCAAGTTCTTTTCCATAAGCACGTATGACTATATTCGGAATGCATGCCTACATTACATTGATGAACTGGAGCTAGTTCTGTGTCATCCTAGGTTATAACTTCTACATGATGAATCGCATCTGACATAATTCCCCATCACCGATCCAATGCCTACAAGCTTTTCACATATTGCTTGTTGCTTATTTACTTTTCCGTTGCTACTATCACAAAAACTACAAAAACACAATCATTACTTTTATTGTTGCTACCGCCACTATCATATTACTTTGCTACTAAACTATCTTGCTGCAGATACTAAGTTTCCAGGTGTGGCTGAATTGACAACTTAGCTGCTAATACTTAAGAGTATTCTTTGGCTCCCCTTGTGTCAAATCAATAAATTTGGGTTGAATACTTTACCCTCGAAAACTGTTGCGATCCCCTACACTTGTGGGTTATCACGCAACATGCAATTCCAATTCCATCTTCTCCTCCTCCGTTTTTTCCATTTTTTTCTTCATGTAAATGTTTTCCTTTTCAACTAAATTTAACCTCTCCACAAGAGGGTCAGTTGGAATTTCTAGTTCAAGTACCTCCTAGATAAAAACATCTATGTCACGTTGGTCGGCATAATTGTCATAACCACTAAAACAAATAGTTATAAATTAAAGATAATATACCACATCCAAATCATCGACAGGACGAGGGCCGACGTGGGCGGATACCAAAACCATCGCACTATATAATAACAAGCAATAATAAAAGTAAGAAAATCAGATAAATATCTATCTAAAGCAATAATAATAATAATAAGCAATAATAAAAGTAAGAAAATCATAGATAGAACAAGAGGCTCACCACGGTGGTGCCGGAGACGAGATCAGCGCGGGCGATCGACAGCGGTGAAGACGGGGACGGGACATGACGGACCGCTAAACCTAGACAAATCTCGGAGAAAATGGAGCTTGGAGGTCGAGCTTCAAGAGGAGAAAGCTTAACTAGTGTGGCTCGGGCATTTCATCGAACACCTCATGTGCATAGGAGGTGAGCTAGAGCACCACAAAGCTCTCCCCTCTCACCGGCTAGAAAAAAACAAAGCAGTGTGGAGTGCTCTTCTCGCCGACGATGGGGTATATATAGGCAACCCATTGGTCCCGGTTCGTGGCTGGAACCGGGACTAAAGGCCCCCCTTCTGTCCCGGTTCCTGCCACGAACCGGGACCAATGAGTGTGGGCTAGGAGCGAGGACCATTGGTCCCATTCGTGCCTGGAACCGGGACAAATGGGCCCAGACGAACCGAGACAGATGCCCCACGTGACCCGGCCGGCCCCCTGGGCGCATGAACCGGGACGTATGCCCCCATGGATCCCGGTTCGTGACTGACCGGGACTAATGGGCCTCCCAGGCCAGAACCAAATCCATGTTTTCTACTAGTGCATGCATGCCCT
Source organism: Secale cereale (assembly GCA_902687465.1). Classification (NCBI taxonomy): domain Eukaryota; kingdom Viridiplantae; phylum Streptophyta; class Magnoliopsida; order Poales; family Poaceae; genus Secale; species Secale cereale. The sequence goes on along the minus strand of LR738709.1, from coordinate 619,937,158 downwards.
TCTAACTCATATGCCCAAGCCTCTTGTGCCATAAGTCAACCGAAGTATCTTTCTCAACAATGTTCAACACTTCATTGCATAGCTTGGTTTTCGTCACACATAAAGTCTTTCCTTCTTCCTCGAGACACAACCAAAAAGCCTCCAGGCTCACCACGGCTAGGCTCTACTTGCTTGTTGGGTTGAATGAATGTAAATGGATTATACTCGATTTAACCCCCCCACTCTGGTTAGCAAATATCATATGCAATCTCATTCAAACCGCTCAATTCCGTAGTGGATATGCTATGTTTGGTCCCAAATCAGCCTGGAAGTTAATTTGATGCCTAAATTGAGTTCGTGAACGATATAATCGATGTGTAAATTGAACGCGACCATGGTAATCGATGCCATCAGGGACAGAGGGCTTACCGCCATTGACAAATGCCCGCCTAAGCGATGATGAAGCCGGTGCTCGCCGTCTAGATTATGGATCCGCTGCTCGCTGTCCAAATCTTGTGCTCGTCATCGCCAATGTGAGAGAGGAGAGAGGGAAGAGTTAGCGGTGAGGGAATTTATGATGGCGCCTCGGCAAACAACCCAACGTGTCTCATGTGTTCCCGCATGTGCAGCCGCCTCCACTCACGTGTCTCGAGTTGCATCACTCCGGTCTGGCTCTGAAAAAATGGTCGATTCAATCATTACTCCATAGTCAGGCTTAGAGATGGTTTTAAAGTTCATGCAGACCAAGAGTCTGTTGTAACTCAGGCAACCAAATGGGCCAAAATTACATCCAACAGGTCTGTCGGAGGCTAATGCAGGCTATCAAACGCATTATAGCTACTTGCCACCTTTTTTGCGAGGAAAAAATTCCAATCTATTCATCAATTGTCAAGAGTACAAACAATACCAGGAGTAAAAAATTACATCCATGTCTGTAGATCACCTAACGACGACTATAAGCACTCGCGCGAGCCAAAGACGCGCCACCGTCATCGCCTCTTCCTCTTCGGAGCGGGGAAAATCTTGTTGTAGTGGACAATCGGGAAGTCGTCATGCTTAGACCCACCGGAACGGGGGATAGACGGGGAGGACCTTATTCCATATGCAAAGGAGCACCTCTGCCTCGCATCTCTGAGTAGCACACAAATCCTAACAAAACACAAAAACATCAAAAAACAGAGCCCTCCTGTCGGCAAAGGCCGGGATCCATCGCGCATCCATGGTCCTAAGACCACAAGAGACGTGATAGACCGGCGACACCGCCGGCGGGAGGCAGAAGGAACCCTAGCACGGGGGGTAGGACAGGAGCGGCGGCCGCCCGCGTCCATCAAAACGTTTCTAGCTACTTGCCACCTTTGATGTGTGATACGTCCAAAACGTATCTATAATTTATGCTTGCTCCATGCCTCTTTTGGGTGATATTGCTATGATATTTATACACTTCCATACACTTTTGATCATATTTGGACTAACCTATTAACTCAGTGCACCCCAGTGCCAGTTTCTGTTTTCTGCTGTTTTTGTATTTCAGGTTTTCACATTACGAGAACTGCCCGAAAAATCCCGGAAAAATTATATAAAAAATCAGCGTTCCAGAAGCTTCCCGGTAGCCAAAGTACAGCCGGGGGGGCACCAGGGCTCCAGGCGCCCTGGTGGCGCGGCCCCCCCTGGCCGCGTCGGGGGGGCGCCTGGGCCCCCCGAGCCTCCGCTGATGCCCCCCTTTGGCATATATTTAAGACGCGTCTCGAAACCCTTGGGACGGGAACCCTTTTTCGCGATCTCATCTCTGTTCCGCCGCCGCCGCGCTTCCAAGATCGGGAGCACCAGGAGAACTCTTCCCGGCATCCTGCCGGAGGGGAGGATCACCACCGGGAGCCTCTCCACCACCATGGACGCCTCCCGGATGAGTTGTGAGCAGTCTCCCTTGAACCATGGGTCCATGACCAGTAGCTATGTGATGTTCTCCTCCCCTTCTTGTGCTTCACTAATTAGACCTCGTGAGCTGCCCAACATGATCGAGGCACATATGTAATCCTTATGCTATTGCTATGTTGAGTTTGCTGGGATCCGATGGATTGTGAGATTATGTTCAGATTGTGTTTGAGTAATATATTTGATCTACCTCTTATATATTTATGTTCGTAAGTAATTCTTGCATGTTCTCCGTTGTTATTTATTGCTTTGGCCAAGTAGTAGGTAGTGACTTCAAGAGGGAACGTTATGCTTGATTGTGGGTTCATGCCCCTCGATGACTAGCTTGAGTGACAGTAACATGAGTCTAGGGGATGTGATGTTGCCACAAGGGGGAAAACAACGGTGCTTGTGCCCGCGGGTGCAAGGATTGTTTACTTTACGCAAAGTTCTTTTAATGCAGTTGTCTGTTGCTTTGAGTTTACACTATGGGTGGGACTCGCAACTTAATACCAGCGAGATGTTCTGGATAGATATCTCAAGGTGGATGATTAGTAGTAGATGCAGATGGATTTCGGTCTACTTACCTTGGCGTACCGCCCATGCTTTGAACCTCTACCTTTCTTGCAATATAATTAGCATTGGTTTGCGCACATAATTCTGTCAATTGCCCAGCTGTAATTCGTTTACCTCACATAGCTGTTTTATCGTCTTTTGGGAGAGAGACATCACTAGTGAACATCATGGGACCCGGTCCATATTACCATCACTGATCACATCCGCTATTTACTTTCTGCTTTTACTTACTATTGCAACAATACCTATCACTATTATCACTTGCGTTTGATCCTTTGTAAACTACAAGGCCGGAGGGATTGACAACCTCTCTGTACTCGTTGGGAGCAAAGTTATTTGTATCTGTGTGCAGGTCCACGTTGATTGCTAATATCTGGCGCCGTTAGCAGTTGACACCTTCTTGTTGAAACTGGGAGTCTCAGGGAAATCGATCCTTGGTATCTTTGCCAAGGGAAAACTTCCGCTACACTGCATCTCAAACCTTCCACTTGGGGTAACCAACGAGGGGCGAGAAGCCATCAGGCAAAGTTTTCTGGCGCCGTTGCCGGGGACTCCACTCTTCAGGATAGGGGAGTTGCACGCTATCTTTTATCTTTGCTTTTTATTCTTGTTAGTTTACCTTTCAGTTTTCTTTATGTCTTTTCACTAGTTTTGCTTAATGGAAAACAACAAAAATATGAGAGAGCTTTATAAGCTCTACCTTGCTTTGGGACATGATGTGTTTGAAGAGAAAGTTAAAAAACCTATGGAACTTTATTATTTGCATAACAATCATGATGGTGGTGATGTTATTAGTATGCTTTCTTTGAGTATCAATATTGCTAATGACATGGAAAGCTCTAAGCTTGGGGATGACACGTTTGATGAACATGATATTTTTAGTCCCCCAACTTTTGAAGAGAAAATTTACTTTGAGAATACTTTGCTTCCTGTATATGATGATTACAATGATAAATGTGAGCTTTTTAGTCCACCTACTATCGAGGATAAAATTTATTATGATTATGATATGCCTCCTAAATATGATGATGGTTATGATAGTCTTACTCTCACTATTCCAAATAAGAAAGATTTTGCTTATATGAAGAGTAATGACACTTTTATGCTTTTGGATCATGGAAATAATGCCTTATGTGATAGTTATATTGTTGAGTTCATCCACGATCCCACTGAAAATTATTATGAGAAGGGAACATATGCTTATAGATATTTCAATAATATCAAGTTCCCTCTCTTTATGTTGAAGGTTTTGAAGCTGCACTTGTTTTGTCTTCCTATGCTTATTGCTTTGTGCTTCAATGAATTATTCTATTGCAATATTCCTATGCATAGGAAGCATGTTAGGCTTAAATGTGTTTGGTATTTGCTTCTTGATGCTCTCTTTTGTTCTTCAACTCTTATTCCTATGAGAGCATCATTAAAGTCTTAAGCCTATCTTTATGGCTATAAAGAAAGAGCTCTAGGGAGACAACCCTTGTTATCTTTGCTTTCAGTTTGTTCTTTCAGTTTTTAGTGGTCTTGATGTTTGTTACTACAGTACCATCATCATTGTATCTTTTCTTTTCAGCTTTGTGCCAAGTTTAGCCTCCGATTGCAAGAAAGTTCAAAAGTTGTGACGTGCTGTCCAGGAAACATATTCTGTCCTTGGACAGAAAAATTCGTATAAAATCACCAGATCATCTTTTCGGTCTGAGTTTTTTCGACAGCGTGCTCTATACAATTGTCTTTCGAGCGTCTGTTCTGAGTTTTTTTATTAGAGTTGCATAAGTGCCCCGAAAAAATCATTTACTACCTGCTGTTCTGTTTTTCACAGATTATGTCCTGTTTTGCCTTTCCTTCATTTTGCAAACCTTGAGCTTGCTTTTTCTTTGCAAAAACCTTTTGGCAATCTTGAGAAACAGTAGACCTTCAAGAATATCCTTATTTCCAGCAAGGAACAATTATTTTATTAAGGGTACTAACCACGCTAATCAGTTTATGATGAGTTATGTATGAAGGGAGTTTTCAAGTGTGCGAGGGAAGATGATAAAAAGATTCAGGAGTGTCAAACGCTCAAGCTTGGGGATGCTGTAATGCCCAGGATGGGACTATACCTCCTACGTGTCGAGGCACGACTTAAAGGTATAAGCCCATCCTAGAATGATCTCAAGTTTGGTATCTTTGCACGACTCATGTAAAAGAGGGATTAAATTGCAAAAGGAGATAGTTGGCTTACACTCGCCACTTCACACAATACAATACATAAGCAATACATCATTCAAAACATCACAACCCGACTACGGGTGAAGAACCAAAAGAAAGATACCAAAACAACATAAAGCCACAGGTCAGGATCGAATCCTAGTAGAAACCACTACTGATCGTCGAAAACGTAACAAGCATACGGCCAAACTCTTCATCGAGCTCCCAGTGAAGCACTTGAACCAGCTCCTGCTTCAAACTCGGCTGAACCTGCATCTGGTGTTGTAGTATCTGTGAGCCACGAGGACTCAGCAATCCCATAACCATGGGTATCAAGACTAGCAAAGCTTTGTGGGTAGGAAGAGGTAAAGTGGTGAGGTTGCAGCAGCGGCTAAGCATAATATGGTGGCTAACTTACGAGTACCAGAATAAGATGAGAAGCTACGCAAACGGTCGCAAAAGTAGTGATCGCTAAAGATCCTGAACTACATACGAATCAAACATAACCCCACCGTGTTCTCTTCTCAAAGTGAAAAGAGACAGTCACGGTTACTCACACAGTTGTGTGTTTTACTTCGGATCCTCTGTCAAGTTTTCTACAACCGGACATTAACAAATTCCAATCTGCCACATAACCGCGGGCACGGCTTTCGAAAGATCATAACCCTGCAGGGGTGTCCCAACTTAGCCCATCACAAGCTCTCACGATTAGC
>LR738709.1:619914069-619931788 GCA_902687465.1 Secale cereale | reverse complement strand
GTTGGGCCTTGCTGGAGGAGTTTTATTCAAAGTCGAACTATCAAGGGGTCCCCATTTCACCCATCGTGTAAGGAACGCAAAATCAAGGAACATAATGCCGGTTTATCGGCGCCTAAGGTGGCATGAGTGGAACAAAACACCGAGCAAAAGGCCAAGCCTTCCACCCATGCCCAGTATATAGGTGTGTTAATAATAATTATAGATATTGTGATATATCCAACAACAAGTTCCCTCCTGGAACGAACTTCATCTTCACCTGCAACTAACAACGCTATAAGAGGGACTGAGCAAGCGAGGCTGAGCAAGCGGGTAACATAGCCAAACAGTGGTTTTGCTAGGAAGGTGTCAAGGTTAGAGGTTTCATGGCAACAAGGAGAGGGCTGACATAAAAAGATGGGTAGCGCGACATGTAACGATAGCATCGAGACAACTAAGCATGGCAATGGTAGTAAAGGTATCCAAGGGTATGATCATCTTGCCTGGGATTCCGCAAGGGAGAAGAACGGATCCATGAAGTAGACGGAGCAACAGTCGAGCGAATCCTCACAACTCCGGAACGAAACCGAAGCTAAACAAGAGAGCAACCGGAAAGAAGCAAACACACGGTAAACACAAAAGCATAAACATGGCATACGATGCACAAACAAGTATGATGCATGTCCGGTTTAATTATGCATGGCATGGCAAAGTGCACAAACAACACTACAAGTTAAGTGGAGCTCAATATGCAACGAGTTGCATATTGACGAAACACCACATTTAATTATTTAGTTGACTCTCATTTATTACAAGACAAGGTTAAATGTTGGTTAACATGGCAAGAGGTGAAGCAAAGTAAACTACCTATTAAGACATTTTAAATGAGGCCGGAATATAACAACAACATATCCGGAAAATCCCCATGAGCATGTTTAGTAATTATAAGCAATCAACAATTTAACATATCAATGTTGTTAACATGATGCGGATGACATGATCAAGTTTATGCAAGTTATTAAAAGGTTGACATGAAGAAGATAAGAAGCATTTGTCACCGTGGTGGAACGAAAGGGTGCCACGACAACGAACCGAAAATGATGCAACACAACATATCGGTTCCGGTAACTCATCGAGAGACCGGTGCAAAAGGAAAGATGGCGTGAGCGAGTCAAACGAGATGAAAGGTGGGGCGATCCCGTCACCGGGTTCCCACGAGTCGGCGACGCGGCAATCGAGGAGCATGACAAAAGGTCGAAACGGACACGGTGCACACAAGGGTAACAACTCATACAACACAACATTCATCCACGGGTCACGTCTCGGGGTTATACCTTCGAAACAATTGTTTCGGGGCGGAATCGAGTCGTCGAGGGACGTAGTGGAAGAAGAGGAAGTAGTCGTTCTCGAGGCGGTAGTTGTACTCGGGCGACGGTAGCGGAAGTAGTGGTACACGTTCGTTTCGGAGAGGGACTTGATGAACCCAACATCTTCGGGGCGACGGTAGTGGTACTCGCGGTCGTCGAACGTAGTGGTACTCGTCTCTTCCGAAGGTAGTCGTTCTCGTTCGTAGTCGTTCATGTCATCGATGTCGGGGTACTTGACGATTCCGATGGCTCCGGGCGTCGAGGTACTTGATGTCCGTCCTCCACGGGGTCCTCGAGGGTCTACGGTAGACGTTCACGGGCGTCGGTAGGGGTACATGCCGTAGAGGGAAGTAGTTGTTCTCGTTCATCGGTAGGGGTACTTCTCGAGTCGGTCGTCGTGGTACTTGGGTCTTCAACTCACCGGTCTTGACAAAATGAAGGGGTACTCATTCCGTAGTCGTACTAGCTGCTCCATGGGTACTCGAGAAAAAACAACAACAGTTCCGAAACAACAAAAAAAAAGAAGGAAAAAAGGGCTGCGAGAGGAGGCGCGGCCTTGGTGCGCGGATGGGGCCCCTGGCCGAGGCGAGGACGGGACCGGAGGGAGGCATGGCGCGGCTCCGCGCTGGACCGCTGGGGAACGGGCTCCAGGCGAGAGAAGGGACTCAGGGAGCTGCGCCCTGGGGCTCCTGGCGCCGGAGGCAGGGCGGCTCCGCTCGGTGCTGCAGGACGAGCTGGAAGACGGGGCAGGGGCGCAGCGGCCCTGGAGGATGGAGCAGAGGCGGGAGATGCTCTCCTGGCGCGCGGAATTGGAGGCACGGGCGCGCGGAGGGACGTCTGCTCGAGGGGCGCCAGGCGCGGGCGGCTGGAGCAGCTCAGCGGCGGCCTGCTGAGAGGGGCGGCGGAGGGTAGGTGCGGGGTGACGAGAGGAGAAGAGGGAGATGAGGGAGCTCGAGGGAATCGATGGGTTCGGGCGAGAGCACGGCAGCTCGAGGGAATCGGGCAACTTGCGAGAGGGAGATGCGGGCGATGAGGGGATGCGGTCGAGGGGAAGAGAAGTCTGGCGGCGGCTCGGGAGGAGAGAGGGAGTGAGGGGGCGACCGCTAGGGTTTAGAATTGGGCCGGCTGCGGGAAGACACAGGGCCAGATGGGAGAGATGGCCCAGGAGGCTGAGGAGAAGAGCAGGTGCGGCTGGCCCTGCAGCCTAGCTCTTTCTCTAATTCTTTAGCAGTAAAAAAAATAGAGAGAGAGCTCAAAAAAAATAAGAAAGGAGGCCACGAACAAGGAATAAAATATGGAACAATTTTGAAAGGCTTTATGGAATAATTCCGACCCCACAAAATAGTTCCAACAACAATAGGGAAAAACAAACTAAAATAATTAGCTTGCCTTAAAGGAGTTTAAAAGGAGTCTAGATATTTAAGAGGAGCCTCGATAACGAGAAAAAAGGAAATACATGGAAGGTTTTAAAGGTGAAACTTGAATATGGAATAGGCATGGGGAAATATTGCAAGTGTGTTACGGTGATCCCAACCAATTGGAATATTTTAAATATAGCTCCCTAAATATTGAGAGGCTTTTATATGTTTTAAAGAGAAGACATTCTTCCCTCGATTTAAATGGACCGAAGGTCCACACGATTTATTAGGTTGAGATGCAAAAATAAATGACATGATGGCATGATGACATGATGCAATGCAAAAAATAAATAAAGCAAGCACAAATGAAACACACGGGCAACCCGGAACATCTGGAATCTTCTGGAATCTTCTGGGACGTTAGTCTCGGGCGTCACAGATGCCCCCATGCACCCCCAAGAAATATTCAAGGAGACTCAAGCTTCTAAGCTTGGGGATGCCCCCGTGCATCCCCTTCTCCATCAACATTATCAGTTCGTCTTTCGTTCCACTATATTTTTATCACTTCATGTGTTATGTGCTATGCTTGGAGCGTCTTGCTTTTAGTTTCCTTTTTAGTTTTCTTTAGCTTTTCATAACGAGTCGGAACTCAGCATTTCTTTATGTGGGAGAGAAACACGCTCCACTTCTACCTAGAACATAACATAGAATTTTCATGTCTATCTTTGTTGTGTGTGTTCTTTGTCTTTCAATAGCTACTATCATGCTTAGCTCTTAGTTTTCATGCTTATCTTTTTAAAGAGCTTTTGTTTAGTTGGTTGCTTGAACTCTCTTTAGTTATCATGCTTATCTTATTAAGAGAGTTTGCTTCTGTTGCATTGGTCGATATGTCTATGATAAAAATGCTACGTGCATAATGGCGCTTAGTAGTTCATGTTTTCTTATGGTTAGTCTCAAATAGCTGGGGGGTTCCCAATGTGTTATTGGAGTACCAACATGATTTGTTTGCCTATGATGTGGTATGGTTTAGTAATATCTTCCTTCAAGAATTTATTTTGATTGACTTGGCGTATGCTCACGCATATTTAAGACTGTAAAGAAAGTCTGTCAAGCCTTGATGATCTTTTATTTCTGAGTAGCGATATAACTTCCATGCCTGATTCAATGTTGCTTTGTCGCTCTGCATGATTATGACCGTCATTGCTCTCTTAGTTGGTCGCTCCCAGTCTTTTGCTAACCTTCGCCTGTACTAAGCGGACTGACTGTTTGTGCATCCAAAATCCTTTAAACCAGTTATGCGATATGAGTCCACCATACCTTCCTATACATGGTATTTACCTGCCATTCCTAACGAAGACTTTCATGTGCCATCTCGAAATTATTCAAAAAAAAATGCATTTCTATTTTGTGCCCCTGTTTTAGCTCATGAGGAAGTAGTAGTTAATTCATGATCTTTTTAAGTTGGACAAGCTTCACCCCGGGATTGCATGTATAATGTGCAAACCCATAATACGAGAAGGAACTGGCAATGAGTGCGCCCGGCTCAAAATTAATATAACAAACAAACCCTCCTTCACGCTTTGTTCATGAGAAATCAGAAAACTTGGCAGTGATAAACAAAGGAGATTAAGAGGATGTGATCGTCCTCATTCGGGAGCCGTTTCTCGAAACTTGTCCATCCCAAAAAGTAATTGAGTTATCTGCTAGCATTCGTTGACGAAACATGCATATTCAAAAAAAAAATTTATTACCTCTGTTTTTAAAACCAAGAGCTCTGGTACATGTTTTGTCTTTGCTTCCGACCACGGGTTTTCAACCTTGCCAACAAAAGCCACGGTTCGAGAGTCTCCACCTTCTTTTAAAAGCACCAACTACTGAGAGCATGATTGTCATTCTGAGTGTAATGTGCATTGTCCCAAAGTAGCTTTGTCTTTTGCATGATTATGATATCGTTAATTTTGAAATCATTGTATCTAGTCATCACTTAAACTTTGGAGGTGCCCCTGCATTTATGTTTTGCTTCACTAAAGGGGGCAAGCGAGATATCACTTTATCATATTTGCACACCATGCTCATTACAAATCTATTTGATGTTTCAGTATCATATTGTAAAACTTTCAGTTCTTTGTGATTTTCTCATGAGGCAACTTAATTACTACAGATTCATTGTCTCAGTAAGCTTTTGTCATATGACTATGAAAAAGTCCTATATGGTTAATAGCATGTCACCACAGAAATTATTCTTGTTATCATTTACCTACTCGAGGACGAGCAGGAATTAAGCTTGGGGATGTTGATACGTCCAAAACGTATCTATAATTTCTGCTTGCTCCATGCCTCTTTTGGGTGATATTGCTATGATATTTATACACTTCCATACACTTTTGATCATATTTGGACTAACCTATTAACTCAGTGCACCCCAGTGCCAGTTTTTGTTTTCTGCTGTTTTTGTATTTCAGGTTTTCACATTACGAGAACTGGCCAAAAAATCCCGGAAAAATTATATAAAAAATCAGCGTTCCAGAAGCTTCCCGGTAGCCAAAGTACAGCCGGGGGAGCCACCAGGGCTCCAGGCGCCCTGGTGGCGAGGCCCCCCCCCCACCTGGCCGCGCCGGGGGGGCGCCTGGGCCCCCCGAGCCTCCGCTGATGCCCCCCTTTGGCATATATTTAAGACGCGTCTCGAAACCCTCGGGACGGGAACCCTTTTTCGCGATCTCATCTCTGTTCTGCCGCCGCCGCGCTTCCAAGATCGGGAGCACCAGGAGAACTCTTCCCGGAACCCTGCCGGAGGGGAGGATCACCACCGGGAGCCTCTCCACCACCATGGACGCCTCCCGGATGAGTTGTGAGTAGTCTCCCTTGGACCATGGGTCCATGACCAGTAGCTATGTGATGTTCTCCTCCCCTTCTTGTGCTTCACTAATTAGACCTCGTGAGCTGCCCTACATGATCGAGGCACATATGTAATCCTTATGTTGTTGCTATGTTGAGTTTGCTGGGAGCCGATGGATTGTGAGATTATGTTCAGATTGTGTTTGAGTAATATATTTGATCTACCTCTTATATATTTATGTTCGTAAGTAATTCTTGCATGTTCTCCGTTGTTATTTATTGTTTTGGCCAAGTAGTAGGTAGTGACTTCAAGAGGGAACGTTATGCTTGATTGTGGGTTCATGCCCCTCGATGACTAGCTTGAGTGACAGAAACATGAGTCTAGGGGATGTGTTGTTGCCACAAGGGGGAAAACAACGGTGCTTGTGCCCGCGGGTGCAATGATTGTTTACTTTACACAAAGTTCTTTTAATGCAGTTGTCTGTTGCTTTGAGTTTACACTATGGGTGGGACTCGCAACTTAATACCAGCGAGATGTTCTGGATAGATATCTCAAGGTGGATGATTAGTAGTAGATGCAGATGGATTTCGGTCTACTTACCTTGGCGTACCGCCCATGCTTTGAACCTCTACCTTTCTTGCAATATAATTAGCATTGGTTTGCGCACATAATTCTGTCAATTGCCCAGCTGTAATTCGTTTACCTCACATAGCTGTTTTATCGTCTTTTGGGAGAGAGACATCACTAGTGAGCATCATGGGACCCCGGTCCATATTACCATCACTGATCACATCCGCTATTTACTTTCTGCTTTTACTTACTATTGCAACAATACCTATCACTATTATCACTTGCGTTTGATCCTTTGTAAACTACAAGGCCGGAGGGATTGACAACCTCTCTGTACTCGTTGGGAGCAAAGTTATTTGTATCTGTGTGCAGGTCCACGTTGATTGCTAATATCTGGCGCCGTTAGCAGTTGACACCTTCTTGTTGAAACTGGGAGTCTCAGGGAAATCGATCCTTGGTATCTTTGCCAAGGGAAAACTTCCACTACACTGCATCTCAAACCTTCCACTTGGGGTAACCAACGAGGGGCGAGAAGCCATCAATGTGCTAAAGAAAAACTTGCCACCTTTGACATCATAGGTCCCACTTGGAAAAGTTGCCAGAGTTTGGCACTTTTCCTTTGGGAAACGCTTGTGTTCACCTGGCAGATCTATCCGCTCGGGTCGACCACCTCCCTGGTTGTCAGATCTGTTATTTGATCAGGTGGACGGGAGCCAACCTCGGTTACTTCACTTTCCTGCATCTTGACGCGTGTTGCAAAAGTGTTTTCGCAACCCGACCCCTGTTGCAGAAAGCGTTGTTGCCGGGCTGTTTTGAAACATTCTCCCTATTGCGAGAAAGATGTTGCAAAACTTTCTTCCGTGGCGATAAAAAATTCCGCAACATTAAGCTCCGTTGCAGAACAAATTCTGCAACAATACTTCTGTTGCGAAAGTTCTGCAACTTGAACTCCGATGCAAATATCTGAACGCAACATCATGCTTGTTACTAAGCTGGCAGCTCAATCTACCGACCATGCCGCGTTTAATCTGGTGGCTCGCCAGGCGGCAGAACTTTTTAAAAGATCCACCGACCGACGCGTAGCTCCCCTTTTCCTTTTCTCTTTTTGATGAAAGAAAGCAGCATCGTTTTCATTCATTAATAAGAGAAAATCATATAAGATGGTAACGTGAGTGCATCTGAATGACTGAACCACATCGAAAAAAGAGCAAATAAGCGAACTACATTGAGTTAGAGGGGGACTCGTGTAACACCCCATATGTGATACCTTCCTTATATGGCAATAAAGCATTACCTTTTGATCCTTGTCCTTTTCCTTGGAGGTTCTTTTCTATTATGCCTTCTCATTGTCATTGCATTGTCATATTATCTTTTCTTTTGCATTCATGCATTACTTCATCATCATCATTGCATCATGATCATCATGGCACTTTTAATTGTGATTGTGTTTTATTCTTTTCCTTGGAGACTCCTATTGTTGCCATGAAACACTCTCACTGCCTTCCTAGCAAATCGTTGTTTGGCTAAGTACGCTTTTGCTCAGCCCCTCTTATAGCGGTGTTAGTTGCAGGTGAAGTTTTGAAGATTGCTCCATGTTGGACTTGTTATTGGGATAACACAATATATATACCTGTTAAATTAATGCAGCTATATATTGGCTATGGGTGGAAGGCTTGGCCTTCTGCTTGCTGTTTTGTTCCACTCGTGCCATCTTAGGAACCGATAAACCGGTGTTATGTTCCATGATTTTGCGTTCCTAACACAGTTGAGGTTTATGCCCCCCCCCCCTTGATAATTCACACTTCTTAAGTTTTTCCAGCAAGGCCCAACATTGGTTTTACATTTGCCTAATAACTAAAACTTGCATAGGGCGTTGCAAACCCGAGTTCTTAATTAACAACCCAGGCCAGTGCTCCTCATGAGTGTTGGTCCAACTGGGCAGACTGCAGGGCCGCCTTGGGGAAACCCGAGGTATCTGGTATTTTCCTGTAGGCTGTCCCATCCGGTCGTGGCCTGAGACGAGATACGCGCGGCTACTACCAGGGTGTCGGCACGCGGGGAGGTCTTGCTGGATTAGTTTTACCTTTGTCGAAATATCTTGAGCACGGGATTCCGAGGATACTCGGGTCTTCCCACTTTGGAGTTGCGACTCCGCAGATCGTGAGCTTGTGATGGGCTAAGTTGGGACATCCCTGCAGGGTTTGATCTTTCGAAAGCCGTGCCCGCGGTTATGTGGCAGATGGGAATTTGTTAATATCCGATTGTAGATAACTTGACACCTTATCCATAAGAATACACTACCTGTGTGAGTAACCGTGATGGTCTCTTTCCGAAGGGCTTCGGGAAGTGAACACGGTGGGGTTATGTTTGATCGTGAGTAGCTAGGATCACTTCTTGATCAACTTGGCGATCGTTGGCACTTGTTCTCTTCTCGCTCTAAACTCGTAAGCTAGTGCTTAGTGCTTGCTGCAACACTTTAATAGCCTTCCCTCACCTGAGGCTTTGGTAGTTTTGATACCCGGGAACGGGATTGCTGAGTTCTTGTGGCTCACAGATTCAACACACACCAGATGCAGGTACCGCTGAGAACAATGCAGGAGATGGATCAGAACTTCACTGGGAGTTCGATGAAGAGCGTGGTCGTTATTATGTTTCATATCCCGATGATCAGTAGTGGTTCTTATTAGGAGGATCCGGGCTTGTGTTTTTAGTATCTTTCTCGTTTGGATTTCGTCCGTAGTCGGATCCTGTGTTATTTGGATGAATGTATGTTATTGTATTCATTGTATGACGTGTCGAGTGTAAGCCAACTATCTTTTACAATTTCATCCCTGAACTTTTACATGAGATGTGCAAAGATACCATACTTGAGATCATTCTAGTATGCGCTTATGTCTCTAAGTCGTGCCTCGACATGTAGAAGACATAGTCGCATACTGGGCATTACAACTCATCAAAAGGAAAAGGAAGAAAAGAGTTTTGGCACCACGACGTATATGAGGAATAGCTAACGCGGTTGGCAGGCAGGTTTGGCACGACAGGGAACCAACGGACGCAGAAAGATATCAAAGGGAATGTGCAATTTAATTATAGACAGAAAAGCACATATGCATGCCTTGCTCTCCATTTCAATGCACAATCATGCAGGGACACGTACAGGCTGCTATATATCTCCCGTTCCACTGGGCCGGTTGCACCTCAGGCCAAACATACATACACGAGTGTGGAAATGCATTGGCGCGTACGTGACACCGATCCATACCGGCCTTCCCTGCTAGCATTAATTGTGGACTGCAGTTTGGCCTTGTACAATTAATGGGAGATGCTTAGAGAGATGTTTAGAAAATAAACCGAGTTTTTCTGAAGCGGCGGTGCTTAAGAAAAGTGTCTCTCCTGTAGAAAATAAAGCGTCTCTTCTGTAGAAATAGGCATCGATGCTAAAGAAAAACCTGATTTATTTCTTTAATCACCTCCCCTAAGCATCTCCCATTGTACAAGGCTTAAACCCGTCGGTGCCTCCTTTTTCTGTACAACGCATGTCCAGAGTTTCAGATGTTTTTGTTGGAAACAAGTCCAAGTTTCAGATGTTATAATCTCGCACGAATTCAACGATGGTTCAAGCCAACACATCACTAGAATTGTGCTGTTTAAACTTGATGTCCGAAAATGTTTTACGGAACCATGGTTCAGCCGAACCTATGCTCGACACCGTTAATTTTTAGACACTATTCATGCGGATCCATGCATGATTAATTAAAAAATGCAGTTGGCATGCATGTTTATTCATGAGGATCCATGCATGATTGATTAAAAAATGCAATTGCATGCATGTCACAGATCCACATGTAGTAGGATGTTAAATCGTACGGCATGGACCATAGGTTCGGCTGAACCATGGTCCTGAATCACGTCTTTCGGAGTGCCTAGAACTCATCTAGATGAAACATAATTTGGTCTCATTTACATGAAAAACATAAACAGATACAAAGGAGTATCAATCCACGTCAGCACACACGCATCTTATAGCATCATATCCAATGGCTATAAAAATGAATGAGAGATAATTATATCTCAGCTAGATAGGTTTTAGTAAAACTTTTACTGTAATAATGATTTTTCCTTTAACAAACACAACATAAACTGATTATTAGTACAAGTACAACCCCGGGCTTGTGGCAACTAGACGACAGATTAATAAGCCCAGCTTGCTCCATAGCGGCGACGAGATCGGACAGAGATCCAGTGACATGCCCCTGGCATGTCACCGTAATTAGTACGTAGCTTAGGATTCAATATTTGTCCATGCTTCATACGTATAGATCACTGATAATCATGCAAAGCTTTGACGGCCGGATCAGGCAGGCGGGAGAGGAAGATGCATGGCTTCAGATCGTGATGCCGCCGGCGCTGGACTGGTCGTCGTCGTTGTTGTCTTCGAGGACGGAGGAGTAGACGGTGTAGGACAAGGCGAGGCCCAAGGCGACCACCAGCATCCGCCCCAGCAGGTCGTGGCTCAGCCCGGTGCCGTCGGTCGACACCCGCTCGTCCACCAGCGCCAGAACCAGCGCCGGGGCCAGCACCGGGGCCGCCGCCACCGCCATGGCGCTCGCCTCAGGGTGGACACGGTCCGGGCCGGTCCGATCACGGTCCGAGCCGTCGTTTGGACCGGCCGCCGCCGGTCCGGGCCGGACCGGACCGAGGAGCATGACGGTCCTGATTTCAGGGACCGGACCGGCGACGACGAAGCCCGGGCCGGACCGAGCGGACCGGCCAACGACCACCGGCGGCGACTTGCGGGGGTGCAGCGACGAGGTGTACGACGTGCGCGGGTGCTGTGGGGAGGTGGGTGACATGCGTGAGCGCCGGTGTCGGGGCGGGTGATGTGCCGCGGGATGTGCGTGGGCGCCGCGGCTCTTTCCATGAACCTGGACATGTTTATTCATTAGCAGTTTTTCTGTTGCATGCAAGTAATCGATCGTGTCCAGGAGCCCACGATTTCTCGTGTGCGTGCCTAGCGTGATTAGCGGATCAAATCGGACGTGGAGTTAAGCTCTCGTACTTTCAGTTTTCTTGTTTTGACTGAATAAAAGGAAACGGCACTGTGGGATCCCGCGTGATTGTAGGAAGCTGACGGTATTAAATCTAGCACCTTCCAAAACAATAGTTGCCTGATTTGCTGGACGAGAAAATCACGGTCGAGCATTTCTCCCACGATCCAAAAATCACGGGCGAGCGTTTCATGCGTGCGCGCTGTGCTGAAACAGTTGCCATGCTCGAGAACTCGCGAGCGGGCGCAGTCCGCGCATGGCAGCGGCGGCGAGCGGCGGAAAGAGACTATGGGGCACGGGGAGGAGAGGAAGGAAGGAAGGGGCAAGCTCGGAGACACGATGGTTCATCCAGAGGCTATCGTTGGCCGCGACGACGAGGAAGGGTAACAACGATGACTGCGTTTCTCGGTCCGCTCGGTCGGCTCGGTTAAAGACCGGACCGGACCGCCATTTTCTCGGGCCTGATTTGGCAGACCGGACCGTCCAATTTATCTAGCGGGCCTGGACCGAGCGGGCCAAGACCGAGCGGGCCACGAGCGGGCCAAAAAGCCCGCTCGGTACGTCCACCCTGACGCTCGCCTCAGCGAGCAGCGGCGCGCCCTTGACCACTGCCAGAGCCAGAGCCGAAGAAGCCTTGCTCCTGAGGTCCTTGGAGCAGCTGCACCTCAGCCTCGCGGCCTTGGCCACTCTCAGCCGAGGCAGCCCTGCATGCATGCGGCGTATCATTCTCAGTCAGCAATTAATTTAACATGTTGCACATGGCCGGCATTTCTGCTTACCTAGAGCACGCGGCGGCGGCCCGGCGGCGACGAAGACGGCGGTGACGCTGATGGGGGTCGCCATTGCCGATGCTCGTAGAGGTACGTGTAGTACTCTGATCTTGGATTGTAGGAGAGGCAATTACTTGTGGGCATGTGTCCAGGCAGGCAGGGGCAGCACGTCCGGTATATATATTGCGTGTCATCATGGGTCACTGCGTTCAATTGAGGGGGGCACTGGCTACTTGCCACTTTGGACATCCGAGATTCTGGAAAGTTCGCAAGATATTGGTAGGCAACGCGCACTGTCAAGCGGGCCCAACCACAGCCAACCTGACTCCCGGAAGAAGCAACTGTGGACGCTGGGCGTCAGGTACAATCAGCACGGTTGGCAGACAGGCAAGGGCCATATGGACTTGGCACGACAGGGACCAAAGGACGAGGGAAGACAGATAACAGAATGGCCTTTCTGTTTTCCGTCCATGTTGAGAAAGCAAAGCGTGAGCTCCCTTGACACTACTGTAATCTCCCCTATACGCAGGGTGCCAGGATCTTCGCCGAGAGCGAAAACACAGGCACTCGGCAAAGTAATGTACGCCAAGAGGGCCTCTCAGCAAACGTGACACCACGGCAAACAGAGGATATCGCCGAGAGTACCACTCGGCAAAAGGGCAAAACTCAATAAAGGCCCTATTTGCCGAGCGCTGTGCAGTGCCGCACAGCAACATTTTGCCACGTGGCACATCCGGCGGCGGTTAACGGCGCGGCCACGGTTTGACTTCTTTACCGAGAGGTCAATCCCAAGCAAATAATTAAACACAACATGATTAATGGCTCAAGCTAACACGTGCTACTACTCACAGGATCTGACTCAAAGTAATCAGTAATCACATCCTTGTGGGCTGCTGACTGCAGTACCATGCAAATCGTGGATTTCGCTCTCGTTTCTTGATGTTTAGTAGTGACATGAATATACACTTCATGGATAGAACCTTTATCTTGATTTTTATATTGGCATGGATACAAATCATGGATGATTTCCTTATGACTCTTGTTTCCTTCCCTATTATTTATCCTAAGATACCTCACTTCCATTCCAAGGCCGGGAGCTACATCGGTTTAATATTTCTTCCGATCGTGCACTTAAAAAAGTAAAGTAAGATGCACATTTTTCCAATTCTGTCGGGCGTCCATGGTGAATTCTAGATGGACTTGTTCTTATATATTGGAGTCAAACTTCAGTTTAACCATGGATGCCGATCAACTTCTAAAAAACTCTATGCGACCTCGGGTTTGTTCATATATCTTAGATGGTACTAATAGACAGATCAATGCTTCCATAGGTAGATGCAAGAAGAACACAATAGCAGTGCCATTCTACCAACTTGATCGTTCTAGCCCTTGCTTCAGCAATTCAGAAACGAATAACGGTCCAGACCAACCATCTGTTTCATCAGTCTCACCAACGGACAGCAGGTACTGTTTCCAGAGAGCACGGGTTTATGGCAACTCTTGTCAGCAATCACCTTAATAAAACGATATTTGGTGGAGTAAAATTCTTGTCAGCAATCACCAGAACATCGTAATCATCCGGTTACAGCTAACTGTAGCCTTTACAGAATTTCTTTCTCGAACTCATTGACCATATTCAGAAATTAAGCATCACGGTATGCATTCCGGCATTTCATTCATCGGAACAGGGAGCCCCAAACTTGTGGAGCTTCAGTGGGACTGCGATCATTTCCTATGCAGCAGGACTAGTACTGGAGCAACTGGCGTGTTAATCATTTCAAACTTGCAGCTCACACATGTATCAGCAGGCAACCTTTAGGCAAACGATTCAACAATATCGAGTTTGTCCCTGCAGATAAGGAAGCGAAGAAGATAAATGGATTCAGTCTTAAATGATATCGAGTTCTTTACAGAATTTCCCTCTCTAGCTTATGAGCATAATCAGAAATTCAGCATAACAGTATGCGTTGCGGCATTTCATTCATCGACCAGAACAGGGTCTGATAATTCAGACTCCCCCTAGCTCAGTTGAGAGTGGAGCTTTTTGTATGTAGTTTGATGCACAAACCATTGAGGTCCAAGCAAAACAATATGAGAGGTTAAAAAAAAAAGACAAAGACCAAGTCGAGGTCCAAGCAAAACAAGATGAGAGGTTAAAAAAAAGAAGAGAAAGACCAAGTTGAGGTCCAAGCAAAACAAGATGAGAGGTTTAAAAAAAAGGAGAAAGACCAAGTTCAGACTGGCTCAGTTCACCTGAAGGATCAGATGTATGTGTGGCGAACCCAAGTTGCCACTGAGCGTTTCATCAATACAAGGTCTTTCTCTTAATATGTGGGGTGAGAGAGGCTCGAACTCTCGACCTCAGGATCGCTCACGTTTTCAGCTATGAGACCTACGCGCTAGCCAACTGCGCCACCAACCCAATTGTTGTTTCTGAAGCGAAACAAACTTACTTATTAGCAACAGGATCGTGCAAATTGTTTCTTCATATTTGTAACGACAGGATCATGGAGCCGGGAGCTACATCAATTGAATATTTCCTTCCAATTATTTTTGCACTTTAAAAGCAAGATGCATATTTTTTGAATTCTGCTGGGCGTCCATGGTGACTTCGAGATGGACTCGTCCTTATTGGAGTCAAAGTTCAATTTGACCATGGTCATGTATGCCAATCAAGTTCTATAAATTCTACTATTTGCAAAATACCTTCTCGGATTTGTTCAAATCTAAGGTAGCAGGTACGTAATAGACAGATCAGTCCTTCCATAGGTAGATGCAGGAAGAACACAAGAGCAGTGCCATTCTACCAGCTTGATCGTTCTAGCCCTTGGTTCAGGCGTTCAGCGGTTCAGAAACTTGACAGACATTGCATCAAGGGTCATGTGCCAGAAATTGCACATGAAAGGCCAGGCGCAGAACACCTTGATAACGATATTTCGTAGAGTAAAATTCTTGCGAGCAATCACCAAAACATCTTACTCATCCAGTTACAGCTAACTGTGGGCTTTACAGAATTTCTTTCTCTAACTCATAACCATAATCAGAAATTCAGCATCACAATATGCATTGAGGCCTTCATTCATCGACCGGAACAGGGAGTCCAAAACTTGTGCAGCTTCAGTGGGAGTGCGGTCATTTCTTGTGCAGGAGAACTAGTACTGGAGCAACTGGCCTGTTAATCATTTCAAACTTGCAGCTCACCCATGTATCAACAGGCAAGCTTGACGCAAATGATTCAACAATATCGAGTTCATCCCTACAGATAAGAAAGCAAAGAAGATATATGGATTCAATCATAAATGATAGTTGATTGGAGTTTGATAATAAACAAGATTCTGATGTCAAGTTACAAGAAAGTCTATAATCAAATATTATTAACTGCCAAATACCTACGCTATGAAAAAAAAAAATCCTTTGTCAGGAAAAAGGATGGCCGATCCACCTTCCGGCTAGATACTTGGCTTCATCAACTACCGCTTTTCCAAATATTTTCTCTCACTCCACTGAGCCTAATATTTTGGTATCCCCAGTCATGTCTGAAAGTGTATATCTAATCTGGGGAATCGCCTAACCAATGTGGCCTCCCTCGAATTGCAGTCTCTCTTGTCTTTGTTCCAGGACTTCCGGTTTGAGCTTGGCAACGGTGTACGCTTCCTCAACAAAGGCCCCCCCTTCTCCACCAAGCATGCCTACAACCTCATCATGCACAAGGAGGCCATAGATCCAAACGCCGCCTCAATCTGGGATAGCAAGGTGCCAAACAAAGTCAAGGTCTTTGGCTGGCTACTATTCCGCAATCGCCTAAACACCAAGCTAAACCTCCACCACAAGCACATTGTCGACTCAAGCTCCTGCCCGAGATGCCTACTGCGCACCTATTCCTCCACTACCCCTTTGCCACATGGATTTGGCAACGCCTAGGCATCGATCTACATCAACAGGATATCAATACTATTTGGGAGGTGTAACCGCCTATACCTCTAACGGCAACAGTGTGGCATGCCGCACTCAACGACGCCCTATGGAAGATTTGGGATGCAAGGAATCGCGCACCTTCCATGATCATCGCATCGATTTACTAAACCAGCTGACAAGGTAGCCGCCAATTAAGGCTATACCTTTCTTCTCGTCTACTCTGATGATGTAACTAACTGGCCTCGGCCATCTATTTCAGGTGCAGGCCACACTGGCAATCAGCAATTACTGAAAAACCTAACAAACTAGCAATCACTGACACAATATTAGCAGTTGCGAACTGACATTTACCTTCCACCCAGATGCCCAATGTAGACAAGGACACTTATGAGTCCCCCTGAGCTAACAATTCTGCTGGCAGCTTGCAGTGCCAGCTCAGTTGTCTCAGGTACTGTGATTATTGTTTTATCTCCTCCTGGAAGGTAGCCCAGATTGAATGCTACAAGCCTAGAAGTACATGGTCAAGATCATAGTTACTTGAACTGCCAATTTCAGCAATAATGGAATCATATAATTAAAACGAATGAAGTAAAAGAACTTAATCACCTGACAGGAGAATCTTTTGGAACAATATCCTCCATTCTACTGTGACACATTGTAAACAACTTGACTAGCTCCATCTGGTGGGAAAAAAATAGAGTTGAGCCAGCACATGACACAAAAATGAGCCCCTTTTTTAGTTCTTCTTCCAAATTGTAAGGTTCAGGTGGAAAAATATCACAATGAAAACACTCGGACCAAAAATGCTATCATATTTATGTGAGTACACTACAACATAATAATCATGTACAGTTGTACACCTTTTTATGTTTCTTCATGTTTCGTCTCTTCTTTTATTCTTTATCAAATTAAACTCATAAGAGAAGACACATTGCATAGTCCTCAAACAGACCAGCAACAACGCTAAGTTGCTTCAAATGCACATACCTCGCGACTGTCGACGGCCATTTTCAGAAAAGAGGAGGTGCTGTCTATCGCTGAATCTTGGATGTCCATCCCATAAACACGCCCTCGCCCGGTGTCATCGGACACCATCTTGAGCAAAGCAAACGTATCATTCCCGTTCCCACAGGTGGCATCGACCACCGTGTCTCCTTTCTGAACGATACTCCTCCACACCCTAATAATCAGGTAAAAACGTAATAAGAGTTAGGAACGAGAATGCCGCCCTGCCCTGCTGCTAGAAGGCGATTCAGGTTTGGGGGAAAATGCGTTTAATTTCAGCAACGGGGAAGGAAGCAGAGTACCTACGCGTGGGCTACCTCGGTGGCCTTGCGCTTGCCGGCGACGAAGCCCAGCACCGCCTCCTCCACCCCTGCAGCCAATCCCGGTCACGACATCGCACGGCCGGCACGCGTTATAGAAGGGGAAAATAGATGGATAATACGAACCTGCGGCGGAGAGCGGGTCGGCGAGCTGCGCGGCGGAGAGGTGCCGGCGCTTGGGCAGGACGAGCAGAGGGGATGGGGCGAAGGTGGGGGGTCGTCGGAGAGGAGATGGAGTCCGGGAGCGGCGGAGGAGCACCGAGAGAGAAGGGCGCAGCAGTGACGGCGGAGGCATGGCTGCTGCGGTGGCGGCGGCGGAAACCGTGAGGATTGGTACCCAGTAGAGGCTGCAAAAAAAAAAAAAAAAAGATAGAGACCAGGTTCAGACTTGCTCGAGTCAATCTGATGATTCAGATGTAGATGTGGCGACCCAAGTTGTCACTGAGCTTTTCATCACGACGATGGTCCTTTATTTTCGGGCTAATTTTTTTTTAAATAATATATTTTTATTAATTTTCATAAATATTATGCTGGATAAAAAAATTTCAAAAATA
>LR738709.1:619820269-619902869 GCA_902687465.1 Secale cereale | reverse complement strand
TTTTTGCAGTGACAATGGTTGAAGAGGGAGATGCCGTTGGAAGTGGGGAAGATGTTGTTTTTTTCAAGCTAAAGGGAGCAAATATGATCAAATATATGTGTTGTTGTTTTTCTCATCTTTTTTTCTTTTTCTTTTTTCTTTTTGGTTTTGGTTTTTGTTCTTTCGAGCCATGCAGAGGACTGGATCAAAGGATAAACGGCGGAACAGGAAAAAGGCTGCTCAGCGGGGCGTTCGTACTCGTGTTGCTCCCGATGATGGCGAGGAAGTAGGGGCAAGTTTTTAGCGGAGACTTTAACATTTTTCTTTTTTCTTATCTGTAAATCTTGAATATGCAATGTACAATTTTGAGTATATGTGAAAGAAATTCAATATTTATTTGTTGTTTTCTCTTTTTTCATGATTTACTTTTTTAATATGAGGCATCATTTGTGTTTTTGTAGGTGGAGGATGATATTGTACCCCGTGTTGCAAAGCGAGCCAGAACAAAAGGAAAGGGCAAGTCCTCTGATGGGGGTGGCCCAACCTCCGCAGAAGCTGCTAAGGTACCTATTTTTTGTACATTTTTTCAGTTGTACACTATGTTGGTACCAGTTGGCACCTCTGCTGTTTAGTGTTGCACATGAAAAGTATACACTTGGCGGTTGTGTGCCATATGTGTTCATAACTGTTTTTAAGATAGATTTTTTAATCTCCTTCAACTACCTTGTCAAATTTGAAAGTTGGCACCCATTCAACACATAGCAGCAGCCAAACATGTATACATTTCAGAGTGTGTACATTTCAGTTGCACAATAAGGGATAATAGTTGCACATCAATTAACTTATGGTTGCACAAACAATCAAATATGTGATTTTTATTCCATTTTATTATGTATGATCAGTTGCAGACATATGTACACTAGTTGCACAATTTGTCTGTATTCAGTTCCCTATTTTTTGTCTCAGATGGGTGAAGTTGGAGTTGAAGGGAACGAAGGAAACGTTCCTCCGCGACGTTCACAAGCTGAAAGGATTAGGGCCTCACCAGGGAGGTTTGTGAAGGTGAACGCGAAAATTTGGGGCACTCTTTGAAGTTCTTTGTGTTGGTTGAATAGATGATTCTGAGATTGTGTGATGCATATCGTATAATCATGCCCACGGATACTTGAGGTGACAATGGAGTATATAGGTGACATTAGAGTTTTGGTTGATTTGTGTCTTAAGGTGTTATTCTAGTACGAACTCTATAATAGATTGAACGGAAAGAATAGCTTCGTGTTATTTTACTACGGATTCTTGAATAGATCGATCAGAAAGAATAACTTTGAGGTGGTTTCGTACCCAACCATAATCTTTTCGTTTGTTCTCCGTTATTAGTTATTTTGGAGTGACTCTTTGTTGCATGTTGAGGCTAGTAATATGATCCAATTATGTTATCCTTGTTGGGAGAACTTGCACTAGTGAAAGTATGAACCCGAGGTCTTGTTTCCTATCATTGCAACACCGTTTATGCTCACTTTTACCTTTAGTTACCTTGCTGATTTTATATTTTCAGATTACAAAAATCTATATCTACTATCCATATTGCACTTGTATCACCATCTCTTCGCCGAACTAGTGCACCTATACAATTTACCATTGTATTGGGTGTGTTGTGGACACAAGACTCTTTGTTATTTGGTTGCAGGATTGTTTGAGAGAGACCATCTTCATCCTACGCCTCCCGCGGATTGATAAACCTTAGGTCATCCACTTGAGGGAAATTTGCTACTGTCCTACAAACCTCTGCACTTGGAGGCCCAACAACGTCTACAAGAAGAAGGTTGTGTAGTAGACATCAAGCTCTTTTCTGGCTCCGTTGCCGGGGAGGTTAGTGCTTGAAGGTATATCTTTAGATCTTGCAATCGAATCTTTTAGTTTCTTGTTTTATCACTAGTTTAGTTTATAAAAGAAAACTACAAAAAAATGGAATGTGCATAGAGTTTGCAAGTACATACCAAATAGGGAAGATAGATTTTGCAAGAGGCATAAGTATTTAGAAACTAAATGGTTGCTAGAAAGGCTAGATGATTGTGCTGAAAATTTAATATGTCTTAGCCGTACTTGTGAACTCTGCAATGAACGTGGTCATTCAACTCTCCAATGCAAATTGTTTCATGATCGAACCGTGTATAAAAATTGTGATGACTTGATTTCCCTTGCACATCATAATGAACTTAGCTTGCTTTTGGGTTATGAAGAAATCAAACGTAGAACTAAGCATCTTCCAGGATTTGCCCTCGATAAACATCTTGATTTTGATCTAGAGGAAATTTATATGTATTGTGCGGTGAATTGCATTGAAAGCCCTTATATTGCCAATTACATAAAGTCAAGAAAACAAATAGAAGATGAAGCGAATACTAATGAAAGGGAAGAGATTTCCCAATATCCTCCTATTCTTTCTTATGATGAATCAGGTAACGAGGAGGAGCCTTCTATTCAACCAATCTCATTAATAAGGTGCTCCAAAAAGAAGATTAAATCCATACTTAATGTGAAGAAGAAAAATAAAAGACGGAGAAGCAAAGACAAAAAGGTATCCCTCCCAAATGATTTTGCTCCTATTACTCATTGTGAAGATGATAATTGCTATACTATCGGTGCTATCCATACTATTAATGATGAGAGTGATTATGCTTATGATATGAAAAGTCCCAAGCTTTTTTTTTGACAGAATAGTCCCAAGCTTGGGGATGCTATGTTTTATGAGGATGACATGTTTGAGAATATATTTGCTGCAATTAATGTTTGTCCCAAGCTTGGAGATGATACGTTCGATGAAGATGATATTTTTAGCCTCCCAAGTTTTGATATGCAAATTTATTATGATGATAGCATGGCTCCTATTTATGATGATTATTGTGATGACACTTATGCTATAAAAAGTAGTGATGATTATATTTATAAAACTTGTAATGATTATGATTACCCTTTTCTGAACATGACTCTTTTAATGTGGAAACAATCTATAGCATTCAAGTCTCTTATGATACTTCCACCATTCCGAATGAGAATAATTCTGCTT
Source organism: Secale cereale (assembly GCA_902687465.1). Classification (NCBI taxonomy): domain Eukaryota; kingdom Viridiplantae; phylum Streptophyta; class Magnoliopsida; order Poales; family Poaceae; genus Secale; species Secale cereale. Next base: position 619,899,823 of record LR738709.1, on the reverse strand, counting down.
ATGTGGAGAGTAATAAAATTTATATGCTTGGGGATCATGACAAGAATGCTTTATGTGATAGTTATATTATTGAATTCATTCATGATGCTACTGAAAATTATTATGAGAAAGGAACATATGAGGAATTGCAATAATATCAAGTTTCCTCTCTATGTGTTGAAAATCTTGAAGTTATGCTTGTTTTGCCTTCCTATGCTAGTTGATTATTGTTCCCATACGTTGTTTGCTCACAAAATCCCTATGCATAGGAAGTGGGTTAGACTTAAATGTGCTAGTTAGATTCTTCATGATGCTCTCTTTATGTTTCAATTCTTATCTTTTATGTGAGCATCATTGAAATCATCATGCCTAGCTCCGGGCATTAAACGATAGCGCTTGTTGGTAGGCAACCCAACTTTATTTTCTTTTCTTTGATTTTCCTTATGTTTAGGAATAAATATTGCATCTAGCTTATGTTTAGATGTGATTTTGTGTTTTAATTAGTGTTTGTGCCAAGTAGAACCTTGGGAAAGACTTGTGTGAAGTTTATATGATCATGCTGTAAAAAACAGAAACGTTAGCGCTCACGAGATTAGTCACCAGATTTTACTGGAGAGTGCTATTTAGTTGATTTTTTTTGCAGATGATTAATAGACAAATTCCTCACGTTTACCAATTTATTTCATTTTTTCTGGAGTTACAGAAGTATTCGAAAGTTACATATTACTACAGAATGTTCTGTTTTTGACAGATTCTGTTTTTCGTGTGTTGTTCGCTTATTTTGATGAATCTATGAGTAGTATTGGAGGATATGAATCATAGAGAAGTTGGAATAGTAGGTTTAACACCAATATAAATAAAGAATGAGTTCATTACAGTACCTTTGAGTGGTGGTTTGTTTTCTTATACTAACGGAGCTCACGAGATTTTTGGCTAAGTTTTGTGTTGTGAAGTTTTCAAGTTTTGAGTATGGCTTTGATGGACTATGGAACAAAGAGTGGAAAGAGCCAAAGCTTGGGAATGCCCAAGGCACCCCAAGGTAAAATTCAAGGACAACCAAAAGCCTAAGCTTGGGGATGCCCTGGGAAGGCATCCCCTCTTTCGTCTTCATCTATCGGTAACTATACTCGGGACTATATTTTTATTCACCACATGATATGTGTTTTACTTGGACAGTCATGTATAATTTGAGTCATTGCTTGTTAGTTTGCCACAATCCTACTTGTTGGACGCATCTTTTTGAAAGAGATAAATATGGCCTAGAAATTGTTAGAACACTCTATGTGCTTCACTTATATCTTTTGAGCTGAACAATTTTGCTCTAGTGCTTCACTTATATCTTTTAGAGCACGATGGTGATTTTATTTTGTAGAAATTGTTGATATCTAATGCTTCACTTATATCCTTTTGAGAGTCTTTTAGAACAGCATGGTAATGTGCTTTGGTTATAAAACTAGTCCTAATATGATAGGCATCCAAGATGAATGTAGTAAAAACTTTCATACAAAGTGCATTGAATATGCTGAGAAGTTTGATACTTGATGATTGTTTTGAGATATGGGGATAGTGATATTACAGTCATGCTAGTGGAGTTATTATGAAATTGAGAAATACTTGTGTTAAAGTTTGTGATTCCCGTAGCATGCACGTATGGTGAACCGCTATGTGACGAAGTTAGAGCATGAGGTATTTGTAGAGTGTCATCCTTTGTGTGGAGGTCGGGGGCACGCGATGGTTAACTCCTACCAACCTCCCCCCTAGGAGCATGCGTTGATTTCTTTATTTTGATGACTCATAAATTTTTGCAATAAGTATATGAGTTCTTTATGACTAATAATGAGTCCATGGATTATACGCACTCTCACCCTTCCACTATTGCTAGACTCTCTTGTACCGCACAACTTTCGCCGGTACCATACATCCACCATATACCTTCATCAAAACAGCCACCATACCTACCTATCATGGCATTTCCATAGCCATTCCGAGATATATTGCCATGCAACTTTCCACCGTTTCCATTCATATGACACGCTTCATATTGTCATATTGCCATGCATGATCATGTAGTTGACATCGTATTTGTGGCAAAGCCACCATGCATAATTTTTCATACATGTCACTCTTGATTCATTGCACATCTCGGTACACCGCCGGAGGCATTCATATCGAGTCATACTTTGTTCTAGTATCGAGTTGTAATATCGATTTGTAAATCAATATAAGTGTGATGATCATCATTATTAGAGCATTGTCCCAAAGAAAAAAAGAAGAAGGAAAGGCTAAGAAAAAGAAAGGCCAAAAAAAGAAAAAAGAAAAGGGACTATGCTACTATCTTTTTCCACACTTGTGCTTCAAAGTAGCACCATGTTCTTCATGATAGAGAGTCTCATGTTTAGTCACTTTCATATACTAGTGGGAATTTTCATTATGGAACTTGGCTTGTATATTCCAATGATGGGCTTCCTCAAATGTCCTAGGTCTACGTGAGCAAGCAAGTTGGACGCACACCCACTTAGTTTCTTTTGTTGAGCTTTCATACATTTTTAGCTCTAGTGCATCCGTTGCATGACAATCCCTACTCACTCACATTGATATCTATTGATGGGCATCTCCATAGCCCATTGATACGCCTAGTCGGTGTGAGACTATCTTCCTCCTTTTTGTCTTCTCCACAACCACCACTCTATTCCACCTATAGTGCTATATCTATGGCTCACGCTCATGTATTGCGTGAAAGTTGAAAGGTTTGAAAAATTGAGTATGAAAACAATTGCTTGGCTGAAACCGGGGTTGTGCATAATATGAATATTTTGTGTGATGAAGAGGGAGCATAGCCAGACTATATGATTTTGTAGGGATAACTTTCTTTAGCCATGTTATTTTGAGAAGACATGATTGTTTTGTTAGTATGCTTGAAGTATTATTATTTCTTATGTCAATATAGACTTTTGTCTTGAATCTTTCGGATCTGAACATTCATGCCACAATAAAGAGAATTACATTGAGAATTATGTTGGTTAGCATTCCACATCAAAAATTCTGTTTTTATCATTTACCTACTCGAGGACAAGCAGGATTTAAGCTTGGGGATGCTTGATACGTCTCCAACGTATCTATAATTTTTGATTGTTCCATGCTATTATATATGATGTTTTGGATGTTTAATGGGCTTTATTATACACTTTTATATTATTTTTGGGACTAACCTATTAACCCCAAGGCCCAGTCCAGATTGCTGTTTTTCTCCTGTTTTAGGGTATCATAGAAAAGGAATATCAAACGGAGCCCAATTGACCTGAAATTCAACGGAGGTGATTTTTGGACCAGAAGAAGCCCACGGAGTACCGGAGGAGGACCAGGAGATGAACGGGCTGCCCACGAGGGTAGGGGGCGCGCCCCCCTACTGGGCGCCCCCTGCCTCATGGACAGCCTGGAGCCTTTACTTGCCCCCGACTCCAACACCTCCTATATATACTGAAACCTCCGGAAAATAACCTAGATCCGGAGTTCCACCGCCGAAAGCATCTGTTGCCCCCAAAAACCAATCTAGACCCTGTTCTGGCACCCTACCGGAGGGGGAATCCTTCTCCAGTGGCCATCTTCATCATCTCGGCGCTCTCCATGACGAGGAGGGAGTAGTCCACCCTCGGGGCTGAGGGTATGTACCAGTAGGTATGTGTTTGATCTCTCTCTCTCTCTCTCTCTCTCTCGTGTTCTTGAGATGGCACGATCTTGATGTATCGCGAGCTTTGCTATTATAGTTGGATCTTATGATGCTTCTCCCCCTCTACTCTCTTGTAATGGATTGAGTTTTCCCTTTGAAGTTATCTTATCGGATTGGGTCTTTAAGGATTTGAGAACACTTGATGTATGTCTTGCGTGGGATACCTATGGTGACAATGGGGTATTCTATTGATTCACTTGATGTATGTTTTGGTGATCAACTTGCGGGTTCCGTGACCTTGGGAATCTATGCATAGGGGTTGGCACACATTTTCGTCTTGACTATCCGGTAGAAACTTTGGGGCACTCTTTGAAGTTCTTTGTGTTGGTTGAATAGATGATTCTGAGATTGTGTGATGCATACCGTATAATCATGCCCACGGATACTTGAGGTGACAATGGAGTATCTATGTGACATTAGGGTTTTGGTTGATTTGTGTCTTAAGGTGTTATTCTAGTACGAACTCTATGATAGATTGAATGGAAAGAATAGCTTCGTGCTATTTTACTACGGACTCTTGAATAGATCGATCAGAAAGAATAACTTTGAGGTGGTTTCATACCCTACCATAATCACTTCGTTTGTTCTCCGCTATTAGTTATTTTGCAGTGACTCTTTGTTGCATGTTGAGGGCTAGTAATATGATCCAATTATGTTATCCTTGTTGGGAGAACTTGCACTAGTGAAAGTATGAACCCTAGGCCTTGTTTCCTATCATTGCAACACCGTTTATGCTCACTTTTACCTTTAGTTACCTTGCTGTTTTTATATTTTCAGATTACAAAAATCTATATCTACTTTCCATATTGCACTTGTTCACCATCTCTTCGCTGAACTAGTGCACCTATACAATTTACCATTGTATTGGGTGTGTTGGGGACACAAGAGACTCTTTGTTATTTGGTTGCAGGGTTGTTTGAGAGAGACCATCCTCATCCTACGCCTCCCGCGGATTGATAAACCTTAGGTCATCCACTTGAGGGAAATTTGCTAATGTCCTACAAACCTCTGCACTTGGAGGCCCAACAACGTCTAAGACATCAGTAGGCGAGGATGTTGACAAGGTTGATGAAGCTAAACAAGGAAATGATGGGGACAGTGATGATGACAGTGAGGAGACAGACAACGATGACAAGGGGGGGGGGGAGGTTGATGGAGGCAGTGAAGTGGGAAGGATGATGACGACGATGATGGCATGGGCAGTGGTGACAGCAGTTAAAAGAGGGCAAACACTTCTGGAGATGGAGGAAACATCAGCAACATCTCAATTGAGGGTAGTATAACTCTACAGTTTTTCATCCAAAAGGACATTCGTCGCAAAGGTGAAGATCTAAAATTAGTTGGAACCAAAGCAGCTGTGCCAGAGGAAAGTTTCTCACTTACTGAGTTGTGTCGATCAGAGCCAGCAATCCCCAACATATTTGAAATCCCCTTGCTGGAAACATACCTTTGAAAAAAATAAGAAATGACAGACTACAAAGAAATGGAAGAGGCGGGAAAGGGTTTGGACTGGATCGACTCAAAATCCATGGTTGACAAGATAGTATTTGAAGATGGTTCATTGACAGGTAGGAGCAAGAGGATGGAAGCATCCCCACCGCGCCCACCCTCTGTCCCAAAGTGCAAGAAGCTCGTGACACTTAACAAGAATTTGGTGTTGGATCAACCAAAAGACAAGATTCCTTGTATGGCAGAGAAAATTTCGAAGAACATAAGTAAATCAAAGGGAAAGGAGGTGCGAACTCCAAAGCCCAAGAAGGCAAGTGTTGTTCTATAGGAGCGAACCGCTGGGCATGTAGATGCCAAGTGCCCCTCTGCAATGCACAAACCCCCTGGAAAAAAATTGCTAAGGACACAAAGTTTGCAGAAATGGGAAGAAAGGTGCTAAGCCATGCGGCTAAGATTGCATCAAACAGTCAAAAGGAACTTGTTAGTATGTCGTGTAGCAAGTCGGCGACCCCAACAACTTCTGTGGCAACTCCAGCTTCAAGTGAGCCAACTGTTTGTCCAAATAGGCCAACTACAACATCAACTTTGCACGGTACATCAACAATTAAGGAAAGTGAAACCACCACTATGTCAATACCAAGAGGAAGTGAGGCACCTATAGTTTTATCTGCCTACCCCAATCAGTCAACACAGAGCCCCAAGCAGTCACTGTGCCAACCCAAGCAGTCATTGTGCTAACCCCAACAGTCGGGTGCCAAATCCAACTACAACCCATTCAGTCAAGATGGAACCCCAAGCTACCAGTGTTCCAATCCCAAAATATGCATTGCTAACCAAAGCAGTCACTGTGCCAACCCCAACAGTAAGGGTGCCAACTTCAACTGCAAACCATTCAGTCAACATGGAACCCCAAGCTGTCAGTGTGCCAATCGCAGAATCTGCATTGCCAACCCAAGCAGTCACTGTGCCAACCCCAACAGTCAGGGTGCCAACTCCAAATGCAAACCATTCAGTCAACGCCAACTCCATCACCGTGATATCACCTACATTTCGCGATGTTGATCAACAACACACCCTTACACAAGAGCAAGTTTACAACCTTGTTCCCAATTGTATACCACCAAGACCGCCGCCAAGCATAATTGCACGAACCAAGTCGGCGGGTGATGCACCCAAGGATGTCCAAGGAGAGAATAAAAGTGTGCATCTCATTCGTAGAGCATCGTCAGTAAGATCATATCCTGGCGATGGGTTCTGCGACGCTCCACCATTTGACTTGGGTTTGGATCTTGATGATGATTCCCTAGTTGCCACAGTTGACGCGCTTAACAAACCACAAGTGACACCACAAGGGGCAGGGTTATCTAAAAGAAGCGAGCATGATGATTGGGATTTAGCAACTGTGAGAGAGGTTTGTGCTGCTGCAGATAAGGTTATCACTGGGAAGGCACCAATTCATATCATCCTTTCGGATTTTCCAGACGAGTTTCACACCCCTGATGTGACAGGTGCTCTAGGGGGGGGGTGCAAGTGGGTCCGGCAGTACCACATCTGGCCCACCAGTGCAAAAACGCACAAGGAGGATAATCAAGTCAGTTGTTCTCTAGAGGTCTTCCTACCTCGATTACAATAAAACAAAGACGTTCACTTGCGGTGAACAAGTCAACAAGCTTTATGCGTCAGTCCTCTATTATGTAAGGAACATACCTGGAGCAGATAAAATAGAAACAAGGTAAAACTAGTACATTGTGGTAAATCTACACTCCTTCTTTTTTTTCTTTTTGGCGATGATATTTTTGCACAGTGAAATAAGTTTTTTAGTTGCCCAATCAGTCTTTACAGTTGCAGTTTCATGTTTTAGAAATTGCACAAAAATAGTATTACAATTGAACATATTTTTTGTCATAGACATATGTAATAGTAGCATAACTATAGTAACTCAGATTTTTTATGGTTGGAACAGTCAGTTTTTGTACTTGCAGTTTCATGCAACATCACTTACACAACAGTAGTAATACAGTTGGCACATCAGCCCTACACATCTTAACAGCAGTTACTCATTTTTACATTCACTTTTAATGCGTTTTACGACAACCATTTTAATGCTGTTTTTTGTTCTTTTTTTTGTTAGCGTATTTTTTTTGCGAACATCCTTGACATCATTAACTATGACGGGTACTTTGTGACCCTAAAGGAGTTGGCTGACTCAATGAGGCCTAACAAATGGTTATCAAACGGTGTTGTTGAAGCTGCACTTATCTAAATTAGAGAAACCTTACCTAGTGACCCAAAGAAGGTCATCATGCCACTAAGGATTGCTGTAAGTTGAATGATAACTTTTGTTCTTGTTTCACACAACATTCCTCTGCCTTTCCTTTTTATAGTGTGTTTCATGAGACTCATCTTTTTCCAATGCAGGCACGGTTGCAGCAAGGAATATTCAACGCGGATGAGATACATTCTAAATTTGACAAGACTAATCTCCTAGACCGTGAAGATATGGTCAGTTTTTTTCTGGCACATAAACTTTGTGTGTTTTCATTTTTGTTGTTGCATAGCTCTTGTTTTCACAACTCATAATTATTTTTATTTTTTCCCCTTTTTTCCTATGTTGTCCATATGTGCAGGTGATGCTCCTTGTGCTCGAGTTTGCTGATCCCAATGATCGAGAAGGAGGCGGGCACTACTGGTTGTTTAACATCAACTTAAGGAATCAACATTTTGAGGTGCTAGATTCTTGGAGGAAGCTCGACAACCCCGACTTAATGCACTATGCTTCAACTATAGCGGGGGCAGTGAGGTGTCTATGGAAGCATCATTACCCAAAACACAATATCAGTCAATTTGAGGTCGTCGATATCGATGTACCCAAACAACTCGGAAAGTAAGTCATGCACGCACTCCATTTTCCTCTTTTCATTTTTTTATAGCTGGGGGTGCATGATCCTCAGATCTTTGTTTGTTTTTGCACCAACCACACCATCTAGTTGCACAAATTCTTCATACAGTTGCACACAGATCAGTGGGTAGTTGCACATTTCTTTGCTAATTGCATGATGCAAAGAGCATGTATAATGTATGTTTTGTCCACCTTTTTTCTTCTTGGATTTTGAAATAACAAGCAGCTTGGGGGGAAAGTTGCATGGTCCAGAACATGGTTTTGCAAAAGCAAGGCTGCCAGTTGTAATTTTTTTATTTCTTTTATATGTTTTCAGTTGCACGAGCATGGCCCCAACTCACGTCGAAATAACAATGTGGTTTTCCTTCTTTTTTCTGCACAACAAAGAATGTTGTGTGTTCATGGTGTTCAATACTAGCTCTTGGAATGGGAGACAATTGCCAAATTACGACCCAAAAGAGAGCCTAAGCATGAGAAGGATAATGACCCACAAGATTGTTGACTTTGATCATAACAAAGACCCGTGGAAGGACAATCTACAGTACAAAGAGTAAGTTTTCTCATTGATATCTCTTCTCTGCTGCCATCTGTGTACATGATAGTTGCACAATGGTACCCAATTAGTTGCACAATGGTACCCAATTAGTTGCACACCTAATACCAGTTCGGTTGCACAATTTTACCTGGGCTTTTTTCCGAGGTTGCACATTATGTTTCTTGAGTAATGTAGTTGTTTTAATCTTAAGAGTGTTAGAATCTTAGTACTCTTTCTTTTATCTTTTAACATGGCATAGTACTTGGAGATGTTGAAGTTGCACACACAGGGGAAACAGTTGCACATTGGTTCTAATTAACTTGAACAATTTCTTTCGCTTCTGGTAAACCATCAAAAAATCAATCACTAAAAGGAAAACACACATAGTAACATTCTTTTACCTAGAAACACGCGTAATGTGTAAATTTGCCAACAGAGGCATAAATAGGAAGTCTCATACATAGCCAACTGATAGTCTTTCACTTTTTAACATGAATAGAAATGGGGTGCCAACTGTAAGTTTATTAAAGAACACAAAGAAGAAGTTTCCAAAGCAGTTTTTTGTTGCTGGATCTTCATAGCTCCATCCACGTCCTAATAGTGCAACCCAGAACATTTTTTAATGGCTTCCCCATTTTCTATTGCTTCTATCTCACCAAGTTGTCACGCCAACTTCATAGTGCAGCTAGAGGCATTGTGCTTTTCTTAGTGCAGTAGCTGCATCGATTTTTTCCTTTTCGGGTGCAGTTCAAGAGCTGAATGATAGCGTCTACTCCTTGCCCTGCCTTTTGTAGTTGACTTTGGCGGATCGCTAGGAGTTGCATCATCATTGTCATTGCTTGTAGGCGACATCTGCTCAGTGCAGTTAGGATGGCCTTGTGTTGTGTTACCCCTAGGAAGAGGTGCTGAAGCATTACTCGCCCATGGCCCAGCATGACCCATCGGAGGACATGGTCGACCACTACTACCATGGCCCGTCGGACCAGGTGATGGTCCACAACCACCACGGTCCATTGGACGAGGTGCTCCACCAATACCACCCCTGCGCATGGGATGAGGTGGTCCACCACGGCCCATGGGAGTAGGCGACGGAGCACGGCCAGTAGGGGCAGGTGCTGCAGTAGGCCCTGTAGATGTAGGTGGCACGGGAGGACCCTGGTTGTTATCACCAGTGAACGAACCTGCCTCTCTTGCAGCCTTTTTTTCCCTTCTAGACTTGTTCAGTTTGCACAATCTCTGTCCGCGCCACGCACATGTGCTTATCAACAATGCCTTTTGCTGCATCAAAACCACAAGCAAACTTTGCTAGTTTTTGGAAATTTGCAGTCATGTTCGCATGCCTAATTTCCTTTAGAGATTCAGGAGGCATTACATCAGGCTGCTGGCTAGTGGCACTAGGCACACTTGGGATAGCAATTGGCATCCAACGCTGTGACATGTACTGCTCTGGGATGACATCAAGCTCAATATGCGTGAACACTTTGAATATGTGGCAACAAAGGATGCCATCACTCTCCATTTTGCAACACTTGCACGAATAGTGTCCCTCGGGTATTTTTGCCAACACTAAGTAGTTCCTGGAACCATACTTCACAACCCAATCTGTATTTGGTCTCGGCTCAAACATTTATACACCAATTTGGAATGCATTGTAGCGTCCAATCATCGAAAACTCATCGTGGAACTTGTAGTAAAGATCTCTAGTGTATGTCTTGTATGGCTGCTTCTCTATTTGGAACGGTGACTACATATCAACATCCAGATGTTCTGTCCTGTGGTCATTGCACCCTTCCTTGACGAGGATGTGCGTCTGTAGTTTCTTGTACTGCTTCACAAAGTTCAGAATTGACTTGTGAGGGTTCACATACCGCTTCAAGACTGCTTTGAACCCCTCACTTCGTTGGGTAGACTGTAAGAAGGGGGGAAATCTATGCTTGAAGTAACATGGCACCCAAGTGTTCCTATAGTTGTACAAATTCTCAAAACGGGTGTGTGTAATTGCCTCATATTTCACCATCAATGCAGCCCAATTCTATTCAAATTCATCTGGTGTGAAACTGAAATCAACGCGAAGGTTGAAATCTTCAGACAATCCCGGGTTCCGGCCTAGCAACCATCCAACTTTCTCTTGAGATTTTTTCATGATGTGCCACCGACAACATCGGTGCACACTTGTGGGAAACATGTTCTCTTGATCATTAATGATGTTATCCGGTGCCCTTCCGTTCATAGCCTCTAGGAAAGTCCCAAAACCCAATCAAAGTTGGTCTCCATTTCTTGCCTCACAAATGTGCAGCCCAACATGAAAGACTGCCCATGATGGTTGATCCCAATGAATGGAGCAAAAGGCATGTTGTACATATTGGTCATGTAGGTAGTGTCAAAGGAGAGACAATCATGATATGCCTCCATATAAGCTTTCGGTGCCAAGCCATCCACCCAAAAAAAAAATCTGCTCTCCCTTCGAGATCATATTTTATCTTATAGAAAATATTTGGATCATCTTTTTGCAAGTCTTTAAAATGTTAAATTTTCTCAATAATGTCCCCTCTTTCGTTGAGTCCTTGTGGAAGCCAGCACACGGGTTTGTTATTGCTTTAGGTCGATACGGTACATTTAGCTCCGAGCCATAAAACTCTAACATGATATGCATCATACTTCTTGCAGGAAAAAAGTTAAGTTAGATAGTTGCAAACTTCACACATAAGAATTGCAGACTAAAGAACAATAGTTGCACAAGAATCAACATGTGGTTGCAAAGATGTGCACACTAGTTTTTCACAGACAAACTATATTTTCCCTTTTTTTGTATTTCAAAGGTGAACAACTTGCAGAACCAACATTTTTTTAGTTTGTTTTGTGGGAGTAATTTTTGCACAAATACTCAAGCCTGGTTGCACAACACACTGAATGTACTTGCACAACCCCCTGGCAGCTAGTTGCACCCTTAATAGAGCAGTTTTAAACAATATAGTTCAGCACATGGGATGTGAATGAGAACACACCTAAAGTTAGGTTGCAGTTGTGTAGTATCTCCAGGAACCTTTTTCCTCCGGCGGAATGCCCATGTGAGATCGCAAGTATTTGGACAGCGAAGGCTTGGCAACCAAAAGATGATTATGATCACAGACAAAGTGGGTTACTTCCCACCGCCCATCCTTCAATTTAACCAGCATTTTTGCCTTACATTGTGTTTGCTTTATCCTTTCTCTCTTGCGCTTCTTCTTATTTTGTCCACTCTCCTCTCCATCGAATATTGGCACTTCTTCCATGTCATCTTCCTCTCCCAAAGGTTTGGGGTCTGGTATAGGATCTAGCATAGGTGGCAACTCAGCTCCTACATCATCCTATTTTGGCTTCCTAAACTTGTTACATGCAAATTGTTGTTTCTCCAATATGTTGGTATAAGCATTCCTCCTTGAAGTGTTCATCTTAACAGAGAAACCCATCTTTAGGGCATAATCATTGTAATGATCCTTAGCACCCTGCAGAGTATTAAATCTCATCCTAAAAAACTGCTCCATTGGCTGAGAACCAGCCTCATCTTCCTCCACAACATTTTGATCACCGCCAAGTGCCCATGCCCTTAGTTCTATTTCAGTATGTCCTACCACTGTGGTGTTTGTTTCCTCTAGTGTATGGCTTTCTGATTGCATGTTGACATCAACATCATCCATCAAACCAGGATCTTGATTTGGCTGTGTGAAAATCACTCGTTGCACAAACTCAACATCATCATTAGGCAACTCATTGAGATCGGGAGGTAATGCATTGAGGTCTATCATCCTTGAAAGCTAATCCAACATGCATTTTTTTCAATAAAGGAATGTGAAAAAAAGTCATCAACAAGCTGTACTGGAGCATAGTTGCTAGCAAAATGAGGCATGAATTTAACATCGTTATACTCATTTTTTTTTGTTTTGAAACTGCAAGTAGTCAGTTTTCACATAGAGGAACAAGCAATTTTGCACATTGTTATGTTTCTCCAACTTTCAAGCTTGCACATTCTAGCAATAACTAGCACCTATAGTTAGGTGATTATATTCATAAAAAATAGAAGGTAAAGCTGACTGCTCATTCGTTTTTTCTCTCCATATACAACTTTTTGATAGTAGTTGCACAAAGGAAGCACAACATTTGCACAAAAGTGCCATATAATTGCACAAATTTTATGTAAAAGTTGGAAAAATTGTGAGCATTCCAGTCACACAAACACAATTTTAACAATTTTTATCATACAAGTTGGATAAAAATGTAGCACCCAGTTGCACACAAGCAGTATCAAAGTTGCAATAAGCATCCTACTAGTTGCACAATATAAGGGAAGGCGGGCAGTAGCTACATGTATTGACCATCGCTTTTGTTTTTGTATCTACAATGTGCAGGTCTACCAAGAAGGGGAGGGCGTGATTTTTTGCAGATCAATGCAAGTGAACATATAAAGCAAGGTCTGCTATAGCAACTTCAAAGATGGAAGCAATATCAGATTTCAACTATATTTGTATATAGCTATTTAGTTAGATTTTGCATAGTTAGAACAACGGTTTGATGGCAGTGTGTTTCAGATTGTGATGGCAGTGTGTGAACCTTTTTTAAGACCTACATTTGCAGATTGTTTTTTATCAGAACATATCGTATATTGGGCGTCATCGTATATTGGTTTGTTCTCTTCTAGATTTGTGAAGTTCCTCTCATGTTTTTTATTCATGCCTTTATTCCATTTGCACAGTTTTTGCCTATAGTTAGATGCTACAACTGGATTTGTTGCACAAAATAGGTTTTACAGATGCATAATCTACTAAGTTGGCACATAGCACACATTCAGTTGGCTACTTTATATGATTTAGTTGCATGGAAGCAACCTACTGGTTGCATAGTTTATGTACAAACATACTATGCAGATTTCATTAGATTTTTGACGACCAAGTACATGAATCAAAGATGTGTGCAAGAAAATCACTACAAGGGCAAGTCCTCAAGAGGAATCAGGAAGTTGAATACAAATCAGCTCAAGGCAGGATACTCACCTCTGGATTCCTGTATTTTTTACCTCTGGGTATGGTCTCTTTTTCCCTTCTCTTTATCCCTTCTCTTTTGGGTCTTCCTACTGATTTCTAAGCCCTCTTCTCTTCTCTTTTATTTGTCCCTGGGAGCTGCCATGTTCTTGCGTGTTCTTGTCTCCTGGCGATGAATGATTTTGGCCCCTAGGCAGATCCTTTTTTCGTGGGGAAGAAGGTGGCCTGGTGGCAGTTGGTCTCGATCCACACAGAAGATGTGCGGGGAGGGTGGTGTCTCCTGGCGATGAACGATTTTGCCTCCTGGGAAGATCCTTCTTTCGTGGGGAAAAAGAAGGTGTCCTGGGGGCAGTTGGTCTCGATCCACACAGGAAAGGTGCGAGGAGGGTGGTGGTGGGTGCACATTGTTGGGGATCGTTGCAGAAATAAAAAAAAATCTACGCATCACCAAGATCAATCTATGGAGAGACTAGTAACGAGAGAGGGGAGTGCATCGTCATACCCTTGAAGATCGCGAAATGGAAGCGTTACTAAAACGCGGTTGGTGGAGTCGTACACGCAGCGATCTAGATCGCGGTCGATTCCGATCAAAGCGCCGAACAACGGCGCTTCCGCGTTCAACACATGTGCAGCTCGGTGACGTCTGCCGTGCCTTTATCCAGCAAGTAAAGCGGGAGAGGTTGGGGAAGACAACTCTAGCAGCAGCACGACGGTGTGGTGGTGGTGGAGCAGCGTGGTTCTCCGGCAGGGCTTCGGCAAGCACTGCGGAAGGAGGAGGAGGTGTTGGAGAGGGGATGGCTGCGCCAGGGATGTGGTGCGGCTGCCCTCCCACCCCCTCACTATTTATAGGGGAAGGGGAGAGGGGGCCGGCCCTTCTAGATGGGATCTAGAGGGGGACGGTGGCCATGTGGGGGGGGGGGGGACTTGCCCCCCAAACAGGTGGGGCGCCCCACCCCATAGGGTTTCTAACCCTAGGTGCCCCAGGGCCTTTAGGGGGTGCACCAGCCCACCAGGGGCTGGTTCCCCCTATTCTCAGCCCACTTGGCCCACCGAGGTACGTGACCCCACCCGGTGGACCCCCGGGCACCTTTCGGTGGTCCCGGTACAATACCGATGACTCTGAAATCACTCCGGTGACTGAAACATGACTCCCCATATATAAATCTTGACCTCCGTACAATTCCGGAACTCCTTGTGACGTTCGGGATCTCATCCGGGACTCCAAACAACATTCAGTAACCATATACATACTTCCCCAATAACCCTAGCGTTGATAACCCACAAGTGTAGGGGATCGCAACAGTTTTCGAGGGTAAATTATTAAACCCAAATTTGTTGATTCGACACAAGGGGAGCCAAAGAATACTCTTAAGTATTAGCAGCTGAGTTGTCAATTCAGCCACACCTCGAAACTTAGTATCTGCGGCAAGATAGTTTAGCAGCAAAGTAATATGATAGTGGCGGTAGCAGCAATAAAAGTAAAGATAGTGTTTTCGTAGTTTTTGTGATAATAGCAGCGGAAACGTAAATAAGCAACTAGCAATATAGGTAAAGCTCGTAGGCATTGGATCTGTGATGGGAAATTACGTCGGATGCAATTCATCATGTAGAAGTTATAACCTAGGGTGACATAGAACTAGCTCCAGTTCATCGATGCAATGTAGGCATGTATTTCGAATATAGTCATACGTGCTTATGGAAAAGAACTTGCATGCCATCTTTTGTCCTACCCTCCCGTGGCAGCGGGGTCCTATTGGTAACTAAGGGATATTAAGGCCTCCTTTTAATAGAGTACCGGACCAAAGCATGAACACATAGTGAATACATGAACTCCTCAAACTATGGTCATCACCGGGAGTGGTCCCGATTATTGTCACTTCGGGGTTGCCGAATCATAACACATAGTAGGTGACTATAGACTTGCAAGATAGGATCAAGAACACACATATATTCATGAAAACATAATAGGTTCAGATATGAAATCATGGCACTCGGGCCCTAGTGACAACCATTAAGCATCGCAAAGTCATAGCAACATCAATCTCAGAACATAGTGGATACTAGGGATCAAACCCTAACAAAACTAACTCGATTACATGATAGATACCATCCAACCCATCACCGTCCAACAAGCCTACGATGGAATTACTCACGCACGGCGGTGAGCATCATGGAATTGGTGATGGAGGAAGGTTGATGATGACGATGGCGACGATCTCCACTCTCCGAAGCCCCGAACGGACTCCAGATCAGCCCTCCCGAGAGAGATTAGGGCTTGGCAGCGGCTCCATCTCATGAAACACGATAATTATTTCTCCTTTATTTTTTTCTCCACGAAACGGAATATATAGGACCTGGGGATACATTGGTGGAGCATCGGGGAGCCCTCGAGGTAAGGGGGCGCGCCCTGGGAAGGGGGGCGCACCCCCCACCCTCGAGGACATGGTGTGGCCCCCCCCGGTGCAGATCTTCTTGCAGATATTTTTTATATTTTCTGAAATAATTCTCCGTTGATTTTCAGGCGATTCTGAGAAATTTTTAGTCTGCACAAAAACAACACCATGGCAGTTCTGCTGAAAACAGCGTCAGTCCAGGTTAGTTCCATTCAAATCATGCAAGTTAGAGTCCAAAACAAGGGCAAAAGTGTTTGGCAAAGTAGATACGTTGGAGACGTATCAACTCCCCCAAGCTTAAACCTTTGCTTGTCCTCAAGCAATTCAGTTGATAAACTGAAAGTGATAAAGAAAAACTTTGACAAACTCTGTTTGCTCTTGTTGTTGTAAATATGTAAGCTAGCATTCAGGTTTTCAACAAGATCATGAACTAACCACATTCACAATAACTTTCAGGTCTCAAGACTACTCACATCAATGGCATAATCAACTAGCGAGCAATAATAATAAACCTTGGATGACAACACTTCTCAAAACAATCATGATATGATATAACAGGATGGTATCTCGCTAGCCCTTTCTGAGACCGCAAAACATAAATGCAGAGCACCTTTAAAGATCAAGGACTGACTAGACATTGTAATTAATGGTAAAAGAGATCCAGTCATGATCATACTCAATGCAAATTAATAGTAATACATGCAACGACAGAGGTGCTCTCCTACTGGTGCTTTTTAATAAGAGGATGATGACTCTGCAGAAAAGTAAATAGATAGGCCCTTCACAGAGGGAAGCAGGAATTTGTAGAGGTGCCAGAGCCTGCTTTTTAAATAGAGATTAAATAACATTTTGAGCGGTATACTTTCATTGCCAACATAACAACCAAGAATCTTGATATCTTCCATGCTACGCACATTATAGGCGGTTCCCAAACAGAATGGTAAAGTTTATACTCCCCCAACCACCAACAAGCACACTCCACGACCAGCCGAATCCATGGGTTACCGTCCAAACAAGCAACAACCCTGGGGGAGTTTTTTTTAATTATTATGATTTTGAGCATGGGACTGGGCATCCCGGTTACCAGCCATTTTCTCATGAATGATGAGCGGAGTCCACTCATCGTGAGAATAACCCACCTAGCATGGAAGATATAGACAGCCCTAGTCGATACATGAGTTGTTCGAGCATACAAAACAGAATTTCATTTGAAGGTTTAGAGTTTGGCACATACAAATTTACTTGGAACAGCAGGTAAATACCGCATATAGGAAGGTATGGTGGACTCATGTGGAATAACTTTGGGGTTTATGGAAGTGGATGCACAAGCAGTATTCCAGCTTAGTACAGGTGAAGGCTAGAAGGAGACTAGGAAGCGACCAGCTAGAGAGCAACAATGGTCATGAACATGCATTAAAATTAATCAACAATGAATGCAAGCATCATGCGTGAACATGTGCCAAGTCAAGTCACTTAAATCGTTCAGTGGAGGATACCACCCATCATACCACATCACAACCATTTTAATATCATGTTGGCACGCAAGATAGACCATTATAAACTCTCAGCTAATTAAGCATGGCATAAGCAGCTATGATCTCTAATTGTCATTGCAAACATGTTTCATTCATAACAAGCTGAATCAAGAACGACGAGCAATCATATTTACAAAAACAAGAGAGGTTGAGTTCATACCAGCTTTTCTCATCTCAATTAGTTCATCATATATCATCCTTATTGCCTTTCACTCGCACGACCGAACGGTGTGGATAATAATAATAGTGCACGTGCATTGGGCTAAGCTGGAATCTGCAGTCATTTGATACAGGAGAGAATACAAGGTAATATGGCTCAAGGTTAAATCAACAACAAAGCATATGAGAGCCACTAAGCATTTTAATCATGGTCTTCTACTCTTAGCCCCTAAAGAAAAGAAAAGAAACTATTCACACGGGAAAGCTCCCAACAAGAAAAAGAAGAACGAGAAATCTTTTTGGGTTTTCATTTTTTAATTACTACTGCAAGCAAAGAAAGTAAACTAGCTAGAAGCTACAACTAATATTTTTTGTTTTTCTGGGATTTTTTCAAGAACACAAGAAAAAGACTAATAAAAAGAAAATTTAAACTAAGCATGGATGGTACAGTGAAAGAGTGTGAGTACCGACAACTAGAATAGGTGTCAAAATGAAAGTAAGTCGGTGAGAAACACGTACTCCCCCAAGCATAGGCTTTTGGCCTAAGTTGGTCTATGGCCAGTACTGGCCGGACGGATATCCAAAGTTGTAGTTGGGGTCGTACTGAGATGCAACAGATGCTGCCTGCTGAGATGCAGCTCGAAGACGGGCCGCCTCTGTCATGTTATAATGGGCATTTGCCTCCTCCATAGTTATAGTGTATCTTCCCTTTTCCTGAAAGTTAAACAAAGTAGGGGCAGGAAGAACAATAGGGATGGCATGCTGCCTGTTAAAGATTAGTCGATATTTGAGGGTTTGATTGTCCCACTCTATAAACTGGTGACTAGCCATAGCATTACAATCTAAATAAGCAGCAGGTAAAGGTTCATCATACGGGTGCACAGACACACCAAGATAGCGGGCTATGCGAGTAGCATAGATCCCACCAAATAAATCTCCATACAAACCATTATGGTGTAGTCTATGTGCAACAATTGCTCCTAAGTTATATTGCCTATCACCTAGTACAACACTCCTGAGAATGCTAAGGTCAGGGACACACATGTGACAGGCTTCATCTTTACCATTTATGCATCTACCAATAAAGAGAGCAAAATAATGAATGGCAGGAAAATGTATGCTCCCCGTGGTGGCTTGTGTGATATCCCTGGATTCTCCCACTGTAATACTAGCAAGGAATTCTCTAAATTCAGATTTACGAGGATCACTCATACTGCCCCACTGTGGGAGCTTGCAGGCTTCATTAAAATCCTCTAAGTCCATGGTATAAGATTCATCATAAAGATCAAACAGGACAGTGTGAGAATTACGTGAACATGAAAATTTAAACCTTCTCACAAAGCTATCAGTTAAGCCACGATATTGGAGGCACTTATCTTGCATGAAGTCCTCGAGGTCAGCGTTACGCACATATGCGTAAAATTCATCTTTGATGCCCGCTTGACTCATAAATTCATCCGACGACCATTCACAAGGCCGTACATCAGCGTCCCTCGGTGGTTCATCGTCAGGCTCACGGAACGCGAGCCTCGGTTCTTGCTTCCTTGAAGGACCACCTTGGAGGTTTTTCCTAGCAATTTTTCTGAATTTTTCTGAAATTTTTTGTAACTCACAATAAAAGTTAACCAAACTCAACAAGATTGATAGCAACAACTCCTATAAGTGCCTAGAAGCTGTATCATGCATTAGAACTACTTGGGACCAAGAAATCTTGACATGAAAGCTCAAGAACAAGGTCACCACAGCAGCACAAATTTGCAACAAATAAAGCACTAGAACAAAAACTAATTGGACCAATGGAGGAGTCACATACCAAGGAACAATCTCCCCAAACAGTTTGGTGAATGGTGCTTTGAGCAAGGAGATCGAAAATGGCAGCAGAATGAGCTAGAACTCAGGTTTGAGATGGTTGGGGATTTTTTGGGAGGAAGAAGGAGAGCATGGGTGAAAGGATAAGTGGAGGGGGGCCATGTGGGGCCCTCGAGGCAGGGGGCGCGCCCTGTGCCCTCGAGGCCACGTGTTGGCTCCCCTCGCTGTGTGTTCAGTGCCATATTTTCTTAAATATTCTAGAAAAAATCATATTTCATTTTCATGGCATTTGGAGAACTTTTATTTTCGGGATATTTTTTATTGCACGGATAAGTCTAGAAACAGATAGATAATGCTATTTTTCTTTTATTTAACCTAATTAACAAAAAGTAAAAGGAGGGTACAGTAGGTTCGTGCTATCTAGATTCACCTATCCCATGTTCATCAAAAGGAATCCATTAACAAGGTTGATAAGGTCTTGTTAATAAACTCTTTTCGAGTAACATGAAACCGAACAATTTTCGAATAACACTATGTTACCTCAATGGGGATTTGTATGTCCCCAACAATAAGTATGTCATATGCCTTCTTGATAGTAAGAATAGGAAACTCAAAACCTCCAATAGTGATAGTTGAAGTTTTTCCAATATAATTGATACTATAGACCTGAGGTTGTTTCCTCGGAAAGTGTACCGTATGCTCATTACCATTGACATGAAAAGTTACATTGCCTTTGTTGCAATCAATAACAGCCCCTGCATTATTCAAAAAAGGTCTTCCATGAATAATAGACATACTATCATCCTCGGGAATATCAAGTATAACAAAGTCCGTTAGAATAGTAACATTTGCAACTACAACAGGCACATCCTCACAAATACCGACAGGTATAGCAGTTGATTTATCGGCCATTTGCAAAGATATTTCAGTAGGTGTCAACTTACTCAAGTCAAGTCTATGATATAAAGAGAGCGGCATAACACTAACACCGGCTCCAAGATCACACAAAGTAATTTTAACTTAGTTTCTCTTAATGGAGCAAGGTATAGTAGGTACTCCTGGATCTCCTAATTTCTTAGGGATTCCACCTTCAAAAGTGTAATTGGCAAGCATGGTGGAAATTTCTACTTCAGGTATCTTTCTTTTGTTGGTAATAATATCTTTCATATACTTAGCATAAGGATTTTTTTTAAGCACATTAGTTAAACGCATACGCAAAAAGATAGGTCTAATCATTTCAGCGAAGCGCTCAAAATCTTCATCATCCTTTTTCTTGGATGGTTTCGGAGGAAAAGGCATGGGTTTCTGAACCCATGGTTCTCTTTCCCTACCGTGCTTCCTAGCAACAAAGTCTCTCTTATCATAACGTTGATTCTTTGATTGTGGATTATCAAGATCAACAGCAGGTTCAATCTCTACATCATTATCATTGCTAGGTTGAGCATCATCATGAACATCATCATTAATATTATCACTAGGTTCATGTTCATTACCAGGTTGCGTCTCAGCATCAGAAACAAATATATCATTGGGATTCTCAGGTGGGTGAGCTACAGGTTCACTAGAAGCATGCAAATTTCTATCATTTTTCTTTTTCTTCTTCTTAGAAGAACTAGGTGCATCTATATTAGCTCTCTGGGAATCTTGCTCAATTCTCTTAGGGTGGCCCTCAGGATACAGAGGTTCCTGAGTCATTTTACCACCTCTAGTTGCAACTCTAACAGCATAGTCATTATTTTTACTATTTAATTCATTGAGCAAATCATTCTGAGCCGTAAGTACTTGTTCTACTTGAGTGGTGACCATGGAAGCATGTATACTAATAAGTTTCAGTTCATCTTTAGCACTAGACAGATAATCACTCAAGCGTCCAATCATATGAGCATTGTGTTGTAGTTGTCTACCAAGATAAGCATTGAACTTTTCTTGTTTCACAATAAAATTGTCAAACTCATCTAAGCATTGGCTAGCAGACTTATAACGAGGAATATCACCTTCATCAAATCTATAAAGAGAATTTACCTTTACTACCCGTGTCGGGTTATCAAGACCATGTATTTCTTCAATAGGCGGTAAATTCTTAACATCTTCAGCTTTAGTACCTTTTTCTTTCATAGATTTCTTTGCCTCTTGCATGTCTTCAGGACTGAGAAATAGAACACCTCTTTTCTTTGGAGTTGGCTTAGGGGCTGTTTCAGGAAGTGCCCAATTATTTTCATTGGCTAGCATATTATTCAATAGTAATTCAGCTTGTTCCACTGTTCTTTCCCTGAAAACACAACCAGCACAACTATCCAGGTGGTCTCTGGAAGCATCGGTTAGTCCATTATAAAAGACATCAAGTATATCATGCATCTCAATAGGATGATCAAGCAAAGCATTAAGTAACTGGAGAAGCCTCCCCCAAGCTTGTGGGAGACTCTCTTCTTTAGTTTGATCAAATTTATAAATTTCCCGCAAGGCAGCTTGTTTCTTATGAGCGGGAAAATATTTAGCATAGAAGTAATACATCATATCATGGGGACTACGCACACAACCAAGATCAAGAGAATTAAACAAAGTCTTAGCATCACCCTTTAACGAGAACGGAAACAACTTAAGGATATAGTAGTAACGAATCTTTTCATCATTGGTAAATAGGGTGGCTATATCATTCAACTTAGTAAGATGTGCCACAACAGTTTCAGACTCATAGCCATGGAAAGGATCATATTCAACCAAAGTAATCAACTCAGGATCAACAGAGAATTCATAATCCTTATCAGTGACACATATAGGTGAAGTGGCAAAAGCAGGGTCATGTTTCATTCTAGCATTCAAGGACTTTTCTTTCAGCTTAGCTAATAACTTCTTAAGATCATATCTATCATTGCAAGCAAGAAAGTCTCTAGCAATTTCTTCATCCATAACATAACCCTCAGGCACAACAGGCAATTCATATCTATTGGCAGTAGTTTCATCATCACTTTCATAAATATCATCAACATTTGCACTCTCCCTAACCTTAGCAATTTGTTCATCTAGAAATTCACCTAGTGGCACAGTATCAGGCATAGAGGTAGTTTCATCATACATAGCAGAAGTAGCATCATCAAGAACATACGACATATCAGATTCAATAGCAGGAGTAGGTGTTGCAAGTTTACTCATAACAGAAGGAGAATCAAGTACAGAGCTAGATGGCAGTTCCTTACCTCCCCTCGTAGTTGAGGGTAAGATCTTGGTTTTTGAGTCCTTCAAATTCTTCATAGTGATCAACAGATATAAATCCCAAGTGACTTAAAGAATAGAGCTATGCTCCCCCGCAACAGCGCCAGAAAATAGTCTTGATAACCCACAAGTGTAGGGGATCACAACAGTTTTCAAGGGTAAAGTATTAAACCCAAATTTGTTGATTCGACACAAGGGGAGCCAAAGAATACTCTTAAGTATTAGCAGCTGAGTTGTCAATTCAGCCACACCTGGAAACTGAGTATCTGCAGCAAGATAGTTTAGTAGCAAAGTAATATGATAGTGGCGCTAGCAGCAATATAAGTAAAGATAGTGTTTTTGTAGTTTTTGTGATAATAGCAGCGGAAAAGTAAATAAGAAACTAGCAATATAGGTAAAGCTCCTGGGCATTGGATCGGTGATGGGAAATTACGTCGGATGCAATTCATCATGTAGAAGTTATAACCTAGGGTGACACAGAACTAGCTCCAGTTCATCAATGCAATGTAGGCATGTATTGTGAATATAGTCATACGTGCTTATGGAAAAGAACTTGCATGACATCTTTTGTCCTACCCTTCCGTGGCAGCGGGGTCCTATTGGAAACTAAGGGATATTAAGGCCTCCTTTTAATAAAGTACCGGACCAAAGCATTAACACATAGGGAATACATGAACTCCTCAAACTATGGTCATCACCGGGAGTGGTCCCGATTATTGTCACTTTGGGGTTGCCGAAACATAACACATAGTAGGTGACTATAGACTTGCAAGATAGGATCAAGAACACAGATATATTCATGAAAACATAATAGGTTCAGATCTGAAATCATGGCACTCGGCCCTAGTGACAAGCATTAAGCATAGCAAAGTCATAGCAACATCAATCTCAAAGCATACTGGATACTAGGGATCAAACCCTAACAAAAATAACTCGATTACATGATAGATCCCATCCAACCCATCGCCGTCCAGCAAGCCTACGATGGAATTACTCACGCACGGCGGTGAGCATCATGGAATTGGTGATGGAGGAAGGTTGATGATGACGATGGCGACGATCTCCAATCTCCGGAGCCCCGAACGGACTCCAGATCAGCCCTCCCGAGAGAGATTAGGGCTTGGCGGCGGCTCCGTCTCGTGAGACGCGATTGATGGGCCTCGAACCCCTCGTTGGTTACCCCAAGTGGAAGGTGTAAGATGCAGTAAGTAGAAGTGTTTTCCCTTAGCAAAGATGCCAAGGATCGAATCCCCAGAGACTCCTAGGTTCAACAAGTAGGTGTCAATTGCTACGGCGCCAGATTAGTAGCAATCAATGTGGACCTGCACACAGATACAAATAACTTTGCTCCCAACGAGTACAGAGAGGTTGTCAATCCCTCCGGCCTTGTAGTTCACAAAGGATTAAAAGCAATGATAGTGGTGGTAGATAGTGTTTTGCAATAGTAAGTAAATAGCGAAAAGTAAATAGTGGATGTGATCAAGGACGGTAATATGGACCAGAGTCTCATGATGTTCACTAGTGATGTCTCTCTCCCAAAAGACGATAAACAGCTATGTGAGGTAAACAAATTATAGCTGGGCAATTGACAGGACCACGAACGCAAACCAATGCTGACTACATTGCAAGAAAGGTTGAGGTTCAAAGCATGGGCGGTACGCCAAAGTAAGTAGACCGAAATCCATCAATATCTACTACTAATCATCCACCTTGAGATATCTATCCAGAACATCTCGCTGGTATTAAGTTGCGAGTCCCACCCATAGTGTAAACTCAATGCAACAGACAACTGCATTAAAAGAACTTTGCGTAAAGTAAACAATCCTTGCACCCGCGGGCACAAGCACCGTTGTTTTCCCCCTTGTGGCAACAGCACATCCCCTAGACTCATGTTTCAGTCACTCAAGCTAGTCATCGAGGGGCATGAACCCACAATCGAGCATAACGTTCCCTCTTGGAGTCACTACCTATTACTCGGCCAAAGCAATAAATAACAACGGAGAACATGCAAGAATTACTTATGAACAAAAATATAAAAGAGGTGAATCAAATATATTACTCAAGATCAATCTGAACATAATCTCATAATCCATCGGATCCCAGCAAACTCAACATAGCAACAGCATAAGGATTACATAGGTGCCTCGATCATGTAGGGCAGCTCACGAGGACTAATTAGTGAAGCACAAGAACGGGAGGAGAACATCACATAGCTACTGGTCATGGACTCATGGTCCAAGGGAGACTACTCACGAGTCATCCGGGAGGCGTCCATGGTGGTGGAGAAGCTCCCGGTGGTGATCCTCCCCTCCGGCAGGGTGCCGGGAAGAGTTCTCCTAGTGCTCCCGATCTTGGAAGCGGCGGCGGCGGCGGAACAGAGATGGGATGGCGAAAAGAGTTCCCGTTCTGAGGGTTACGGAGGACCCTTTAAATATATGCCAAAGTAGGGCACCGGGGGAGCTTCGGGGGGCCTAGGCGCCCCCCCGGCGCGGCCCAGGGGGGGCGCGCAGCCAGGGCGCCTGGAGCCCTGGTGGCCCCCCCAGGCTGCCCTTCGGACGCAGTGTTGTTTCCGGAACGCTGATTTTTTATATAATTTTTCTGGATTTTTCTGGGCAGTTCTCGAAACGTGAGAACCTGAAATACAAAAACAGCCGAAAACAGAAACTGGCACTGGGGTGCACTGGATTAGTAAGTTAGTCCAAATATGATCAAAAGTGTATGGAAGTGTATGAATATCATAGCAATATCACCCAAAAGTGGCATGGAGCAAGCACAAATTATAGATACGTTTTGGACGTATCAGCGATAATTCTCTCTCCTTTATTTTTTCTCCACGAAACGGAATATATAGGACCTGGGGATACGTCAGTGGAGCATCGGGGGGGCCCTCCAGGCAGGGGGGCGCGCCCTGGGAAGGGGGGCGCGCCCCCACCCTCGAGGACAGGGTGTGGCCCCCCCGGTGTAGATCTTCTTGCAGATATTTTTTATATTTTCTGAAATAACTCTCCGTTGATTTTCAGGCGATTCCGAGAACTTTTTATTCTGCACAAAAACAACACCATGGCAGTTCTGCTGAAAACTGCGTTAGTCCGGGTTAGTTCCATTCAAATCATGAAAGTTAGAGTCCAAAACAAGGGCAAAAGTGTTTGGAAAAGTAGATACGTTGGAGACGTATCAAGCTTCATCGAACCTTAAGTGTGTAGACCGTACGGGTTCGGGAGGCATGTAGACATGAACAAAACATCTCTCTGGTCAATAACCTACAGCGGGATCTGGATACCCATATTGGCTCCCACATGTTCCACCATGATCTTATCGGATGAACCACAATGTTTGGGATTCAATCAATCCCGTATACAATTCCCTTTGTCTACCGGTATGATACTTGCCCGAGATTCGATCATCGGCATCCCTATACCTTGTTCAATCTCGTTACCGGCAAGTCTCTTTACTCGTTCCGTAACACATCATCCCGTGACCAAATCCTTTGTCACATTGAGCTCATTACGATGATGTCTTACCGAGTGGGCCCATAGATACCTCTCCGTCACACGGATTGACAAATCCCAGTCTTGATTCGTGCCAACACAACAGATACTTTCGGGGATACCCGTAGTGTACCTTTATAGCCACCCAGTTACGTTGTGACGTTTGGCACACCCAAAGCATTCCTACGGTATCCGGGAGTTGCACAATCTCATGGTCTAAGGAAATGATACTTGACATTAGAAAAGCTTTAGCAGACGAACTACATGATCTAGTGCTATGCTTAGGATTGGGTCTTGTCCATCACATTATTCTCCTAATGATGTGATCCCATTCTCAATGACATCCAATGTCCATGGTCAGGAAACCGTGACCATCTATTGATCAACGAGCGAGTCAACTAGAGGATCACTAGGGACATGTTGTGGTCTATGTATTCACACATGTATTACGGTTTCCGGATAATACAATTATAGCATGAACCATAGACAATTATCATGAACAAGGAAATATAATAATAACCATTTTATTATTTCCTCTAGGGCATATTTCCAATAGTCTCCCACTTGCACTAGAGTTAATAATCTAGTTACATTGTGATGAATCGAACACCCATAGAGTTCTGGTGTAGATCATGTTTTGCTCGTGGAAGAGGTTTAGTAAACGGATCTGCGACATTCAGATCTGTATGTACTTTACAAATATCTATGTCTCCATGTTGAATATAACCACGAATGGAGTTGAAACAACGCTTGATGTGCTTGGTCTTCTTGTGAAACCTGGGCTCCTTGGCAATGGCAATAGCTCCAGTGTCGTCACAGAAGCGAGTCATCGGGCCCGACGCGCTTGGAATAATTCCTAGGTCGGTGATGAACTCCTTCGTCCAGACTCCTTTATGTGTTGTGTGACAGCCTGATTTTTGCCCTCTTTTATTTACCTGAGTTTTATTTGAATTTATTTTGAACCTTGGGATTTTTATATCTTTTCATATGGACTTAAACACTTGGGTACCCTTGGGTTTCACCCAAGTGCCTCATATCCATCTCCAGTCATCTTTTCCCTCTGGTTCACCCTAATATTATTATTGGAATATTTTTCTTTATTGAAAAATATTCATTTTTCACTCCAAAACCCTAGTTAAGCCCATTGTGCTCCAAAGCAACCCCAATTTTTCTGGCCCACAAAAATCTGAGGAAATTCATAAATATTCTTTGGGCCCTAGGACACATTCTTGAGCAAAAATATTGCACCACTTTTTGGAATATTTTTGCTACAGAAATTCTTTTCTATTCTGGACAGAAATGGTAGTTTCTACAGCAACTACCATTTTACTTGCCTCATTGTTTCTGAAACTCCTTGTGCATCTTTACCTTAGTAACTTAGGACTAGCCTCCAAAGCACAGCCTCCAACTTTTAGCCAATTTACCTCAGTAAACTCTCAAAGTTTCTGTCCAGAAACTTACCAGCCGTGTGAATTTCTTTCTACTGCGTCTGGAACAAAACTAAACCTGGGTAACTCTCATATCTACCACGAACAACACGCCAGACATGATCTTTGGCACCACGTCGGCCAGTAGGCAAAGTTCACGCGGTGACCACGCGTGTGCACCATGCCAGGCTGCTTGTCGGCGCGCTCTGGATGCCGCCGAGCGCTCTGTTGAGCGCGTGCTTGCTTCCACTCCTGCCAGAGTGTAATGCCCCAAATGTAACACTTTCCTATAATGGCAATAAATCTTCCTCTTTTATCCTTGTCATTATCCTAGGGGGTCCTTCTCATTTATTTTATTAGCATTGTCATACCTTTTATTATTTTTGCATCCTTGCATTGCTCATCATCATATCATCATGGCATCATAGTTTATTTATTTTGTGCATTGTGAGACCCTTATGATATTGTTGTGTGAGGGTTCAAGCTAACTAGCTAAACCCTACCCCTCTCCCTCTTCTTCTTCTTCTTCTTTTCTCCTTATTCTTCTCCATCTTTTCTTTCTGGCCTTTTCTTTGATCTATTTTGCAAGCCACCTAGCCAAGTGCCATTGTGGTTCTTTCCCTCCTTTAAATCTTGCACCATGTGAGCAACCCCTCCACCAAATATTACCTCATTTGAATATGATTTGGTTGGGTTTTAAAATATCAAGAGTTTGGTCCATATTCAAACTCCTTTTGTTTTTCTGCCTCTAAAAATGTCCAAGTCAATTTATTTAAATAGAGCATAATTCACTGAGCTTAGGGGTATTTTTCTTTTTCCCTAATTCTTCTTCTTTATTTCTGTGCATTATTTTCTTTTTCTGCCTGAAGAAATAAAGAAAAGAAGAGGCAGCAGCAGCCTGCAGCACAACCTGGGCCTTTCCCTTCTCTCTCTCTCTCACCGAGGCCCAGCTCCTCTCCAGCGCAGCGCAACCCAACACCGCGGGCCCAGCCACAGCCACGCAGTCGCGCCGTAGCCACTCCAAGTGTGAGGCCCCACGTGTCAGTGACACATCCCCCTCGCCTCCGTCTTCCTCCGTTAGAAAAGCAGAGCCACGCCGCGCTCACCGTCGCGCCGTCAGCTCACGGACATCGAGGCCGTGCGCCGAGCCCCTCTTCTAAACCCAAATCGTGTCCTCCACTCCTTTCTAGGTATTCTCTTTCCCCTCTCGCCGTCTGGAGAGCTGGGTTCCTCCAGATCCGCCGCCCCCATCGACGCCCGAGCGCATCTGAGAGCAGTCTCTCGTCGCCGGCGAGCTCCGCGTCGTCCTCGGCCTCGCCAACATTGTCTACCTGCTTCCTCGTCATCCTCTTCTTCCACTACGTCAACTACGCGGACCCGAGCGCCTCTCCGTCGAGCTCTTCTTCCTCTTCTTCCTCTATGGTGGCCGTAGGTGTTCGAGGCACGCCGCCGCCGACTCCGTCCACGCCAGGGCCAGCCGAGCACACCACCGTGCTCGTGGTGAGCTCCTCTCTCTCCCCAATCCCTTTTCCCCTTTCTACGCATGCTCTAGGCCCTAGCTCCTCGTGTGCCCGATCGTGTCGCCGTCGGACCTCGTCGCCGGCGAGTGTTCCGCCCTCTTTAGCTCGTGTCGTGCTGCCCGTTTGCTTCGCCTAGTTGCGTAGGACCTCTCTGTGCTATCACTGTGCCACCTAGGGTCTTGCATCGTCTCGACGTCATCCCGTCGCCGCCGTGCTGTAGTTGCTCGCCGCCGGCGAGATAGTGCCCCGTAGGCGTAGCTAGTTGATGGGCCTCTAACCCCTCGTTGGTTACCCCAAGTGGAAGGTGTAAGATGCAGTGTTGTGGAAGTTTTTCCCTTAGCAAAGATGCCAAGGATCGAATCCCCAGAGACTCCTAGGTTCAACAAGTAGGTGTCAACTGCTAACGGCGCCAGATATTAGCAATCAACGTGGACCTGCACACAGATACAAATAACTTTGCTCCCAACGAGTACAGAGAGGTTGTCAATCCCTCCGGCCTTGTAGTTCACAAATGATTAAACGCAAGTGATAGTAGTGATAGATAATGTTTTGCAATAGTAAGTAAAAGCGAAAAGTAAATAGCGGATGTGATAAATGATGGTAATATGGACCGGAGTCTCATGATGTTCACTAGTGATGTCTCTCTCCCAAAAGACGATAAAACATCTATGTGAGGTAAACGAATTACAGCTGGGCAATTGACAGGACCACGAACGCAAACCAATGCTGACTACATTGCAAGAAAGGTTGAGGTTCAAAGCATGGGCGGTACGCCAAAGTAAGTAGACCGAAATCCATCAATATCTACTACTAATCATCCACCTTGAGATATCTATCCAGAACATCTCGCTGGTATTAAGTTGCGAGCCCCACCCATAGTGTAAACTCAATGCAACAGACAACTGCATTAAAAGAACTTTGCGTAAAGTAAACAATCCTTGCACCCGCGGGCACAAGCACCGTTGTTTTCCCCCTTGTGGCAACAACACATCCCCTAGACTCATGTTTCTGTCACTCAAGCTAGTCATCGAGGGGCATGAACCCACAATCAAGCATAACGTTCCCTCTTGGAGTCACTACCTACTACTTGGCCAAAGCAATAAATAACAACGGAGAACATGCAAGAATTACTTATGAACATAAATATAAAAGAGGTAGATCAAATATATTACTCAAGATCAATTTGAACATAATCTCATAATCCATTGGATCCCAGCAAACTCAACATAGCAACAGCATAAGGATTACATATGTGCCTCGATCATGTAGGGCAGCTCACGAGGACTAATTAGTGAAGCACAAGAACGGGAGGAGAACATCACATAGCTACTGGTCATGGACTCATGGTCCAAGGGAGACTACTCACAACTCATCCGGGAGGCGTCCATGGTGGTGGAGAAGCTCCCGGTGGTGATCCTCCCCTCCGGCTGATGGGGAATGTAGTATTTTAAAATTTTCCTACGATCACGCAAGATCTATCTACCAGATGCATAGCAACGAGAGGGGAGAGTGAGTCTACGTACCCTCGTAGACCGAAAGCGGAAGCGTTAGAACAACGCGGTTGATGTAGTCGTACGTCTTCACGGCCCGACCGATCAAGCACCGAAACTACGGCACCTCCGAGTTCTAGCACACGTTCAGCTCGATGACGTCCCTCGAACTCCGATCCAGCCGAGTGTCGAGGGAGAGTTCCGTCAGTACGACGGCGTGGTGACGATCATGATGTTCTACCGTCGCAGGGCTTCGCCTAAGCACCGCTACAATATTTATCGAGGAGAACTATGGTGGAGGGGGGCACCGCACACGGCTAAGAGATCAAGAGATCAATTGTTGTGTCTAGAGGTGCCCCCCTGCCCCCGTATATAAAGGAGGGAGGGAGAGGCCGGCCCTAGAGGGGGCGCGCCAAGTGTGGGGAGTCCTACTAGGACTCCCAAGTCCTAGTAGGATTCCCCTTTCCTTTTCGGAGTAGGAGAGAAGGAAAGAGGGGGAGAGGGAGAAGGAAAAGGGGGCTGCACCCCTTGTCCAATTCGGACCAGAAGGGGGGTGCGCGCCTCCTTCCTTTTGGCCTCTCTCCTCTATTCCCGTAACTCCCCGATACTCCGAAAATACCCGAATCACTCGGAACCTTTCCGATGTCCGAATTGTGACGCCCGAGATCGACGTCCCAGAAGATTCCAGAAGCTTCCAGAAGATTCCCGAAGGTTCCGGATGTTCAGGGTTGCCCGTGTGTTCTTTTGTGCTTGTGTTTTTATTTTTGCATTGCATCATGTCATCATGCCATCATGTCATATTTTATTTTGCATCTCAACCAAATAATTCGTGTGGACCTTCGGTCCATTTAAATCGAGGGAAGATGTCTTCTCTTTATAACATATAAAAGCCTCTCAATATTATGGAGCTATATTAATAATTATTCCATTCGTTTGGAATTACCTGCAACACACTTGCATAATTCCCCATGTTATTTCACTTCAAGTTTCACCTCCAAAAATCTTGCCGGTAATTCTTTTCTCGTTGCTCGAGGTTCCTCCAAAAAAAAAAACCCTCCTTCTATTTTATTCTAAATCCTGACATTTTTGTGAGTCCGGGAATTTTATCCCCTTGCCCTAACTCCTTTTCCTAGCACCTCCCTTCTTTCTTCTTGTTGTTGTTTTTCTGTTTTTTTCAGTAATCAGCAGGCAGTTTTGTTAATAGAAGGGAGCAGCAGCCCACCTCCCTTTGGGCCTCCTTCTTTTCTTCTCTCCTCCTCCCTCTGGCCCTCCAGGCCCATCCCCCTGGCCGCAGCAGCCACCTCCTTCGGCCCAAACAACCTGGCCCAACTCCTCCCTTCGCCCGAACCCTAGCCTCGATCGAGCCTCGACCGCATCTCCTCTCCTTCCCCTCGAGCCGCCGCCAGTCCTCCCGCATCGCCCCCGCTCTGTCCAGTTTTTCCCCCGAGACCCCTCGCTCGCCTCCTCTCGCCCGATCCCGTTTTCCTCTCCCTCTCCCCTCTCGTCGAGCGCGCCCTCCCGCGAGCCATGCCGCCGCGGCGAGTCCCGCTCGCGACCGAAGTCGTCCCTCATCCTCTCCCCTTCGCTCTCTGCCCGAGCCGCACCCCAGTTCTCCCCTCTCGCCTCGAGCCTGCTCCATCCCCGCGCTCGCCTCGTCTTCGCCCCGTGCGCGGGCTCCCTTCCCCTCGGCTCCCTCCGTCCTCGCGCGACCGCGCCTCCAGCGGCCCTCCGCCGTGGTTGCCCCGCAGGCCGACCCCCTCCTCCACGGCGCCCCATGGCCCGAGCTCCGGCCTTCACCAGCGGCGGTACCGAGCGCCCCGGCCAGGACTGCCGCGCCTTCGTCGTCCCTCCGGCCGGCCAGCCAGGGCCCGGCCTCCTCCGGTGTCCGCCGCCTCCCTCTGCGCCTCCAGCAAGGAGAGCCCGGCGCCCCTGCGAGCCGTCCCTGCGACCTCCTCCGTCCAGCTGCTCCCTCCGAGCTCCATCTCCTGCGAGCCGACGCCGAGCCCCTTCTCCTCCAGCAGCACTTCGGCTGGCCTTCGTCCAGCCCGAGCAGCGCCCCTGCCTCGTCTCTTCAGTGCCGTGCCGCGAGGCCGCGTCCTCGCCTCGTCACCCGTGATAGTTGCTGCTGTAGTTGTTTTTTTTTGTTTTTGTTTTGTGCCTGCTGTAATTTTGGACAGATGACACCGAGTACCTCTACATGACCCGACCAAGTACCTCTTCACGTGTTGTTGAACGGCTACGAACTCGGAAACGACTACATGAACAAGTACCGCGACCGACTCGTCAAGTACCTCTTCGGATGCGTCAAGTTCCACTACTTCCACTACCGTCGCAAACGGGAACCCCCAAGTACC
Source organism: Secale cereale (assembly GCA_902687465.1). NCBI lineage: Eukaryota > Viridiplantae > Streptophyta > Magnoliopsida > Poales > Poaceae > Secale > Secale cereale. The sequence continues at coordinate 619,866,834 of LR738709.1, read as the reverse complement.
ACTACGAACGCCGACGCGACAAGTACCCCGACATCGACGACCCGAACGACTACCGTCGCCGTGTACCTCTACCGTCGCCCGAACGGCTACCGTCGACATGTACATCTACGACTCGAGACGAGACCGGCAAGACCGAACGGAACGAGTACATCTACCGTCGCCGAGTACAACTACCTCCTCTACTTCCACTACGACCTCGAACCCCTCCGAGAACGATGGTTCCGAAGGTATAACCCCGTCGATGACCCGTGTGATGCATGCTTGTTTGTGTTGTATGAAATGTCTCCCTTGTGTGTGCTTCGTGCCGTTCCACCTTTTGTCTTGTTCCTCGGTTGCCTCGTCACCGACTCGTGGGAACCCGGCAACGGGATCGCCCACTTTCATCTCGTTTGACTCACCCACGCCATCTACCTTTTGCACCGGTCTCTCAACGAGATACCGGAACCGATATGATGCGTTGCTTCATTTTCGGAATCGTTGCCGTGGCACCCTTTCGTTCCACCACGGTGACAAATGCTTCTTATCTCTTTTAAGTCAACCTTTTAATAAAACTTGCATAAAACTTGATCATGTCATCCGCATCATATTAACAACATTATAATGTTTAATTGTTGTTTGCTTATAATTATTAAACATGCTCATGGGGATTTTCCGGATATGTTGTTGTTTCTCCGGCCTCATTTAAATTGCCTAAATAGTGTAGTTTTATTATGCTTCACCTCTTGCCATGTTAAAAACATTAAATCTTGTCTTGTAGATAACAAGAAACAATTAAATAATTAAATGTGGTGTTTCGTCAATATGCAACTCGTTGCATATTGAGCTCCACTTAACTTGTAGTTTTGTTTGTGCACTTTGCCATGCCTTGCATATTAAACCGGACATGCATCATCCTTGTTTGTGCATCGTATGCCATGTTGATGTTTTTGTGTTTACCGTGTTGTTTGTTTTCTTTCCGGTTGTTCCTCTTATTAGCTTCGGTTTCGTTCCGGAGTTGTGAGGATCCGCTCGACTGTTGCTCCGTCTTCTTCTTGGATCGTTCTTCTCCCTTGTGGAATTCCAGGCAAGATGACCGAACCCGGATACCATTACTATTTTTGCCTCTTGCTAGAAGTCTCGATCTTTAGTTTTGCCTCGATGCCCATGTTCTTCTTGTCAGCCTCCTACTTGTAACCATTGCCATGTTTAACCACCCTACCTACGCAAACCGTTGCTTGGCTAAGTACGCTTCGCTCAGCCCTTCTTATAGCATTGTTAGTTGCAGGTGAAGATTGAAGATGCTTGCTTCATGTTGAAGTTTGGTTGGGTTATATCACACTATATAAATGCTTAAAATGAAATCATCTATATACTGGCAGGGTGGAAGGCTAAGCCTTTTGCTTGGTGTTTTGTTCCACTCATGCCGTTAGGAACCGTATAAACCGGTGTTATGTTCCTTGATTTTGCGTTCCTAACACGGTTGGGGTGTATGGGACCCCCTTGATAAACCGCTAAGTGCTAAGTCTTTTCCAGCAAGTCCCAACATTTGGTACTATTTGCCTCATAATAACAACTTAATTAATTAATTAAAATTGCATAGGGGGTCGCGTCCCCGAGGATTCTTAATTCTACATAGCAGGGGGGGCCAGTGCCGATGGTGTTGGTCCCAAACGGGGAGACTGCAGGGCCGCCTTGGGGCAACCCGAGGTATCTGGTATACCTGTAGGATCGCCCATCCGGTCGTGTCCTGAGACTTAGATACGCGCGGCTACTATCAGGGTGTCGACACGCCGGGAGGATTTGCTGGATTAGCCTTACCTTAGTTCGGTTTAACTTGAGCACGGGATTCCGAGAATACTCGGGTCTTCCCAACTATGGAGTTGCGACTCCGCGGATCGTGGGCTTGTAATGGGTCAAGTTGGAACACCCCTGCAGGGTTTGAACTTTCGAAAGCCGTGCCCGCGGTTATGTGGCAGATGGGAGCTTGTTAATTCCGGTTGTAGATAACTTGACACAATGTTTCTAATACACTACCAGCGTGTGTACCGTGACTGTCAATTTCCGAATAGGGATTCGGGAGTTGAACACGGTGGGGTTATGTTTGACCGGCTTTAGATAGGATCACTTCGTGATCATCTTTCGACCGATGCTCTTCTCTTCTCGCTCTCTTTTGCGTAAGTTAGTGCTAGTTGCTGCTGCAGACTCTTGTTTGTTCCTTCACCTCTTATTCTTTTCTTCAGCCTTGTCCACACCCAAGGCTTAAATAGTTTTGTTACCCGGGAACGGGATTGCTGAGTCCTCTGTGGCTCACAGTTACTTCACCACACCAGTTGCAGGTCCAGCCGAGTTAGATGCAGGAGCTGGTTCAGTGCTTCACCAGGAGCTCGATGAAGAGTTTGACCATTTGCTTGTGACGCTTCGACGATCAGTAGTGGTTTCTACTAGGATTCGATCCTGTCCTGTGGCTTTATGTTGTTTTGGTATCTTTCTTTGGTTCTTCACCCGTAGTCGGGTTGTGATGTTCTGAATGATGATTGTTTATGTAATGTTTTGTGTGAAGTGGCGAGTGTAAGCCAACTATCTCCTTTTGCAATTTAATCCCTCTTTTACATGAGTCGTGCAAAGATACCAAACTTGAGATCATTCTAGGATGGGCTTATACCTTTAAGTCGTGCCTCGACACGTAGGAGGTATAGTCCCATCCTGGGCATTACAAGTTGGTATTCAGAGCCTTCTCCGACCTAGAAGCCCCCACTGATTGATCGAATCGTTGACGGTTGAGTCTAGGCACACACTGAAAACTTTTTGAGTCCTATATTATATCGGAGAGTAGGATTTCTTTGCTTCTCATCCCCTTTCTCTCTGGTGAGGACTCCTGACGATTACTCTTGTCTCTCCTATCTTCAAAAATTGCACCAAATTTTTTTTAGGATCCCGCGAGTATTATGGGATTGTTTCGATGTTCTTGTGACAAGGATATTGTTCTCGATGCCTCCTGTTACCGAGGAGTTGAGCTTCGGGGTATCATTGTAACAAGCATATCGCGGCAGTACTAAATACTTAAGACGGCCGACATCGAAAATCTCTCCTATACGGCCAGTGGCAAGATAACCCCGACATCACCCAGTACTGGGGAGGTAGTTCGAGAGTATTGCCATAGCTTGTTATAGTGGATGCTTTTCGAAGGTCCGAGGTAAACAGTTTCCGAGAAAGACTGGTTATGTGTTGAAGGATGGATACACCTGGATGTAGGTTTAGAGTTGATTGCGCGGTGCTTCCCGTGTATCCCCAACACCTGATTGCATAACTGGAAACTTTCGGAAATCTATAGGTGGGTTCATCAAGTAGTTCTAGGCTTTCTTCCAACGGATGCTCGATATGAAGTTTGGGGTTCTACATTGAGTGAAGTGGTTTTATGGACTTGTTCTGATCGGGAGTTGCATCTTAAAGGGTCCTTGGCTATGCTGATCCGGGGATTGCAAAACCCTTTTGTAACACGTTCCATGAGCTTTCAGCACGAAGATGTCGAACGAAGCTTCTATCTTGTGTTTGTTCTATCTGTTCCTTGTTCCTTTTTATTTACCTTTTTGTTCTCCAAGTGGCTTCTCGACCAGTTGATGTACCTGCGGAATTCTTTCGTTCAATCCTCTGTTCGAATGATATTGTGAAGATCATGTTGCATATCTATCCTTTGTTCTTGTTTTGATTCTGGTATTCGAGTTGCTTCGATGTCAAATGTTGATTCCATAACCTTCCTAATTGGTGTTCTCATATTTCTATGGGAGTGCTAATTCCTCTTGACCATCAAGATGGTCATGTTAAATTCTTTTCAACCGGTGTATGTTTCAATCATCTCAAGTTGTCCTTGTTTTCCCCACCCTCCCACCCTTCTTCTTCTCGGAGCTAGAAATTCTCAATTGAAGTATCCATTTTATTCATGTGATGTTCCTTCATTCTTCCTTCAATGTTCATTCCGGGGATTTATCGTGAAGATGCTCAAGAACTCCAAGTTCATCATTCTTTTGTTCTCTATTCTGTCGGTGGATGTAATTCAAGATTTCGGTGTTGATCTTATCCTTTTTCCTCATTTCACAATGCTTTCTTATTCCGGTGCACCAATTAATCATTCTCCTCTTGCTATTCATATCCGGAGTGCTGAAGATTCATAATTCCATTCAAGCAATTTTTTGAGGGTTGTTATCTTATTCAAGCCTTTTTAATTCAACCGGTGCAATATCTCTTAAACAATCTTTTCCAACGGTGAATTCTTTTGAGTGGGCCCTAACCCACAGGTCTTTTCCAGGATCTTACCTGACTCTTCTATTTGTTTTCTGGAGTTATACTCAAATTCTTTTTAAAGCGTGACGTAAGAATGATTTCCATCAGTCACATGCCTTCTCCAAGATCGCTTTCAAATTCTTTTCATCTTTGGTTCAACCTTTTTAATTCTTCATTCCGGAGTGCTCAACAATTCTTCATGGCATTTCTCGTCTTCATTCTCAACATTTGGAGACCGGAGAAGAGTTTCTCTTAAATCTTGGCCCGTTCTCTTGAAGATTCGTGTTTCTAGCTTCATGCCATCCTCATAATTGTTTTCGATTGTGGAAATTGTTTTCATGCCCCTTTAGAGCAATTCTTGAATTCTTTTCCTTTGTGTTCCTCCGAAGGCCATCATTTCAGAAGATTTCTTCGTTCTCAGTTTTCAACTTCGTCCTCCAAATATTCTTCATTGATGTCTCTTCGTTCGTCTCCATATTCTTACGGTGGTTCATTCAAGATTACCCTTCCGTTGTTATCGTTTTAATTCACTTGTTCTTTTCACAATCCTACCGGTGGTTCGTTGAATACTTATCCGAGCTTGTGCTAGATCTCTCTTTAATCCTTTCCAACGAGAATAAGTAGTATGCCAAATCCATTGGTTGTCATCAATTTAAATTGGTGAAGGAGATGCATCACATAATTCTTATTCTTATTCCTTCAAGGTGTTTTAATCTCTGTTTTCCGGAGCTTGTTCATCATATCATATCCTTGGTTCTAAATTTCTTCATCTTGCTTTCCGGAGCTTCAAGTTATTTCAATTATCATTTCAAAGCTCAATCTATTCACCGCAGGCCTTGAATCTTATTCTTTTCATCTTTCACTTCTCTTGCTTTCATTACCGGAGTTCTTCATGGTGGTTCATCATTTAATTCATCCTCGAAGTCTTCATCAAGATTCTGTTGGGGCTTAAGCATTCTTCATCATGCTTTCCAAGTGCAATTCTTTCTACCTTATCTTTTCAGATGGTGTTATGTCATTCTTGACAATTCCTTCATGTTTCATGATTCACGAGTTATCAAGAGTGAGATAATTTAAGCCATCATTTCTTCTCTTTAGGAGATCCTTTCAACCCCTCATTTTATCTCTTGGAGTTATCTTGGGTTGTATTTCACCTAAAAGCTTTCCCTAAGGATTGTTACTAATTATGGTGCTTATAAATGACCCAAGTTCTTCTTTTATCATTCCGGTGAAATAAGTTTATCGTCTCCTTATTGATCTCAATCCAATCAAATGTTCTCCTCAGTGGCTGGTTATCACCTCTTAATTTTGAGATGTTTTCCATAAGCCCACATCAAGCTTATTCGTTTTCGTTGTTGATTTTTCCAACAACTCCGTTCAACCCTTCTTCGTAAGGATGCTCTTTCAAATTCAATTGTGAGAGAAGTTGTCATTTTCTTCTCCGTTCATTTTTCTTTCGTTGATCTTTATGCTATTTCTTTCATTCCGGAGGTTCTGTGATATTGCTCTCTTTAACCATCATCTCGTTTTTATCGAGATCTTGTTCTTTCCCTTGCTTATCATTTAACCGGAGTGTTGTATTCTTCATTCAAGTGCTCTCATCTTATCTAGTTTTGCCTCTCTTTTCAACCGGAGTGCTGTCTGAATCCTTTCTTACCCCTTGGGCCATTCTTTCAATTGTTTCGGAGGCTATATGTTGTTGATTTCATCAAGTATCATCTCAACTTGGCAAGTTCTTGTCCAATTCCTTCCATTTTCAGACGGAGTGCTGCCGAAATTCTGTCATTCTTATTACTTGGCTATACCATTGCGGTTTCTTATTCTTTGGTTAGTGAGCACTTGTTTCATGTCTTTCAACCTACAAGGTTCTCGTAATGTTCCTTGTTCCTCCTGCTTACCGGAGTGCTCTTAACTTCGTTCATCTCCGTTGCATTCTTTCTTTCAATTTGTTCAACCTCTCAAGGTTCTTTGGTTTCACTCGTTCGTCAAAGAAGCAACTTTGTTTTACCTCTTCCTCTTCCGTTTTTACCCGGTGATATCTCTAGGATCTCGGGTCGAGATCCTCTGTTAGTGTGGGAGAGTTGTGACGCCCGAGATCGACGTCCCAGAAGATTCCAGAAGCTTCCAGAAGATTCCCGAAGGTTCCGGATGTTCAGGGTTGCCCGTGTGTTCTTTTGTGCTTGTGTTTTTATTTTTGCATTGCATCATGTCATCATGCCATCATGTCATATTTTATTTTGCATCTCAACCAAATAATTCGTGTGGACCTTCGGTCCATTTAAATCGAGGGAAGATGTCTTCTCTTTATAACATATAAAAGCCTCTCAATATTATGGAGCTATATTAATAATTATTCCATTCGTTTGGAATTACCTGCAACACACTTGCATAATTCCCCATGTTTTTTCACTTCAAGTTTCACCTCCAAAAATCTTGCCGGTAATTCTTTTCTCGTTGCTCGAGGTTCCTCCAAAAAACCCTCCTTCTATTTTATTCTAAATCCTGACATTTTTGTGAGTCCGGGAATTTTATCCCCTTGCCCTAACTCCTTTTCCTAGCACCTCCCTTCTTTCTTCTTGTTGTTGTTTTTCTGTTTTTTTCAGTAATCAGCAGGCAGTTTTGTTAATAGAAGGGAGCAGCAGCCCACCTCCCTTTGGGCCTCCTTCTTTTCTTCTCTCCTCCTCCCTCTGGCCCTCCAGGCCCATCCCCCTGGCCGCAGCAGCCACCTCCTTCGGCCCAAACAACCTGGCCCAACTCCTCCCTTCGCCCGAACCCTAGCTCGCTCCCGACGCCAGAGTCTTTTCGCTCCTCTCCCCGTTTCCCTCGAGCCGCCGCACCTCCCCCCGATTCCCTCTTCTCTCCCAGCGCGCAGGCCCGCTCCTCTCGCCCGACCCAGCCTCACCTCTCCCCTCCGTCCAGCGGCAGGTGCCCGCGCCGTGGCGCCCGCCGGCGTCCTTCTCCTCCGAGTGCTGCAGCCCGTCGAGCTGCGCCCGACGCGACCCCGCGGCGCCCCCTCGCCTCCTTCCCGTCGCCCTTGCGGGACCTTCGTCGTCCTCGCCTCGTCGCCCGTCCTGCTGCGGCTCCCTCCGCGCCGGTGCAGTCCGGCCAGGCCGCCCGCAGCGCCTCCCCTCCGTCCTCCAAACGGCACCAGCAGCACCGCAGCACTGCGCCTCCCGTGCGCGAGCAGCAGGCCAGTCACCGAGCGCCCTTCCGTCGCCAGCGGCGCGCCCGGCCTCCTCTTCCTCTGCCCTGAACGCCACGGCCCCGAGCGCCGGCCACCTGCTGGACCTCCAGCACCGTTCCGCCCCCGTGCTGCTGTTGTTTCGTGTTTTTGTTTTGTTGTTCTTTGGTTGTGTTGCGTGCTACTGTTTTGACAGAAGAAACGAGTACCCTTCGGAGACAAGAACAACTACGAACGAAAACGTCCCCGAGGATTTCGCCAAGTACCGCGACCGAGTACCTCTACGCGACCGACAAGTATCACGACGGCCCGAACGTCTACCGTCGCCCGAACGACTACCGACGCCCGGAAAACGACCAAGTTCCACTACGTCCACGACGACTCGAACAACTACCGCCACGTGAACGACTTCTTCCTCTTCGGCCGTGTACCACTACTTCCACTACTACGGCTACTTCCACTACGACCTCGAACCGCCCCGAAACGAGTGTTTCGAAGGTATAACCCCGTCGATGACCCGTGTGATGCATGCTTGCTTGTGTTGTATGAAATGTCTCCCTTGTGTGTGCTTCGTGCCGTTCCACCTTTTGTCTTGTTCCTCGGTTGCCTCGTCACCGACTCGTGGGAACCCGGCAACGGGATCGCCCACTTTCATCTCGTTTGACTCACCCACGCCATCTACCTTTTGCACCGGTCTCTCAACGAGTACCGGAACCGAGATGTTGCGTTGCACCATTTTCGGATCATGCCGTGGCACCCTTTCGTTCCACCACGGTAACAAATGCTTCATGTCTCTTTTAAGCCAACCTTTTAATAAAACTTGCATAAACTTGATCATGTCATCCGCATCATGATAACAACATTATATGTGTGTTTGTTGTTTGCTTATATTATTAAACATGTTCATGGGGTTTTTCCGGACTTATTGTTGTTATTTTTCCGGCCTCATTTAAAATGTCTTAATAGTGTAGTTTTATTATGTTTCACCTCTTGCCATGTTAAAAAACATTTAATCTTGTCTTGTTAATAAATGAGAGTCAACTAAATAATTATTGTGGTGTTTTGTCAATATGCAACTCGTTGCATATTGATCTCCACTTAACTTGTAGTATTTTGTTTGTGCTTTTGCCTTGCCTTGCATATTTAAACCGGACATGCATCATGCTTGCTTGTGCATCGTATGCCATGTTGATGCTTGTGTGTTTACCGTGTTGTTTGTTTTCTTTCCGGTTGCTTCTCTTGTTAGCTTCGGTTTCGTTCCGGAGTTGTGAGGTTTCTCTCGTCTGTGTTGCTCCGTCTGCTTCTTGGATCCGTTCTTCTCCCTTGTGGAATTCCAGGCAAGATGACCGAACCCGGATACCATTACTATTTTTGCCTCTTGCTAGAAGTCTCGATCTTTAGTTTTGCCTCGATGCCCATGTTCTTCTTGTCAGCCTCCTACTTGTAACCATTGCCATGTTTAACCACCCTACCTACGCAAACCGTTGCTTGGCTAAGTACGCTTCGCTCAGCCCTTCTTATAGCATTGTTAGTTGCAGGTGAAGATTGAAGATGCTTGCTTCATGTTGAAGTTTGGTTGGGTTATATCACACTATATAAATGCTTAAAATGAAATCATCTATATACTGGCAGGGTGGAAGGCTAAGCCTTTTGCTTGGTGTTTTGTTCCACTCATGCCGTTAGGAACCGTATAAACCGGTGTTATGTTCCTTGATTTTGCGTTCCTAACACGGTTGGGGTGTATGGGACCCCCTTGATAAACCGCTAAGTGCTAAGTCTTTTCCAGCAAGTCCCAACATTTGGTACTATTTGCCCATAATAACAACTTAATTAATTAATTAAATTTGCATAGGGGGTCGCTCCCTCGAGGATCCTTTATTTTTCTACATAGCAGGGGGGGCCAGTGCCGATGGTGTTGGTCCCAAACGGGGGTCCTGCGGGAACCACCACGGGGAAACTCGAGGTTTGGGTCCTGTAGCATCACCCATCCGGTCGTGGCCTGAGACGAGATACGCGCGGCTACTATCAGGGTGTCGGCACGCCGGGAGGATTTGCTGGATTAGCCTTACCTTAGTTCGGTTTAACTTGAGCACGGGATTCCGAGAATACTCGGGTCTTCCCACCTATGGAGTTGCGACTTCGCGGATCGTGAGCTTGTGATGGGCCAAGTTGGAACACCCCTGCAGGGTTTGAACTTTCGAAAGCCGTGCCCGCGGTTATGTGGCAGATGGGAGCTTGTTAATTCCGGTTGTAGATAACTTGACACAATGATCCAATACACTACCAGCGTGTGTACCGTGACTGTCAATTTCCGAATAGGGATTCGGGAGTTGAACACGGTGGGGTTATGTTTGACCGGCTTTAGCTAGGATCACTTCGTGATCATCTTTCGACCGATGCTCTTCTCTTCTCGCTCTCTTTTACGTAAGTTAGTGCTAGTTGCTGCTGCAGACTCTTGTTTGTTCCTTCACCTCATATTCTTTTCTTCAGCCTTGTCCACACCCAAGGCTTAAATAGTCTTGTTACCCGGGAACGGGATTGCTGAGTCCTCTGTGGCTCACAGTTACTTCACCACACCAGTTGCAGGTTCAGCCGAGTTTGATGCAGGAGTTGGTTCAGTTCTTCACCAGGAGCTCGTTGAAGAGTGTGGCCGTTTGCTTGTGACGTTTCGATGTTCAGTAGTGGTTTCTACTAGGATTCGATCCTGACCTGTGGCTTTTGTTGTTTTGGTATCTTTCTTTGGATCTTCACCCGTAGTCGGGTTGTGATGTTCTGAATGATGTTTGCTTATGTAATGTATTGTGTGAAGTGGCGAGTGTAAGCCAACTATCTCCTTTTGCAATTTAATCCCTCTTTTACATGAGTCGTGCAAAGATACCAAACTTGAGATCATTCTAGGATGGGCTTATATCTTTAAGTCGTGCCTCGACACGTAGGAGATATAGTCCCATCCTGGGCATTACACGAATATAGTCGTCCAATATATCGATTTTTACGTCTCGACCATTTCGAGACTCCTCGTCATGTCCCCGATCTCATCCGGGACTCCGAACTCCTTCGGTACATCAAAACTCATAAACTCATAATAAAACTGTCATCGAAACCTTAAGCGTGCGGACCCTACGGGTTCGAGAACTATGTAGACATGACCGAGACACGTCTCCGGTCAATAACCAATAGAGGAACCTGGATGCTCATATTGGCTCCCACATATTCTACGAAGATCTTTATCGGTCAAACCGCATAACAACATACGTTGTTCCCTTTGTCATCGGTATGTTACTTGCCCGAGATTCGATCGTCGGTATCTCAATACCTAGTTCAATCTCGTTACCGGCAAGTCTCTTTACTCGTTCCGTAATACATCATCCCGCAACTAACTCATTAGCTGCAATGCTTGCAAGGCTTATAGTGATGTGCATTACCGAGTGGGCCCAGAGATACCTCTCCGACAATCGGAGTGACAAATTCTAATCTCGAAATACGCCAACCCAACAAGTACCTTTGGAGACACCTGTAGAGTACCTTTATAATCACCCAGTTACGTTGTGACGTTTGGTAGCAAACAAAGTGTTCTTCCGGTATTCGGGAGTTGCATAATCTCATAGTCATAGGAACATGTATTAGTCATGAAGAAAGCAATAGCAGTAAAACTTAAACGATCATAGTGCTAAGCTAACGGATGGGTCTTGTCCATCACATCATTCTCCTAATGATGTGATCCCATTGATCAAATGACAACTCATGTCTATGGCTAGGAAACATAACCATCTTTGATCAATGAGCTAGTCTAGTAGAGGCATACTAGGGACACTCTGTTTTGTCTATGTATTCACACATGTATTAAGTTTCCGGTTAATACAATTCTAGCATGAATAATAAACATTTATCATGATATAAGGAAATAAATAATAACTTTATTATTGCCTCTAGGGCATATTTCCTTCAGTCTCCCACTTGCACTAGAGTCAATAATCTAGTTCACATCGCCATGTGATTTAACACCGATAGTTCACATCGTCATGTGATTGACACCCAAAGGGTTTACTAGAGTCAATAATCTAGTTCACAACGCTATGTGATTAACACCCAAAGAGTACTAAGGTGTGATCATGTTTTGCTTCGTGAGAGAAGTTTAGTCAACGGGTCTGCCACATTCAGATCCATATGTATTTCGCAAATGTCTATGTGTCTACAATGCTCTGCATGGAGCTACTCTAGCTAATTGCTCCCACTTTCAATACGCATCCAGATTGATACTTAGAGTCAGCTGGATTTAGTGGCAAAGCTTGCATCGGCGTAACCCTTTACGACGAACTCTTTATCACCTCCATAATCGAGAAACATTTCCTTAGTCATCCAGTTACTAAGGATAATTTTGACTGCTGTACAGTGATCTACTCCTGGATCACTATTGTACCTCCTTGTCAAACTCATGGCAAGGTACACAACATGTTTGGTACACAGCATGACATACTTTATAGAACCTATGGCTGAGGCATAGGGAATGACTTTCATTCTCTCTATATTTTTCTGCCTTGGTCTGGCTTTGAGTCTTACTCAACTTCACACCTTATAAGTCAGGTAAGAACTCCTTCTTTGACTGATCCATTTTGAACTACTTCAAAATCTTACCAAGGTATGTACTCATCGAAAGTCTTATCAAGCGTCTTGATCTATCTCTATAGATCTTGATGCCCAATATGTAAGCAGCTTCACCGAGGTCTTTCTTTGAAAAACTCCTTTCAAACACTCCTTTATGCTTTCCAGAATATTCTACGTTATTTCTGATCAACAATATGTCATTCACATATACTTATCAGAAATGTTGTAGTGCTCCCACTCACTTTCTTGTAAATACAGGCTTCACCGCAAGTCTGTATAAATCTATATGCTTTGATCAACTTATCAAAGTGTATATTCCAACTCCGAGATCCTTGCACCAGTCCATAGATGGATCACTGGAGCTTGCACATTTTGTTAGCACCTTTAGGATTGACAAAACCTTCTGGTTGCATCATATACAATTCTTCTTTAATAAATCCATTAAAGAATGCAGTTTTATTGTCCATTTGCCAGATTTCATAAAATGCGGCAACTGCTAACATGATTCGGACAGACTTAAGCATCGCTACGGGTGAGAAAGTCTCATCGTAGTCAACTCCTTGAACTTGTCGAAAACCTTTCGCAACAAGTCGAGCTTTGTAAACAGTAACATTACTGTCAGCGTCAGTCTTCCTCTTGAAGATCCATTTATTTTCGATGGCTTGCCGACCATCGGGCAAGTCAACCAAAGTCCACACTTTGTTCTCATACATGGATCCCATCTCAGATTTCATGGTCTCAAGCCATTTTGCGGAATCTGGGCTCATCATCGCTTCCTCATAGTTCGTAGGTTCATCATGGTCCAGTAACATGACTTCCAGAACCGGGTTGCCGTACCACTCTGGTGCGGAACGTACTCTGGTTAATCTACAAAGTTCAGCAGTAACTTGATCCGAAGTTTCATGATCATCATTATTAGCTTCCTCACTAATTGGTGTAGGAATCACTGGAACCAGTTTCTGTGATGTACTACTATCCAATTCGGGAGAAGGTACAATTTCCTCATCAAGTTCCACTTTCCTCCCACTCACTTCTTTCGAGAGAAACTCCTTCTCTAGAAAGGATCCACTCTTAGCAACAAAGACCTTGCCTTCGGATCTGTGATAGAAGGTGTACCCAACAGTTTCTTTTGGGTATCCTATGAAGATTTATTTCTCCGATTTGGGTTCGAGCTTACCATGTTGAAACTTTTTCACATAAGCATCGTAGTCCCAGACTTAAAGAAATGACAACTTAGGTTTCTCGTCATACCACAGTTCATACGGTGTCATCTCCACGGATTTAGATGGTGCCCTATTTAACGTGAATGTAGCTGTCTCTAATGCATAACCCCAAAAGCGATAGTGGTAGATCGGTAAGAGACATCATTGATCGCACCATATCTAATAAAGTACGGTTATGACGTTCGGACACACCATTACACTGTGGTGTTCCAGGTGGCGTGAGTAGTGAAACTATTTCACATTGTTTTTACTGAAGACCAAACTCGCTAACTCAAATATTTTACCTCTACGATCATATCGCAGAAACTCTTATTTTCTTGTTACGATGATTCTCCACTTCACTCTAAAATTCTTTGAACTTTTCAAATGTTTCAGACTTGTGCTTCATTAAGTAGATATACCCATATCTGCTCAAATCATCAGTGAAGGTCAGAAAATAACGATACCTGCCGCGAGCTTCAACACTCATTGGTCCGCATACATCAGTATGTATGATTTCCAACAACTCTGTTGCTCGCTCCACAGTTCCGGAGAACGGAGTTTTAGTCATCTTGCCCATGAGGCATGGTTCGCAAGCACCAAGTGATTCATAATCAAGTGATTCCAAAAGTCCATCACTATGGAGTTTCTTCATGCGCTTTACACCAATATGACCTAAACGGCAGTGCCACAAATAAGTTGCACTATCATTATTAACCTTGCATCTTTTGGCTTCAATATTATGAATATGTGTATCACACGATCGAGATCCAACAAACCATTTTCATTGGGTGTTTGACCATAGAAGGTTTTTATTCATGTAAACAGAACAACAATTATTCTCTAACTTACATGAATAACTGTATTGCAATAAACATGATCAAATCATATTCATGCTCAACACAAACACCAAATAACACTTATTTAGGTTCAACACTAATCCCGAAAGTATAGGGAGTGTGCGATGATGATCATATCAATCTTGGAACCACTTCCAACACACTTTCACCTTTAACTAGTTTATGTTCATTATGCAACTCCCATTTCGAGTTACTACTCTTTAGCAACTGAACCAGTATCAAATACCGAGGGGTTGCTATGAACACTAGTAAAATACACATCAATAATCTGTATATCAAATATACCTTTGTTCACTTTGCCATCCTTCTTATCCACCAAATATCTAGGGTAGTTCCACTTCTAGTGACCTTTTCCTTTGCAGTAGAAGCACTTAGTTTCAGGCTTGAGTTTAGCTTTGGGTTTCTTCACGGGAGTGACAACTTGCTTGTCATTCTTTTTTTTTGAAGTTCCCCTTCTATCCCTTTGCCCTTTACTTGAAACAAGTGGTCTTGTTAACCATCAACACTTGATGCTTTTTCATGATTTCTACCTTCGCCGACTTCAGCATTGCGAAGAGCTCGGGAATTCCTTTCGTCATCCCTTGCATATTATAGTTCATCACGAAGTTCTACTAACTTGGTGATAGTGACTAGAGAACTTTGTCAATTACTATCTTATCTGGAAGATTAACTCCCACTTGATTCAAGTAATTGTAGTACCCAGACAATCTGAGCACATGCTCACTGGTTGAGCTATTCTCCTCCATCTTGTAGGCAAAGTACTGTCAGAAGTCTTATACCTCTCGACACGGGCATGAGTATGAAATACTAATTTCAACTCTTGGAACATCTTATATGCTCCGTGGCGTTCAAAACGTTTTTGAAGTCCCGGTTCTAAGCCATAAAGCATGGTGCACTTAAACTATCAAGTAGTCATCATACCGAGCTTTTGTCAAAACGTTCATAACGTCTACATCTGCTCCTGCAATAGGTATGTCACCTAGCGGTGCATCAAGGACATAATTCTCTGTGTAGCAATGAGGATAATCCTCAGATCACGGAACAATTCCGCATCATTGCTACTAACATCTCAACTTAGTTTTCTCTAGGAACATATAAAAAATAAACGGGGAGCAACATCGCGAGCTATTGATCTACAACATAGATATGCTAATACTATGAGGACTAAGTTCATGATAAATTAAAGTTCAATTTAATCATATTACTTAAGAACTCCCACTTAGATAGACATCCCTCTAGTCATCTAAATGATCACGTGATCCAAATCAACTAAACCATGTCCGATCATCACGTGAGATGGAGTAGTTTCAATGGTGAACATCTTATGTTGATCATATCTACTATATGATTCACGCTCGACCTTTCGGTCTCCAGTGTTCCGAGGCCATATCTGCATATGCTAGGCTCGTCAAGTTTAACCCGAGTATTCTGCGTGTGCAAAACTGGCTTACACCCGTTGTATTTGAACGTAGAGCTTATCACACCCGATCATCACGTGGTGTCTTGGCACGACGAACTTTTGCAACGGTGCATACTCAGGGAGAACACTTATACCTTGAAATTTAGTGAGGGATCATCTTATAATGCTACCGTCGAACTAAGCAAAATAAGAAGCATAATAAGATAAACATCACATGCAATCAAAATATGTGACATGATATGGCCATCATCATCTTGTGCTTTTGATCTCCATCTCCAAAGCACCGTCATGATCACCTTCGTCACCGGCGCGACACCTTGATCTCCATCGTAGCATCGTTGTCGTCTCGCCAACTATTGCTTCTACGACTATCGCCACCGCTTAGTGATAAAGTAAAGCAATTACATGGCAATTGCATTTCATACAATAAAGCGACAACCATATGGCTCCTGCCAGTTGCCGATAACTTTACAAAACATGATCATTTCATACAAAACCGTATAACTCATCATGTCTTGACCATATCACATCACAACATGCCCTGCAAAAACAAGTTAGACGTCCTCTACTTTGTTGTTGCAAGTTTTACGTGGCTGCTACGGGCTTAGCAAGAACCGTTCTTACCTACGCATACAAAACCACAACGATGTTTCGTCAAGTATGTGCTGTTTTAACCTTCACAAGGACCGGGCGTAGTCACACTTGATTCAGCTAAAGTGAGAGAGACAGACACCCGCCAGTCACCTTTAAGCAACGAGTGCTCATAACGGTGAAACCAGTCTCGCGTAAGCGTACGCGTAATGTCGGTCCGGGCCGCTTCATCTCACAATACCGCCGAAGCAAAGTATGACATGCTGGTAAGCAGTATGACTTGTATCGTCCACAACTCACTTGTGTTCTACTCGTGCATATCATCTACGCATAGACCTGGCTCATGATGCCACTGTTGGGGAACGTAGTATTTTAAAATTTTCCTACGATCACGCAAGATCTATCTACCAGATGCATAGCAACGAGAGGGGAGAGTGAGTCTACGTACCCTCGTAGACCGAAAGCGGAAGCGTTAGAACAACGCAGTTGATGTAGTCGTACGTCTTCACGGCCCGACCGATCAAGCACCGAAACTACGGCACCTCCGAGTTCTAGCACACGTTCAGCTCGATGACGTCCCTCGAACTCCGATCCAGCCGAGTGTCGAGGGAGAGTTCCGTCAGCACGACGGCGTGGTGACGATCTTGATGTTCTACCGTCGCAGGGCTTCGCCTAAGCACCGCTACAATATTTATCGAGGAGAACTATGGTGGAGGGGGGCACCGCACACGGCTAAGAGATCAAGAGATCAATTGTTGTGTCTAGAGGTGCCCCCCTGCCCCCGTATATAAAGGAGGGAGGGAGAGGCCGGCCCTAGAGGGGGCGCGCCAAGTGTGGGGAGTCCTACTAGGACTCCCAAGTCCTAGTAGGATTCCCCTTTCCTTTCCGGAGTAGGATAGAAGGAAAGAGGGGGAGAGGGAGAAGGAAAAGGGGGCTGCACCCCTTGTCCAATTCGGACCAGAAGGGGGGTGCGCGCCTCCTTCCTTTTGGCCTCTCTCCTCTATTCCCGTAACTCCCCGATACTCCGAAAATACCCGAATCACTCGGAACCTTTCCGATGTCCGAATATAGTCGTCCAATATATCGATTTTTACGTTTCGACCATTTTGAGACTCCTCGTCATGTCCCCGATCTCATCCGGGACTCCGAACTCCTTCGGTACATCAAAACTCATAAACTCATAATAAAACTGTCATCGAAACCTTAAGCGTGCGGACCCTACGGGTTCGAGAACTATGTAGACATGACCGAGACACGTCTCCGGTCAATAACCAATAGAGGAACCTGGATGCTCATATTGGCTCCCACATATTCTACGAAGATCTTTATCGGTCAAACCGCATAACAACATACGTTGTTCCCTTTGTCATCGGTATGTTACTTGCCCGAGATTCGATCGTCGGTATCTCAATACCTAGTTCAATCTCGTTACCGGCAAGTCTCTTTACTCGTTCCGTAATACATCATCCCGCAACTAACTCATTAGCTGCAATGCCTGCAAGGCTTATAGTGATGTGCATTACCGAGTGGGCCCAGAGATACCTCTCCGACAATCGGAGTGACAAATCCTAATCTCGAAATACGCCAACCCAACAAGTACCTTCGGAGACACCTGTAGAGTACCTTTATAATCACCCAGTTACGTTGTGACGTTTGGTAGCACACAAAGTGTTCTTCCGGTATTCGGGAGTTGCATAATCTCATAGTCATAGGAACATGTATAAGTCATGAAGAAAGCAATAGCAGTAAAACTTAAACGATCATAGTGCTAAGCTAACGGATGGGTCTTGTCCATCACATCATTCTCCTAATGATGTGATCCCGTTGATCAAATGACAACTCATGTCTATGGCTAGGAAACATAACCATCTTTGATCAATGAGCTAGTCTAGTAGAGGCATACTAGGGACACTCTGTTTTGTCTATGTATTCACACATGTATTAAGTTTCCGGTTAATACAATTCTAGCATGAATAATAAACATTTATCATGATATAAGGAAATAAATAATAACTTTATTATTGCCTCTAGGGCATATTTCCTTCACCGGCAGGGTGCCGGGAAGAGTTCTCCTGGTGCTCCCGATCTTGGAAGCGGCGGCGGCGGCGGCGGAACAGAGATGAGATCGCGAAAAAGAGTTTCCGTCCCGAGGGTTTCGAAGGACGCTCTAAATATATGCCAAAGGGGGGCACCAGACGGGGCTCGGGGGGCCCAGGCGCCCCCCCGGCGCGGCCCAGGGGGGGGGGCGCCGCCAGGGCGCCTGGAGCCCTGGTGGCCCCCCCCCGGCTGTC
The DNA here is from genome assembly GCA_902687465.1 of Secale cereale. Lineage (NCBI taxonomy): Eukaryota > Viridiplantae > Streptophyta > Magnoliopsida > Poales > Poaceae > Secale > Secale cereale. The sequence continues at coordinate 619,848,427 of LR738709.1, read as the reverse complement.
CTTCGGGCGCAAGGAAGTTTCCGGAACGCTGATTTTTTTATATAATTATTCTGGATTTTTCCTGGCAGTTCTCGTTACGTGAAAACCTGATATACAAAAACAGCCGAAAACAGAAACTGGCACTGGGGTGCACTGGATTAGTAGGTTAGTCCAAATATGATCAAAAGTGTATGGAAGTATATAAATATCATAGCAATATCACCCAAAAGTGGCATGGAGCAAGTAGAAATTATAGATACGTTTTGGACGTATCAACATCCCCAAGCTTAATTCCTGCTCGTCCTCGAGTAGGTAAATGATAACAAGAATAATTTCTGTGGTGACATGCTATTAACCATATAGGACTTTTTATAGTCATATGACAAAAGCTTACTGAGACAATGATTCTATAGTAATTAAGTTGCCTCATGAGAAAATCACAAATGACTGAAAGTTTTACAATATGAAACTGAAACATCAAAAAGATTTGCAATGAACATGATATGCAAATATGATAAAGTGATATCTAGCTTGCCCCCTTTAGTGAAGCAAAACATAAATGCAGGGGCACCTTCAAGGTTTAAGTGATGACTAGATACAATGGTTTCAGAATAAACGATATCACAATCATGCAAAAGACAATGCTACTTTGGGACAATGCACATTATACTCAGAATGACAATCATGCTCTCGGTAGTTGGTGCTTTAAAAGAAGGTGGAGACTCAACATAAAAGTAAAAGAATGGTTATGTGCTAGAGCTTTTTTTTATATTGAAAACATAGAAGCAATTTTGTCAACGGTAGTAGTACTTCATATGTGTCATGCATAAGACATCCTATAAGTTGCAAGCCTCATGCATCGAATACCAATAGTGCTCGCACCTTGTCCTAATTAGCTCGGATTTCCATGGGTTATCATTGCATTACATATGTTTCAACCAAGTGTAACAAAGGGGTACCTCTATGCCACCTGTACAAAGGTCCAAGGAGATCGATCGCATTTGATTTCTCGTTTTTGATAGATCTCAACTTGAGGACATCCATACCGGGACAACATAGAAAATAGATAATGGACTCCTCTTTAATGCATAAGCATATTCTCATAAGAGATTGAGGATTAATGTCCAAGCTAAAACTTCCACCATGATACATGGCTTTGGTTGGCGGCCCAATGTTCTTCTCTAACAATATGCATACTCATTCAACCCACGGCAAATCACCCTTACTTCAGACAAGACGAACATGCATAGCAACTCACATGATATTCAACAAAAGTGTAACAGTTGATGGCGTCCCCAGAAACATGGTTACCGCTCAGCAAGCAACTTATAAGAAATAAGATACATAGGCAACATATTCTTTACCACAATAGTTTTTAAGCTACTTTCCCATGAGCTATGTATTGCAAAGTTAGTTCGCTTAGTACAGGTGGAGGTTAGCAAAAGACTGGGAGCGACCAACTAAGAGAGCAATGACGGTCATAATCATGCAGAGCGACAAAGCAATATTAAATCAGGCATGGAAGTTATATCGATACTCAGCAACAAAAGATCATCAAGGCTTGACAGACTTTCTTTACAGTCTTAAATATGCGTGAGCATACGCCAAGTCAATCAAAATAAATTCTCAAAGGAAGATATTACTAAACCATACCACATCATTGTCAAACAAATCATGTTGGTACTCCAATAACACATTGGGAACCCCCCAGCTATTTGAGACTAACCATAAGAAAACCTGAACTAGTAAGCGCCATCATGCACGTAGCATCTTTATCATAGACATATTAACCAATGCAACGGAAGCAAACTCTCTTAATAAGATGAGCATGATAATTAAAGAGAGTTCAAGCAACCAACTAAACAAAAGCTCTTTGAAAAGATAAGCATGAATACTAAGAGCAGAGCATGATAGTAGCTATTAAAAGACAAAGAACACACACAACAAAGATAGACATGAAAATTCTATGTTATGTTCTAGGTAGAAGTGGAGCGTGTTTCTCTCCCACATAAAGAACGCTGAGTTCCGACTTGTTATGAAAAACTAAAAAGAAAACTAAAAGCAAGACGCTCCAAGCATAGCACATAACACATGAAGTGATAAAAATATAGTGGAACGAAAGACGAACTGATAATGTTGATGGAGAAGGGGATGCACGGGGGCATCCCCAAGCTTAGACGCTTGAGTCTCCTTGAATATTTCTTGGGGGTGCACGGGGGCATCCCCAAGCTTGAGCGCTTGACACTCCTGAATCTTTTTATCATCTTCCCTCGCACACTTGAAAACTCCCTTCATACATAACTCATCATAATCTGATTAGCGAGGTTAGTACCCTTAATAAAATAATTGCACCTTGCTGGAAATAAAGATGTTCTTGAAGTTCTACTGTTTCTCAAGATTGCCAAAAGGTTTTTACAAAGAAAAAGCAAGCTCTTGGTTTGCAAAATGAAGGAAAGGCAAAACATGACAGAATCTGTGAAAAACAGAACAGCAGGTAGTAACTGATTTTTTCGGGGTACTTCTGCAACTCAAATAAAAAAACTCAGAACAGACGCACGAAAGACAATTATATAGAGAACGCTGTCGAAAAAATTCAGACCAAAAAGATGATCTGGTGATTTTATACGAATTTTTCTATCCAAGGACAGAATCTGTTTCCTGGACAGCACCTCACAACTTTTGAACTTTCTAGCAATCAGAGGCTATACTTGACACAAATATGAAAAGCAAAGACACAATGATGATGCTACTGTAGTAAACAACATCAAGACACAACAAAAGCAAATTTTTTATTCATGTGGGCTGCCTCCCAAAAGCGCTTTCTTTTATGCCTTTAAGCTAGGCATAATGCATAGATCAAGTTTTATCAAGAGTAAAAGAATAGCTAGCCCGTACAACGGACTCAAAAGGTAACTTGATCTTCTTTCGAGGGAAGTGTTCCATCCCTTTCTTGAGAGGAAACTGAAATTTTATATTACCCTCTTTCATGTCAATGATAGCACCAACGGTGCGTAAAAAGGGACGTCCCAAATTAATTGGACAAGAAGGATCACATTCAATATCCATAATAGTAAAATCAACGGGCACATAATTATCATTGACAACGATAAGAACATCGTCGATCCTCCCCAAAGGTTTCTTTATGGAAGAATCAACGAGATGAACACCAAAAGAACAAGAATCAAAAGGTTTCAATTTAAGCATATCATATATTCTTTTGGGCATAACAGAGGTACTAGCTCCAACATCACATAATGCATAGCAAGAGAAGTCATTCAATTTAATTTTTATCATAGGATCCCAACCATCTTCTAGCTTTCTAGGTATGGAGGCTTCTACTCTAAGTTTCTCCTCCCTAGCTTTGATGAGAGCGTTAGTGATATGCTCTGTGAAGGCAAGGTTAAGCGTGCTAGTGCGGGGGTCTCTAGACATCTTGTGAAGGAAATCAATAACTTCGGTAAGAGTGCAATTATCAAAATCAAGATCACTAGCATCAAGTAAAGTGGTAGTGGTGTCCTTTAGGTTCATTTGTTTGGTAGTTTCTATAGTCATAGCATCACCATTAATAGGTCCATTGGGACCAGGAGTACATTGGGTGCTAAGAGTTTGGATATCCTCAACAACTTGGATAGTAGCAACAGTGTGGTGGGTAGGAAGGCTCTTAATTCTATCCTCTTCCTCCCTTTCTCTAGCCCATCTTTCTTTAAGTTTAGCCATCATCCTAATATTTTCATTAATTTGCACTTGAGTAGCATTAATAGGAGTGACCTTCCTCTCCTCAAGAGGAGAAGTTTGAATCTTTAGCAATTTTACCTCATTGGCTAAATGGTCTACCTTAAAAGAAAGATCATCTAGTTTATGTAGTTTTTCTTCTACACTCTTATTAAAGGCTTTTTGGGTAGTGATGAAATCTTTAAGCATAATCTCTAGTTCAGTATTGGAGTTCTTGGTACTAGGATAAACATTGTTGTTCCCATAAGAATTAGAGGGGAACGGTCTAGGATTGCTACCAAAATTACTCCTATAAGCATTGTTGTTAAAATTGTTTCTAGAGATAAAGTTCACATCTACTTGTTCTTGAGCAATCAAAGAATTTAAAGGAACATCACGAGGATCAATAGAGGATTGCTTCAAAAGTAGAGACATGATCAAGTCAACTTTTTCATTTAAGGAGGAAATCTCCTCGACAGAGTTTACCTTCCTACCTGTTGGAGCGCGTTCGGTGTGCCATTGGGAATAGTTGGCCATCATCTCATCGAGAAGCTTTGTGGCAGCACCAAGTGTTGTTGACATAAAAGTTCCTCCCGCGGCCGAATCTAACAAGTTCCGCGAGGTAAAGTTCAAGCCTGCATAAAAAGTTTGGATAACCATCCAAGTAGTCAAACCATGAGTAGGGCAGTTCTTGATAAGATATTTCATACGTTCCCAAGCTTGGGCAACGTGTTCATTATCCAATTGTTTAAAATTCATTATGTTACTTCTAAGTTGGATAATTTTAGCAGGTGGATAGTATTTTCCAATAAAAGCATCTTTGCACTTGTCCCATGAATCTATGCTATTTCTAGGCAAAGACTGAAACCAAATTTTAGCTCCTCCTCTCAAGGAGAAAGGAAAAAGCTTAAGCTTAACAATATTACCATCTATTTCTTGGTACTTTTGCATATCACAAAGTTCAACAAAGTTGTTTAAGTGTAAAGCTGCATCATCTCCAGCACCGGAGAATTGTTCTCTCATGACTAAGTTCAGTAAAGCAGGTTTAATTTCATATGAAGGTGCTGAAGTGGCAGGTGTAGTGATAGGTGTGCTGATAAAGTCATCGTTGTTGTGACTAGTGAAGTCACACAACTTGGTGTTCTCGGTGGAACCCATAGTAGCAAGCAAGCAAGATAACTATTTTTGTGATTTTCGATAAAAAGGATACTAAAGCAAAAACTAAAAGGTAAACTAACAAGACTAAAAAGCAAAGGTAAAAGATAGCATGCAACTCCCCTATCCTGAAGAGTGGAGTCCCCGGCAACGGCGCCAGAAAAACTCCTTGATGGGCCTCTAACCCCTCGTTGGTTACCCCAAGTGGAAGGTGTAAGATGCAGTGTTGTGGAAGTTTTTCCCTTAGCAAAGATGCCAAGGATCGAATCCCCAGAGACTCCTAGGTTCAACAAGTAGGTGTCAACTGCTAACGGCGCCCGATATTAGCAATCAACGTGGACCTGCACACAGATACAAATAACTTTGCTCCCAACGAGTACAGAGAGGTTGTCAATCCCTCCGGCCTTGTAGTTCACAAAGGATTAAACGCAAGTGATAGTAGTGATAGATAATGTTTTGCAATAGTAAGTAAAAGCGAAAAGTAAATAGCGGATGTGATAAATGATGGTAATATGGACCGGAGTCTCATGATGTTCACTAGTGATGTCTCTCTCCCAAAAGACGATAAAACATCTATGTGAGGTAAACGAATTACAGCTGGGCAATTGACAGGACCACGAACGCAAACCAATGCTGACTACATTGCAAGAAAGGTTGAGGTTCAAAGCATGGGCGGTACGCCAAAGTAAGTAGACCGAAATACATCAATATCTACTACTAATCATCCACCATGAGATATCTATCCAGAACATCTCGCTGGTATTAAGTTGCGAGCCCCACCCATAGTGTAAACTCAATGCAACAGACAACTGCATTAAAAGAACTTTGCGTAAAGTAAACAATCCTTGCACCCGCGGGCACAAGCACCATTGTTTTCCCCCTTGTGGCAACAGCACATCCCCTAGACTCATGTTTCTGTCACTCAAGCTAGTCATCGAGGGGCATGAACCCACAATCAAGCATAACGTTCCCTCTTGGAGTCACTACCTACTACTTGGCCAAAGCAATAAATAACAATGGAGAACATGCAAGAATTACTTATGAACATAAATATAAAAGAGGTAGATCAAATATATTACTCAAGATCAATCTGAACATAATCTCATAATCCATCGGATCCCAGCAAACTCAACATAGCAACAGCATAAGGATTACATATGTGCCTCGATCATGTAGGGCAGCTCACGAGGACTAATTAGTGAAGCACAAGAACGGGAGGAGAACATCACATAGCTACTGGTCATGGACTCATGGTCCAAGGGAGACTACTCACAACTCATCCGGGAGGCGTCCATGGTGGTGGAGAAGCTCCCGGTGGTGATCCTCCCCTCCGGCAGGGTGCCGGGAAGAGTTCTCCTGGTGCTCCCGATCTTGGAAGCGGCGGCGGCGGCGGAACATAGATGAGATTGCGAAAAAGAGTTCCCGTCCCGAGGGTTTCGAAGGACGCTCTAAATATATGCCAAAGGGGGGCACCAGACGGGGCTCGGGGGGCCCAGGCGCCCCCTCGGCGCGGCCCAGGGGGGTGCGCCGCCAGGGCGCCTGGAGCCCTGGTGCCCCCCCCCCCCCGGCTGTCCTTCGGGCGCAAGGAAGTTTCCGGAACGCTGATTTTTTATATAATTTTTCTGGATTTTTCCTGGCAGTTCTCGTAACGTGAAAACCTGAAATACAAAAACAGCCGAAAATTGAAACTGGCACTGGAGTGCACTGGATTAGTAGGTTAGTCCAAATATGATCAAAAGTGTATGGAAGTATATAAATATCATAGCAATATCACCCAAAAAGTGGCATGGAGCAAGCAGAAATTATAGATACGTTTTGGACGTATCACTAGTGTGCGGGTTGGATGCGGGACTCTTCAAGGATTCTCTCGCACCCCTCCGCCGTGTCAATTGATCGCCGGAGCGGCTCCGACGAGGGCCAGTGCTCCCCTGTTCCAGCATGTTGCTGTATATTCTTTAGACATAGCGCCTCCTATCTGTCGAGATCGATGCAGTGGCGTAGTGGTTTGTCTCCGTCAGTTTCGTCAGTAGGGCGTGGGTTCGATCCCCCGCGGGCGCAGTGGAGTATTCGCCCCTTTTTCATTTTTATGTGAGGCTGACAGCAGGGCCCCACCTGCCAGCCTCTCATCTCCAGTTCCAGCCCTCGCGCGCACCCGCTCGCCAGCTCAGCTCCGCCCGGGCCCCCTTGTCAGTGTGAGTGGCTAGCTGAGCCTGGGTCACTTTAGACCTGGCGCCTATTCTGTTTTGTTTTCTTTTTCTGTTTTTCTTTTCTTTTCTTTTTTTCTTATTTAATTAATATCCGCATATTTATGCTTCATATGAATTTGAGCCTTATATGAAAAGTGCTTAGAATTTTGTGTAGATTATGATTATGTCACTTGCTGCCATGTTTTAAAATATTTAAAATGATGTTTGAATTTAAACTTGTTTTAAATATGTTTAAAATTGCAAAAATCGTAACTAAATATCTACAACTCCAAATTTAACAAACTTTATATGCCTTTGGGGTAGAAAAATGTGTAGAATATTTTGGTGCTGTTGTTTAGCATGTTTGAAAACTCCTTCACAGAAGTTTTCCAAATCTGTCCCAAATGCAAATAAATGAATATGGGAGTTTCTGGATATTGTTCTATGTATTTCCAGCCCATTTAAATATGCTAGCATGTTGCTGTTATGTTAGTTGCTCCCTTGCCATGTTAACCAACCTCTTTAAAACATGTTGGTTGCTTGTTTGATAATCTACATAAACTTGCTAAGTTGTTACTTTACTTGTTTCACATGTGTGGTTGATCTTGTTTGTTGGTGATGTCATTGCATTCTTGTGACCCTAGGCCATGCATCATGTCTTTTCATGTTCACATGCTTCATATTCATGCATCATGTGATTGAGCACTCCATGTTGATTGATTTTGTTCCGTTGTTGCATTGTTGTGTTTGGTTAGAGCCTGGTAAAGATACTGAGTACGAGGTTTCTACCGAGGTTGAGTGTGAGGAGCCAGGTTACGTTCCCTCCGAGGATTCAACAGGCAAGATGACCTGACCCAGATATCATTATTATCTTTGCCTATGCTAGATGTCTCGCTCTTTAGCTTATTGCCTCGATGCCTATTTCTGTTTGTCAACCTCCTATTTGTTGCCATGAACCTCTCTAACCACCCAACCTAGCAAACCTTTGATTGGCTACGTAAGCTTCGCCCAGCCCCTCTTATAGCATTGTTAGTTGCAAGAGAAGATTCGAAGATTCTTGCTTCATGATGAAGTTATTATTGGGATATCACACTATATAATCTGTTAAACTAAACCATCTATATACTTGGCAATGGGTGGAAGGCTAAGCCTTTGGTTGGTGTTTTGTTCCACTCATGCCTCCCTAGGAACCGTTTAAACCGGTGTTATGTTCCTTGATTTTGCGTCCCTAACACGGTTGGGGTTTATGGGCCCCCTCGATAACCCGCTTAGCGCTAAAGCTTTTCCAGCAAGGCCCAACTTTGGTTTTACATTTGCCAAATAACTAAAACTTGCATAGGTAGTTATAAACCCTTTTCTTAATCAACAACCCGGGCCAGTGCTCCACATCAGTGTTGGTCCAAACTGGGGGTCCTGCAGGGCCACCTTGGGGAAACCCGAGGGCTGGTAAAAACCTGTAGCATCGCCCATCCGGTCGTGGCCTGAGACGAGATACACGCGGCTACTATCAGGGTGTCGGCACGCCGGGAGGACTTGCTGGATTAGTTTTACCTTAGTCAGAATATCTTGAGCATGGGATTCCGAGAATACTCGGGTCTTCCCACCTTGGAGTTGCAACTCCGCAGATCGTGAGCTTGTGATGGGCTAAGTTGGGACACCCCTGCAGGGTTTTGATCTTTTGAAATCCGTGCCCGCGGTTATGTGGCAGATGGGAATTTGTTAATATCTGGTTGTAGAAAACTTGACACTATGTTCATAATACACTACCCGCGTGAGTAACAGTGACGGTCGCTTTCCGAAGGGGTTCGGGAAGTGAACACGATGGGGTTATGTTTGACGTGCTTAGATAGGATCACTTCGTGATCACTTTGACGATCGTTGGCACTTCTCTTCTCGCTCTAAACACGTAAGCTAGTGCTAGTGTAGCTACAACCTTGATCTTCAGACTTGTTCCACACCCAAGGCTTAGATAGTTTTGCTACCCGGGAACGGGATTGCTGAGTCCTCCGTGGCTCACAGATTCTACACCACACCAGATGCAGGTACCGTTGAGAACTACACAGCTGGTGGTTCAGAGTTGTACTGGGAGTTCGACGAAGAACGTGGGCGATACTTCGTGTCTTATCTAGAGGATCAGTAGGGCTCTTACTAGGATGATCGAGACCTTGTGTTATTTATTTATGGTATCTTTCATTTGGATCTTCGTCCGTAGTCGGACTCTGGTGTTATTTGGATGATGATTGTTATGTAATGCTTTGTGTGACGTGGCGAGTGTAAGCCAACTACTCTTTTGCAATTTCATCCCTCTTTTACATGAGATGTGCAAAGATACCATTCTTGAGATCATTCCAGTATGATATTATGCCTTTAAGTCATGCCTCGACACGTGGGAGGTATAATCTCATACTGGGCATTACAAGTTGGTAATCAGAGTCTTCTCCGACCTAGGAGCCCCCACAGATTGATCGAATCATTGCCGGTTGAGTCTAGGCACACACTTGAAAATGTTTTGAGTCCTATATATATATATATATCGAAGAGTAGGATTTCTTTTTGCTCCTCATCCCTTTATCACTCTGGTGAGGACTCCTGACGATTACTCTATCTCTTCTACTCTCAAAAATTCACTAAATTGTTTTTTAGGATCACGCGAGTATTGTTTGGATTGTTCCGATGTCTTTGTGACGAGAACATTGTTCTCGATGCCTCCTGCCATTTAGGGGTTGTGGCAGTGTCCCGGGGAGTTGAGCTCCGAGGTGTTGTCGTCACAAATCTATCGTAGCAGTTCTGGAATACTTAAGACGACCGACATCAAAAACTCTTCTATGCGGTTAGTGGCAAAATAACCCCGACATCACCTAGTACTGGGGAGGTAGTTCGGGAGTATTGCCATAGCTTGTATAGCAGTTGCGTTTCGAAGGTCCGAGGTAAACGGTTTCCGGAAATAACTAGTTATGTGTTGAAGGATGGATACAGCTGGATGTAGGATTAGAGTTGAGTGCGCGGTGCTTCCCCTGTATCCCCAACACCTGATTGCATAACTGGAAACTTTCGGAAATTAATAGGTGGGTTCATCTAGTAGTTCGTAGGCATTCTTCCAACGAATGCATGATATGAAGTTCGGGGTTCTACATTGAGTGAAGTGGTTTATGGGCGTTTGTTCCGATCGGGAGTTGCATCTTAAAGGGTCCTTGGCTATGCTGATCCGGGGATTGCAAAACCCTTTTGTAACACGTTCCATGAGCTTTCAGCACGAACATGTGGGACGAAGATTCTATCTTATATTTGTCCTATCTGCTCCTTGTTGTTTTTATTTACCTTTGGTTCTCTCAAGTGGCTTCTCGAGAAGATTGTTGTACCATTGAACTATGGATTACATTCGTTCATTTTGTTCGGATGTTCTTGTGAAGACTTTTGTTGCAATTCTAGCCGTTGATTCAACTTATATCTTTCAATCAATGGCTAATAGTTGTCATCTCATTCAGGATGGCTCCTAAGAAGGTCCCCAATGCTAACCCAGAGGGTGAAGAAGTTCCTGATCGTCCTCCTTTTCTCCTCCTCATCCGTTTGAGGCCTGGAGAGCAATTATGCAAGCGACCAACCAGAACACCCAGATGCTTATGCAAATGATGCAGAACATTCAAGCCAACCAAGCAAATCAAGGTGGTCATGGGAACCAAGGCCAAGGCAATTTGTTCAACCAACCTCACTTTACTTCGCTCAACCAGTTCTTGGCAAACCAACCGAAGGCGTTCAGTTACTGTGTGGATCCGCTAGATGCTGAAGACTGGATAACAGACATCAAGAAGCATTTTGAGTGCAGTAACGTGAGACCTGAGGATTATGTCAAGTTTGCCGCCTTCCAACTCAAGGATCAAGCTACTAATTGGTGGCAACAGTACAAAGATTCCAGAGAAGGACGTGAAATCTCGTGGACTGACTTCTGCAAGGATTTCCGCTCTCACCACATTCCAACTAGTGTCACCGAAGGCATGCGTGAGCAATTCCGCAACCTGAAGCAAGGCACCATGTCCGTTTATCAATACAATGTCAAGTTCCAGAACCTTGCCCGCTATGCCAAGCAAGACATCCCAGATTCCAAGAGCAAGATTTATCAGTTCCGTGGTGGTCTGAAGGATGAACTCCAACTAGCTCTCACCTTGTTTGAGCCGTATGAATTTGATCAATTCTATAACATGGCCATTAAGTTAGAGGCAGCCTAGCTCAAGGTTGAAGCTTCCAAAAAGAGGATCAGAGATGGTGTCAACTCCTCCTCTTCTTCCCAAGTGGTCGCAAAGCAGCAGAAGTTTTGGCTTCCACCTCCTCCAGTGCTCCGCCCTCCCAACAACAACAACAACAACAAGCACTCTGGTGGCCGTGGTTTCTCCCACCCACCCAACCCAAGAAATCAGTCCAAGAATCACTTTCAAGCTTCAAAGTCAAGTGGTCCTTATCACCGTCCTCTCTCAGAAGTGGTTTGCAACAAGTGCACTCAGAAGGGTCATTATGCTAACAAGTATCCCAACCCAAGGCGCCTTCCGCCTCCTCCACCTGTCAGCACTGCTATTGTCAAGCACAATCCCAAGCAAGCAAGAGTGAATCTGATGAGTGCAGCTCAAGCAGAGAATTCTTCAGATGTGATACTTGGTAACCTTCCAGTCAATCTTAAACCTGCTAAAGTTTTGTTTGATTCGGGTGCATCATGCTCTTTCATGTCTCATCCTTTTGCAACCAAGCATAATGTTATCACCAAAAATTTGCCAAGGGAGTTATCAGTTATTTCTCTGGGAAAACGAATGCATTCTAGTGTTTATGCTCCGGATATATCTATTTATATGGGTGATTAACGCTTCCTGGTTTCTCCGGTTATTCTTGGTAACTCCGACATTGATCTTATTCTTGGGATGGATTGGCTCTCCAAGCATGATGCAAACATTGATTGTGCAAATAAGGAAGTCAAGGTTACTCATCCTGACGAAGACGTGATTATCTTCACCTCTCGAGATAACACAATCAGGCTATTCTCTATCAATGACAAGGGCGAGATTAATGCCATCTCTCAGATTCCGGTGGTCAATGAGTATGAAGATGTTTTCCCTGAAGAGCTTCCAGGCATGCCTCCGCATCATCAAGTTGAATTCGTCATTGAACTCGAGCCCAGTACCGAGCTAGCATGTCGGCGTCCATACAAGCTTTCCCCTGATGAGTTGAAGGAGCTGAAGAGACAACTAGATGTCCAAGAGAGTATGGGTCTAATCAGGCCTAGCACTTCTCCTTGGGGCTGTGGTGTTCTATTTGTCAAGAAGATGGATGGCACGGAACTCCTTTGCGTTGATTACCGGCCATTGAACAAGAAGACAATAAAAAACAAGTATCCGCTCCCCAATATCAATGAATTGTTCGAGCAGCTCAAAGGAGCAAATGTGTTCTCAAAGCTCGATCTCCGGATGGGTTATCACCAGATCTGTATCCGTGAAGAAGATATTCCCAAGACCGCATTCAGAACGAGTTTTGGCTCTTATGAATACATGGTCATGTCTTCTGGCCTCGCAAATGCTCCACCCACTTTCTCAAGGATGATGCACTTCATATTCAACCCTTACACCAATGAATTTGTTCTCGTCTATCTGGATTACATCTTGGTATTCTCCAAGAATGAAGAAGATCATGCCAAGCACCTCTGTTTGGTCCTGGACAGACTCCATGAACACAAGTTCTATGCGAAGTCCTCCAAGTGTGAATTCTGGCTGGATAAAGTCTTATATCTTGGCCATATCATCTCTGCTGAGGGTATTTCTGTCAACCGCAAGAAAGTTGAAGCTATTGTCAACTAGGAACCCCCGCAGAACGTCAAGCAACCCCGAAGCTTCCTTGGTCTCGCTAGCTATTGCAGAAGGTTCGTTGAGAACTTCTCCAAGATTGCCAAGCCTCTCTCAAACCTGCTGCAGAAGAATGTCAAGTACAACTGTACTCCTGATTGTGATGTGGCATTCAAAACACTCAAAGAGAAACTCATTTCTGCTCTGGTTCTTACTCCTCCGCATGAGTCCAAGCCCTATGAAGTCTTCTGTGACGCTTCTTTACAAGGACTTGGTGGTGTTCTCATGCAAGACAAGAAGATTGTGGCATACCCTTCTCGTCAATTGAAGCCAAATGAGAAGAATTACCCCACACATGATCTCGAGCTAGTAGCAGTGGTACATGCCTTGATCACGTGGAGACACCTTCTGTTGGGCAGAAAAGTGGACATCTTCATTGATCACAAGAGCTTGAAGTACATCTTCACTCAGCCAAACCTGAACCTTCGCCAGACTCGTTGGGTTGAGATGATCCAAGAGTATTATCCAAGCATTGAATACACACCTGGCAAGGCCAATGTCATTGCAGATGCCTTGAGCGGAAAGGCATATTGCAACAGTCTCCTTCTCAAGCCGTTTCAGCCTGAGCTTTGTGAATCATTCAGGAAGCTCAACCTCCAAGTTGTTCCGCAAGCCTTTCTTGCAAATCTTCAATTTGCTCCTACCTTGGAAGATCAGATCGGTGAGGCCCAACTCAGTGATGCTATGGTGCAGAAAGTGAAACATGGTATTGCTAAGGGTACTCCCAAATACAAGTGCTATCGTGTTGATGAGAAAGACACCTTGTTCTTTGAGGACAGAATTGTGGTTCCCAAGGGTGATCTCAGGAAGCTCATAATGAATGAAGCACATGACTCCCTCCTCTCAATTCATCCCGGAAGTTCTAAGATGTACCAAGACCTCAAGCAATCTTACTGGTGGACTCGCATGAAAAGGGAGATTGCCCAATTCGTGAATGAATGTGATGTCTGCAGAAGAGTGAAGGCAGAGCATCAACGTCCAGCCGGTCTCCTCCAACCTCTACCTATTCCCGAGTGGAAATTCGACCACGTTGAAATGGATTTCGTCACTGGGTTTCCTAAGTCCAAGAAGGGGAATGATGCTATCTTTGTAGTCATTGACAAGCTAACCAAAGTAGCTCACTTCCTTCCCGTCAAAGAATCCATCAATGCAGCTCAGTTGGCAGAGTTGTACACTTCCAGAATCGTTTCGTTGCATGGCATTCCTCAAGTTATCTCCTCAGACCGTGGAAATTTGTTCACATCCAAGTTCTGGGACTCCTTTCAGTCAGCCATGGGCACTAAGATTAATTTCAGCACTGTGTTTCACTCTCAGACTAGTGCTCGTCGAAAGAGTGAACCAGATCCTCGAATACATGCTCAGAGCTTGTGTCATCTCTTTTGGCATGAAGTAGGAAGATTCTCTCCCGTTTGCCGAGTTCTCTTACAACAACAGTTTCCAAGCAAGTGCCGGCAAAGCTCCTTTAGAAATCCTCTATGGCAGAAAGTGTCGTACCCCTCTCAACTGGTACGAGACTAGTGAACGTCAACTTCTTGGCAATGACTTTATCTCAGAAGCCGAAGAAATGTGCAAAGTCATACGTGGGAATCTCAAAGCCGCTCAATCGCGTCAAAAGAGTTACTATGACGGCAAGCATCATGATTTGGCTTTCGACATTGGGGATCATGTCTATCTCCGTGTTTCTCCGATGAAAGGAACCCAAAGATTCGGTATCAAAGGAAAGCTTGCTCCTAGATACGTTGGCCCTTTCAAGATTCTTGGCAAAAGAGGTGATCTAGCCTATCAACTTGAGCTCCCCTCCAACTTTGCAAATTTTCATGATGTGTTTCACGTGTCTCAACTCCGCAAGTGCTTCAAGACACCTGAACACACCAGTCCATTCGAGGAGATTGATCTTCAACAAGACTTATCTTATTGTGAGCACCCCGTTGCTATTCTTGAGCAAGCTAAGCGCAAAACCCGCAACAAGTCAATCAAGTTCTTGAAAGTTAAGTGGTCACACCATACCGACCGAGAAGCTACGTGGGAACAAGAAGATCACCTTCGTTCCGAGTATCCTAACTTCTTCCAGTCCTAGATCTCGGGACGAGATCTTTTTGTAGTGTAGGAGAGTTTGTAATGCCCCAAATGTAACAATTTCCTATAATGGCAATAAAGCTTCCTCTTTTATCCTTATCATTATCCTAGGGGGTCCTTCTCATTTATTTTATTAGCATTGTCATACCTTTTATTATTTTTGCATCCTTGCATTGCTCATCATCATATCATCATGGCATCATACTTTATTTATTTTGTGCATTGTGAGACCCTTGTGATATTGTTGTGTGAGGGTTCAAGCTAACTAGCTAAACCCTACCCCTCTCCCTCTTCTTCTTCTTCTTCTTCTTCTTCTTCTTCTTCTTCTTCTTCTTCTTCTTCTTCTTCTTTTCTCCTTATTCTTCTCCATCTTTTCTTTCAGGCCTTTTCTTTGATCTATTTTGCAAGCCACCTAGCCAAGTGCCATTGTGGTTCTTTCCCTCCTTTAAATCTTGCACCATGTGAGCAACCCCTCCACCAAATATCACCTCATTTGAATATGATTTGGTTGGGTTTTAAAATATCAAGAGTTTGGCCCATATTCAAACTCCTTTTATTTTTCTGCCTCTAAAAATGTCCAAGTCAATTTATTTAAATAGAGCATAATTCACTGAGCTTAGGGGTATTTTTCTTTTTCCCTAATTCTTTTTCTTTATTTCTGTGCATTCTTTTCTTTTTCTGCCTGAAGAAATAAAGAAAAGAAGAGGCAGCAGCAGCCTGCAGCACAACCTGGGCCTTCCCCTTCTCTCTCTCTCTCTCTCACCGAGGCCCAGCTCCTCTCCAGCGCAGCGCAGCCCAACACCGCGGGCCCAGCCACAGCAGCGCAGTCGTGTCGTAGCCACTCCGAGTGCGAGGCCCCACTTGTCAGTGACACATCCCCCTCGCCTCCGTCTTCCTCCGTCAGAAAAGCAGAGCCGCGCCGCGCTCACCGTAGCGCCGTCAGCTCACAGACGTCGAGGCCGTGCGCCGAGCCCCTCTTTCAAACCCAAATCGTGTCCTCCACTCCTCTCTAGGTCTTCCCTTTCCCCTCTCGCTGTCTGGAGAGCTGGGTTCCTCCAGATCCGCCGCCCCCATCGACGCCCGAGCGCATCTGAGAGCAGTCTCTCGTCGCCGGCGAGCTCCGTGTCATCCTCGGCCTCGCCAACGTTGTCTACCTGCTTCCTCGTCGTCCTCTTCTTCCACTACGTCAACTACGCGGACCCGAGCACCTCTCCGTCGAGCTCTTCTTCCTCTTCTTCCTCTACGATGGCCGTAGGTGTTCGAGGCACGCCGCCGACGACTCCGTCCACGCCAGGGCCAGCCGAGCACACCGCCGTGCTCGTGGTGAGCTCCTCTCTCTCCCCAAGCCCTTTTCCCCTTTCTACGCATGTTCTAGGCCCTAGCTCCTCATGTGCCCGATCGCGTCGCCGTCGGACCTCGTCGCCGGCGAGTGTTCCGCCCTCTTTAGCTCCTGCTGCGCTGCCCGTTTGCTTCGACTAGTTGCGTAGGACCTCTCTGTGCTATCGCTGTGCCGCCTAGGGCCTTGCATCGTCTCGCCATCGTCCCGTCGCCGTCGTGCTATAGTTTCTCGCCGCCGGCGAGATAGTGCCCCATAGGCGTAGCTAGTGTGCGGGTTGGATGCGGGACTCTTCAAGGATTCTCTCGCACCCCTCCGCCGTGTCAATTGGTCGCCGGAGCGGCTCCGACGTGGGCCGGTGCTCCCCTGTTCTAGCATGTTGATGTATATTCTTCAGACATAGCGCCTCCTATCTGTCGAGATCGATGCAGTGGAGTAGTGGTTTGTCTCCGTCAGTTTCGTCAGTAGGGCGTGGGTTCGATCCCCCGCGGGCGCAGTGGACTATTTGCCCCTTTTTCATTTTTACGTGAGACTGACAGCAGGGCCCCACCTGCCAGCCTCTCATCTCCAGTTCCAGCCCCCGCGCGCACCCGCTCGCCAGCTCAGCTCCGCCCGGGCCCCCTTGTCAGTGTCAGTGGCTAGCTGAGCCTGGGTCACTTTAGACCTGGCGCCTATTCTGTTTTTGTTTTCTTTTTCTGTTTTTGTTTTCTTTTCTGTTTTTCTTATTTAATTAATATCTGCATATTTATGCTTCATATGAATTTGAGCCTTATATGAAAAGTGCTTAGAATTTTGTGTAGATTATGATTATGTCACTTGCTGCCATGTATTAAAACATTGAAAATGTTGTTTGAATTTAAACTTGATTTAAATATGTCTAAAATTGCAAAAATCATAACTAAATATCTACAACTCCAAATTTAACAAACTTTATATGCATTTGGGGTAGAAAATGTGTAGAATATTTTGGTGCTGTTGTTTAGCATGTTTGAAAACTCCTTCACAGAAGTTTTCCAAATCTGTCCCAAATGCAAATAAATGAATATGTGAGTTTCTGGATATTGTTCTATGTATTTCCAGGCCATTTAAATATGCTAGCATGTTGCTGTTATGTTAGTTGCACCCTTGCCATGTTAACCAACCTCTTTAAAACATGTTGGTTGCTTGTTTGATAATCTACATAAACTTGCTAAGTTGTTATTTTACTTGTTTCACATGTGTGGTTGATCTTGTTTGTTGGTGATGTTATTGCATTCTTGTGACCCTAGGCCATGCATCATGTCTTTTCATGTTCACATGCTTCATGTTCATGCATCATGTGATTGAGCACTCCATGTTGATTGATTTTGTTCCGTTGTTGCATTGTTGTGTTTGGTTAGAGCCTGGTGAAGATACTGAGTACGAGGTTTCTACCGAGGTTGAGTGTGAGGAGCAAGGTTACATTCCCTCCGAGGATTCAACAGGCAAGATGACCTGACCTAGATAACATTACTATCTTTGCCTATGCTAGATGTCTCGCTCTTTAGCTTATTGCCTCGACGCCTATGTCTGTTTGTCGGCCTCCTATTTGTTGCCACGAACCTCTCTAACCACCCAACCTAGCAAACCTTTGATTGGCTACGTAAGCTTTGCTCAACCCCTCTTATAGCATTGTTAGTTGCAGGAGAAGATTCGAAGATTCTTGCTTCATGATGAAGTTATTGTTGGGATATCACACTATATAATCTGTTAAACTAAACCATCTATATACTTGGCAATGGGTGGAAGGCTAAGCCTTTGGTTGGTGTTTTGTTCCACTCATGCCTCCCTAGGAACCGTTTAAACCGGTGTTATGTTCCTTGATTTTGCGTCCCTAACACAGTTGGGGTTTATGGGCCCCCCTCGATAACCCGCTTAGCGCTAAAGCTTTTCCAGCAAGGCCCAACTTTGGTTTTACATTTGCCTAATAACTAAAACTTGCATAGGGAGTTATAAACCCTTTTCTTAATCAACAACCCGGGCCAGTGCTCCACATGAGTGTTGGTCCAAATTGGGGGTCCTGCAGGGCCACCTTGGGGAAACCCGAGGGCTGGTAAAAACCTGTATCATCGCCCATCCGGTCATGGCCTGAGACGAGATACGCGTGGCTACTATCAGGGTGTCGGCACGCCGGGAGGACTTGCTGGATTAGTTTTACCTTAGTCGGAATATCTTGAGCACGGGATTCCGACAATACTCGGGTCTTCCCACCTTGGAGTTGCGACTCCGCAGATCGTGAGCTTGTGATGGGCTAAGTTGGGACACCCCTACAGGGTTTTGATCTTTCGAAAGCCGTGCCCGCGGTTATGTGGCAGATGGGAATTTGTTAATATCCGGTTGTAGAAAACTTGACACTATGTTCATAATACACTACCAGCGTGAGTAACCGTGACGGTCGCTTTCCGATGGGGTTCGGGAAGTGAACACGGTGGGGTTATGTTTGACGTGCTTAGATAGGATCACTACGTGATCACTTTGACGATCGTTGGCACTTCTCTTCTCGCGCTAAACACGTAAGCTAGTGCTAGTGTAGCTACAACCTTGATCTTCAGCCTTGTTCCACACCCAAGGCTTAGATAGTTTTGCTACCCGGGAACGGGATTGCTGAGTCCTCCGTGGCTCACAGATTCTACACCACACCAGATGCAGGTACCGTTGAGAACTACACAGTGTGGCGACCCCGGCCCGACCGTGCACTAATCATACACGCAAATGCACACGATCAAGCCTAAGGACTCACGTGAAGGAATCACAGCACAACTCTAAAACATAAATAAATACATACAAGTTATATATTACAAGCCAGGGGCCTCGAGGGCTCGAATACATAACAAGTGTCACACTCATAGTCAGCGGAAGCGTTAGGTATCTGGGTACAGATACAACACAGAAGAAGATAGGCCTGTTACACAGGCGGGGCAAAAGAAAAGCTACGATCGAAAAGGCGCAGGCCTCCTGCCTGGGACCTCCGATCCTACTCCTGGTCGTCGTCCGCCGGCTCCTCGTAGAAGTACTCACCGGCTGGGTAGAAGTAGTAGCCAGCCTCGGGCTGGTAGTAGTAGTCGTCAACGGGGGCTGCAGGCACCATGGCTCCGTCGTCTGGTTTATCATGCGAGAAGGACAAAAGGGGAAGCAAAGCAACCGTGAGTACTCATCCAAAGTACTCAGCAAGACTTACATCAGATCTATACTAAGCAATGCATCATTTTCAAAGGAGGCTTTATATGGGTGGACTAGACTGCAGAAAGCCAGAGTAGAGAGGGGAAAAGCCTAGTCCTGACGAAGACTAGCATCTTCAGGGTCTTGCAGCAATTAGAAGGGTTCAGATTAGTACATCATAATGTAATGTGTTTATAGTAATATCAACCTCATATCTCAAGTCACCAGTTCTAGTTGTACCGAAGTGGATACAACTCCGAGTGTCCGTTACCGTAGGACAGGCTATCGATAGATGTTTTCTTCCCTGCAGGGGTGCACCAACTTACCCACCACGCTCGCTTAACTCCGGCCGGACACACTTGCTGGGTCCTGCCCGGCCTCGGCTAAACAACACGACGCAACCCGACCGGAAACCACCAGAGAGGATCAAGCACGTCGGACTAACCTATGCCCCGGGGGTCTTGGCCATCGCCCCGGACGCTCCTGCACGTTACGTGGCCGTTCGGTAGCAGACCTAGCAACCCCTTATACAAGCACGCAGTTGCATACCGGGTCCAATCCGAACGGGCCGCTCAATCGCTGACGTCGTGACGACTCCGGCTGATGTATACGACGCAGAGCACCCACTCACACCCACGTGGTGGTTAGTGCTATCGGACCCGAAGGCCCCTCGGATCAAATATCCAAATCGCTTAGTGGATTGGGAGCGCGCGGTAACGAGCAGAGCCCACGATACAGTTGGCCCCGTCGTCCCGTCTCGAGGACTTGTGACAAGGACTGAGAATGACCGGCCACGCCTCGTAGTTATCTCGCGGGTACCCTCACTGGTCACCCGACTCCACAGCTCACGCCTCAAAGGCACTCGCGGGTACCCCTCTGGGTCAACCCGCCTCCATCCAACATGTGTAGTAGTAACTTCAAAGTGTCTTCAGACGCACGATACCTCTGGCCGCACGCCTTTGTTCCTGGCGACGTCCGGCCTCGGGGATCGATACGTCTTTAAACACGGTACGGTAAACCAGGGCATCCGTGTGGTTTCCATGCCGATGAGGAATCCGAGGAATCACCCTCGTTGGACTCCTAAACGACAAGTCCCGTTAAGGTGATACCGGAGGAATCACCCTCGGCGGTAATCACCATAGCGGATGCACGGCAAAAGCTAAGTCGGAAGTGGGAAGAGGAATCACCCTCGGTAACCCACAACGAGCTAGCTATACTACAGGGACAACATCGGAAGTGAGTTCGGAGGTATCACCCTCGTCACCCGATGTTAACTCTGCGGAGTCGAGCATATTAGGGGGTGTGCGGTGATGTGAAGAAGGTCAGGGGAAGGGGCTCGATCGCTTGATCGAGGCAAGGGTACTATGCGAGGCAACTACGAGAAAGCGGGACCACAGCAGTGCTACCCAACCTATACTAAGCAGTTTATGAATAAAGACAGGTATCAACAGTATTGCAAAAACAGGCTATGCAACAGTAATAGGAGCAGTAGCAGTAGCAGCAATTCTAATGCAAGAATAAGAGAGAATAGACATAGGCGATATCGGAATGATCAAAAGGGGGGGTTGCTTGCCTGGTTGCTCGGTGGCAAAAGCAAGGTCGTCGGAGGGGGAACCAATCACCGGGACGGCGTCGGTCTCTGTAGCGGCGTCAGCGTCGGACTCTACCGAGAGAGAAGAGGGGGGGAAGAAACAGATAAATACACAGAATACAAGCATCACAAAGCGTGCTAGGCTAATGTGCAGTGCAGGGTTGCCTAAAAACATGTCTAAGTCATATTGGTTAATTTTAGGATTTAACTGGAATTATTAACCGGTGTATGTGCACTATTCATCTACCGGAAACAGGCTAAAAGTTGCGGGTTCACCTCCGTAGAGGGTCCCGACACGGAAACAGGTAGTACAGTTGGCTTCGTCTCGTCGTTCTGAGCAACTTTCATGTAGAAAGTTTTTCCATCCGAGCTACGGTTTAAAAGATATGAATTTTCTAAGTTTTAAACCATTTTCTGGAATTATTTCTATTTAACAGAAATGATTTATGACGTCAGCATGTAGTCATCACTGCGTCAGCAGTCAACAGAGCAGTTGACTGGGTCAAACTGACTAGTGGGCCCCACTGGTCAGTGACTGTGCTAAATAAACAGAGTTTAAACTAACTAATCAGTCTCATTAGCTAGTGGGCCCAGTTAGTCAGTGACTAGATACCTAATTAACTTAATTAACAATTTAGTTAGCATTTTAACTAATTATAAAATCAGTTTATTTAGGCGGGACCCACATGTCAGGAACATGGGGCCAGCCTCGTCAGCGTGGACTGGGTCAACGGGCCCAGTGGGGCCACAGTTCAGTGGCACAGGGGATGGGCCCCACACGGTGACACGTCGGACATCGCCGGAACAGGCTCCGGCGAGGCCGTTTGCGACGGCGCGACTCCGGCGAGCTGCGGGATTTCGCTATTCGGCACCAAATCGTGCTCCGCGACCACCATTCGGACGAGGGGCGAGTGCCGCATCGATCTGCGCAAACGGCGCGGGATCCGGTGGTCGTAAGCGACGGCTACGGCGAGCGCGGCGGCGGCCGGAATCGGGAATGCGCGGGCGTGCGACTACGGCTCGACTTCGAGCGGGCTACGCGGCTAGGCGGCAGCAGCAGGCCTCCAGGAGCACGCTACGGTGACTAGGCGGAGCAGTGGGGGCTCGGGAGCTCGGGCGCGGCAGCAATGGCGGACGGCGGAGCTCGGCCTCACGGCGAGCTAGCTACGGGGAAGGCGCACGGCTACGGGGAGGGAGAGAGAAAAGCGATGGCTCACCGAGGGGACGCAAGTAGGTCCGGTGAGCAATGGGAGCGCAAGGAGGTCGAGGTCGCCGGCGTTCGACGAGGGCCGAGGCGGAAGGGGGGCGGTGGCGTCCGGCGTTTGCGGTGATGCAGGGCTCGAATCGGCGGTCGGGGACGACGAGGAGGTCATCGGGGAAGCTCGGGGACACGACAGAAGGGCGCATGAGAGACGGTCGCCGTGGTGGTGCACGCCGGCGATCACAGGAGTGGTCGGGTGAAGGGGATCTGAGGAGGAGAGTGGTCAAGCGCGTGCGGGAGAGGAGAGAGGAGTGGGGGGGTGGCCAGGGGAAAAGACTCGGGCGCGGCGTCCTTATCGCCTCGCCCCAACTGCTCCGGCACCGTGGCGGCCAGTGGCCGGTCGGCGAGCGCTCGGCCAGGGAGGAGACGACACGAGAGGGGAGCAGTTGGAGGGGGCCGTGGTGGGCTGGATGGGCCGGCCTGGGCCAGCGCCAGGCGCCAGGTGAGTCTTCTGTTTCCTTTTCCTCTTTTGTTTTAGTCATTGCCACTGTTTTGTATTTATTTGAATGAGCAAACCATTTTTTGACAAATGTGAAACTTGGCACATAAATCAAGTATAATATGGTGATGCTGCATAGAAATTTTTGGGCCAATTGGAAAAGGTTAGACATTTTTAGAATTTTGAAAAGACCAAGATAAATGCTGATGGACTACTGTTTTAACATCCAGGGACATTTTGGGAATTTATAAGAGGTTGGTTTCAACATGACAACTACTTAGGGAATATTTGCTGACTGATGAACATTTTTCCCAAGATTTTTGAGCAACTTTACTTTGCACTTGAATTTGAATTGATTTGTTTAACCACTGTGATTAATCATTGCAAATGAGCATGACATGGCATGATTAAGAGGTGATCACTGTGGTGAGAATCTGGGGGTGTTACAAATCTCCTCCACTACAAGAAATCTCGTCCCGAGATTTAAGTGGGGAAGAAAAGGAGTAACTTCGGAGGAACTGACCCTTACAAGGTCGAACATCTGACAGATAACTCAGGGGATGCGGCAGAAAGAATCTCTCGAGTTGAAACTTAGGAAAACATCGAGAGTAAAGTGTGAAAGTACCATAAGAAGTTTCAATCTAATGGACATTCGATCGATACCTGAACATAGTATGAAAAGGGTCCAGAGCTTCGGGAAGGGATCAACTCTCGAAGGGTGGCTCGTGGTAACACACAAAACCAAGAACCAAAAGATAGTTCGGAATCGAGGATGTACAGGAGGGTCAGGTTCCGATCGTGTAGAACCGTGGCGAGGGACGATCGAAAGTAGGGAGAACGGTGACATTTTACCGGTCACGACAACAAGGTATGTCAGGGGGCAGTCTGTCAGTTATGTCAGTAACATCATCGGTACCAAGGGCGAGGGACGAAGAGAACCATTTTCCTGCTCGTTAAACGAGGCGGACCAATAGGCAAAGTTCTCGTCCATCGGTGGTTACCGGAATGTCATCAACAAAAGTAACAGGGTCTCTCCGACAGAGTGATAGACCAAGATGTTTTCACAAGCAGGGAGTTATTCCTGCTTATGTCATAATGATCTTAGGATAGGTTAAACAAACCAATGGAAAGGAAAATGTGATTAATTGATTAATCACGCCAATGGAAAGAAATATGTGTTTACACACAAGTTTTAGGGGTATATCATTTCGCAAGAAAGAGCGGAGCATGATATACATGATAGGGCAGCAAGTTCAAAAACATTTGGATAAAGGGACGAGAGAAGAATCTTGATATTACCCATACGATGTTGTGTGGATAATGGATCAAGAAACATTTTGTCGAGAGATTTCACGAGGATGCCATCGAACAGCGACGGCATCGATAAAAGGAATGATGAAGCGAGAGGGTTAATGGAGCCACGGATACGGCACAAGCTCGAAATCAAGCTTGTTGTTCGAGGTGAAATGATAAAATGAAGAAGATCGACGTGAGCTTCGCTCATCGTCGGAAGTTGTGCTCTGGGCATAAAGACCAGGTAACACGGTTAAAATTTAGCTTGATGATGATATAGCCGATCAGGCGGGGAATGATGTGAGGGATTATCATCCCATAAGAATTTTCATGAGATAGTGGAATGTCACCGTATTCTCGAGATATCAGGAGGCAATACTCGGGGTAGATCAGAGTAGAGGTTGGACGGGTGAAAAGATCTGCAGAGGACAAGTATTTTAGCTTATCCGGGAAATGGAATCAAGGAGAGGATATGGTCGAAACCATGATTGCAAAGGATCAATTCAGAGATACAAGATGAACTTGTACCAAGGAAGTAATTCTTTTTACGAGCAGCTTCCATGATAAGTTCTACATCGGTTCCATGGGCATGAACACAAAGGTTCAAGGTCGACTCCCACTTATCCAATGCTTAACCTTTCATTCACTTCTCGTCTTCGAAGAAATTGTAGAGTCGAAAAATTTATTCGACAGCACGCGAGTAGTTATAACCCGCATAGCTTTTGATTCACACAGACTAGAGAAGGCATATGTTCAACCCTTCAGGGCAACTTAGGACCATATACCAGAAATTTTAGGAGTAAATAACTCAGGCCCGATAGTAGGGCATGGTTGACAGGACAGAGGATACAATTTACCAAAGGTATTATATATCCGAGGAAAGACTCACAGGGTTATTGAAAAACGGAAGACGTTGTCGGATAAAATCCAACAAAGGACCAGATGGTCGGTAAAGGATCTGATGTGAGTATCGGTACTCAACCAGAAGAAGAAGGAAAGCAAAGTCATCGAATTATAGAAACATCGGAATAATTCGACGTTTGGGTACAGGGGAATTATAATTCCAAGACGAAGGACCAGAAGCAAAGGCTCTGATCAAAAGAAGGATAGGCTGAATAGAATTTGATGACCAATCAATCATGGATTGATTTACCGAGAACCAGCTCATATCATCCTGAAGGACGTCTGAGCCGGAAGGATGGATTAGTAGGAATCAACTGATGATTACGAATATTCGCAATATATTGAATCAAGGGACGCATAATGATAGCGACAAGGATGTCAACGAAGGTTATATGGAATTTACCATGATGCAGACAGACAAAAATTTCAAGAGCAAGAGTCTGTAGAGGATTTTTGGGAGACCAGATAGCAATACGAAGTATTTCATGGAACACAAGAACAACTGGGGATGAATGGATCCCTGGTGTTGTGAGGAATTATCCGCAGTGCAAAAGAAGCTGCACGGCAGTAGACAAAATGGATTCTTGGAACAACAAAGAGTATTTCGGGGTATCTTGTACCTACAGGAGTAACGGGGCATGAGGATACAAACGGCAAGGATGTGTAGAAATTCACGGGGATCCTATCGGTGGCAGGGAACTTGCAAAAGCAGTGGGCAAAAGGGTCTCGGAAAATTATTTGAGTAGTATCTTCGGAGTCTTCTGATGATGACACGCCACCTTCTGGAATAAGGAGGCTCTCCGGGGAAACGGTTACGAGAACCTAATGTCGGAGTTAGTAAAATCGTTTAACCCGAATAGACGAGAGAGAAGAGTCCCAGAGTATAGACGAGGAATAAAAGAAGCTACACCACCCAAGTGGCGACGTGGGGCCATAAGCCACACAGCCAAGTTAGTAAAACAGTTTTTGACCTCTAGACTCAACTTCGACCAAGGAGTTGGAAAGGGGGTTCCTACAGGCAGTCGGCTCTGATACCAACCTGTAGCGACCCCGGCCCGACCGTGCACTAATCATACACGCAAATGCACACGATCAAGCCTAAGGACTCACGTGAAGGAATCACAGCACAACTCTAAAACATAAATAAATACAT
This sequence comes from Secale cereale, assembly GCA_902687465.1. Classification (NCBI taxonomy): domain Eukaryota; kingdom Viridiplantae; phylum Streptophyta; class Magnoliopsida; order Poales; family Poaceae; genus Secale; species Secale cereale. The sequence continues at coordinate 619,822,288 of LR738709.1, read as the reverse complement.
ACAAGTTATATATTACAAGCCAGGGGCCTCGAGGGCTCGAATACATAACAAGTGTCACACTCATAGTCAGCGGAAGCGTTAGGTATCTAGGTACAGATACAACACAGAAGAAGATAGGCCTGTTACACAGGCGGGGCAAAAGAAAAGCTACGATCGAAAAGGCGCAGGCCTCCTGCCTGGGACCTCCGATCCTACTCCTGGTCGTCGTCCGCCGGCTCCTCGTAGAAGTACTCGCCGGCTGGGTAGAAGTAGTAGCCAGCCTCGGGCTGGTAGTAGTAGTCGTCAACGGGGGCTGCAGGCACCATGGCTCCGTCGTCTGGTTTATCATGCGGGAAGGACAAAAGGGGAAGCAAAGCAACCGTGAGTACTCATCCAAAGTACTCAGCAAGACTTACATCAGATCTATACTAAGCAATGCATCATTTTCAAAGGAGGCTTTATATGGGTGGACTAGACTGCAGAAAGCCAGAGTAGAGAGGGGAAAAGCCTAGTCCTGACGAAGACTAGCATCTTCAGGGTCTTGCAGCAATTAGAAGGGTGCAGATTAGTACATCATAATGTAATGTGTTTATAGTAATATCAACCTCATATCTCAAGTCACCAGTTCTAGTTGTACCGAAGTGGATACAACTCCGAGTGTCCGTTACCGTAGGACAGGCTATCGATAGATGTTTTCTTCCCTGCAGGGGTGCACCAACTTACCCACCACGCTCGCTTAACTCCGGCCGGACACACTTGCTGGGTCCTGCCCGGCCTCGGCTAAACAACACGACGCAACCCGACCGGAAACCGCCAGAGAGGATCAAGCACGTCGGACTAACCTATGCCCCCGGGGGTCTTGGCCATCGCCCCGGACGCTCCTGCACGTTACGTGGCCGTTCGGTAGCAGACCTAGCAACCCCTTATACAAGCACGCAGTTGCATACCGGGTCCAATCCGAACGGGCCGCTCAATCGCTGACGTCGTGACGACTCCGGCTGATGTATACGACGCAGAGCACCCACTCACACCCACGTGGTGGTTAGTGCTATCGGACCCGAAGGCCCCTCGGATCAAATATCCAAATCGCTTAGTGGATTGGGAGCGCGCGGTAACGAGCAGAGCCCACGATACAGTTGGCCCCATCGTCCCGTCTCGAGGACTTGTGACAAGGACTGAGAATGACCGGCCACGCCTCGTAGTTATCTCGCGGGTACCCTCACTGGTCACCCGACTCCACAGCTCACGCCTCAAAGGCACTCGCGGGTACCCCTCTGGGTCAACCCGCCTCCATCCAACATGTGTAGTAGTAACTTCAAAGTGTCTTCAGACGCACGATACCTTTGGCCGCACGCCTTTGTTCCTGGCGACGTCCGGCCTCGGGGATCAATACGTCTTTAAACACGGTACGGTAAACCAGGGCATCCGTGTGGTTTCCATGCCGATGAGGAATCCGAGGAATCACCCTCGTTGGACTCCTAAACGACAAGTCCCGTTAAGGTGATACCGGAGGAATCACCCTCGGCGGTAATCACCATAGCGGATGCACGGCAAAAGCTAAGTCGGAAGTGGGAAGAGGAATCACCCTCGGTAACCCACAACGAGCTAGCTATACTACAGGGACAACATCGGAAGTGAGTTCGGAGGTATCACCCTCGTCACCCGATGTTAACTCTGCGGAGTCGAGCATATTAGGGGGTGTGCGGTGATGTGAAGAAGGTCAGGGGAAGGGGCTCGATCGCTTGATCGAGGCAAGGGTACTATGCGAGGCAACTACGAGAAAGCGGGACCACAGCAGTGCTACCCAACCTATACTAAGCAGTTTATGAATAAAGACAGGTATCAACAGTATTGCAAAAACAGGCTATGCAACAGTAATAGGAGCAGTAGCAGTAGCAGCAATTCTAATGCAAGAATAAGAGAGAATAGACATAGGCGATATCGGAATGATCAAAAGGGGGGGTTGCTTGCCTGGTTGCTCGGTGGCAAAAGCAAGGTCGTCGGAGGGGGAACCAATCACCGGGACGGCGTCGGTCTCTG
>LR738709.1:619753100-619820259 GCA_902687465.1 Secale cereale | reverse complement strand
CAGTTGACTGGGTCAAACTGACTAGTGGGCCCCACTGGTCAGTGACTGTGCTAAATAAACAGAGTTTAAACTAACTAATCAGTCTCATTAGCTAGTGGGCCCAGTTAGTCAGTGACTAGATACCTAATTAACTTAATTAACAATTTAGTTAGCATTTTAACTAATTATAAAATCAGTTTATTTAGGCGGGACCCACATGTCAGGAACATGGGGCCAGCCTCGTCAGCGTGGACTGGGTCAACGGGCCCAGTGGGGCCACAGTTCAGTGGCACAGGGGATGGGCCCCACACGGTGACACGTCGGACATCGCCGGAACAGGCTCCGGCGAGGCCGTTTGCGACGGCGCGACTCCGGCGAGCTGCGGGATTTCGCTATTCGGCACCAAATCGTGCTCCGCGACCACCATTCGGACGAGGGGCGAGTGCCGCATCGATCTGCGCAAACGGCGCGGGATCCGGTGGTCGTAAGCGACGGCTACGGCGAGCGCGGCGGCGGCCGGAATCGGGAATGCGCGGGCGTGCGACTACGGCTCGACTTCGAGCGGGCTACGCGGCTAGGCGGCAGCAGCAGGCCTCCAGGAGCACGCTACGGTGACTAGGCGGAGCAGTGGGGGCTCGGGAGCTCGGGCGCGGCAGCAATGGCGGACGGCGGAGCTCGGCCTCACGGCGAGCTAGCTACGGGGAAGGCGCACGGCTACGGGGAGGGAGAGAGAAAAGCGATGGCTCACCGAGGGGACGCAAGTAGGTCCGGTGAGCAATGGGAGCGCAAGGAGGTCGAGGTCGCCGGCGTTCGACGAGGGCCGAGGCGGAAGGGGGGCGATGGCGTCCGGCGTTTGCGGTGATGCAGGGCTCGAATCGGCGGTCGGGGACGACGAGGAGGTCGTCGGGGAAGCTCGGGGACACGACAGAAGGGCGCAGGAGAGACGGTCGCCGTGGTGGTGCACGCCGGCGATCACAGGAGCGGTCGGGTGAAGGGGATCTGAGGAGGAGAGTGGTCAAGCGCGTGCGGGAGAGGAGAGAGGAGTGGGGGGGTGGCCAGGGGAAAAGACTCGGGCGCGGCGTCCTTATCACCTCGCCCCAACTGCTCCGGCACCGTGGCGGCCAGTGGCCGGTCGGCGAGCGCTCGGCCAGGGAGGAGACGACACGAGAGGGGAGCAGTTGGAGGGGGCCGTGGTGGGCTGGATGGGCCGGCCTGGGCCAGCGCCAGGCGCCAGGTGAGTCTTCTGTTTCCTTTTCCTCTTTTGTTTTAGTCATTGCCACTGTTTTGTATTTATTTGAATGAGCAAACCATTTTTTGATAAATGTGAAACTTGGCACATAAATCAAGTATAATATGGTGATGCTGCATAGAAATTTTTGGGCCAATTGGAAAAGGTTAGACATTTTTAGAATTTTGAAAAGACCAAGATAAATGCTGATGGACTACTGTTTTAACATCCAGGGACATTTTGGGAATTTATAAGAGGTTGGTTTCAACATGACAACTACTTAGGGAATATTTGCTGACTGATGAACATTTTTCCCAAGATTTTTGAGCAACTTTACTTTGCACTTGAATTTGAATTGATTTGTTTAACCACTGTGATTAATCATTGCAAATGAGCATGACATGGCATGATTAAGAGGTGATCACTGTGGTGAGAATCTGGGGGTGTTACACACAGCTGGTGGTTTAGAGTTGTACTGGGAGTTCGACGAAGAACGTGGGCGATACTACGTGTCTTATCCAGAGGATCAGTAGGGCTCTTACTAGGATGATCGAGACCTTGTGTTATTTATTTATGGTATCTTTCATTTGGATCTTCGTCCGTAGTCGGACTCTGATGTTATTTGGATGATGATTGTTATGTAATGCTTTGTGTGACGTGGCGAGTGTATGCCAACTACTCTTTTGCACTTTCATCCCTCTTTTACATGAGATGTGCAAAGATACCATTCTTGAGATCATTCCAGTATGATATTATGCCTTTAAGTCGTGCCTCGACACGTGGGAGGTATAATCTCATACTGGGCATTACACAGAGTTTGCCAAACCGCGCCACCATCTTCGTTTCGACCTCTACAGCGCCCTCCTGGCACTCGCCGATGGTGGAGCTCGCCGTAGCGAGCACGGGCGCGGTCCGGCCTAGGCAACAGTGCGGTGCGCACAGTGCTCGTCGCCACCCCAGCGCCCCTGTGCTCGTCTCCGTCCGTCCACAGCTCTCGCGTGAACCCCGTCATCTTCTCCCCCTCTCATTGACGCCATTCGTCACTGGGCGCAGCGTCCAGGTGTCGCCGGCGGAGCCCCTAACCCCCCTCTCGTTTCGCCTATATATAGGACCCCTCCCAGCCTCCCCGAGCACCCAGCTCCACTCCCACACACACCACGACTGCGTAGAACCTTGTGGCCCAACCAGGCAGGCCACATGCCGCCGTCCCCGAGCTTGAGCTCGCCGGCGATCCCCTCGGGTCATCGCGGTAGCTCCAGCCCCTCTCAGGCCAGGGCAAACCTTCTAGAGCCTCCGCCACTCTCTGGTCGTGCTGTTCCACCTAGTTGGAGCTTCTTGAGTCGCCGTTGCTCGCCGTCTTCTTCAACTCCGGCGACCACCCCATTCTGCCTCCGCCTGCGAGGCCATCCGACGCCGTCCGACCACCCCTAGCCACTCTACAGGTACGGGAAGGTGTGCCTCGACCTCCTCAGTCAATCTATCCCTCCCATCTTGGCCAAGGAGCTCGCGTCGCTGGCGTGCGCTCCGGCGAGGCCGCAGCCGCCCCTGTTCTTCTCCCTCTCTTCCCCTCACCTCACTAGCGGGGGCCGCTAGTCAGCCTCTCTGTACCCGCGTGAAGCGGTACGAGTGGTGGCGCCCTGGGCCTTTAAGCCTTCGACGTCACCCCCTTTCAGTCTGTTTATTTAAATTCCAAATTTAAATATATTCCAGAATACTTCAAACTGCAATAACTTTTTAACCATAAGTCCAAATGAACTGATTCTTTTTGCATTGTGTTCGTTGTAAAGAAATCTTGCAGCACACCAAAAACAGACTATTTGGTGCTGTGTAGATTTTCTGGTGAATTTTTGAATGGTTCTTGATATTTTCTTTTTGTACTTTTAACTATTTTTAGAAGGTGAAGCTTGTCTTGAGGATCACCAGAAGGCTTGTGAACCTCATTTGCACTAAGGCAAGCCACAACAACATTTTCATAGTGCCATTTCAATATTTGTGATTTTCCAACTTGAATAAATGATTTAGTTTATGCACATGAATTATTTTTGTTATTTACTTTCTGTAGGTTGTTGTATTTAGTTATTTTATTTAGTTTACAGAAAGTTGGAAGTTGGTTTAAGTTATTAAGATAACTAGAAGAAAGTTTGGATCATGGAGAACTAATATGAGCATGCATATAAATAGATATGTGAAGCTATTTTTATTACATAAGAACTATGGTAAAATTTTGCTAGAATATGTTCTGCTTTTAATTGAAAGTAAATCATAACCAGAATAATATTGAAGTTGTGAGGCTTACATTTAGTAAGGTAAAGTTGACCAAGTTATTTTTTTGTAATGCATTTGGTATGTTGCATTCCATGGCATTTGATGACACCGATTATTTATTTTCTTTAAGTTAAATCTCTTAATAACTCAACTTGAATAAATTGTTGACCGGGTCATGGTGCCACTGAATCGAGTTTTTCCCAGTGCAACCACATTTGCCTTTATGGGAAGGTCTTTATTCGGTCCGTTGTCATGCCTCTTGTCGGTACCTCCAAATAGGGAAGGTTATGGGCATGCGGTACCCTGGCCCGGTAAGCAAACATAACCTTGTGTGCCCGTTGTTAAGTTTATGGTACCGAGTCCCCGTTTGGGACAATTTCTGTTTGGCCACGACGGTGGTCGGTGTGCCTTTGGTAGGCACAGGGCCACCCGGGACTATTCCAGTGGGGAATGAGTCGGAGTGGCCGGGAGAGTGTCATGGCAATGGAAGAGTTTTGTCGGGACGCCGTTGGTCCACCCGAATGGGAAAGCGAGGCCATGGGTTCCGTGGTGTGGGTACAGTGCACTACCTCTGCAGAGTGTAATTAATCTATCGATAGCCGAGTCCACGATCATGGACACGCTCGAAAGTAAGTCACACTATGGGTCAACATATAATAATATTTTGCTCACTAAGTTATGAATTTTTGTACTGTAACAATGGTGGAAGAGCCACCGAGATGATTTGAGACCAAGTATGGTCAGGGTTGTGATCGCCGGAAAGACCACGAGTTAAGTCCTGTTGAAATGAACAAGTTTATAGCTTATGAAAGATCACTATGGGTAAGTCAGACCGAGTGTCTATTTTCACAAGAGCATGAGCACAACATGTTATTTGTATATATATTCACGTATGGTGCTGCATTTTAATAGTTGATTGATTATCATGATATTGTTTGTCATTATGAATTTGTTTGTTGTAAGCTTGCAAGTACATTCAATGTACTGACCTGGCGTGTCATGCCAGATTTCAGGAAAGTTTCGCTAGAAAGGAGTGTCGTCCGAGTCTAGACCGTGTCCACATCAGTGTCCCTGTGAGATGGAGTTCCGCTACAAAGTCGTTCCACTGCTGCGTAGTTTTTATGACCGAGGCCTTTTATGTTCATTAAATAATGTACATATTGTCCAGCCGCACTGTGTGTGCCGCTTGACCTCGCTACTTGTTGTTATGTAAAACTGTGATCCGCTAGTATCAATAAAGTGGTTGTTTTCTGTACCAAGATGTTGTGTGTTGCCAGAAGACAAGGTCTCTGGGCTGGCAATGCAAGGTAAACCGGTCGCTCTGATTCGGGGTGCCACATGCTGCTTCGGAAGCAGCTATGTACTCCGCTTCACATGTAGATGCTGCCACAACGCTTTGCTTGCAACTGCACCAGCTGACTGCCCCACCATTCAAAATATACACATATCCGGTTTGTGACTTGCAGTCATCCGGATCTGTGTCGAAGCTAGCATCAAAGTAACCCTTTACGACAAGCTCTTCGTCACCTCCATAAACGAGAAACATATCCTTAGTCCTTTTCAGGTACTTCAGGATGTTCTTGACCGCTGTCCAGTGTTCCATTCCGGGATCACTCTAGTACCTCCCCACCAAAATTATGGCAAGGTTCACATCAGGTTTGGTACACAGCATGGCATACATAATAGAACGTATGGCTGAGGCATAGGGGATGACACTCATCTTTTCTCTATCTTCTGCCGAGGTCGGGCGTTGAGCTATGCTAAATCTCACACCTTGCAATACAGGCAAGAACCCTTTCTTGGACTCATCCATATTGAACTTCTTCAATATCTTGTCAAGATATGTGCTTTGTGAAAGACCAATGAGGCATCTCAATCAATCTCTATAGATCTTGATGCCTAATATGTAAGCAGCTTCTCCAAGGTCCTTCATTGAAAAACACTTATTCAAGTAGGCCTTTATGCTTTCCAAAAGTTCTATATCATTTCCCATCAACAATATGTCATCCACATATAATATGAGAAATGCTATAGAGCTCCCACTCACTTTCTTGTAAATACAGGCTTCTCCATAAGTCTGTATGAACCCAAACACTTTGATCACTTCATCAAAACGAATGTTCCAACTCCGAGATGCTTGCACCAGCCCATAGATGGAGCGCTCGAGCTTGCATACCTTGTCAGCATTCTTTGGATCGACAAAACCTTCCGTCTGCATCAGATACAATTCTTGCTTAAGGAAACCGTTAAGGAATGCCGTGTTGACGTCCATTTGCCAGATCTCATAATCATAGAATGCGGCAGTTGCTAACATGATTCGGACGGACTTCAGCATCGCTACGGGAGAGAAAGCCTCGTCGTAGTAAATTCCTTGAACATGTCGATAACCCTTAGCGACAAGCCGAGCCTTATAGATGGTCACATTTCCATCCGCGTCAGTCTTAAAGATCCACTTGTTTTCTATGGCCTGCCGATCATCGCGCAAGTCCACTAAAGTCCATACTTTGTTATCATACATGGATCCTATCTCGGATTTCATGGCTTTAAGCCATTTGTTGGAATCCGGGCCCGCCATTGCTTCTTCATAGTTCGAAGGTTTACCGTTGTCTAACAACATGATTTCCAGGACAGGGTTGCCATACCACTCTGGTGCGGAACATGTCCTTGTGGACGTATGAAGTTCAGTAGTAACTTGATCCGAAGTTTCATGATCATTATCATTAACTTCCTCTCTAGTCGGTGCAGGCACCACAGAAACATCTTCCTGTGCTGTGCTACTTTCCGGTTCAAGAGGGGTTACAATCACCTCATCAAGTTCTACTTTCCTCCCACTTACTTCTTTCGAGAGAAACTCTTTCTCTAGAAAGGATCCATTCTTGGCAAGAAAGACCTTGCCTTCGGATCTGAGGTAGAAGGTATACCCAATAGTTTCCTTAGGGTATCCTATGAAGACGCATTTTTCCGATTTGGGTTCTAGCTTTTCAGGTTGAAGTTTCTTGACATAAGCATCGCATCCCCAAACTATTAGAAATGATAACTTAGGTTTCTTCCAAAACCATAATTCATACGGTGTCATCTCAACGGATTTAGACGGCACCCTATTTAAAGGGAATGCGGCAGTCTCTAAAGCATACCCCAAAATGATAGCGGTAAATCGGTAAGAGACATCATAGATCGCACCATGTCCAACAGAGTACGATTACGATGTTAGGACACACCATTACGCTGAGGTGTTCCAGGCGGCGTTAGTTGTGAAACAATTCCACATTTCCTTAGGTGCGTACCAAATTCGTGACTCAAATATTCTCCTCCACGATATGATCGTAAGAACTTTATTTTCCTGTCACGTTGCTTCTCTAACTCATTCTGAAATTCCTTGAACTTTTCAAAGGTCTCAGACTTGTGTTTCATTAGGTAGACATACCCATATCTACTTAAGTCATCAATGAGGATGAGAACATAACGATAGCCACCACGAGCCTCAACGCTCATCGGACCGCACACATCAGTATGTATGATTTCCAACAAGTTGGTTGCTCGCTCCATTGTTTCGGAGAACGGAGTCTTGGTCATCTTGCCCATAAGGCATCGTTCACACGTGTCAAATGATTTATAATCAAGAGACTCCAGAAGTCCATCTGCATGGAGTTTCTTCATGCGTTTGACACCAATATGACCAAGGCGGCAGTGAAACAAGTATGTGGCACTATCATTATCAACCTTACATCTTTTGGTATTCACACTATGAATATGTGTAACATTACGTTCGAGATTCAACAAAAATAAACCATTGACCAGCAGGGCATGACCATAAAACATATCTCTCATATAAATAGAACAACCACTATTCTCGGATTTAAATGAGTAGCCATCTCGCATGAAACGAGATCCAGATACAATGTTCATGCTCAAAGCTGGCACTAAATAACAATTATTGAGGTTTAAAACTAATCCCGAAGGTAGATGTAGAGGTAGCGTGTTGACGGCGATCACATCGACCTTGGAACCATTCCCGACGCGCATCGTCACCTCGTCCTTCGCCAGTCTCCGCTTATTCATCAGCTCCTGCTTAGAGTTACAAATGTGAGCAACTGCACCGGTATCAAATACCCATGAGCTACTACGAGTGCTGATAAGGTACACATCAATAACATGTATATCACATATACCTTTGACGTTGCCGGTCTTCTTATCCGCTAAGTACTTGGGGCAATTCCGCTTCCAGTGACCCGTTCCCTTGCAATAAAAGCACTCAGTCTCAGGCTTGGGTCCATTCTTTGGCTTCTTCCCGGTAACTGGCTTACCGGGTGCGGCAACTCCCTTGCCGTCCTTCATGAAGTTCTTTTTACCCTTGCCTTTCTTGAACTTAGTGGTCTTATTCACCATCAGCACTTGATGTTCCTTTTTGATCTCCACCTCCGCTGATTTCAGCATTGAATACAACTCGGGAATGGACTTCTCCATCTCTTGCATATTGTAGTCCATCACAAAGCTCTTGTAGCTAGGTGGGAGCGACTGGAGGATTCTGTCAATGACCGAGTCATCTGGGAGATTAACTCCCAGCTGAGACAAGCGGTTGTGCAACCTAGACATTTTGAGTATATGTTCGCTGACAGAACTGTTTTCCTCCATTTTACAACTATAGAACTTGTCGGAGACTTCATATCTATCGACCCGGGCATGAGCTTGGAAAACCATTTTCAGCTCTTGAAACATCTCATATGCTCCGTGTTGCTCAAAACGCTTTTGACGCCCCGATTCTAAGTTGTAAAGCATGCCGCACTGAACCAGGGAGTAATCATCACTACGCGACTGCCATGCGTTGATAACGTCTTGAGTTGCTGGGAAAATGGGTGCGTCACCTAGAGGTGCTTCAAGGACATATGCTTTCTTGGCAGCTATGAGGATGATCCTCAAGTTATGGACCCAGTCCGTATAGTTGCTACCATCGTCTTTCAGCTTGGTTTTCTCTAGGAACGCATTGAAGTTGAGGGCAACATTAGCGTGGGCCATTTGATCTACAAGACATATTGTAAAGATATTCAGACTATGTTCCTGATAATTAAGTTCATCTAATCAAATTATTTATAGAACTCCCACTCAGATAGACATCCCTCTAGTGATCTAAGTGATACACGATCCGAATCGACTAGGTCATGCCCGATCATCACGTGAGACGGAGTAGTCATCAACGGTAAACATCTCATGTTGATCGTATCTTCTATACGATTCATGTTCGACCTTTCGGTCTTCCGTGTTCCGAGGCCATGTCTGTACATGCCAGGCTCGTCAAGTCAACCTAAGTGTATTGCGTGTGTAAATCTGGCTTACACCCGTTGTATGTGAATGTTAGAGCCTATCACACCCGATCATCACGTGGTGCTTCGGAACAACGAACTTTGGCAACAGTGCACAGTTAGGGGGAACACAATTCTTGAAATTTTAGTGAGAGATCATCTTATTTATGCTACCGTCGTTCTAAGAAAATAAGATGTAAAAACATGATAAACATCACATGCAATCAAATAGTGACATGATATGGCCAATATCATTTTGCTCCTTTTGATCTCCATCTTTGGGGTGCCATGATCATCATCGTCACTGGCATGACACCATGATGTCTACACACGCTTCTACTCTTTTAGACTATGTTGGGCCTCCAAGCGCAGAGGTTTGTAGGACAGCAGCAATTTCCCTCAAGTGGATGACCTAAGGTTTATCGAACTCAGGGAAGTAGAGGTTGAAGATGGTCTCTCTCAAGCAACCCTGCAACTAAGATACATGAAGTCTCTTGTGTCCCCAACACACCTAATACAACTAGGAGTTGTATAGGTGCACTAGTTCGGCGAAGAGATGGTAAAATATGGATGATAGGAGTGGCAAAGCAAAGTGATATAAATCTGTAATAAAAAGTGCAGCAAGCAAACAAGTGGTAAATGTGAGCACAAATGGTATTGCAATGGTGGAAACAAGGCCTAGGGATCATACTTTCAATAGTGGCAACTCCCAACAACATTAACATAATTGAATCACATGATATTTCCCATAAAACATGCAATGGAGACGCACCCGGAGGTCATTCCTTCGTGGTCAAGAGAGGACGAGAATTATGTAGGGCTACAAAAGCACACCTCAAAGTTCGTAGTTCTCAATCTATGGATTTCCCAATGTCACCGCGGCCATCCAAAGAGATTACCACAATCACCACAACATATCTAAAGGATAGTCAAAGACAAGCACCAAGAGACTCTCAATCTTCAATCAACACACAAAAGAGGAAATCACTCATGAAAATATTCTTCTAATCCATGTCCAATAGACCGCTGTCACCTTGGTCTCGGGGATTATACTAGATAAAGACAAGTGAGTACATCAATCCAATACATAGAGGAAGGGGAAATATCATGGGATCACCCTAGATTAACATAGCCTATGATCACAACGAAGATCACATCATGGGAGAGAGAGATAACCACATAGCTACACGTACAAGCCCTCAGCCCCGGAGGAAACTACTCACGCATGGGCATGGTGAGGAGGAGGTTGATGATGGTGTTGATGGAGAGGTGCAGCCCCGCGAGGAGGAGACGGCCGGCGGCAGCCACGGAGGCGGCGGCGGCGGCCCTTGGGGGCGCGGCGGCGGCGGCGGCCCGAGGGGGCAGCGGCTCCTTGTTCCCCTTCTTCCTTGTGGATGGTGCTGCAATGGTGCTGGTCCTCCCCTCCAAGACGGTGGCTCGGGAGGTGGAAAATTCGTGGCCCTTGGTGACCTAGGTTTCCTCTCTTTATATAGACTCTCGGATTCCCATCATCAGATTTTGGGCCTCAGTAAAACGGGCTTTACTCGGCCGTCCGGACTCCGATTTGGACGAATTTTATATCCAGAAGCATCGCCTCGAAATTCCCCACAACTTTCTCAACTAGACTTTTTCCGTTTGACATCGTCTTCGGGCAGGAATGTGACCATATTTAAAAAACGTTCTCAGACAGATTTCAGGAAAGTCAGAGTCCTACTCCAATACGACTCCTTTTGCGTTTTTGTCAATTTCCAAGTAATTCCTACACAATAAAGTGTAAAACAAGAACATTGCGCACTTTTGCAACCATTAGTAGGTTAGTCCAAATATGATCAAAAGTGTATGGAAGTGCATAAATATCATAGCAATATCACACAAAAAGGCATGGAGCAACAAGCAGAAATTATAGATACGTTTTGGACGTATCAACATCCCCAAGCTTAATTCCTGCTCGTCCTCGAGTAGGTAAATGATAACAAGCATAATTTCTGTGGTGACATGCTATTAACCATATAAGAACTTTTCACAGTCACATGACAAGTGCTTACTGAGACAATGAATCTGTAGTAATTAAGTTGCCTCATGAGAAAATCACAAAGAACTGAAAGTTTTACAATATGATACTGAAACACTCAATAGATTTGTAGTGAGCATGGTGTGCAAATATGACAAAGTGATATCTCGCTTGCCCCTTTTAGTGAAGCAAAACATAAATGCAGGTGCACCTCCAAGGTTTAAGTGACGACTAGATACAATGATTTCAGAATAAACGATATCATAATCATGCAAAAGACAATGGTACTTTGGGACAATGCACATTACACTCACAATGACAATCATGCTCTAAATAGTTGGTGCTTTAAAGAAGGTGGAGACTCTCGAACCGTGGCTTTTGTTGGCAAGGTTGAAAACCCGTGGTCGGAAACAAAGACAAAACATGTACCAGAGCTCTTGGTTTTAAAAACAGAGGTAATAATTATTTTTTTAGAGATGCATATTTCGTCAACGAATGCTAGTAGATAACTCAATTACTTCTCGAGCTGGACAAGTTTCGAGGAACGGCTCCCGCACGAGGACGATCACATCCCCTTAATCTCCTTTGTTTATCACTGCCAAAGTTTTCTGATTTCTCATGAACAAAGCGTGAAGGAGGGTTTGTTTGTTATATATTTTTTTAATGAGCCGGGCGCACTCTTTGCCAGTTCCTTCTCGTATTAGGGGTTTGCACATTAGACATGCAATCCCGGGGTGAAGCTTGTCCAACTAAAAAAATATCATGAATTAACTACTACTTCCTCATGAGCTAAAACAGAGGCACAAAAGAGAAATGCTTTTTTGAATAATTTCGAGATGGTACATGAAAGTCTTCGTTACGAATGGCAGGTAAATACCATGTATAGGAAGGTATGGTGGACTCATATGGCATAACTGGTTTAAAGGATTTTGGATGCACAAGCAGTCAGTCTGCTTAGTACAGGCGAAGGTTAGCAAAAGACTGGGAGCGACCAACTAAGAGAGCAATGACGGTCATAATCATGCAGAGCGACAAAGCAACATTGAATCAGGCATGGAAGTTATATCGCTACTCAGAAATTAAAGATCATCAAGGCTTGATAGACTTTCTTTACGGTCTTAAATATGCGTGAGCATACGCCAAGTCGATCAAAATAAATTCTTGGGGGAAGATACCACTAAACCATACCACATCATAGGCAAACAAATCATGTTGGTACTCCAATAACACATTGAGAACCCCCCCAGCTATTTGAGACTAACCATAAGAAAACATGAACTACTAAGCACCATTATGCACATAGCATTTTTATCATAGACATATCAACCAATGCAGCAGAGGCCAACTCTCTTAACAAGATAAGCATGATAAATAAAGAGAGTTCCAGCGACCAACTAAACAAAAGCTCTTTAAAAAGATAAGCATGAAAACTAAGAGCTGAACATGATAGTAGCTATTGAAAGACAAAGAACACACACAGCAAAGATAGACATGAAAATTCTATGTTATGTTCTAGGTTGAAGTGGAGCGGGTCTCTCTCCCACACAAAGAAAGCTGGGTTCCAACTCGTTATGAACAGCAAGCAAAGCTAGAGAAAACTAAAAAGGAAACTAAAAGCAAGACGCTCCAAGCATAGCACATAACACATGAAGTGATAAAAATATAGTGGAACGAAAGACGAACTGATAATTGTTGATGGAGAAGGGGATGCACGGGGGCATCCCCAAGCTTAGACGCTTGCGTCTTCTTGAATATGTCTTGGGGGTGCACGGGGGCATCCCCAAGCTTGAGCGTTTGACACTCCTGAATCTTTTTATCATCTTCCCTCGCACACTTGAAAACTCCCTTCATACATAACTCATCATAATCTGATTAGCGAGGTTAGTACCCTTAATAAAATATTTTTTCCTTGCTGGAAATAAGGATATTCTTGAAGGTCTACTGTTTCTCAAGATTGCCAAAAGGTTTTTGCAAAGAAAAGGCAAGCTCAAGGTTTGCAAAATGAAGGAAAGGCAAAACAGGACAGAATCTGTGAAAAACAGACCAGCAGGTAGTAAATGATTTTTTCGGGGCACTTCTGCAACTCAAATCAAAAAACTCAGAACAGAAGCCCGAAAGCCAATTGTATAGAGCACGCTGTCGAAACAATTCAGACCAAAAAGATGATCTGGTGATTTTATACGAATTTTTCTGTCCAAGGACAGAATCTGTTTCCTGGACAGCACGTCACAACTTTTGAACTTTCTTGCAAGCAGAGGCTAAACTTGGCAGAAAGCTGAAAAATAAATATACAATGATGTTGCTACAGTAGTAACAAACATCAAGACCACTAAAACTGAAAGCAAAGATAACAAGGGTTGTCTCCCTAGAGCTCTTTCTTTATAGCCATAAAGATAGGCTTAAGACTTTATTGATGCTCTCGTAGGAATAAGAGCTGAAGAACAAAAGAGAGCATCAAGAAGCAAATACCAAACACATTTAAACCTAACATGCTTCCTATGCATAGGAATATTGCAATAGAATAATTCATTGAAGCACAAAGCAACTAGCATAGGAAGGCAAAACAAGCATAACTTCAAAATATTCACCATAAAGAGAGGAAACTTCTTATTATTAAGATATTTAGAACCAAGTCTCCCTCTCTCATTATAAATTTCAGTGGCATCATGGATGAACTCAACAATATAAGCATCACATAAAGCATTGTTACCATGATCCACATGCAAAAAGGTACTCTTACTCTCCACATAAGCATAATCTTTCTCATCGGTAATAGTGGGAGTAGGACTATCATAAACAACTTGAACACTATAGATTAATTGTGTATTAGGAGGGTGGTGTTCAACAAGGGAGTAATTCCCTCCATGATTATGACAAGTTTCATAAGGATAATTTCTCCTTATGTCATAGGTACCTTTATAATCACTATAGATTGGGGTTATAACATCATCATAGTAGAGAAGAGCATTATCATTGCTAGCAACTATATTTGTAATCATGTAGTCTTTATTCTTACTAGCAAAAGAATTATCAATTATCACATCACTAGTGGGTAAAGGATTTGCAATCCTATCATCCCCAAGCTTAGAGCTTTCCATATCATCACTTTCAGAGTTGGTACCAAAAAGATTTTCAAAATCATAAGTAGCATTATCATCATTTTCCCAATCACAATAAGTAACATGCATATCATAATCAAAATCATCTTCAATAGTACCTACGGACGTATCATCAAGATGATAATTAAGGCAATAAACTTCACCTTCTTCTTTAAACTTATAATCGTTAGGATAAAATTTGATGGGAGGAATATGCTCAGTCCAGGTTGATACCCATTCTTCTTCCTTCTTGCTCCTCTTCCTCCTCTTTTTCTTTTTCTTCTTCTTCACCTTAGGAGGGAGTGGTTGGAGATGAAGCTTCTCCACATATCCTGGTTTATCATTAGAAACAATAGGGGAAACTTGGGAGAAACTCTCCTTTTTATTAGCAGAAATATAAGAGACATTTTTATACTTTGGTAAAGTTCCCTCCTTTCTAATCTTACTTATGTAATCATTTTCATGGCAATTAACAACACAATAGAGATGGCAATTTTGCAAAGTGTTTTTTATTCCTATGGCATTAACATCTAGCCAAGAAGTCTTTTCTGATAACTCTTCACACATCAAAAATAACATAAGCTCATCATAAAGATCAGAGGTGATCATGTTATCACACAACTGGTTAACAGTTATGTTTTGAAAGTTCATGCATTGAAAATTAAAGTGACCCTCTATACAGCAAAGTTCACAAGTAAAAGGATAAAGGTCACACAATTCTCTAGCAATTTCATTTAAATCTCTGACCCAAGTGATTGTTCTTTCATGCTTATGTTGCTTACAATACTTCTCTTCTTCAATCATAGGCCTTTCACAAGGTCTATCCACTCCACAAAAATTAACATGCTTATATAAAACTTCATTTTTAGGACTTGGATCATGCATGTTGCAATCATCATGAACAATTTCATTTTCATTGCAATTCTCTTTAAAAGGTTCATGATGCTTGATCCAATCCTCCTTAGGCATATTAAGATGTGAAGCAAAAGATTTGAGGAAATCAACAAGGAGTGGAGAATCAAGTCCAAACTTAGCACTAAACTTATTAAAACTTGTAGTTTCAACAAAGGACTTAATGCAATCATACTCATAAATTATACATGACTCTTTACCTTTGTCGATCTCCCAATCTTCAGTGTTGCGTTGAATTCTTTCAAGGAGTTCCCATTTAGCATCAATCTTTTCGTTTGTGAAAGAACCCATAGAGGAAGCATCTAGCAAATCTTTATCCTGTCGAGAGAGCCTCGCATAGAAATTAGTAATAATCATATCTTTGGGGAGCCCATGGTTAGGACATTTTAGCATTAACGTTTTCAGTCTCCCCCAAGCTTGAGCTATGCTCTCTCCGTCATGAGGATAAAAATTATAAACATAATTCATATTCTCATGGACTTCATGAAGAGGATAAAACTTAGTATAAAAGAGAGACATAAGCTCTTGCCAATCAAGCAAGTGCGAGTTATCGAGAAGCTTATACCAATCTGAAGCTTTATCTATAAGTGATACGGCGAACAATTTCCTCATGACAAACTCCATTGATACACCTGCAAGCTTAAATAATGAACATAGTTGTGACAGATATAGCAAGTGTTCACCGGGATGTCTGTCTCCTGCATAACGATTAGCCAAAACATAATCGATAATACCAGCTGGTATTTTATAGGGCACAATTTCAGTAGGGGGAGGAGCAACCACCACAGGTGCGGGCGTCTTCCCACAAGCAACGATCCAATAGCACGGTTTTTCATAAACATAACTAGTGAAACTAAAAACAAGAAACGAAAAGATTTAATTGCAAGATCTAAAGATATACCTTCAAGGACTCACTTCCCCGGCAACGGCGCTAGAAATAGCTTGATGTCTACACACGCTTCTACTCTTGTAGACTATGTTGGGCCTCCAAGCGCAGAGGTTTGTAGGACAGCAGCAATTTCCCTCAAGTGGATGACCTAAGGTTTATCGAACTCAGGGAAGTAGAGGTTGAAGATGGTCTCTCTCAAGCAACCCTGCAACTAAGATACATGAAGTCTCTTGTGTCCCCAACACACCTAATACAACTAGGAGTTGTATAGGTGCACTAGTTCGGCGAAGAGATGGTAAAATATGGATGATAGGAGTGTCAAAGCAAAGTGATATAAATCTGTAATAAAAAGTGCAGCAAACAAACAAGTGGTAAACGTGAGCACAAATGGTATTGCAATGGTGGAAACAAGGCCTAGAGATCATACTTTCACTAGTGGCAACTCCCAACAACATTAACATAATCGAATCACATGATATTTCCCATAAAACATGCAATGTAGACGCACCCGGAGGTCATTCCTTCGTGGTCAAGAGAGGACGAGAATTATGTAGGGCTACAAAAGCACACCTCAAAGTTCGTAGTTCTCAATCTATGGATTTCCCAATGTCACCGCGGCCATCCAAAGAGATTACCACAATCACCACAACATATCTAAAGGATAGTCAAAGACAAGCACCAAGAGACTCTCAATCTTCAATCAACACACAAAAGAGGAAATCACTCATGAAAATATTCTTCTAATCCATGTCCAATAGACCGTTGTCACCTTGGTCTCGGGGATTATACTAGATAAAGACAAGTGAGTACATCAATCCAATACATAGAGGAAGGGGAAATATCATGGGATCACCCTAGATTAACATAGCCTATGATCACAACGAAGATCACATCATGGGAGAGACAGATAACCACATAGCTACACGTACAAGCCCTCAGCCCCGGAGGAAACTACTCACGCATGGACATGGTGAGGAGGAGGTTGATGATGGTGTTAATGGAGAGGTGCAGCCCCGCGAGGAGGAGACGGCCGGCGGCAGCCACGGAGGCGGCAGCGGCGGCCCTTGGGGGCGCGGCGGCGGCGGCGGCCCTCGGGGCGGCGGCGGCCCTAGGGGGCAGCAGCTCCTTGGCCCCCCTTCTTCCTTGTGGATGGTGCTGCAATGGTGCTGGTCCTCCCCTCCAAGACGGCGGCTCGGGAGGAGGAAAATTCGTGGCCCTTGGTGACCTAGGTTTCCTCTCTTTATATAGACTCTCGGATTCCCGTCATCTGATTTTGGGCCTTAGTAAAACGGGCTTTACTCGGCCGTCCGGACTCCGATTTGGACGAATTTTATATCCAGAAGCATCGCCTCGAAATTCCCCACAACATTCGCAACTAGACTTTTTCCGTTTGACGTCGTCTTCGGGCCGGAACGTGACCATATTTAAAAAACTTTCTCAGACAGATTTCAGGAAAGTCAGAGTCCTACTCCAATACGACTCCTTTTGCGTTTTTGTCAATTTCCAAGTAATTCCTACACAATAAAGTGTAAAACAAGAACATTGCGCACTTTTTCAACCATTAGTAGGTTAGTCCAAATATGATCAAAAGTGTATGGAAGTGCATAAATATCATAGCAATATCACACAAAAAGGCATGGAACAAGCAGAAATTATAGATACGTTTTGGACGTATCACACCATGATCTCCATCATCATGATCTCCATCATCGTGTCTTCATGAAGTTGCCTCGCCAACTGTTACTTCTACTACTATGGCTAACGGTTAGCAATAAAGTAAAGTAATTACATGGTGTTTTCATTGACACGCAGGTCATACAATAAATTAAGACAACTCCTATAGCTCCTGCCGGTTGTCATACTCATCGACATGCAAGTCGTGATTCCTATTACAAGAACATGATCAATCTCATACATCACATATCATTCATCACAGCCTTTTGGCCATATCACATCACACAGCATATGCTGCAAGAACAAGCTAGACGTCCTCTAATTGTTGTTGCAAGTTTTTACGTGGTTGCTATAGGTTTCTAGCAAGAACGTTTCTTACCTACGCCAAAACCACAACGTGATATGCCAATTAATATTTACCCTTCATAAGGACCCTTTCCATCGAATCCGAACCGACTAAAGTGGGAGAGACAGACATCCGCTAGCCACCTTATGCAACTAGTGCATGTCACTCGGTACGGGCCGCTTCATCCCACAATCCCGCCGAAACAAGATAAGACTAGTAACGGCAAGTAAATTGACAAAATCGACGCCCACAATAACTTGTGTTCTACTCATGCACAGAAACTACGCATAGACCTAACTCATGATGCCACTGTTGGGGATCGTTGCAGAAATCAAAAAAATTATATGCATCACCAAGATCAATCTATAGAGAGACTAGCAACGAGAGAGGGGAGTGTATCTTCATACCCTTGAAGACCGTGAAATGGAAGTGTTACTAGAACGCGGTTGGTGGAGTTTTACACGCAGTGATTCAGATGGCGATCGATTCCGATCAAAGCGCCGAACAACGGCGCCTCCGCGTTCAACACACGTGTAGCCCGGTGACGTCTCCCGTGCCTTGAACCAGCAACGAGAGAGGGAGAGGTTGGGGAAGACAACTCCAGCAGCAGCACAACGGCGTGGTGGTGGTCGAGCAGCGTGGTTCTACGGCAGGGCTTCGCCAAGCACTACTGAAGGAGGAGGAGGTGTTGGAGAGGGGAGGGTTGCGCCAGGGATGTGGTGCGTCTGCCGTCCCACCCCCTCACTATTTATAGGCGAAGGGGAGAGTGGGTCGGCCCCTCTAGAAGGGATCTAGAGGGGGGCGGCGGCCAGGTGGGGGGGACTTGCCCCCCAAGCAGGTGGGGCGCCCCCACCCCTAGGGTTTCTAACTCTAGGCGCCCCTGGGCCCTTGGGGGGTGCACCAGCCCACCAGGGGCTGGTTCCCCCCCCTTTCTCAGCCCACTTGGCCCACCGAGGTAGGTGGCCCCACCCGGTGGACCCCCGGACACCTTCCCGTGATCCCGGTACAATACCTATTACTCCGAAATCACTCCGGTGACTGAAACATGACTTCCCATATATAAATCTTCACCTCCGGACCATTCCGGAACTCCTCGTGATGTCCAGGATCTCATACGGGACCCCGAAGAACATTCAGTAACCACGTACATATTTCCCCTATAACCCTAGCATCATCGAACCTTAAGTGTGTAGACCCTACGGGTTCGGGAGGCATGTAGACATGACCGAGACATCTCTTTGGTCAATAACCAACAGCGGGATCTGGATACCCATGTTGGCTCCCACATGTTCCATGATGATCTTATCGGATGAACCACGATGTCGGGGATTCAATCAATCCCGTATACAATTCCCTGTGTCTACCGGTATGATACTTGCCCGAGATTCGATCGTCGGTGTCCCTATGCCTTATTCAATCTCGTTACCGGCAAGTATCTTTACTCGTTCCGTAACACATCATCCCGTGACCAACTCCTTAGTTACATTGAGCTCATTACGATGATGTCTTACCGAGTGGGCCCAGAGATACCTCTCCGTCACACAGAGTGACAAATCCCAGTCTTGATTCGTGCCAACCCAACAGATACTTTCGGGGATACCCGTAGTGTACCTTTATAGCCACCCAGTTATGTTGTGACGTTTGGCACACCCAAAGCATTCCTACGGTATCCGGGAGTTGCACAATCTCATGGTCTAAGGAAATGATACTTGACGTTAGAAAAGCTTTAGCAGACGAACCACACGATCTAGTACTATGCTTAGGATTGGGTCTTGTCCATCACATCATTATCGTAATGATGTGATCCCGTTATCAATGACATCCAATGTCCATGGTCAGGAAACCGTGACCATCTATTGATCAACGAGCTAGTCAACTAGAGGCTCACTAGGGACATGTTGTGGTCTATGTATTCACACATGTATTACGATTTTCGGATAATACAATTATAGCATGAACAATAGACAATTATCATGAACAAGGAAATATAATAATAACCATTTTATTATTGCCTCTAGGGCATATTTCCAACACACGTAATCCCGCGGCCAGCTATCGCGGGCCGGTGGACCAGGTGGTTACCCTCAGTTCTGGCGGGGACCAGGTGGTTACCTTTTTCGGCGGGTGCTCGCTAGCCATCCTAGAGCGGCAGGGCGCTCGCTAGACGCGTCCAATATATTTTTATATGATTTGGTTGTAGCAAAAGTTCAAAGGGTCCAGTAAAAGAGAAAAGGGCAGGGCATGAAGGTGATGGAAATGGTGAGGAGGGAGGTGTCTCCATTTCAAACCAATCAAATGTGAGACAACTTGAAGGATCCTTTCAACTGCCCAACGCCACAAAACAACCAGCTTATCAACACGGAGCAGCCACAACGTGTGGCAAACAAACAACCCTTCTGTCCCACGTATTCCTGACGACGCATTGGTGGTTTGGCCAAATGGGCAGAGGGAAGTCACAACTATTACCAACAGCTTTGTGCACTGTTGAGCCTTTTAGCCATTGTTTTTTTTAGAAAGACAGTACTTCATAGGTTAAGGAACATCAGAATACAATTCATCCCAGATGCAATCCGGAGCCACACAACGGTAAAAGCAGTTTACAACTAGCTCACAACTCCGTGCTAATATATGTGCCGCTACATTCAATCCACGCTTGACATGTGAGAAAGTACAGTGGGTAAAACTAACAGCCAGAGACTTGATGTTTGAGACAACAAGACCCACACTCGAATGATCTTGGACAGGAGACATGATCCTGTTCACCATAGAGAGGCAGCCTGACACTAGACAGATATGCCTGAAGCCTTCAGTTTGGCAGATGTTCAGAACATGCCGAATGGCAAGAGCCTTAGCAAGCTTCGGTTCAGTAATACCAGGAAACACTTCGTTGCAAGCAATAAGACAGTCCCCAATGTGATTTTGAACGACGACACCAATACCCATCCGCCGAGTCGAGGGGAACAAGGCGGCATCAACATTGACAGCAACCGTGCCCGCAAGTGGTGGAGTCCACCGGAGAGTTGAAGAAGAGGACTCACGCCTAGCATAAGGCCCAGGTTTTATGCAGTGTGTCTCACCATTTCCATATAAGCTTTGATTTTAGCAACAACTCTCCCAGGCAGCAAAAAATTACCATTGTTACGATCATCATTCATCGCTTCCCAGAAGTGCCAAAGGGTAATAGCCATAACTGTAGCATGAAGCTGGGATTCACGGGTGAGGAAATCAAACAGCCATTGACGGGCATTCAGAAGGTCTTTCCTACACAGCCGGAGTCCAAAACTTTCTTTAACACGGCTCCAGATGGAACAAGCAAAAGGGCACATCAGAAAGAGGTGCTCCACACGCTCAGTTCGGTTGCAGAAAATAGAACTGTCATCGGCTGGGATGTGGCGATGCTCCAACTGGTGGCCAGTAGGTAGACAATCATGCGCGACGCGCCATAGAACAATCTTAATTTTATTTGGGCAATGACAGCCCAAAGGGCCTTCCAGTTTTTCTCTTGCAGTTGAAGGTTGGAAGCCAGCCCCTGGTCATTTCCACTTCTAGAGGAGAAGGAAATCTCACTTCGAGCCAGCTTATACCCAGATTTGACCGTGAAGATGCCAAGTTTATCATGTGGCCAAGATAGAAAATCCTCTCCACTATGTCGGTAGATCGGGATTTGCAAAATTTGGTTAGCAACCACGTCCGAAAAGAAACTTCGCACGGTCTCCTCATCCCACGCCACCAAGGAGTTCATCATAAGGAACTGAAATGTGCTAGTAGCAGTTAAAGGGAGATTGGTGCTGAAAGTTCCAGAGGGGAAGCCCAGATTCCAGTTGTCCTCCATGATCTTGATCCTAGCTCCATTGACGACACCCCATCGAACCCCTTTCTGGATTAGCTCTCTCCCAAACAGTAGGCTCCGCCTTTTAGCCATTGTTTTGTAGTCATTGATATAGATGTATTTCAAACTGGACCTGTTTTTTTAACTCAAGCTAAACTTGTTGTTTCTTGCATGAATGTGTGCTCTGGTATTTTGGACTGCTCCTTATTCGTGAAAACCGGAGGTGTGCCCGGTGTGTGAGTTGCATGGTAATCCCTTTTTTATGAATGTGTTGCACAAGTTGGTTGGGGTTTACTAGTGTATATCGTTAGCAACGCGGAAAAAATAAATTGAATGAAGAGCAGAATTTTTACTACTATTGCATATCGTTGACCCCTTTCAGAAATGATTTTGTCACCAGCGATATCATTAGGTGATGAATTTGGGGAAGTTGGATACAAATAGGAAACCTCAAATCGTCGTTTGATTGTTCATTTCTTGAAATCTGTCGGGAGAAATTAAGATACCAATCTTTAAGGATTGGATTTATTAGGCCCAATCGTATTTTTTATTAATTTTACTAATTCCACTAATAAAATAAAAATAATATGTCAAAAAATATACCATAGGAAAGCTCTTTTGAATAAAAAAACAATCACCTCATATTTTGTTAGCATAAAGGCTTTCGCCCCGCATTATATATATAAAGCAAACCACCGAGCACAAGGTTCAACAAGGTACCAACAAGCGGATATACGCACAGCCACAAGCCCAACAAACAAAAAAGGGATTTTTATTTCTGTGCCCCTAGTTCCTTAGCTCTACTTATTCATCCCCACTCTGTTAACTTTTGCTCACTTTTCCCCACTCCCTTGCCCGAAACCCTCAAAACAGGTTATAACGGATGTTGCCGTTGGGTCAATGCCTTTGACCATTAACTCTGAACAGTGGGGCCGCGTATACGTGGGTGTCGGGGGAAACTGTCATCCCACGAGCACCTATGGGACCGGAGCCCCTTCTACGTTGCGGTAAGGGAGCGGAGGGAGCACGGAGAGCAGATCGAGGGGCACACGCGGGCAGTTTTACCCAGGTTCGGGCCGCGCGGACGCGTAAAACCCTACTCCTGCTTAGATTGTATTGAGTTCTTGAGCTCGGGAGCTTGGAGAGCTAGCTACGCCGAGCGAAAGAGTTGTCTAGGTTCCGAACCCTTTCTACGTTGTGCATGGGCCTCCTTTTATAGCTCAAAGGGGTCACCGACAGGTGTCAACGTAGAGGAGGGTAAAAGTGTAATTTTGGTGGTAGTTGTAACAGTGCGTGAACAGTGGTCTTCACCTAACTTTGACAGTGGGGGACAAGGGCATAAAATGCCCGTCGCCGTCGACCCCAAAAGTGTCCGTCCATGCTTCTCCGTTCGACACGGCGGTAGCCTCGTCACCGTGGCTTGCCACCGTGTGCCCCAGGCCGCACAGCCGTCCGCCACGCGTCCCTGGAAGGGCCCCAGGGCGACGCGTGGGCAAATGAGCTGGAGCGCGGGCACACAGCATAGGTTTCCCCGGCAAGCACCTTGCCGGGGTCTTGATCTTGCCGGGCCCGTAAGCTTGCCGCTTCCCGGGCCCTGCCGGGGCGCATGATGCGCCGAGGCATCTCTTGAGGCATGTGTTTCTTGGTCCTCCTGGCAAGCTCCTCTTGCCAGGGTCTGGTGTTAAAGTGATAACCTTGAGCCTGGTACGGCCTTCCCGGCAAGCTCCACTTGCCGGGGTCTTGATCTTCTGACTTGTATACTTTGTTCTTGAATGGCTTCATAAGGACCGGAAAGGTACTTGGCGAGCACGTGGTAAACCCTGCCGCGGGAAGCTGCTACTGCCCGTGCACAAGTTGGGGTACTAAGGTACCCCTATCTTAGTACACCGACAGGAGCCCCCGGGCCTGGGCCACACACGGTGCCGAGCGCTGTTGGGCCAGGCCCAAGACAGTGCACGGGCACACGCGGCCCACGGCACGCCGTACCTCCTTCCGCATCCACCGCATCCCTCCCTAATGGCACGCGTCGATTGCGGCGTCGTGGGAGAGATCGTGGCCTTGTTCTTTAATGGGAAATGCGAAACGTCCCCTACTTCCCCCTTAAAAGCAGAGGAAGCAGGGGCAGTTCCCCTGCTTCGTCTTCATTGCGCCTTTCTTCTCCAGAAACCTCCGCTGCTTCTTGCCTCCGCCCCTCCTCCGCCGTTTTCCGCATCCGCGGCGCCGTCGAGCTCCTCGCTTCTTCTCTCGCCGCCTCCGCCATGGCTCCGAAGAGCGACAAGGCGAAGAGCGACAAGGCCAAGAACGACAAGGCCAAGAAGGAGAAGTCCGAGCAGGCGGCGAAGCTGGCCGCCCTGCGGAAGAGGTCCGTGGTCTTCGCGCCGAGGCTTGGCGCGAGGGAGCTGCGGAACAAATATTATCTGTTCTGGGCGAGGGAGACCAAGGCCCATCCCCGCACCAGAGTCTTCCCCGCCGTCGCCAAAGATATGTTCCCCGACGGGTATTTCTTCTTCGCTGCATTTTTCCACTGTGGACTGTGCCCTCCGTATTCGGAGTTCTTTTGTGATATCATGAACACATATGGCCTCCACCTCCTAGATTTCACTCCCAACGCCATCCTTACGATGGCCGTTTTCGCACATCTGTGCGAAAACTATGTTGGGATTCATCCCAATGTAGCTCTTTTCCGCCATTTCTTTATGCCTAGAGTAGAGGCTGGCGCTCCCCTCTCCGGCGGCATCTCCTGGATCTTCCGGCTGAATAAGAAGGATTCATACCTGAAGGGAGAACTCCGCGGAAGTGGGAGGAATGGAGAGCTGATTGGTGTTGGGTGGTGGAGGAGAAGCCGGAGCCCTTCACTGCGCCGTGCACGACTGCAATAGTGCGCGGCAGGGATTGGAGCGAGTTGGCCCCGGAAGACAGCAAGCTTAACATCGCCCTTATCAGGATTATTCGTCTCCGGGTCGCCAAACTGACCATCGGAGAGGTTGGGGCAGATTTCCTCCGCCGCCGCATTGCCCCTTTGCAAGAAAGGAAAAGGCCCGCCTGGGAATTTGGCAACGCGGCGGATATCATGAGGCTGCGCCCTGGATTGAACTACAATTTCACTGCCTTGGAGTTGAAGGGGATGGTCCGGGAGCTCTTCAAGCATGACCCGGCCCACCCGGAATGGTTCAGACCTCCCCGGGGAGTGGTACCGCTGTGCAACAGCACTGCCCGGGATTCCTTGCGCGCGATGATGCCTGCGTGCGACTCCCATGGCGTCGTCCCCACCTGGATATAGCCTCCGCCGGATACCGTGCTGAGCTTTTTCGACAACTTGGTCGAGACGCCCAAGAACGCCGAGGAGAACAAGGGCCTCACCCGGGCCACTACGGCAAGGGATATAGCCTACATCGCTACCAGGATGGAGGAGGCTGCCACAGCTGCGGCGGCGGGTGACTTTGGATACACCGTGGACGATGCTGATGCCGCGGACGCAGTGAGCCAAGCAGAGGAGGCGGAAATCCTCAAGTTGCTGAAGCTTCCGCCCGAGGAGTTTGCCGGGGTGCCCACCCTGAAGTTTGCCGGGATGGGCGAGGTTGCCGGAGGGAGCGAGGTCGCCGGAGGGAGCGAGGCCGCTGGGCATGGTGCTGAGTCCAGTGGGCCTGCCGGGGAAGAGGAGGACGTCGAGGCTGATGAAGACTCCGGTGGATCTCTGGGACTTGACGACGATGCCTCCTCGTCTTCAGAGAACTCCCCGCCTCCGGCAAGTCCTACGCAACAACCAAGGAAGCGCCTCCGCAAGGCGGCTACGGCGACGAGGCCGCAGGCGCCTCGACAACAGCCTGCGCGTCGGGCGACGCGCGCCACCAGGGCGAGCAAAGCCGTCGAGGGGGCGCCTCGCGCTCAAGCGCCAAGCGAAGGAGGATCTTCCCGGAGCGGAACGGGTGCTCCATCTGCCCCTCGGTCCTCGGCGGCGACGGGGGCTGGGTCTTCGCAGCCC
Source organism: Secale cereale (assembly GCA_902687465.1). NCBI lineage: Eukaryota > Viridiplantae > Streptophyta > Magnoliopsida > Poales > Poaceae > Secale > Secale cereale. Next base: position 619,794,749 of record LR738709.1, on the reverse strand, counting down.
ACAGCCCCGGAGACCGCCAAGCGACCGAGGGAGCCTTCTCCTCCTGCTCCTCGCGCGGGAGCGAACCAGGCGGAGTTTGACTTCTCCGCCCTCAGCTCCGACGACGAGGCAGAGGAGTAAGTGCTTGTACTTCTTTAGTCTCTTCGATTTTGTCTTGATTTTCCTTGTTGATTCTGATCTTGTTTCTGTTTTGCCCTCAGGACCCTGGCCCAGCGGATGGCGAAGAGGGCCAAGATCCCTGTGGTTGAGGTTGAAGACGACTCGCCCGTCGCGGCGACTGGGGACGCGCCAGCGGCAAGCTTGCCGGATCAACCTGCTGCTCCGAGGAGCAGCCCCCAGCGCAGCCCCCAGCGTAAGTCTGGTACTTGTCTTTCTGCTTGGCGGGCGCGCTTGAGGTTACCGCTTGTACTGATACTTTGTTATTTTGGTTGTCTTGTGCAGAAGTGGAGCCGCAGCCGCAGGAGCAACCGGAGGTCACCCCCGAAGAGCTGCCTGTTCCACCCTCCCCGCCAAGGGTGAACTCCCCGGCGAGGGAGAACGCTCCGCCAAGGACGGGCACCCCGCCAAGGGCGGGTACCCCGCCAAGGGTGAGCAGCCCGATAAGGGTGAGCACCCCGCCAAGGGAGGGCGCGGGCGGCCCTCCGCCAGCAGGGGCCACCACTCCGCCGCCAAGGGTGGATTCCCCGGCGAGGGAGCCTGTCGTCGAAGAAGTCCGCGAAGGTAAGTCCTTGTAGCTTTTCCTTCTCGAACTTGTCTTTTTGGATATTTGCTTGACTTTTTCTTTTCTTTTTCTTCTGCTAGATCCTCCTGCCCCAGAGCGGATGGAGACGGAGGCCACCGTTGAGGAGGAGGTGCACGGCGACGGCGGCAACGCCACTGCCGCTGAGGGCATGGCTGGAGCCGACGAGCCTGCCGCTGAAGAGACCGCCCCGCCCGCAGACGCCGCGGCTCGGGAAGGGACCGGCGACCATACTGCTGGCCCGGAGGCAGCAGGAGCGTCAAGCGCTGCACTGGCCGCCGACCCTTCCGCCTCCACGGCTGAGCAGGGCGTCTACCTGGAGGCCCCCAACGGGGTTTTCATACAAGTCCCGTGGGCGTCCTCGTCTCGAGCCCCCGTGGAGGGAGAGACCTTTGACGGAGAGGTCCTCGCCTCCGCGGGGTTGAAGGTTGTTGAAGCGCCCGGCGGTGGCGACGAGCCCGAAGAGGAGAAGCTCCTTCGCCGGCTCCTGGCCCTGTACCGGGCCAGGCAAGCGAAGCTGGAGTCTCGGGAAGCTCTCACCGCCAAGGCTGGAGCTGACTTGGAGAAGCGCGCCGCGGAGCTCCGCGCCGCCAACCAGGCGGCCCTCCGCAACTTGGCGGAGGAGCGCGAAGGGCTTGCCGAGGAGCAGCAAGCATTCCTCCTTGAGAAAGCCGAGGCCGAGGAGCAGCAGCGATTGGTTGGCGAAGAGCTGTCCCGGCGAGAAGGAGCACTCAACCAGCGGAAGGTCGACCTCGACGCCCACGAGGACGACCTCACCGCCCGGGAGCAGGCCATTGGCGGAGCCCTGAAGGAGGCGAAGGCCGCCGCAGCCACCGCGGAGACCGCCAAGAAGGATCTTGAGGCCAAGGTGGAGCAGCTGGAGCGGTACCTGAAGGCGAGTGCGGACAGAATCACCGCGCTCAATGTGGAGCGGGAAAAAGACGCCCACACCAACTCTGATCTGCAGGTACGTCTCTCCAAGAAGGGCGACGAGCTTACTGTCGCCAAGGATTCCATTGCTGACTTAGAGTTGAAGGTCTCCACTCTGACTGATTCGCTCGACGCCGCCCGGGATCGCGAGACGAAGCTGAAGGACGAGCTCCGCAAGGAACGAGGCCTGGTGGAGAGCGCCGCCGTCTCGGCGAACCAATTCAGCCGGGCAGTGGAGCAGTGGACCGACGATCTGGTCACCTCCGCTGCCAATATTGACAAGGAGATGGTGGTGCTGAGGGCGGAGCATCTCTCGTACTCCCCGGACGAGAATCTCCCCCATAGCGCCAAGTTAAGTCTGTTCTTCAGGGGAATAGCGCCGGCACTTGCGCGGTTGCAGGAGAAGATCCCCGTGCAGCTGGCCGACGTGGCGCGTCGGCTCTGCATGGGCACCTTGGAGCGTGTCTTGACGAAGATCGTCTACCGCAACCCCGGCATCAACCTTGTCAAAGTCCTCCGCACCTTGCCGGCCGAAGCTGACCAAGAGGCGTTGAAGGCGCAGGTCGCCCACATCGTCGCCAAGGTGAACAAGATCACAAGGCGTAAAGGCGACCGCGTAGTTTAGATTTCTTTCTTTCTGTTTTCCCTTGCCGCTGCAAGGCATGTTATGGACAAGAATCTATTAGTATTACGGCAAACTATCTTTGTAATATATACAATCTTATTTTGATCAGTCAATGCTATGTTATCTCCCTTGCTTTTGGTCCTCCACTTTGTATGCTTTCTATCCTACGCCTTGAGGGGACTTGCCGGCAAGGGCCTCTTGCCACGAGCGCTGAGTGCTGAACTCTGAGCAGCCTGCTGGCAAAAGACCTTGTCGGCAAGCAACCTTGCCGCAGCTAGTCGCAGCACACTTAGCTTGCTGAGCAAACTCGAAAACGAAGTAAGGGCGCGACACTTGTCGCAGCTCTCTTAAGTCGTTGAGCGTGCTCGAAAACAAAGTAAGGGTGCGGCTAGCCACGGGTAGGTTCCTCCGCGCACAGGTTTTCCATACAAAGTGTGGTTGTTCAAGGAAGACAACTAAAATTTAAAAATTTAAAAATTTGAACTACTCAAACTTTGGTAACTTAGCTTTCATAGTTTCGTTCGTTCCCCGGCAAAGCTTCTTTTTCTTGAACAGCACTTGGTTCATCCTCCACCTCCTTCCAAAGATGTTGGGGGAAACTGTCCTCCCACGAGCACCTATGGGACCGGAGCCCCTTCTACGTTGCGGTAAGGGAGCGGAGGGAGCACGGAGAGCAGATCGAGGGGCACACGCGGGCAGTTTTACCCAGGTTCGGGCCGCGCGGATGCGTAAAACCCTACTCCTGCTTAGATTGTATTGAGTTCTTGAGCTCGGGAGCTTGGAGAGCTAGCTACGCCGAGCGAAAGAGTTGTCTAGGTTCCGAACCCTTTCTACGTTGTGCATGGGCCTCCTTTTATAGCTCAAAGGGGTCACCGACATGTGTCAACGTAGAGGAGGGTAAAAGTGTACTTTTGGTGGTAGTTGTAACAGTGCGTGAACAGTGGTCTTCACCTAACTTTGACAGTGGGGGACAAGGGCATTAAATGCCCGTCGCCGTCGACCCCAAAAGTGTCCGTCCATGCTTCTCCGTTCGACACGGCGGTAGCCTCGTCACCGTGGCTTGCCACCGTGTGCCCCAGGCCGCACAGCCGTCCGCCACGCGTCCCTGGAAGGGCCCCAGGGCGACGCGTGGGCAGATGAGCTGGAGCGCGGGCACACAGCGTAGGTTTCCCCGGCAAGCACCTTGCCGGGGTCTTGATCTTGCCGGGCCCATAAGCTTGCCGCTTCCCGGGCCCTGCCGGGGCGCATGATGCGCCGAGGCATCTCTTGAGGCATGTGTTTCTTGGTCCTCCTGGCAAGCTCCTCTTGCCAGGGTCTGGTGTTAAAGTGATAACCTTGAGCCTGGTACGGCCTTCCCGGCAAGCTCCACTTGCCGGGGTCTTGATCTTCTGACTTGTATACTTTGTTCTTGAATGGCTTCATAAGGACCGGAAAGGTACTTGGCGAGCACGTGGTAAACCCTGCCGCGGGAAGCTGCTACTGCCCGTGCACAAGTTGGGGTACTAAGGTACCCCTATCTTAGTACACCGACAGTGGGCGCATGTAAGACTGCGGTCGTGCGCGGTCGTGGGGTAGCACGTGTCCATAGACATGCCCGAAACGTCCCATCATATAAAGAGGGGCAGCCACCTCCATCGCCCCTACCATTTCCCACAAATCCCCTCCCTGCCGCATCGTCTTCCTCTCCCCCACCGGCGACGTCTCGCTCTCCTCCACTGCCTCCACCGCACTGTCTCGCTCTCCTCCACCGCATCATCTTCCTCACCTTCATCGCCTCCATCTGTCAGATGGCCGATGCTCATGGAGACGCTGACGCAGCGGCCGAAGATGTGGTGGAGCTGCAGGGTCACGGTGTGGTGACCGCGGATGTTGGCGACGTCCACGACGGTGCGGGGAAACTCGCAACCGCTGTGGATGTGGCGGGCTCCGCCTCATCGCTGTAGAAGGTGACGGCGTCGAGCGGCGCAGTCCATCCTGATACCCCTGATGCACCACCTATCGTGGAGCAGCAGGTATTTGCACTTGCTTAGCTTGTAGAGTTAGTTGCTCCCTAGTTGCATTGGTTAGATTGTGATTCATAGGGTAATTCATATGGTTAGAGTAGTTGGTTTGATGGATGGGTCGGGTTTTTTTGTATGGGTTGGGGGGATGGGGGTTTTTGGACTAGGGTTTGTTGGATAAATTCGTTGCAAAAATGCTAGATGTTGTGAACTATGATTTTAGGTGCTGCAATGATTGGGGTTTTTAGATTTGTTTTTAGATTTGGATAATTTCGTTGCAAAAATGCTAGATGTTGTGAACAGATGCATGCTTATTAGATTTGTTTTTAGTGCTCACAGATTGGGTTTTTTAATGCTACTCAGATTCGTTGCCTTAGATTGGGAGTATATTAGCCCTATGATAAATGTGTCATGTGTGCATATCTGAATTTTCAATTGGCTTCCGTATTTACTAGTGATGGATGTAATTGTATGTTCAGGAGGATGATGGTTGGGGTAGAAAGAGGAAGCTAGCCCAGTACAACCCGTATGATCCAGAGAAAAGTGATGAAGAAGAATATGAGGTAAGCCTAATTGATATTTAGATTGTTCATTTAGTTACTTTGACATAGTGTATCCATGAATCTATAATGTATTAATGTAACTCATTCATGTGTGCAGTATGATTCTGGAGAAGAAGTGTACAAGGGCAACGTCGCATCCTTCATAGACAAGGAGGTGTTGAAGATCAAAGCCAAGGGAGTTGCTGCCTTCTACAACCGCAAGACCAAGAAATGGCACTGCCCATACTGCACCACCAAGCCAAAGCCAAGGGATGGCCGCTTCGATCACCTTCTGTCTCATGCGGAGGATGTAGCGATTCGCGGGGAGGACTACATGATCAGGGGGCAGCATGCCGCCCTTGCGAAGGCCCTGACTCCGGCGTGATGTGATCGATGATGTGATGCTGTGAACTGGATCTTTAAGTTTATCTGTTGGGTTACTTTTGGTTTGTTGAACCGAATCTCGTTGGTTATGGTTTGTTGAACTGAATTTATTTTTCATGAATTTGGTTATGGTTGGCTATGTTGATGCTAGTAATCTGATTGCTATCTATATTTGTCTGTCCTTAAATTTGCATGTGGTATATTTGTCAGTCCTGAATCTATGGTTAGTTATGTTTAGATGTTGTGAACTATGATTTTAGGTGCTGCAATGATCACACATGTTGTGTAGGAAATCAAATGCATGCTCCAAATGAGATCATGTAAACCTTGGCAAACCTGGACAGTATAAATTCAAGAAAATGCAAAATCAAGTAAAACCTTGGCAAACTATCTATGTTTGTGTAGGAGATCATGTGTGCAAAATTTGAAGTGATTTAGAGGAGGTCAAATAAATTTGAATTTGAGAAATGTGCTCCAAATGAGCTCCCGGGCTAGGGTAAACAACCCATTTGTAATCAAGTTTTTTTGGACCTACTCTAAATGAGCCAAATGTTTTTTATTAACACATATTCACTTTCCATAGTGTAGATTCGAAGTCTCACTATTTTTTGAATTAATCTTCATATTTTTACAATTTCTTTTGAAAACATATGCTTTAAATAAAAACTATTAAAAACACATTTGAAATATGAAAATGGAAAACTAACTTCAGATCCTTCTTATTCACTTTGAAATAAAGCTTTGGTGATTTTTTTGAATTTTTTTTAAATTTTTCAAAAATAGAAGGTAACCCTACCTCCTCTCTTTGAACTCTATGAAATCATGTACATGATAGCTCATATGTGTCAAGGTTTTCTCATGAAAATGACCATAGACCAAGTTTATGATTTTTGGTTGGTAACATGTCACATAAGACAACATTGTGCACATGTTTTATTTTTATTTTTATTTATTTTTAAATTAATGGTGCTCATTTGACCTCGATCATGCCAGCTGGGGTTTTTCATGAAAATGACCATAGACCAAGTTTTTTATTTTTTCCTCGTTAGTTCGTCTTATAAAACGACGAACGGCGAAGGTTTCATATTTTTCGATTTTTTTTAAATTAGTTATGCTCAGTCAAAGCCTTCGAAACCCCGTTGACCAGCTCAAAACCCCTCTAAACCCCGCAGGGTTTCGCCTAACCCTAGCTCCCAACATCAGTCGTTCGATCATACCCTCGCGCCAAGAGACAGCCCTCGGATCTGGTCTTTTAGAAGTAACTAGGTGGGATGGCTGCGTGCAGGCTCCGCGCTGTTGGATCACAAGGATGGCTCTGCATCGTTGGATCATGGGGCGATCCGCGAGAGGCGATCCTATTGGTTGTGCTTGGCTGCTCGCCCACCACTGACTCTACGAAAAAAACATTGTTATTGGTCCCAAAAGGAAACCAAGCTCTGGTTGGGCCGTTGAATTGCGTCTTTTTTTTTGCATCGTTTGCTCTGTTTTTTGTGAACGTGTTGGCTCTGTATTTTTTGCGTCGTTTTCCCACGCATGCAATTAGCTTCTTTGTCTTCTTCTTTTTCAAACCGCTATTTCCCACGCGTGTACACTCCTGATGCTGCGGTGGGTTTGAAAATGGGCTACTTCACATTTGACCCCGTTATTGTAGGAGATATGCCCTAGAGGCAGTAACAACAGTTGTTTTGTATCTCCTGGTTTGTAATGAAAGTTTATGTTCCATGCTATAACTGCAATGATTCTCGAGTCTACTATAAAACGAGGCTTGGAGGGAAACTCATGTGCGCGTGTGGTATAATAAACAATGAAATGTATTCCTAGTCTTGCCTCTAAGACTGGCTCAAGTATTGCATGATGATCCTGTTTTCCTGATCATGGGCATGGCTATGCCAGCAATTTTGAGGGCACGATGTTAGTAGAACACTTGTGTTGAATCGACCCAAATTGATGTTATGCTATGAGATACGTTCGTCACTTGTTTATGGTTTATAACACAGAGATAGTTAATGTTTGCATAATTCCTTAGACCATGAGAGTATCGAGTTCCTTCGTACTTGCTTCGTGAACTTTGGGGTTTGTTAAACGTCATCCGTAACTGGGTGGCTATTACGGCGGCTTGCGGGTTCACGGAAAGGTATGGCAAGTAACGAGATAGCTCAAGATTGGGATTTGCTCCTCCGACGATGGAGAGATATACTCGGGCCCTCTCGGTGTAACGGTATCCATCATCGTCTGCGCAGACACCTTGTGATTTGATCACTGGGATACCGGAACACGAAAACGAGAAAAGAGAACAAAACCGGTAACGAGGTAACTTGCATAGTGGACAAAGTGTTGGCCCACGGGGATGCAATAAATCTCACCTCGGGTGTTTGTGACATATCGCGAAGCAACAGGAATAGCTCACGGCAACTGGAGGTTCACTCGAATATTCATTCGTGTGGGTATAGGGGTCAATATGGGTGTCCACGGCTCCGATGTTGATCATTGATCGGAAGGGGTTCCGGGTCATGTCTATACTTCACCGAACCTATAGGGTCACACGCTTAAGGGTCATCTATCTGCTGAATACTAGACAGGGAGTCTGAGAGAAAGTTTTCGAAAAAAAGTTTTTCGGAAACGTCAGAAAAGTTCTGACGAGAGAGGTCACCGGATGAGTTCCGGTGAAACTGAAAAGTTATTTCAGGGGATACCATTAAGTCAAAATGGTTTCGGCAAGTGCCTGATAATTCTTGGAGGGTGCCAGAAACGTTCTGGAAACTTTCTGGAATTTTCAGGGAAAATAACCGGAAATGTTCTGGAGCTGCCGGAACCGCTTCAGATGCTTTTCGCAGATGAAAATCACTAAACTGGAATTGTTCCAGAACGCGTTGAAAATAATTATGGTGGGTACTGGAAATGTTCTAAGCCCGCATGATTTTTTTCAGTTCGAACAGACGCCGATAAATGTCGTCGTGAATAGTGAAAGTGCTTTTTGGATATTTGTTGGAAAGCCACCTTTTAGGGCTTTTGCTAAAGGCTTCTAGAAGGGCTTGGGGGGCCATGAGAGCCCCTCATGGGGGGGCCCCCTAGGGGTGGCCGGCCAAGGAGGGTGGAGCTCCTTGGAGCTCCACATGGCATCCCATTTTACCCTTATGCCCATGTGGTGTGACCTAATGCATGGGTTTTTTGGTAAATTGTGGATGAGCCCTACCCCTTGGCTTTCCTATAAATAGAGGAGATGGGGGCTGCCATCTCTTCATCCTTGCTCTCATTCACAAGCCATGCATGATCTGGCATTCTCTCTCCCTCCCACGAAATAGTTTCGTAGAGCCGAAAGGCTGTCTAGTTTCCGGCAGGAACTAGTTCTGGACGGCGAAGCCCTGCCGGATAGTTGACACCGTATGTGTGCAACCCCATAGAGAGGTCGTAGTTTCGGTCTTCTGCCCGAGGGGCTGTTCGAGTGTCCTCCCGAAGGGCTGTCCGCGACATCGTCCGGGGGACTGTCCGACCGCCTCCCGAAGGGCTGTCCGACGAGGGAGTACATCCTCGCGGTTGGGAGGTTTTTTAAATCCTAGCTGCGGGGATCTGCACCAACGATCTCCACCGACTCTTCTTCCGCTGCGCTTCGAGTCGGTACGGATCAGATCAAACCTTGTATGCAGTCTCCATAGCTGGTCCTGGGCGTGCTCGCTACCGAAATTTTTATTTTCTGTCGCGTTCCCCAACAGTGGTATCAGAGCCGTGCTATGCGTAGATGCAGGTTACGATCTAGAATACATGGAGATGTATGGGTATTGCATAATATAATTAGGTAGTAGATAAGATCTATTATTGAAAATTATTTATGCGGGTAGCAGATGAAATCTGTTACCCGATGTTCTTGTTGCTTCCCTAGAATTTGCGTATTTCTGATCCCGAAACGGCATGGTGGAATTTCACAAAGTTCTGGCAATCTGCGATCCTGATTGATCAAAGAAGTGCTATCAGTTCTTTGGGTTCCATCATAGTTAAAGGAAAGATGAAATTCACATATGAAAGGGCAATGCAGATATGATCTGCACGGGGGTCACACGTATGACGAAGTTTAGTATGGGGCTCGAGATTTTATTATCTCGTGTTTCATACACCCTGGAAAGTTAATCTAGCGACTCGAATAATCATACTTGATGAAAAACGTTGGTAGCTTCGGTTTGTTTCGAAACCTTAGAAGCCACGAAAAATAAAATTTTGCATAAACCGATTAGAAGGGTCTAACTTGGTTTTGCAGGATGGTTTGCATGTGATATGGTATAGCAAAGCTCTTATTCAATTTGATTGTGTATGAGATGGCTATGTAATGTAAATTAGCATGACCTGCGTGTCATGATTCGGCATGATGGTTGGAGCCATATGATTGCACTTTAATGACCTGCGAGTCAACCTTAAGTAATGCATTTAATTTATTTGCTATGGAGATAGCAATATTATCTGGTGCATCGACAAGGTGGTGGCAATCTTCGCGAAGGTGGACACCGACGCGAATGCCGAAGACGAAGAAATACTTGACTTCTCCGTCAGAAGAGGCTATACCATATCATGCTAATTATGAATTGCCTGAGATGTTTATCCCTCTTGATGCACCCTTCTTGATTGCGCGGTAGTCGCCTTTTATTAGGGTGATCTCTCACTAAAAATATCAAGTAGTTAGTGTTCTCCCAAGTGTAGCACCGTCACGGCACCTAACTTTTCGGGGTATCACAGGATCTCCCTGGGTACGAACGATTAGGGATGTGTGAGGCGGGTGAGTTGAGAACTCGCAGCAAGATCACTTGGTTGTCTTGACGTTCTGGAAGGATCTCCCTGAGCTCGGAACACGCCCATCGAAAGATGAACAAGAGTCACATAGAGATGTGATCGGCAAGTTTGCCTACCGATTGAAGTTCCCGCCATCAGTGTTCATCTCGTTCAATGGCGTTGAATGGATATGCGGGTCTTGAATCACTCACAATCAATTTTGAGAGATATTGATTTGAGTGGGAGCGCACTTTAGAATAAAATTGTTTATTCATTAGTGCAAAGTAATTATGAACAAAGTCTAAGTGAATTGTGTTTTCCGTTGTAGATCAAATGGCTCGCAACACCGCGTTCAACTTAGGCCCTTTGTTAGAGAAAGAGAAGTTAGCTGCGAATGGGAAAAACTATGCGGACTGGGTCCGCAACCTGGGGATTGTCCTCAGGAGCGCTAAGAAAATGTACGTGCTTCAACATGCTCTTCCAGCTAAACCGGCGGCACAGGCCCCGGAAGATGAACAAAATGTCTAGGCCACTAAGGATGATGATCACAACTTAGTGCAGTGCCTCATGCTAGCTTGCATGAGTCCAGAGCTTCAAAAGCGTTTTGAATTCCACAAACCCCTTGATATGATTCGGGAGTTGGATGCTCTGTACAAGGAAACCGCAAAGTCTGAACGATTTGATATCATGAAGGCTTTGATGGAATGCAAGATGGCTGAGGGTAGTTCAGTTGGCGAACATGTGGTCAAAATGATTGGCTATGCTGAAAGGCTTAAAACCTTGGAATTTCCACTTCCACCTGGCCATATGATGGACATGTTGCTTTCTTCACTCCCCCCGTCTTACGACGGTTTTGTCTTGAACTACAACATGACTGGGATGGAGAAAACACCGGAAGAGGTGCTTGCCATGCTGAAAACTACAGAAGGAGGACTGCGTAAAAATCGCAAGCAAGTGTTGCTTGTGAATAAAACCGCCAGTTTCAAAAAGAAGAAAGGCAAGCCAAAGAAGGGCAAGGGTGCGGGTAAGACCGGCTCCCAAAGCAACTCTAAGGGCGGAGCCAAGAATGAAACTGAGTGCTTCTACTGCAAGGGCACGGGACACTGGAAGAGAAACTGCAAGAAGTATCTGGAAGATAAGAAGTCCGGGAAAACCGGAAAAGGTATAATTGTTATACAAGTTAATGTCATTGCCGTTTTGCTTGCTGCCGAAAATTCTAAGTCTTGGGTATTTGATACCGGATCGGTTGCTCACATTTGCAACTCGATTCAGGGGCTTCAGAAGGTGCGCAAGCTAGCAAAGAATGAAGTCGTGATGCGTGTCGGGAACGGCGCTGGAATCGCCGCTCAAGCCGTCGGCATTATGCCTCTACGTCTCCCTTCAGGATTTATTTTGGAACTTAGTAACTGTTATTTTATTCCACTGTTGTGTAGAAACATTATCTCTGGATCATGTTTAGTACACGATGGGTATTCGTACAAGTCTGAGAACAATGGTTGTTCACTTTATTGTAAGGATATGTTTTATGGATTTGCACCCATTGTTGGGGGCCTTTTCGTACTAAATCTTGAATGTGGAAATGATGTCTTTAACGTGAATGCTAAACGCCTTAAGAAGGCTGACACCACCACCACTTACTTGTGGCACTGTCGACTTGGCCACATCGGAAAGAAACGCATGCAAAAGCTCCAGTCAAACGGAGTTTTGCCGTCCTTTGATTTTGAATCATTTGACACATGTGAAGCTTGTCTGATGGGGAAAATGACCAAGACGCCGTTCACGGGTCATCCTGAACGGGCGGGTGAATTATTGGAAATAATACATAGTGATGTATGTGGTCCAATGAACACAGCCGCACGGGGTGGGTATTTCTACTTCGTGACTTTTACTGATGATTTAAGTCGGTATGGATATATCTACTTAATGAAGCATAAGTCGGAAACCTTTGAAAAGTTTAAAGAATTTCAGAATGAGGTAGAAAATCATCGTGGCAAAAAGATTAAGTTTCTGCGGTCTGATCGTGGAGGCGAATATCTTAGTCATGAGTTTGGCCAACATCTGAGTGACCGTGGAATCGTTTCACAGCTTACGCCTCCCGGAACTCCACAGAGAAACGGAGTATCGGAACGACGTAACCGAACCTTGTTGGACATGGTAAGGTCGATGATGTCTCTTACGGATCTTCCCATATCTTTTTGGGGTCACGTACTACTCACTGCCGCTTACACACTAAACAGAGCACCGTCTAAGTCTGTTGAGACGACGCCATTTGAATTATGGTATGGGAAGAAACCCAATGTGTCGCATCTCAAGGTTTGGGGTTGTGAAGCTTATGTAAAACGTTTACAACCAAGCAAACTCGACCCCAGAGCAGACAAATGTTACTTTGTAGGTTATCCCAAAAACACCATTGGGTATTCCTTCTACAACAAGTCCGAGGGCAAAACGTTTGTCGCAAAAGTTGGACACTTTCTCGAGAAAGAGTTTCTCGCCAAAGAATTAAGTGGGAGGACAGTACAACTTAATGAGATTAGTGAATCTTCGGCAACCGTTGATATGGCTAAGGAACCGGAAGAAATTCCGCTAATTATCCCTACAACCGAGCCGGAAGTTGTCGCATGTGATGCGGAGACTTCAGACAATGTTGTAACTGAACCGCGCAGATCAGGTAGGGCTATCCAGCCACCTGAGTGGTTTCATAACGAAATCTTCATTCTTGAAGACGATGAACCTGCGCACTACAAAGAAGCGATGGCGGGGCCCAGCTCAAAAGAATGGCACAAGGCCATGAAATCCGAAATGGAATCCATGTACGAAAACCAAGTTTGGAACTTGGAAGAACTTCCAGAAGGCGTAAAGCCAATTGGTTGTAAATGGATTTTCAAAAGAAAGACGGACGCGGATGGTAACATTACTATCCACAAAGCTAGGCTTGTCGCGAAAGGGTTCACGCAAGTTCCAGGAGTGGACTACGACGAGACTTTCTCGCCCGTAGCTATGCTTAGGTCTGTTCGGATATTACTAGCAATTGCTGCTTATTTCGATTATGAAATATGGCAGATGGATGTCAAAACGGCTTTCCTAAATGGAAACCTCAAAGAGGATGTATACATGATACAGCCAGAAGGTTTTGTCATTCATGAGGATGCAGGAAAGGTATGCAAACTTCAGAAAGCCATTTATGGTTTGAAGCAAGCGTCGAGGAGCTGGAACATTCGTTTTGATGAAGTAGTCAAAGAGTTTGGCTTCATCAGGAATGACGAAGAGTCTTGTGTTTACAAGAAGTTTAGTGGGAGCGCAAAAGCATTTCTAATCTTGTATGTGGATGACATATTGTTGATTGGAAATGATGTGAATTTTCTTAACGAGATAAAAGAATCATTGAAGAAGAGTTTTTCAATGAAAGACTTGGGCGAAGCGGCATATGTATTGGGCATCAGGATCTATAGAGATAGATCAAAACGCCTGATAGCGCTTAGCCAAAGCACGTACATTGACAAGGTGTTGAAAAGGTTCAACATGGAGGACTCCAAGAAAGGCCTACTCCCCATGTCACCTGGCACAGTGCTTAGCAAGAATCAGAGTCCTCGAACTCTCGATGAGCGAGTACAAATGAATGATGTTCCATATGCCTCGGCAGTTGGTTCTATTATGTATGCCATGCTATGTACAAGACCGGATGTTTCCTATGCACTAAGTGTTAGCAGCCGGTACCAAAGTGATCCAGGATTGGAACACTGGGCAGCAGTCAAGGGTATTCTAAAGTACCTCAGACGGACCAAGGATTTACTCCTTGTGTACGGAGGTGATGAAGAGCTCATTGTAAGTGGTTACACTGATGCTGGCTTCATGACTGACCCAGATGACTTCAAATCTCAATCAGGCTATGTTTTCATATTGAACGGTGGCGCAGTTGATTGGAAAAGTTCCAAACAAAAGACTGTGGCGGATTCTACGACGGAGGCGGAGTATGTTGCTGCTTCAGAAGCCTCCAAGGAGGCGGTATGGATCAAGCAATTTCTTGAAGACCTTGGTGTGGTTCCAAGTGCTCTGGACCCGGTGGAGATCTATTGTGATAATAGTGGCGCCGTGGCTCAGGCAAGGGAGCCAAGTTCGCACCATAAGACAAGACATATTCAACGCAAATATAAACTCATTCGACATCATGTCGAAGAAGGTTTAGTGAAAGTACGCAAAGTTCACACGGATCTGAATGTGTCAGACCCGATGACGAAGCCTCTACCACGAGCAAAGCATGAGCAACACCGGATAGCCATTGGTGTTAGGGAAGCCATGTAACTGGGTTATGACTCTAGTGCAAGTGGGAGTCTGTAGGAGATATGCCCTAGAGGCAGTAACAACAGTTGTTTTGTATCTCCTGGTTTGTAATGAAAGTTTATGTTCCATGCTATAACTGCAATGATTCTCGAGTCTACTATAAAACGAGGCTTGGAGGGAAACTCATGTGCGCGTGTGGTATAATAAACAATGAAATGTATTCCTAGTCTTGCCTCTAAGACTGGCTCAAGTATTGCATGATGATCCTGTTTTCCTGATCATGGGCATGGCTATGCCAGCAATTTTGAGGGCACGATGTTAGTAGAACACTTGTGTTGAATCGACCCAAATTGATGTTATGCTATGAGATACGTTCGTCACTTGTTTATGGTTTATAACACAGAGATAGTTAATGTTTGCATAATTCCTTAGACCATGAGAGTATCGAGTTCCTTCGTACTTGCTTCGTGAACTTTGGGGTTTGTTAAACGTCATCCGTAACTGGGTGGCTATTACGGCGGCTTGCGGGTTCACGGAAAGGTATGGCAAGTAACGAGATAGCTCAAGATTGGGATTTGCTCCTCCGACGATGGAGAGATATACTCGGGCCCTCTCGGTGTAACGGTATCCATCATCGTCTGCGCAGACACCTTGTGATTTGATCACTGGGATACCGGAACACGAAAACGAGAAAAGAGAACAAAACCGGTAACGAGGTAACTTGCATAGTGGACAAAGTGTTGGCCCACGGGGATGCAATAAATCTCACCTCGGGTGTTTGTGACATATCGCGAAGCAACAGGAATAGCTCACGGCAACTGGAGGTTCACTCGAATATTCATTCGTGTGGGTATAGGGGTCAATATGGGTGTCCACGGCTCCGATGTTGATCATTGATCGGAAGGGGTTCCGGGTCATGTCTATACTTCACCGAACCTATAGGGTCACACGCTTAAGGGTCATCTATCTGCTGAATACTAGACAGGGAGTCTGAGAGAAAGTTTTCGAAAAAAAGTTTTTCGGAAACGTCAGAAAAGTTCTGACGAGAGAGGTCACCGGATGAGTTCCGGTGAAACTGAAAAGTTATTTCAGGGGATACCATTAAGTCAAAATGGTTTCGGCAAGTGCCTGATAATTCTTGGAGGGTGCCAGAAACGTTCTGGAAACTTTCTGGAATTTTCAGGGAAAATAACCGGAAATGTTCTGGAGCTGCCGGAACCGCTTCAGATGCTTTTCGCAGATGAAAATCACTAAACTGGAATTGTTCCAGAACGCGTTGAAAATAATTATGGTGGGTACTGGAAATGTTCTAAGCCCACATGATTTTTTTCAGTTCGAACAGACGCCGATAAATGTCGTCGTGAATAGTGAAAGTGCTTTTTGGATATTTGTTGGAAAGCCACCTTTTAGGGCTTTTGCTAAAGGCTTCTAGAAGGGCTTGGGGGGCCATGAGAGCCCCTCATGGGGGGGCCCCCTAGGGGTGGCCGGCCAAGGAGGGTGGAGCTCCTTGGAGCTCCACATGGCATCCCATTTTACCCTTATGCCCATGTGGTGTGACCTAATGCATGGGTTTTTTGGTAAATTGTGGATGAGCCCTACCCCTTGGCTTTCCTATAAACAGAGGAGATGGGGGCTGCCATCTCTTCATCCTTGCTCTCATTCACAAGCCATGCATGATCTGGCATTCTCTCTCCCTCCCACGAAATAGTTTCGTAGAGCCGAAAGGCTGTCTAGTTTCCGGCAGGAACTAGTTCTGGACGGCGAAGCCCTGTCGGATAGTTGACACCGTATGTGTGCAACCCCATAGAGAGGTCGTAGTTTCGGTCTTCTGCCCGAGGGGCTGTTCGAGTGTCCTCCCGAAGGGCTGTCCGCGACATCGTCCGGGGGACTGTCCGACCGCCTCCCGAAGGGCTGTCCGACGAGGGAGTACATCCTCGCGGTTGGGAGGTTTTTTAAATCCTAGCTGCGGGGATCTGCACCAACGATCTCCACCGACTCTTCTTCCGCTGCGCTTCGAGTCGGTACGGATCAGATCAAACCTTGTATGCAGTCTCCATAGCTGGTCCTGGGCGTGCTCGCTACCGAAATTTTTATTTTCTGTCGCGTTCCCCAACAGTTATTGCCACGGCCAAATAACACGTAGCACTGCAGCTATTTAAGCAACCCTCTGCCTCTGCCATCCCTCATCCATCTCCCATTCTTGCTCTTCGACCACTTCTACTTCTTCTAGCACATCCTCAGCCATGCAGTACATCGAACCAACCTACCACTTCCCACCCATCGTGCGGGAGAGGCTCTACCCTCCTGGCGTGTACGTTGAGCGCACACTACGTGTGTGGGCGATATCAAGGTGGAGGACCGCAAGGAACTTCACCGAGTTCTTCCTCCCGTCCGGCTACCACCACCTCCCGCGGGGATCTCCAAGGATGTCCTGTGTCGAGGAGGTCATCCAAAACGGGGTGGTGGTTGCTCTCCTTGCCCACTTCACCAACACATTCGACGCCTTCTACCTCCTCGACCGGGTGTTTTGGTGTGGCTGCGAGTTCATCGCTTCCACCACACACAACATGTTCACGGAGTACACCAACATCTTCCCCACCGCGTCGCGCATGCACACTCTTCCGTACCCCATCGACAATGCCCCGAAGGAGCAGTGAAGGGCGTCCAAAGGAGGTGCGAGGTGGAGAAGGCGGCATCTAGGGTTCTAAACCCTCTATCTACTTTTTTGAGTCTAAGTTGTAATTGAATTATGTTGGATATGCTATGGGCTTGTTGGCCCTTTTATCAAGTTCTATTATTAAGTTTTCTATCTATTCTATTATGAAGTTCTTCCTAGTTTCAACTATGTGATCGTTCTATGGGCTTGTTGGCCCTATCTACATGTTTGTTGATTGTTTTCTTAAAGAGCTCACTTTGTTAGTAACCACCTAGTGCATGCAGCCACAACGAACCCTTATTTTTTTTACACAAGCCACAAATATGTAGCCACCTGGCTAGTGCATGCAGCCACAACATATTTGTTCAACTTATTTGTCATAGCAAAACGGGTGCAGATGCGAGTGAATCAAAAAGGCCGCAACTGATCATAAAAACGATGCTCTAAATCGAGGAGACAAGTGTGCGAGAAGAGAGGAACCAACGGCAGCGACCATCGCTCCATCCGTGGAGGCTGGCGTGCACGAAAGCAGCTCGGTCAGTGCATCATGGCAGCACGCATCAGTGCATGCAGGCTCGGTCGGCGCATCGTGGCGGCGCGCATCGACGCATGCAGGAAGGCTTGTAGGGTGCATGCATAGCAGGCTTCTGACGTGGCGGCGCGCACAGCCATTTAATGCAAAGGACGGCCCAACAAAACCACGACCCAACAGTCGAACAGCTACACCGCCCAACGCGGCCCCACTCGTCAGACTTAACGGTCAAAGCACTGACCCGACGGCGACGTCCGTTGTGACCTCTTCTGAGGGTTTCGGGCAAGGGAGTGGGGAAAACTTAGCAAAAGTTAAGAGCGTGGGGATGAATGAGTAGAGTTAAGGAACCAGGGGCACAGATGTAAAAAAATGAACAAAAAGAGGAAGCACAAACACAGATGGCGACGTCGTGGGCGGAGAAGATCTAGTCCAACTCCGGTGGTGGGGGAGGGAGCGGCGGTGCGAGACGAAGAGCCATCGTGCAAAGCTGGGACATGATGGATTTGATGGCACCCCTCTCCCTGGGGCGGCTAAGCGGCCGCCAAAGCTGCAAGTAACCACACTATTTGAACACAGCTTCAGTAGCACGTCGTAGAGGTATACGCTGAATCATGAGCTTATTCCTAACCGTCCACATCGTCCAGGCAAGTGCTACCTCTTGAGCATGCGTTGGTTTTTCCCTTGATGAGGAAAGGGTGATGCAGGAAAGCAGCGTAAGTATTTCCCGTAGTTTTGAGAACCAAGGTATCAATCCAGTAGGAGACTACACGTAAGTCCCTCGCACCTGCACAAACAAATAAGAACCTTGCAACCAACGCGATAAACGGGTTGTCAATCCCTTCACGACCACTTGAAAAAGTGAGATCTGGTAGAGATAATAAGATAAATATTTTTGGTATTTTTGTTGTATAGATTGAAAAGTAAAGATTGCAAAATAAAAGATAGCTAGTTGACTGAAGATTAATATGATGGAAGATAGACCCGGGGGCCATAGGTTTCACTAGTGGCTTCTCTCAAGATAGCAAATTCTACGGTGGGTGAACAAATTAGTGTCGAGCAATTGATAGAAAAGCGCATAGTTATGAGAATATCTAGGCATGCTCATGTATATAGGCATCACGTCCGTGACAAGTAGACTGAAACGATTCTGCATCTACTACTATTACTCCACACATCGACCGCCATCCAGCATGCATCTAGAGTATTAAGTTCATAAGAACAGAGTAACGCCTTAAGCAAGATGACATGATGTAGAGGGATAAACTCATGCAATATGATATAAACCCCATCTTTTTATCCCCGATGACAACAATACAATACAATACAATACATGCCTTGCTGCCCCTGCTGTCACTGGGAAAGGACACCGCAAGATTGAACCCAAAGCTAAGCACTTCTCCCATTGCAAGAAAGATCAATCTAGTAGGCCAAATCGAACTGATAATTCAAAGAGACTTGCAAAGATATTTAAATCATGCATATAAGAATTCAGAGAAGAACCAAATATTGTTCACTGATAATCTTGATCATAAACCCACAATTCATCGGATCTCGACAAACACACCGCAAAAAGTATTACATCGAATAGATCTCCAAGAAGATCGAGGAGAACTTTGTATTGAGATCCAAAGAGAGAAGAAGCCATCTAGCTAATAACTATGGACCCGAAGGTCTGTGGTAAACTACTCAGAACTCATCGGAAAGGCTATGGTGTTGATGTAGAAGCCCTCCATGATCGATCCCCCATCCGGTGGAGCTCCGGAAAAGGCCCCAAGATGGGATCTCACGGGTACAGAAGGTTGCGGCGGTGGAAATAGGGTTTCGTGGTGCTCTCGGATGTTTTCAGGGTATATGAGTATATATAGGAGGAAGAGGTACGTCGGTGGAGCTACGAGGGGCCCACGAGGGTGAGGAACGCCTACCCCCCTGGGCGCGCCCTCCTACCTCGTGGCCGCCTTGTAGCTTCCCTGGCATGTACTCCAAGTCTTGTGGGTTGCGTTTGTTCCAAAAACGATCCTCGCGAAGGTTTCATTCCGTTTGGACTCCGTTTGATATTCCTTTTCTGCGAAACCGAAATAGGCAAAAAACAGCAATTTGCACTGTGCCTTGGGTTAGTAGGTTAGTCCCAAAAATAATATAAAGTGCATAATAAAGCCCATTAAACATCCAAAACAGATAATATAATAGCATGGAACAATCCAAAATTATAGATACATTGGAGACGTATCAAGCAACCCCAAGCTTAATTCATGCTCGTCCTCGAGTAGGTAAATGATAAAAACATAATTTTTGATGTGGAATGCTACCTAACATAATTCTCAATGTAATTTTCTTTATTGTAGCATGAATGTTCAGATCCGAAAGATTCAAGACAAAAGTTTAATATTGACATAGGAATAATAATACTTCAAGCATACTAATAAAGCAATTATTTCTTCTCAAAATAACATGGCCAAAGAAAGTTATCCCTACAAAATCATATAGTCTCGCTATGCTCTATCTTCATCACATAAAATATTTAAATCATGCACAACCCCGGTTTCAGCCAAGCAATTGTTTCATACTTTAATTTTTCAAACTTTTTCAACTTTCACGCAATACATGGGCGTGAGCCATGGATATAGCACTATAGGTGGAATAGAGCGGTGGTTGTGGAAAGACAAAAAGGAGGAACATAGTCTCACATAAACTAGGCGTATCAGTGGGCTATAGAGATGCCCATCAATAGATATCAATGTGAGTGAGTAGGGATTTCCATGCAACGGATGCACTAGAGCTATAGATGTATGAAAGCTCAACAAAAGAAACTAAGTGGGTGTGCATCCAACTTGCTTGCTCACGAAGACCTAGGGCATTTGAGGAAGCCCATCGTTGAAATATACAAGCCAAGTTCTATAATGAAAATTTCCCACTAGTATATGAAAGTGACTAAATAAGAGACTCTCTATCATGAAGATCATGGTGCTACTTTGAAGCACAAGTGGGGGAAAAAGATAGTAGCATTGTCCCTTTTTCCTTTTCTTTTTCTTTGTTTTTTCTTTTTTTTTCTTTTTTTTGGGCCATCCTTTTTTTTCTTTGGCCTTTCTTCATTTTTTTTGGGACAATGCTCTAATAATTATGATGATCACACTTTTATTGATTTACAACTCGATATTACAACTCGATACTAGAACAAAGCATGACTCTATATGAATGCCTCCGGCAGTGTACCGGGATGTGCAATGAATCAAGAGTGACATGTATGAAAATTATGCATGGTGGCCTAGCCACAAATACGATGTCAACTACATGATCATGCATGGCAATATGATAATGATGAAGTGTGTCATAATAAACGGAACTGTGGAAAGTTGCATGGCAATATATCTCGGAATGGCTATGGAAATGCCATGATGGGTAGGCATGGTGGCTGTTTTGAGGAAGGTATAAGGTGGGTGTATGGTACCGGCGAAAGTTGCGCAATACTAGAGAGGCTAGCAATGGTGGAAGGGTGAGAGTGCGTATAATCCATGGACTCAACATTAGTCATAGAGAACTCATATACTTATTGCAAATATCTACAAGTTATCAAAACAAAGCACTAAACGCATGCTCCTAGGGGAAGGGTTGGTAGGAGTTAAACATCGCGCGATCTCGACCTCCGCACAAAGGAAGACAATCAATAAATAAATCATGCTCCAACTTCATCACATAACGGTTCACCATACGTGTATGCTACGGGAATCACAAACTTTAACACAAGTATTCCTGAAATTCACAATTACTCCACTAGCATGGCTCTAATATCACTGTCCTCATATCTCAAAACAATCATCAAGTATCAAACTTCTCATAGTATTCAATGCACTTTATATGAAAGTTTTTATTATACCCATCTTGGATGCCTATCATATTAGGACTAATTTTATAACCAAAGCAAATTACCATGCTGTTCTAAAGTACTCTCAAAATAATATAAGTGAAGCATGAGAGATCAATAATTTCTATAAAATAAAACCACCACCGTGTCTAAAAAGATATAAGTGGAGCACTAGAGCAAAACTATCTAGCTCAAAAGATATAAGTGAAGCACATAGAGTATTCTAATAAGTTCCGATTCATGTGTGTCTCTCCCAAAAGGTGTGTACATCAATGATGATTGTGGCAAAATAAAAAGCAAAGACTCAAACCATACAAGACGCTCCAAGCAAAACACATATCATGTGGTGAATAAAAATATAGGCTCAAGTAAAGTTACCGATAGACGAAGACGAAAGAGGGGATGCCTTCCTGGGGCATCCCTGATGTCTACTACACAACCTTCTTCTTGTCGACGTTATTGGGCCTCCAAGTGCAGAGGTTTGTACGACAGTAGCAAATTTCCCTCAAGTGGATGACCTAAGGTTTATCAATCCGTGGGAGGCGTAGGATGAAGATGGTCTCTCTCAAACAACCCTGCAACCAAATAACAAAGAGTCTCTTGTGTCCCCAACACACCCAATACAATGGTAAATTGTATAGGTGCACTATTTCGGCGAAGAGATGGTGATACAAGTGCAATATGGATGGTAGATATAGGTTTTTGTAATAAGAAAATATAAAAATAGCAAGGTAGCAAGTGGTCAAAGTGAGCATAAACGGTGTTGCAATGATAGGAAACAGGGCCTAGGGTTCATACTTTCACTAGTGCAAGTTCTCTCAACAATAATAACATACTTGGATCATATAACTATCCCTCAACGTGCAACAAACAGTCACTCCAAAGTAACTAATAGCGGAGAACAAACGAAGAGATTATGGTAGGGTACGAAACCACCTCAAAGTTATCCTTTCTGATTGATCTATTCATGAGTCCCTAGTAAAATAGCACGAAGCTATTCTTTCCGTTCGATCTATCATAGAGTTCGTACTAGAATAACACCTTAAGACACAAATCAATCAAAACCCTAATGTCACCAAGATACTCCATTGTCACCTCAAGTATCCGTGGGTATGATTATACGACATGCATCACACAATCTCAGATTCATCTATTCAACAAACACAAAGTACTTCAAAGAGTGCCCCAAAGTTTCTACCGGAGAGTCAAGACGAAAACATGTGCCAACCCCTATGCACAGATTCCCAAGGTCACGGAACCCGCAAGTTGATCACGAAAACATACATCAAGTAGATCACGTGATATCCCATTGTCGCCATAGATAAGCACATGCAAGACATACATCAAGTGTTCCCAAATCCTTAAAGACTCAATCCAATAAGATAACTTCAAAGGGAAAACTCAATCCATTACAAGAGAGTAGAGGGGGAGAAACATCATAAGATCCAACTATAATAGCAAGGCGCGCGATACATCAAGATCGTGCCATCTCAAGAACACGAGAGAGAGAGAGAGAGAGAGAGAGAGAGAGAGAGAGAGAGAGAGAGAGAGAGAGAGAGAGAGAGAGAGAGAGATCAAACACATAGCTACTGGTACATACCCTCAGCCCCGAGGGTTACTCCCTCCTCATCATGGAGAGCGCCGGGATGATGAAGATAGACACCGGAGAGGGATTCCCCCTCTGGCAGGGTGCTAGAACCGGTCTAGATTGGTTTTCCGTGGCAACAGAGGCTTTCGGCGGCGGAACTCCCGATCTAGGTTATTTTCCGGAGGTTTCTGTATATATAGGAGGTGTTGGAGTCGGAGGCAAGTAAAGGGGGTCTCCGGGCTGTCCATGAGGCAGGGGGCGCGCCCAGTAGGGGGGGCTAACCTCGTGGGCAGCTCGTGCATCTCCTGGTCCTCCTCCGGTACTCCGTGGGCTTCTTCTGGTCCAAAAATCACCTCCTTTGAATTTCAGGTCAATTGGGCTCCATTTGATATTCCTTTTCTGCGATACCCTAAAATAGGAGAAAAACTGAAACTGGCACTAGGCTCTAGGTTAATAGGTTAGTCCCAAAAATCATATAAAAGTGTAAATAAAGCCTATAAAACATCCTAGAAGGATAATATAATAGCATGGAACAATCAAAAATTCTAGATACGTTGGAGACGTATCAAGCATCCCCAAGCTTAATTCCCGCTCGTCCTCGAGTAGGTAAATGATAAAAACAGAATTTTTGATGTGGAATGCTACGCAACATAATTATCAATGTAATTTTCTTTATTGTGGCATGAATGTTCAGATCCGAAAGATTCAAGACAAAAGTCTATATTGACATAAGAAATAATAATACTTCAAGCATACTAATAAAGCAATAATGTCTTCTCAAAATAACATGGCCAAAGAAAGTTATCCCTACAAAATCATATAGTCTGGCTATGCTCCCTCTTCATCACACAAAATATTCATATCATGCACAACCCCGGTTTCAGCCAAGCTATTGTTTTCATACTCAAATTTTTTCAAACCTTTCAACTTTCACGCAATGCATGAGCGTGAGCCATGGATATAGCACTATAGGTGGAATAGAGTGGTGGTTGTGGAGAAGACAAAAAGAGGAAGATAGTATCACATCGACTAGGCTTATCAATGGGCTATGGAGATGTCCATTAATAGATATCAATGTGAGTGAGTAGGGATTGCCATGCAACGGATGCACTAGAGCTATAAATATATGAAAGCTCAACAAAGGAAACTAAGTGGGTGTGCATCCAACTTGCTTGCTCACGAAGACCTAGGGCATTTGAGGAAGCCCATCGTTGGAATATACAAGCCAAGTTCTATAATGAAAATTCCCACTAGTATATGAAAGTGACTAAACAAGAGACTCTCTATCATGAAGATCATGGTGCTACTTTGAAGCAGCAGTGTGGAACAAGATAGTAGCATTGTCCCTTTTCTTTTCTTTTTTTCCTTTTTTCCTTTTTCTTTTTTTTTGGGCCTTTCTTTTTCTTGGCCTTTCCTTCTTCTTTTTTCGGGACAGTGCTCTAATAATGATGATCATCACACTTATATTAATTTACAACTCGATATTACAACTAGATACTAGAACAAAGTATGACTCTATATGAATGCCTCCGGCGGTGTATCGGGATGTGCAATGAATCAAGAGTGACATATATGAAAAATTATGCATGGTGGCCTTGCCACAAATACGATGTCAACTACAGGATCATGCATGGCAATATGACAATATGAAGCGTGTCATATGAACGGAACGGTGGAAAGTTGCATGGCAATATATCTCGGAATGGCTATGGAAATGCCATGATAGGTAGGTATGGTGGCTATTTTGAGGAAGGTATATGGTGGGTGTATGGTACCGGCGAGAGTTGTGCGGTACAGGAGAGGCTAGCAATGGTGGAAGGGTGAGAGTGCGTATAATCCATGGACTCAACATTAGTCATAAAGAACTCATATACTTATTGCAAAAATTTACGAGTCATCAAAACAAAGCAATCAACACATACTCCTAGGGGGGAGGTTGGTAGGAGTTAACCATCGCGCACCCCCGACCTCCACACAAAGGTTGGCACTCAATAAATACCTCATGCTCTAACTTCGTCACATAGCGGTTCACCATACGTGCATGCTACGGGAATCACAATCTTTAACACAAGTGTTTCTTGAATTCATAATTACCCCACTAGCATAACTCTAATATCACCATCCTCATATCTCAAAACAATCATCAAGTATCAAACTTCTCATCATATTCCATGCACTTTATATGAAAGTTTTTACTATATCAATCTTGGATGCCTATCATATTAGGACTAGTTTCATAACGAAAGCACATTATTATGTTGTTCTAAAAGAATCTCAAATAGATATAAGTGAAGCATGCGAGATCAATAATTTCTACAAAATAAAACCATCGCCGTGCTCTAAAAAGATATAAGTGAAGCACCAGAGCAAACAACAAACTACTCCAAAAGTTATAAGTGAAGATCAATGAGTAGTTGAATAATTATGTAACTATGTGAAGACTCTCTAACATTTAATAATTTCATATCTTGGGATATTATTCAAGCAACAAGCAAAAGAAAATAAAACAAAATGACGCTCCAAGCAAAACACATATCATGTGGTGAATAAAAATATAGTATCGAGTAAAGTTACCGATGAACGAAGACGAAAGAGGGGATGCCTTCCGGGGCATCCCCAAGCTTAGGCTTTTGGTTGTCCTTGAATTTTACCTTGGGGTGCCTTGGGCATCCCCAAGCTTAGGCTCTTGCCACTCCTTATTCCATAGTCCATCAAAGCCATACTCAAAACTTGAAAACTTCACAACAAAAAACTAAGCCAAAAATCTCGTGAGCTCCGTTAGTATAAGAAAACAAACCACCACTCTAAGGTACTGTAATGAACTCATTCTTTGTTTATATTGGTGTTAAACCTACTATATTCCAACTTCTCTATGATTCATATCCTCCAATACTACTCATAGATTCATCAAAATAAGCAAACAACACACGAAAAACAGAATCTGTCAAAAACAAAACAGTCCGTAGTAATCTATAACTTTTGAATACTTCTGTAACTCCAAAAAAAATTGAAATAAATTGGTAAACATGGGGAATTTGTATATCAATCATCTGCAAAAAGAATCAACTAAATAGCACTCTCCAGTAAAATCTGGTGACTAATCTCGTGAGCGCTAAAGTTTCTGTTTTTTACAGCATGATCATATAAACTGCACACAAGTCTTTCCAAAGGTTCTACTTGGCACAAACACTAATTAAAACACAAAACGACATATAAACATAAGCTAGATGCAATATTTATTCCTAAACAGAATCAAGAACAAAGAAAATAAAATAAAGTTGGGTTGCCTCCCAACAAGCGCTATCGTTTAACGCCCCTAGCTAGGCATGATGACTTCAACGATGCTCGCATAAAAGATAAGAATTGAAACATAAAGAGAGCATCATGAAGAATATGACTAGCACATTTAAATCTAACCCACTTCATATGCATAGGGATTTTGTGAGCAAACAACTTATGGGAACAAGAATCAACTAGCATAGGAAAGCAAAACAAGCATAGCTTCAAGATTTTCAACACATAGAGAGGAAACTTGATATTATTGCAATTCCTACAAGCATATGTTCCTCCTTCATAATAATTTTCAGTAGCATCATGAATGAATTCAACAATATAACCATCACATAAAGCATTATTTTCATGATCCCCAAGCATATAAATTTTATTACTCTCCACATAAGCGAAATTCCTCTCATGAATAATAGTTGGAGCAATCTCAACAAAATAATTATCATGTGAGGCATAATCCAATTAAAAACTAAAATCATGATGACAAGTTTCATGGTTATCATTATTCTTAATAGCATACAAGTCATCACAATAATCATCATAGATAGCAACTTTGTACTCATAATCAATTGAACCTCTTCCAAAATAGTGGATTCATCACTAAATAAAGTCATGACCTCTCCAAATCCACTTTCATCAATATAATCATCATAAATAGGAGGCATGCTTTCATCATAATAAATTTGCACATCAAAACTTGGGGGACTAAACATATCATATTCATCAAACATAGCATCCCCTAGCTTGTGGCTTTGCATATCATTAGCATCATGGATATTCAAAGGATTCACACTAAAAACATTGCAATCATGCTCATCATTCACATATTTTATGCCAAGCATTCTATGTAATTCTTCTTCTAGTACTTGAGCACAATTTTCCTTCCCATCATTTTCACGAAAGATATTAAAAAGACGAAGCATATGAGGCAACCTTAATTCCATTTTTTGTAGTTCTCTTTTATAAACTAAACTAGTGATAAAACAAGAAACTAAAATATTCGATTGCAAGATCTAAAGATATACCTTCAAGCACTAACCTTTCCGGCAACGGCGCCAGAAAAGAGTGTCTACTACCCAACCTTCTTCTTGTAGACGTTATTGGGCCTCCAAGTGCAGAGGTTTGTAGGACAGTAACAAATTTCCCTCAAGTGGATGACCTAAGGTTTATTAATCCGTGGGAGGCGTAGGATGAAGATGGTCTCTCTCAAACAACCCTGCAACCAAATAACAAAGAGTCTCTTGTGTCCCCAACACACCCAATACAATGGTAAATTGTATAGGTGCACTAGTTCGGCGAAGAGATGGTGATACAAGTGCAATATGGATGGTAGATATAGGTTTTTGTAATAAGAAAATATAAAAACAGCAAGGTATCAAGTGGTCAAACTGAGCATAAATGGTGTTGCAATGATAGGAAACAAGGCCTAGGGTTCATACTTTCACTAGTGCAAGTTCTCTCAAC
Organism: Secale cereale; assembly: GCA_902687465.1. NCBI lineage: Eukaryota > Viridiplantae > Streptophyta > Magnoliopsida > Poales > Poaceae > Secale > Secale cereale. The sequence goes on along the minus strand of LR738709.1, from coordinate 619,767,109 downwards.
AATAATAACATACTTGGATCGTATAACTATCCCTCAACATGCAACAAAGAGTCACTCCAAAGTAACTAATAGCGGAGAACAAACGAAGAGATTATGGTAGGGTACGAAACCACCTCAAAGTTATCCTTTCTGATCGATCTATTCAAGAGTCCATAGTAAAATAGCACGAAGCTATTCTTTCCGTTCGATCTGTCATAGAGTTCGTACTAGAACAACACCTTAAGACACAAATCAATCAAAACCCTAATGTCACCTAGATACTCCATTGTCACCTCAAGTATCCATGGGTATGATTATACGATATGCATCACACAATCTCAGATTGATCTATTCAACCAACACAAAGTACTTCAAAGAGTGCCCCAAATTTCTACCGAAGAGTCAAGACGAAAACATGTGCCAACCCCTATGCATAGATTCCCAAGGTCACGGAACCCTGAATTTGATCACCAAAAACATACATCAAATAGATCACGTGATATCCCATTGTCACCACAGATAAGCACATGTAAGACATACATCAAGTGTTCTCAAATCCTTAAAGACTCAATCCGATAAGATAACTTCAAAGGGAAAACTCAATCCATTACAAGAGAGTAGAGGGGGAGAAACATCATAAGATCCAACTATAATAGCAAAGCTCGCGATACATCAAGATTGTGCCATCTCAAGAACACGAAGAGAGAGAGAGATCAAACACATAGCTACTGGTACATACCCTCAACCCCGAGAGTGGACTACTCCCTCCTCGTCATGGAGAGCGCCAGGATGATGAAGATAGCCACAGGAGAGTGATTCCCCCTCCGACAGGGTGCCATAATGGGTCTAGATTGTTTTTCGGTGGCAACAGAGGCTTTCGGCAGCGGAACTCCCGATCTAGGTTATTTTCCGAAGGTTTCTGTATATATAGGAGGTGTTGGAGTCGGGGGCAAGTGAAGGGGGTCTCCGGGCTGTCAACGAGGCAGGGGGCGCCCCCTACCCTCGTGGGTAGCCCGTGCATCTCCTGGTCCTCCTCCGGTACTCTATGGGCTTCTTCTGGTCCAAAAATCACCTCCATTGAATTTCAGGTCAATTGGGCTCCGTTTGATATTCCTTTTCTGTGATTCCCTAAAACATGAGAAAAACTGAAACTGGCACTAGGCTCTAGGTTAATAGGTTAGTCCCAAAAATCATATATAAGTGTACATAAAAGCCCATAAAATATCCTAGAAGGATAATATAATAGCATGGAACAATCAAAAATTATAGGTACGTTGGAGACGTATCAATCCCCAAGCTTAGGCTTTTGGTTGTCCTTGAAGTTTACCTTGGGGTGCCTTGGGCATCCCCAAGCTTAGGCTCTTGCCACTCTTTATTCCATAGTCCATCAAATCCTTACCCAAAAACATGAAAACTTCACAACACAAAACTTAACAGAAAATCTCGTGAGCTCCGTTAGTATAAGAAATCAAACCACCACTTTAAGGTACTGTATTGAAATCATTATTTATTTATATTGGTGTTAAACCTACTGTATTCCAACTTCTTTATGGTTCATACCCCCCGATACTAGCCATAGATTCATCAAAATAAGCAAACAACACACGAAAAACAGAATCTGTCAAAAACAGAAGAGTCTCTAGCAATCAGTAACTTTTGAATACTTATGTAACTCTAAAACTTCTGAAATGAATTGTTGGATGTGAGGAATTTGTCTATTAATCATCTGCAAAAAGAATCAACTTAAAATCACTCTCCAGTAAACAATGACAGCTAATCTCGTGAGCGCAAAAGTTTATGTTTTTATAGCATGATCGCAAAGACTTCACCCAAGTCTTCGCAAATGTTCTACTTGGCAGAAACACTAATTAAAACACAAAACCACATCTAACCATAAGCTAGATGAATTATTTATTACTAAACATAAGTAAAAGTAAAGAAAATAAAATTGGGTTGCCTCCCAACAAGCGCTGTCGTTTAACGCCCCTAGCTAGGCATGATACAAGAATAGATCTAGGTATTGCCATAATGATAAGGTAAATCGCGAAAACTCATCTCATATTCCCTATGTTCAGCAGCAAGTTTTCTTTGTGTCAAGCAAAAGTAATCGAAAGGGCTAAATTTAATAGGACAAAAGTCCCCAAGATCAAGCTCGGGAGGTATGGGTTCCTTTTTTGGCCCCTTGTATTGCACAACCAATTCATCATTACAAGTATTCTTTTGGCAGAAGGTCATGAGCCTTTTTTCAAGAGAAAAACCTAACCCATTGTTTTGAATAGCAAAATCATCATTCAGTTTAGAGATTCTATCCTCTTTCATTATAAATCTGAACTCATGTGCCAAAAATATAGTAGCTTCTCACTTAACAGAAGAATGCTCAATATTGGAAAATTCTAGAAAAATTCTCTGAATGCAAGGATGCAAGTGAATAAATTTTCTTTCGAATTCAACTACAAGCATAGATATAGCATCCGCAAGACTACTGGTTCTATGAAGAATAGATCCACCCATAGTGGGTAAAGCACCGGCACAAGTAAAGAAATCTTGAATAACTCCTTTTCCAATAATATTACCACTGCCAGTGTGGAACCTCTTAGTATGTAAAGTAGTAGGTTCCTCATGAGGATAACCAAAAGCATCAAAGTTTCCCCCACCGTTACTACCCTTTTCAATGATATCCTCCCCCATCCCAGACATGGTAGCAACAAACCGCACTAAGGACGAACACACAAAAGGCAAACTAAAAGAGGCGAATAAAACGGCAAGGGTGGAGTGGGGGAGAGGAAAACGAGAGGCGAATGGCAAATAATGTAATGCGAGGGATAAGAGTTTGTGATGGGTACTTGGTATATGACTTGTGCGTAGATCTCCCCGGCAACGGTGCCAGAAATTGGCAAGTTGACGGGAGATCAAATCTTGACTTGACTTGGCGTGAGTCTCCCCGGCAACGGCGCTAGAAATCCTTCTTGCTACCTCTTGAGCATGTGTTGGTTTTTCCCTTGAAGAGGAAAGGGTGATGCAGCAAAGCAGCGTAAGTATTTCCCTCAGTTTTGAGAACCAAGGTATCAATCTAGTAGGATACTACACGCAAGTCCCTCGCACCTGCACAAACAAATAAGAACCTTGCAACCAATGCAATAAAGGGGTTGTCAATCCCTTCACGGCCACTTGCAAAAGTGAGATCTGGTAGAGATAATAAGATAAATATTTTTGGTATTTTTGTTGTATAGATTGAAAAGTAAAGATTGCAAAATAAAAGATAGCTAGTTGGCTGAAGATTAATACTCCCTTCGTTTCTAAATGTAAGGTGTGTTAGTTTTCCAAAAAGTCAAACATCATCTATGTTTGACCAAATTTATAGGAAAATATATAAAGATTTACAATACTACAAATATAAAATATAAAAATATATTTCATGGTGAATCTAGTGACAATGACGTGGTACTCTAGACATTGATATTTTTGTCTATAAATTTGGTCAAAGTTAGAGAAGTTTGACTTTTTGAAAAAATAATACACCTTATATTTTGGAACGGAGGGAGTATGATGGAAGATAGACCTGGGGGCCATAGGTTTCACTAGTGGCTTCTCTCAAGATAGCAAATTCTACGGTGGGTGAACAAATTACTGCTGAGCAATTGATAGAAAAGCGCATAGTTATGATAATATCTAGGCATGATCATGTATATAGGCATCACGTCCGTAACAAGGAGACCTAAACGATTCTGCATCTACTACTATTACTCCACACATAAACCGCTATCCAGCATGCATCTAGAGTATTAAGTTCATAAGAATAGAGTAACGCCTTAAGCAAGATGACATGATATAGAGGGATAAACTCATGCAATATGATATAAACCCCATCGTTTTATCCTCGATGGCAACAATACAATACGTGCCTCGCTGCCCCTGCTGTCACTGGGAAAGGACACCACAAGATTGAACCCAAAGCTAAGCACTTCTCCCATTCCAAGAAAGATCAATCTAGTAGGCCAAACCAAACTAATAATTCAAAGAGACTTGCAAAGATATTTAAATCATGCATATAAGAATTTAGAGAAGAACCAAATATTGTGCATAGATAATCTTGATCATAAACCCACAATTCATCGGATCTCGACAAACACACCGCAAAAAGTATTACATCGAATAGATCTCCAAGAAGATAGAGGAGAACTTTGTATTGAGATCCAAAGAGAGCGAAGAGGCCATCTAGCTAATAACTATGGACCCGAAGGTCTGTGGTAAACTACTCACAACTCATCGGAGAGGCTATGGTGTTGATGTAGAAGCCCTCCGTGATTGATTCCCCCTCTGGTGGAGCTCCGGAAAAGGCCCCAAGATGGGATCTCATGGGTGCAGAAGGTTGCGGCGGAGGAAATAGGGTGATGTGGTGATCTCGGATGTTTTCATGGTATATGAGTATATATAGGAGGAAGAGGTGCGTCGGTGGAGCTACGAGGGTCCAACGAGGGTGGGGGCGCGCCTACCCCCTGGGCGCGCCCTCCTACCTCGTGGCCGCCTCATGGCTTCCCTGGTGTGTACTCCAAGTCTTCTGGGTTGCGTTTGTTCCAAAAACGATCCTCGCGAAGGTTTCATTCCGTTTGGACTCCGTTTGATATTCCTTTTCTGCGACACACTAGAATAGGCAAAAAACAGCAATTTGCACGGGGCCTTGGGTTAGTACGTTAGTCCCAAAAATAATATAAAAGTGCGTAATAAAGCCCATTAAACATCCAAAACAGATAATATAATAGCATGGAACAATAAAAAATTATAGATACGTTGGAGACATATCAGCAAGCACCCCAATGGCCAGCCACCTAATGTGGCGGGACGCGGGGGGCAAGGCCTGGAGTTCGGTGAAGAGAGCGGGGGAGTTGTTGTGGCACCAACTTCCACCCACTACTTCGCGGAAACAACTCCAGAGGAACTGCGTGGACACACAGGTGAAGCTGATATGGTTCGAGTCTTCCGCTGTTCCGCAAAGCGGACACAACCCATCTCCGAGGCCATTGCGCTTAAGCACCTCCACGCCGGAAGGAAGGCGACCGCGGATCCATTGCCACGGGAAGATCCTTATCTTTAAGGGGAGCCGGATCTACCAGATGGTCATGAGAGCCTCGTGACCCAAGGATGCCATGATAGCCTGGTAGAGGGATTTAGTGGAGAATTGGCCAGAGGGCTCAAGCCTCCACAAGGTATGGTCATCCTTGTGCTCCAAGGCAGGCTCGTGTGGCGCGATACAGTCTGGCATGTCCTGCCATGAGGCATTTTCTGCTAGGACGAACGACGTCTGAAACGCGCAAGGTGCCCTAAGTCAATAAAGGCCACCTCAACGGAAATCCTAGGTTCGACCGCGATGGCGAACAAGTCCGGGAAGCGGGCTGCGAATGGGGTCATCGCCGGCCCAACGATCGAACCAAAACAAGGTGGATGTGCCAGAACCTACCGCAATCGAGGTCCCGATGCTGAGGGCTGGGAGTAACTGGATGATGGATTGCCATAAGTGAAAGCCTCCGGTGCACTCACAGAAGGCGAGAGGCTGTCCATGAAGGTATTTTTGCTGAATGATGCGTAGCCAAAGGCCATCCTCCACGTTCGCAATCCTCCATAGCGATCGAGTAAGTAGGGCAATGTTCATGCATTTGGAGGACATGATCCCGAGGCCACCCTGGTCGCGAGGCTTGCAGATCTCGGTCCAACGTACCATGTGGTACTTCTGCTTATCGCCCTCACCAGCCCATAAGAAGCAGCCCTGGACTCTGGCAATCTCATGGTGAAGCGTCTCTGGCAGGCTGTAGAAACTCATAATGAACATGAGCAGGCAAGACAGGGACGAGTTAATGAGCACCGTCCGGGCAGCCTTATATAGCCATCTACCATGCCAAGGCTCAATGCAATGTTGGAGCTTGTTCACCGTGGGGCGCAGCTCGGCCACCGTGAGCCTGGAATCACTAATGGGGATCCCCAGATAGGTCGTGGGGAAGCATCCGAGCTAACAGTTTAGGCGATCCACAATACTATGGCGCTCGTCTGGGGAGTAGCCCAACACCATCACTGCAGTTTTATCGAAGTTAATCATGAGACCCGACATCTGCTGGAACCAGAGCAATACGAACTTCAGGTTCGTGATGTCATTATCTGAGCCCTCAACCATGATAATGGTGTCATCCGCATATTGGAGGAGGGAGATCCCATTCCTTCCCACCAGATACAGAACGATGCCCCGGATATGACCCGTCGCCTTGGCCTTATCCACGATGGAGGCGAGGACGTCGACAACCATGTTGAAGAGGAACGGGGAGAAGGGGTCGCCCTACCACACCCCACAGAAGGTGGGGAAGTAGGGGCCAATTTCCTCGTTGATGTTGGCCGTGGTCCGACCCGAGGACTCCATCTGCACCACGCGGTTTACCCACCGGTTGTCGAAACCTTTCCGAAGTAATACTTCCCGAAGGAAGGCCCGGCTAACCGTGGCATACGCCTTGTGGAAGTCTAGTTTTAGGAAGACCACTTTGAGGTGTTTGGAGTGCACCTCAGTGGAGGGTTTCGTGAAAAACTAGTACCCCGTCAAGGATGTAGCGGCCCTGAATAAATTCCGACTGGCCAGGGTGGGTAATGCGATCAGCAATCGAGGCCACCCTAATGGCGTACCCATTGGTGAGGATGCGGAAGATGACATTGATCACTGTGATTGGGCGGAATTGGCGGATATCAAAGGCCCCCAGTACTTTGGGAATGAGGGTGGTGTTGCGAAACGTTGCATGGAAAACAAAAAAAATTCTACGCGCACGCAAGATCTATCAAGGAGACGCATAGCAACAAGAGGGCGAGAGTGTGTCTACGTACCCTCGTAGACTGTAAGCGGAAAAGTTTATTATCGCGGGTGATGTAGTCGAACTTCTTCGCGATCCAACCGATCAAGTACCGAACGTACGACACCTCCGTGTTCAGCACACGTTCAGCTCGGTGAAGTATTCGTGTTCTTGATCCAGCAAGACGGGCAAAGTAGTAGATGAGTTCCGGCAGCACAGCGTGGTGCGGTGATGCTATCTCCATAGGGCTTTGCCTAAGCACTACTAAAATATGACCGATGGACATATATATATTTGGTCAGGGGGGGAGGAAAGGGAGCTGGCTGCCTTAGGGCGCCTCCTCTTTCCTTCCCTCCCACCTTTGGTGCGTGGGCAGGGGGTAGAGGAGCGCACCAGCCCCTTTTGGCCCATAAGGCCCAAAAACTTCCCGGGGGCCTCGCGGAACCCCTTCCGGCACTCCGGTATATCCCGAAACCTTTTCGGTGTCCAAATATCATCGTCCTATATATCAATCTTTACCTTCAGAGCTCCTCGTCATGTGTGTGATCTCATCCAGGACTCCAAACAACATTCAGTCACCAAATCACATAACTCATATAACACTATATCGTCAACGAACTTTAAGCGTGCGGACCCTATGGGTTCGAGACTTATGTAGACATGACCGAGACACTTCTCCGGTCAATAACCAATAGAGGAACCTGGATGCCCATATTGGTTCTTACATATTCTACGAAGATCTTTATCGGTCGAACCGTTATGACAACATATGTAATTCCCTTTGTCCGTCGGTATGTTACTTGCCCGAGATTCGATCGTCGGTATATCTATAACTAGTGCAATCTCATTATCGGCAAGTCTCTTTACGCGTTCCATAATACATCATCTCATAACTAATTCTTTAGTTCTTTGCTTGCAAACTTTTTGTGATGTGTATTACCGAGAGGGTCTAGAGATAGCTTTCCGATTCACGGAATGACAAATCTCCTTATTTAAGCAGGCATCACGAACAAATCATCAACCGGAAACATCTTTCTACTAGCACCTTGAGCACAAAAGGCTTAATTTAAGCAAGCATCACGAACAAATCAACAAGGCACCATCCATGGCAAAACACCAAAGACCTACAACCATCCAGAATGAACCAAAAGCCCACTAAAATCCAAGCTGTAAACCAAAAAAGATCACCACCAAAGCCAAATTAGAAGAGTAATAGTGGAACACAGCACAAAAACTAGGCATCAAGAGCACACGAGAGTGATCAGGAGGGTATAAGAGAATTACCGAACTGCCGGGGAGGTGAAGCTGAGGAGCACCTGAGTCTGCAGCCCCTTGTTTTTCACTAATCTGTGCACTTTTTTACACATTCATGGTTATCCCGACGGCTTTCCTTACCTCAGTCCCGGCCACGCCAAAATCGAGCTTCGAGCACCGACGCCCATCTCTGAGCTCACCCGACATTCGCTCCGCCGCCCCGGCATGTTCCCACCTCGACCTCGCCTGCGTCTAACCCGACCACCACTGCCGTCGGCCCGTCCCCACCTCGACCTCCGCCCCTCCCCGAGCTCCACCGTTGGCTGCTGCCATGTCCATTCTGTGAGGAGAAGGTGGAGGCGGCGAGGGAATGCGAAAGAGGGAGCGGTGGAGATGCGTGGGAGACGGTAGGAGGGCAGCTGCGACCTGCGGCATTGACCATGCCCTTGCACGCGAGGGGAGTGGAAATCGGGATGGGGATTGAGGCGGTGGCTGCAGCGATAGGTTCTACTCAAGCTAGCTATCGGGCGGTTGTGATCGTCTTTTCACCGTGATCGAACAACCAAACGTCTGTATCGTCTGCGAGCGCCACGTTCGTGGACCCAAAGAAGACACACCTGCCATCCACCCACTTACATGTGGGGCCTCCAGCGAGAATTACAACCCCGATTCACCAGAGGGCTGCAAATCCTGGGAGCTTAGTAACTCTAGGGACTAGGGACTAGGGATATAAGTGAGGAGAGGTGGGGTTTGTTTTTTCATGAACCAACAATCTTTGCGCAAGTTTCAAAAAAGAATAAGAAATATCTTGTATATTATCCATCGATCCTTGCCAAAATGTAGTGCATGTGAGATTTTTAAAAGTCAAACTATAAAAACTTTGACCAAATTTATATGAAAAGTGAACATCTATAATACCAAATTGATACATTGGATTCATCATGAAGTATATTTTCATATGTTATACATTTAGCATCATAAAAAATATATAATTTTCTCAATAACCTTCATCCAACTTTGTACAATGTGTCTTCAGGTTGGATTCTTCTGATCTACGCTAATCTTTAACGGCGGCGGTTGTTGTCCCGATGCACTGCTGATCATATGGGGCCTTAGAGCATCTCCAACAGCCACGCTACGCGCCGCGCCCAAAAAAAGCGTTTGCCGCGCGCACTTCGGCAGGTATAGCGCGGGGATAGGCGCTGACTCCAACAGCCGCGCTATAATGCAGCGCGCGCGCGCCGCTCCAGCAGTGCCAAAAAATGCAGCGCGCGCACAATATTTTTTAATACATAAAATTGCATTAAAATAAAAAAAATACAAAGTTATTTTACATATTGCAACTAGATAGGTAGTTCGAAAACATAGATAGATAGTTTGGCGCTAGATAGTTCGAAAACATAAATAAAAAACTAATCCCAGTCACTCCCGTCATCGGCTTCGTCGTTGGTGTCGTCGGAGGTTGACAGCAAGCAGTCCAACCAACGGTCATCTTCTTTAGTGAAGAAGGACCTCCCGCCTGCATCGCGGATGGCGCACTGCTGACACGCCAATGCCTTTCGACGACGCCTGTCCAACCGCTCCTCGCGCCGCCGGCGCGTGTCCTCCTCGCGGCGACTTGCCCAATACTGCTGCTCGTAGGCGACGTCCTCCGGGTGGAGCCGGCGCCACTCCGCCATGCGCCGCTCGTCCTCCTGGGCGACGAGGAGGCGGTTCTGCAGCGCAGTGTGCTCCGCACGTTCTCGTGCGGAGTTTAGACGAGGCGGCGGGGCGAGCTCTAACGCCTGCTCGAGCGTGTGGACGTCGTCGAAGTTCATTTGGCGGCGCGGCCTGCCTAGGCGCCACGCCGCCGCGTCGAACGCGCGGGCGGCCTCGTGCGCCGTCTCGTACGTTCCGAGTGGAAGCCGGAGATCGCCGGAGCGTATCTCGGCGTAGAACCCGGCGCCGTTCGGGCGCTCGCGGACGCCGCGGTAGCCCGACGAAGAACGGTGGCGCGGCGGCATGGTGGCGCGTCGGGGGCGGCGGAGGCGCTCTGGTGCGGCGGCGCTCTGGAGCGGTGGCGGCGCTCTAGGGCGGCGGCGCAAGCGGTGGCGCGAGAGGCAGGGAGAGAGGGAGCGGTGGAGAGCGAGGGGGAGCGCGCGCACGGCGTTTTATAGGCGCGCGGGAGGAGGCGCCGCAAAAATGACGCGCGAGAGGCCGCCATTTCGCGCGCGCGCGGTTTTCCCGCCGCCGCTGGAGCGCGCCATTATGCCCCGCGCGCGCGAAAACGGAAGTTTAGCGCGCGCGCGCCTTTTTGCGCGGCTGTTGGAGATGCTCTTAGCATGACAACTTTCAGACTGTCTATTACAACAAGTTTTGCCCAGCTCCGGCGAGGGAAAGCGATGACAGCGGCTCGTTTCAGTGTTTGTAGTCGTCGGTAGGTGGTCTATGATTGATAATGAATAGATTGAAAGTTATTATAGGAAAAAAAATAGTCATCCTTCTCTTTCTCTCATTTACGCTTTTTACATAAGGACAATCATGAATAAGAGTTCACTTGTTTTTGTTTTTCATTGTCTCTCTCCTCTGCACATGATCAAAAGTGCTACGAAAACAATCCTATAACCCACTATTAGTATTGTACTTGTTCGACGATCTCTAACAACGTATAGACACCGCACACGCTTTCCGGAGCTCCATCGATCCAGAGGCCTGAGTCAACTTCGTCTGCTTGCCGTAGGTACATATACATGGAGAGACGTAAAGAATGGGCGCGATCAGAGGGGTTCATACGTGTCTCGCCGTGGCAGCAGATACGGTAATTAATTTGCATCTGGATCGAGTAATGGAATATAATGCACATGGACGCACTTGCATCCCTAGTGGACTTTCACCTCTTCTTCAGCCGCGGCCATGAATGCACATGGAGGTTTGCGATTCACTGGCTCACCTGGGAAGCTGCATGACGATCGAGTAGCATTTTATTTTACCTCTGCGTACCACTTAGCTACCATCAACGAGGGGAGGGTGGCGACTGGGCGGTCGACATGGGCAGCCTGCACGACGGCGCCAGGGTCAGCCACTCGGTCTCGTTCCTCCTCGGAGCTCTTCTCCCCACCCTGCTGCTCTTCTTCCTCGCCTCCGACCGGCTCGGCCAGAAGCTGGCAAGCATCTCAAGCCCAAGCTTGGGGAAGAATCAGAATGGATCAGCTCATCAGCAGATGAGCCATGCAAACCTCATCTCTACTACTCATGGCTCAGCTCAAGATAAGGTACGTATCAGTGTATGTGCGGTGTTAATTTGCAGTAGCTAGTGTGTCGGCTCACATGCATGCATGCATGCATGCGCAGGAGGAGAGAGCATTCCCGGGGCTGGCGGAGCTGCTGCACAAGGTGGCGACGGACGACCGCACGGTGATCATCACGTCGGTGAACGAGGCGTGGGCGGCGCCGGGGTCGCTGCTGGACCTCTTCCGCGGGAGCTTCCGCGACGGCGAGGGGATCGCGCACCTGCTCAACCACACGCTCATCGTCGCCGTCGACGCCGCCGCGTACCGCCACTGCCGGCGCGTGCACCAGCACTGCTACCTCCTCGAGGTCGAGGCGACGGCGAGGACGTCCATGAACCTCAGCTCCGCCAGCGACTTCATGAGCGACGCCTACCTGGAGCTCGTCTGGGCCAAGCTGGAGCTGCAGCAGCGCGTCCTCCAGCTCGGCCCCAGCTTCCTCTTCACGGACGTGGACGTGGTGTGGCTCCGGGACCCGTTCCGGCACATCGGCGTGCACGCGGACATGGCCGTGTCTTGCGACATCTACTCCGGCGACGCCGACGCGCTCGACGGCAACTGGCCCAACACGGGCTTCTACTACGTCAAGGCCACGGGGCGGACGGTGGAGATGATGCGCCGGTGGCGGGCGGCGCGGTGGCGGTTCCCGAGGGCCCACGAGCAGACCATCTTCAACCAGATCAAGCACGAGCTGGCCTCCGCCGACGGCGACCTGCGGCTGCGGTTCCAGTTCCTCGACACGGCTCGCTTCGGCGGGTTCTGCCGGCTGTTCCGCAACGACATGGCCACGGCGTGCACCATGCACGCCAACTGCTGCTTCGGCCTGGAGAAAAAGCTGAGCGATCTCCGGGACGTGCTCGGGCAGTGGAAGAACTACACGGCGATGACGCCGCCGGAGAGGAGGAATGCCAAGTCCGCCGGGTGGCGCGTCCCGGCCAAGTGCGGGACGCCTGACAAGAGGGCGCCGCCGAGGCCGGGCTCCTGATCCCGGCCGGCGCGTGATTCTGGAATTGTTTGCTGAGGCATCGCTTGTAGGATTATTATTTTTCGTGTCTCGTTCCGAAATAACAGCAAAAAGAAAAGGAAAAAAAGGTTGGGCCATGTCCTAGCTGAAAGCAGATCACACAATTCTTTTATATAGCCTACAGATAACACGTCAGCCTCCCCTAAAAAAGGATAACACGTAGGAGTACTACAGAAATTTCTTTCGGTAGTCAACCCATTTATATTTTCTTTATGTGTATGGTTGTTATAGCTAGCACGTTTTTACTGGACCCTGATAAACCCCAAACGTTCAAATTTTAAGCATGACAACTGGACCCCGGTAAACCACAAACGTTCAAATTTTAAGCATGACAACTAAATGGTTTTCATGGCAACTTTAATTGACGCAAGTTGGCCATGGCGATTTTTTCCTAGTTCTTTGTTTTCTTCAGAAAATTGCCATGTTTGTCACCTAAACTTCCAGCTCATGTCAACTAAAGTTGCTACGAAAAACGTTCAGGTTATAATACTTAAAATCCGAACGTTCGGGATTTACCATTTATGTTTTAATTTGTTTTCTTTTTATTCTATTAATAAATGGTCAAGTTTTGCTTTTGGTGTTGGATGTTCAAACCTTTCAGTTTTCTTGTTTCTCCATGCTTGATGTTCAAACTCCTAAAATAAGGACGCGACTAGACATATGATGCCCTAGATTTGGCATAACCATAGGGCGTTAGGGCAACTCTAAATGGGCGACTCAAACAGACATGGATTCTGCCCGTCTTTTGTCCGTTTGAGTCAGCAAAACCGATAGCGAACAGACATATACACAACCGGACAGGGACCAACGGTGGGCAATTCACCGACTCCCACTGGCACGACTTGAAAAACAAATTCTGACAGCCCCGCTACCGGTTTGAATGCATGCACTAAATGAAAAAATTACTTATGTCATCATTTTGTAAATGCGAAATGTGAAATTCATAAACTCAAAAAGTTTTGTAGCTTACACTGTTTATCCGATTTATGATCCTTTTTACTGCTGGACTAGTCGTGTCAAGATCTTCGAAATTAGATCTCATGTTAATATATTTCAACCATACCTTTTTTTTTACCCAAAAGGTACCCACCATTAACATGTAAATTATCCACCCAAGCAACGATTAATTTGTGAACCAACATATGATTAGATGGTTAGAGGGACAGTGGTATTCCCACTTCATAAATCTCAAGATAATATGCCGGCTCGGTCTATCAAAGGTGCTCATACGATTAGTGTGTGCGTTTATAGGGATGGGTGTATGTCTGTATGTATGAGCGTCTACGTCTGTATTGTGTTAAAAAAAGCAACGATTAATTTTGGACGTGGCAAGAAGTAACATAACATATAAAAAGAAGAAAGAAACAATTTAAAAGAAAATCTTGCTCGAATCTTCATGCAGGATCTTATGAATATAGCATCGACTTAGACTTCGTTAAGTCTTGATCGACTGAGATTTAACAATCCTAATTAATTTTCCATTTGAAATAATATCCCACTTTTGATTGTTCTTTTCAATTTTTCCGAGTTTTAAAGTTACCACCTAGTTTCAGAAGTGAGTAACTATACACAAGGCATGTTTGTTCCTTCAATTTAGTGCCAACGTATGTGTACATGCATTTGTATATATAATACTACTAGATGGAGAGAAATCAAGGGAGGGGG
>LR738709.1:619711236-619746301 GCA_902687465.1 Secale cereale | reverse complement strand
GGGGGGGGCATATTTGATGCATAACATGGTATGTACATGGTTTCCTGGGAGTTTGAAGCCAGAAAGGGAGGAGGAAGATGGCAGTTCTGCCGCTGCCTAAGGCCGACGAGCTGCAGCCGCATCTGCTCAAGGAGCAGCTGCCCGACGTGTCCTTCTTCATTACCAGCCCACCGACATGGCGTACGTACTCTGCTTCACCCCGCCTCAGGGGCCTCTTGATTGCTCTTTGAAGCTTCCCTCTGCCATTCTGTGCTTGTCCTTCACTGTCCTCACTTTTTGTTCGTACTTGTTGTTTCATGTCCAGGCTTTCTTTCCCACTGCAACATATTTGTGCTGATTATTGATCTGTCTTTGTTGTTGACGGTGCACATCAGTCTCATATTTTCAGTAGAGAAAGGTTTTTGTTGGAAACAAATTCTTATGCTTAACCAGTCTGGAAGATTCGTTGATCTCAAATTTATTTATGATGAAAAGGCCTTTCAGTTGGACATCTTTTTATGCAATTGATAGTAGATACAATTCTTATTAATCAAATACTCCATCCGTTCCTAAATATAAGTCTTTGTAGAGATTTCACTATGAACCACATACGAATGTATATAGATGCATTTTAGAGTGTTGATTCACTCATTTTACTCCCTACAAAGACTTATATTTCGGAATGGAGGGAGTAGTATGCATGTTGATGTTCCTCTTGTGCTTGCAATCTTGTGCAGAACCGAGGCCATGATACTAGGATTTCAACATTTCATAGTCATGCTAGGCACCACCATCATCATACCAAGCGTTCTTCTTCCACAAATGGGATGCGGAAATGTGAGTCCTCAACTGTTTATTTATGCCCTACCAAAAGTTGTTTATATTCACTTGACACATGAATTTGATATCTCTGAACAAGTACTACTAAGCTGAATTTGCCGCACATATAAATGATACGAAATCCCTGAATTTTTTTAGGAGGAGAAAGCTCGGGTAATCAAGACACTGCTGTTCGTCGTTGGCATAAACACCTTACTGCAAGCCTTCTTCGGGTGTTGTCTCCACATCGTGATGGGTGGCTCCTACACCTTTGTCGCGCCAACCATCTCCATCATCTTGGCCGAACGCTAAGGCAATGAGTCAGACCCTCACGAGGTACTTATTACTGTCCAGCAGAATTGCCTTCTCAAGCTCTCATCATGTACGAGTTCATGTACGGAGGCTAACAAATTTGTGTTGTTGTTGTCAAGAAATTCCTATGGACGATGAGGGGGATACAAGGGGCTCTCATAATCTCGTCAATGATTCACAATTTCAGATCATCCTTGGTTTCAGCGGTCTCTGGTGCAATGTTGTCAAGTTAGTCTGATTTTCGCCCTCTCTTGAATTATAGTAGTAGTAGTATGCAATTAAGAGTTGAGTTAACTATTCTGCATGATTTTTGTGCAGATTGCTAAGCCCATTATCTGTGGTTCCTCTTGTTTCACTCATTGGATTTGGGCTTCATGAACATGGTTTTCCAGGCTTTTCACCACCGTTGAGTTTCATGTAATATTAACATGAATTTTGTCACCACCGATCGTGCTTTATATATAAAGCGGGGCGAAAGCCTTTTTCGGTAATTTTGTCCCCACAAAGAACAGTGTGGTAAGCTCTATAACAATCGTTCAGACATCAAATTGTGAACTCTCATATTTGAATGCTTGGAAAATAGTTCAAAGCATATCCAGGAAATGCTGGCGACCGGAGATATCTTGATACTATTGATACTATCAAACATGCTTTTGGGGGCTCACTGCAGATCATCTGCAAGAAGGGCTCAGTTCAAGAACTAAATTTTATGCTTCACCAAGCATTTGAAGGTGACTTATATTCTGTCCTTGGACATGCCTCCTCAGCTTAAGGAATAATATTGTCACAACCAAGTTATGCAGCTATATATTTTCTATTGATTACTTTTCATATGACCATCTGAAATAATATAGACAACAATGGTGCCACATATATGTTCGAACATCTTACTTCTACAACAATGTTGCCACATATATGTCTCAGCATCTCATGTTTCACTTCATCATCTAATTTATATCAATCTGCATCACTTTTCAAACCACAGGATCTGCGCAGCCACGACCAGGAACCTCCAGAGTACATCATTTGCGGTGAGCACAAATCTGTACTGTTTTCATGTAGATGCAACAGCATAATTATTCTCGCAACTAAAACTAATCTAAAAAAACAATGATCAGCCTCGGGTAGTACTCGAGTGGGCCTGACGACCTCGGTTGGCTGCAGATGCTGCAGCCGGTGATCCAGGAGCGTATCGAGCACTACTCTCAGAGCAAGATCATGTTCAACCTATGGCTATCATAGAGAATAGGAGGACATGTACACCGTCGAGCTGAATGAAGTGGAAGGAGCAGATACTACAGGAGATGGACAGCGAGGCCGCTGACAAAGTTTCTGAACGGCATGCTAGCGGTGGTGGTGGGGCGATCGAGGCCATCGGCGAGAAGATCGTGATGGAGTAGAAGTTTTGAAACTGGAAGATGGAGATTGTTAGGAGGAACCACAACCACATCTTGTCCCTACCTCCGCACGGTGCTGGTGGAGAAGAAGCAGTGGAAGCCACTCGTCGATAAGCCTAGGCAACAGAAGACCCCGACCACCGCCGGTGCCATCGCTCGCACGAGCTAACCACGTCAGACATTAGTTGGACCATATAATGCATCTTGTCATTAGATACATATACAGTACATCATCACTTACAAGTACATTCAAGAGGCTGTCATTATTTGCATGCAACTGTGTTACACAAATCGCTAAAAACAAATCAGAAAGTGCGTGTGTGCCTACCTGGCACCGCACAACCACCTCTCAGGCGGCGCGCCATGGGCGCGCCCCAACCGCTAGTTGTCAATAAAGGGCAGCACTACGCGTCTGCCGGGTGATAAGCGGAAAGATCCATTGCCACGCAACCGTTGGATGGGCGTCGAACATCCGTTCGATCTCGCTTAGAGAATGCAACAGGCTCGTTTTACGGTCGGCGATTTGCAAGACGAGCTTTATTGCATTCCCGCCGAACTGTTTTTTCCTTTTCTTTTTTCTTTGAAACAAGGCCTCTGTTGCAGACATAGCAGAATCTCCTTTTACTCAGGTAGCCTGTCAAGACAAAGTTGCGGTGAGCGCAGTGCCACCGCCCGTGTTGCAAAGCCTCGTCACGCTATTGAAACAACACCGGTGTTGCAACTGAAACTTGCCATAATATGGACGATGCAAATATTTTTGTATTTTCTAAACAGTTAAAAACAACAAGGTAACAAGACGGGAGCTAACTAAAACGTGTTGTAAGGGCACGTCCCTTCCTAAGTGGTTTTGGTGATTGATGACGATGCTTTTGCGGACTAATCGTGTGTGCTAAGTATTTCAGAGATTCATCCTTTGGCACGAGACGATTCCTTCCCCTCGAAGCTTTAAGTGAAGACGTGTCATCTCCTTCGTTTCAGTTTTGGTGGACTTTAGTCGTAGGAGACACCATACTATAAAGAGGGGGTCCGCATTGAAAAGGCTAGGGTGGAATCAACACATACACTTCATTTTTAGCACCCCCAGCTCCTTTCCTCTCCTTGGAGTTTACCGTTTCGACGGAAGTGGAGATTGTGAGGTGGTTGCGGTAGTAGCGCCGCCAGAGCGGTAGTACCGCCCATGGTCCTCAAGGGGTAGTACCGCTATCCGCAACAGTAGTACCGCTCGGGGGCATCGGCGGCAGTACCGCCCTGGTTCGGCACAGCTACCGCCTCGACTCGAGGGGGTATTTCCTCGTGTCGGGTTTTGCGGTAGTAGCAGCGGTAGTACCGCTTACAAGCAGTATTACCGCAGCTACCACCGCAGCTAGTACCACTCAAACCCCCTCTATCTCTTCCGATCTCCCTCTTCTGCCCTGCTCTCTGTCTACGCAGTAGCACCGCTGGAGGCTGCGGTAGTACGGCGGCTACCAGCGGTAGTACCGCTCCACTGAGCGATAGTACCGCGCTGTGCAGGCTGAAGTGGGGATAATGGTTGGATTTGTTCCTCCACTATAAAAGGAGGTCTTCTTCTCCAAGAAGGCTTATCTCTTCCCTCCCCAAACTCCATTGTTTCTCAAAGCTCCATTTTCGCCCAATTTCTCTACCTAGCCAAACAAACTTGTTGAATCTCTAGGGATTGGTTGAGAAGGCCTCGATCTACACTTTCACCAAGAGAAATTTGATTCCCTCCACTAATCCCTTGTGGATCTTGTTACTCTTGTATGTTTGAGCACCCTAGACGGTTGAGGTCACCTCAAAGCCATATTACATTGTGGTGAAGCTTCGTGGTGTCGTTGGGAGCCTCCAATTAAGTTGTGGAGATAGCCCCAACCTTGTTTGTAAAGGTTCGGTCACCGCCTTCAAGGACACCAATAGTGGAATCATGGCATCTCGCATTGTGTGAGGGCGTGAGGAGAATACGGTGGCCCTAGTGGCTTCTTGGGGACCATTGTGCCTCCACACCGCTCTAACGGAAACGTACTTCCTCACAAAGGGAAGGAACTTCGGTAACACATCCTTGTCTCCACCTGTTCCACTCTTGGTTATTTCTTACCTTTACTTGTGCAAGCTTATATTGTGTTGTATCCCTTGCTTGCTTGTGTGCTTGTAGTTGTTGCATCATATAGGTTGCTCACCTAGTTGCATATCTAGACAACCTATTTTGATGCTAAGTTTAATTTGGTTAAGAAAAGCTAAAAATTATTAGTTGCCTATTCACCCCCCCCCTCTAGTCAACTATATTGATCCTTTCAATTGGTATCAGAGCATCGTCTCTTTATTAAGCACTTTAACGTCCAAAGAGTATGGGTGACACCATAGTCGAGGCGGAGGAGCACTCCGGTGTGAACCCGTCCTCGTCTACGGCCGATGGGGGATCCTTGGTCTCTCGTGAGGAGTTCATTGCATATTTGGACACATTGAAAACCTCCATGACGACCGAGGTCAAAGGCATGTTCAAAGAATTTCTCGATGGGCTTAAATTATCCACCGCACCGTTGGAAGTGGCTCGTCCCACTAACAAGGTGGCGGATGCTCTCCCCGATAAGGGGGGAGCTAGTAGTGATCAAAGTCTGTTGCCTAAGAATGGGAGTGGCATCCTTGCCCATGTTGAACCTCCTCCTATCTATGGAGGACCGGTTCCCTCCACTCATATGAATCATGTTGGTGCTCCTCCTAAGTAAGTAAAAAATGCAGATTTTGCCTCTTGGGTTTATGGCTTTAAACGTCATTTGAATCATAGTTCTACTAATCTTTGGAGAATTATTGAGCAAGGTTTCTACCTGCACGATCCAAGAAATTTCACTCCTAGAGAAGCCGCGGATCATCAATTCAACGAGTCCGCTCTCTTTATTCTCCAAGAAGCTATTCCTCCCGAAGATATTGCTCATCCCCGATCCTTCTCCGTGACGAAGGAAGCTTCAAGCATTCAACGCTCAAACTTTGAAGTTGTTCAAGATGAAGCCGATGAGTTCGCCATGATTGAAGATGAAGAACCTCGAGAGCTTTATAGAAGGTTAACTACTCTCGCGGTCACACTACAAGATCATGGGAGCAAGGATATGGATGACAATTGGATCAAGCGCAAGTTTCTTAAGGCTATGATGCCTTATCATAAGGCCATGTCCTCCATCATTCGTCAAAGACTGGACTTCCACAACTTGACATCAAGTGAAGTGTTTGATGAGTTTGTTGCGATGAGGATCTTGGACAAGATCGCCGACAATGTGGTGTTGCGGGCTCAACGATTTAAGAAGCCCAACCTTGCTTTGAAGGCCAAGGCTAGTGCGGAAGAAGAGGATGCAGGGGAAGAAGAGGAGTGTTGTCCCGAAGACACCAAATATGCCTATCACGAGCACATGGCTCTTGCTTCATGGCAATTTTGGGGCAACAAGAAGAACTCAAGGCCCAACTTCAACAAGAACAACTCAAGTGGCTCCAAGGGCAAGCAACGTGTGAGGATATGCTACAATTGCGGCAATGTGAGTCATTTTGTTGTGGATTGCCCTTACGAGAAGAGGGAAGACAATGGTGGCAAGCTTATCCGAAAAGACAAGGCCAAGTCTTTCCCAAGCAAGAACAACTTCACCAAGAAGACTCCTCCCAGGGGGTTGGTGGCACAAGAAGAGTACGATGAGGATGATGATGATAGTGAAGATGGTGAGTCGGTTGCCATGGCCTCCATTGCCATTGCGACAACTCCACAGGTGTCCCTCTTTGATTCCCCCAACGAGAACATCACTGCCAAGTGCCTCATGGCTAAAGCCACCAACAAGGAGTTTGCTTCCGGTGGGGGATCATGGTTGCTCGATAGTGGAGCCACAAATCATATGACCGGAAGCAAAGACTTGGTGGTGGACATGCACAAATGTCGAATGGGGTGGTGCATCATCTTCTAAGGTATTGGGTCTCAGCCAGGTTGTCATTTCTCATGATCTCACGATCGAGAAAGTCATGCTTGTTGAGTCCCTTGCATATAATTTACTTTCTGTTCATCAACGTGCACTCATGGGCTTTGCTACCTTCTTTGATATTAATTTCGTGGCCCTCTTGTGGAGCAAGACTCTTAAAGTAGCCTTTGTTGGGCATGTCAAGAACGGTCTCTATGTGGTTAACTTCTCGGAGCGACCCACTAAGACCGTGACATGCCTAATGGCTAAAGTTGACATGGGATGACTTTGGCATCACCATTTAGCCCACGTCAATATGAGATCTTTGCAAAGTCTTCTCAAGGGGGACCATGTCCGTGGACTAACAAATGTTAGTTTTGCCAAAGATCGTGCTTCCGGTGCTTGTATCGAAGGAAAGCTACATGAAAAGGCTCACCCTCCCACTACTATCATCTAATCGACGAGGCCTTTGGAGCTCCTCCACATGGATCTCTTTGGGCCTCCATCATTTGATAGTCTTGGGGGTATAAAGTATTGCTTGCTGATTGTGGATGATTATTAAATGTACACTTGGGTATACTTTTTCAAGAGGAAGAGTGAGACCCAACAAACTGTCATCAACTTTACAAATGAAGCTCAACATCAACATGATGCAAAGATTTTGATGATAAGAAGTGACAACGGCATAGATTTCAAGAACTACACCTTGGATGAGTTTCTTAGTGATGAGGGGATCAAGCATCAATATGTCGCACCCTATACCCCTAACCAAAATGGTGTGGCGGAGAGGAAGAACCGGACATTGATGGACGCCGCAAGGACCATGATGGCGGAGTTCAAGTCTCCGTATAACTTTTGAGCCGAAGCCATCAACACCACTTGTCATGCATCCAATTGGCTCTATCTCTGCAAAGGCTTGAACAAGACTCCATATGAGATACTTACCGGCAACAAGCCCAACCTCAAGTACTTACGGGTGTTTGGTTGTAAGTGTTTCATACTCAAGAAAGGTGTTTGTTTGTCTAAATTTGAGGCTAGAGCTCATGAGGGCATATTTGTTGGTTATGCTACAAACTCTCATGCTTACCGTGTCCTCAACAAGTCCACTGGACTTATTGAGGAAACATGTAACGTGGAGTTTGATGAGAATAACGGCTCCCAAGTGGAGAAAAGTGGTACTTGTGATGTAGGTGATGAAATTCCTCCCAAGCCATAAGAGGAATGGGTGTTGGTCATATCCTACCCATTGAGGAACCCCTTTTGGCCGAAGGAGAAGGACAAGGTTCCACTCAAGTGGAATCATCACCAACCTACGCTTCCGAAGAACAAAGTGAAGGCCCTCAACCCAATGAGCAAGGCCAAGTGCAAGATCAAATGCAAGATGGTGACGATCCAGCAAGTGATGCACAAGGCCAAGTTCCTTCCCCCGAGCAAGTTCAAGATCAAGAGCAAGCTTAAGATCAATAACAAGCTCATGACGATGCTCATGAGGATCAAGTTACCGCCCCTCAACTCTCTTGAGGAGAAATTGGAGCGTCGTGCCGCCAAGGTTGCTTCCAAGCTTGCTTCTAGAGAGCATCACATGGAGAATATACTTGAAAGCATAACAAAGGGGGTAAGCACTCGTGGACAATTAGAAAACTATTGTGCACATCATGCGTTTGTTTCTTGTGTTGACCCCCAAAAGGTCTATGAGGCGTTCGATGATCCGGATTGGCTCAATGCCATGCATGAAGAACTCAACAACTTCGAGCGCAACAAAGTGTGGCGATTGGTGCCAAGGCCAGAGGAGAACCATAATGTCATTGGAACCAAATGGGTCTTCAAGAGGCTTGTTTGGTGGCACAAGGCTACTCCCAAGTCGAGGGTATCGACTACGGTTAAACTTTTTTCTTCGTTGCCCGCCTTGAACCTATTTGTTTGTTGCTTGCCCATGCTTCTCATCATAACTTTAAATTACAACAAATGGATGTGAAGAGTGCCTTTATTAATGGTCCTCTTAATGAGTTGGTGTATGTCAAACAACCCCCGGGGTTTGAGGATCCTAAGTTCCCCAATCATGTATATCAGTTTGTGTAAAGCTCCGGGCAAGCGTTAGGGTCTCCAATTAGGTTGTGGAGATCGCCCTGAGCAATTTGACAGGTTTCGGTGACCTCCCCCAAGGGTTGCCAAAGTGTGCGGGTTTGGTGACCGTCCCCAAGGGTTGCCATTTGTACGGGTTCGGTGACCGCCCTCAAGGGTCCCTTAGTGGATGCTACCTCTTGAGCTTGCGTTGTATTCCCTCGAAGAGGAAAGGGAAATGCAGCACATTAGCGTAAGTATTTCCCTCAGTTTTTGAGAACCAAGGTATCAATCCAGTAGGAGACCACGCGTGAGTCCCTCGCACCTACACAAACAAATAAGAACTTCGCAGCCAACGCGATAAGGGGTTGTCAATCCCTTTACGGTCACTTACGAAAGTGAGATCTGATAGAGATGATAGTTTATATTTTTGGTATTTTTAGTTTAATAAAACAACAAATAAAAGTTGTAAAAGTAAAGTAGATGTAGATTGATATGTTGAGAATAGACCCGGGGGCCATAGTTTTCTCTAGTGGCTACTCTCATGATAGCGGTATTCTACGGCGGGTAAACAAATTACTGTCGAGCAATTGATAGAAAAGCGAATAATTATGAGACTATCTAGGCATGATCATTGTATATAGGCATCACGTCCGAGACAAGTAGACCGACTCCTGCCTGCATCTACTACTATTACTCCACACATCGACCGCTATCCAGCATGCATCTAGTGTATTGAGTTCATACGAACAAAGTAACGCTTTAAGCAAGATGACATGATGTAGAGGGATAAACTCAAGCGATATGATGTAAACCCCATCTTTTTATCCTCGATGGCAACAATACAATACGTGCCTTGCTGCCCCTACTGTCACTGGGAAAGGACACCGCAAGATTGAACCCAATGCCAAGCACTTCTCCTGTTGGGGAACGTAGTATTTTAAAAAAAATCCTACGATCACGCAAGATCTATCTACTAGATGCATAGCAACGAGGGGGAGAGTGTGTCTACGTACCCTCGTAGACCGGGAGCGGAAGCGTCAAGTGACGCGGTTGATGTAGTCGAACTTCTTCGCGATCCAACCGATCAAGCACCGAACGTACGGCACCTCCGCTTTCAGCACACGTTCAGCTTGATGACGTCCCATGAGCTCTTGATCCAGTTGAGCTTCACGGGAGAGTTTCGCCAGCACGACGGCGTGGTGACAGATATGATGTATCTACCGGCGCAGGGCTTCGCCTAAGCACTGCAACGGTATGGCCGAGGTGTGTTTCTGTGGAGAGGGGCACCGCACACGGCTAAAACAATTCAACTTGTGTGTCTTTGGGTGCCCCCTGCCCCCGTATATAAAGGAGCAAGGGAGAGGCCGGCCCTAGAGGGGGGCGCCAAGTGTGGGGAGTCCTACTAGGACTCCCAAGTCCTAGTAGGATTCCCCTTTCCTTTCCGGAGTAGGAGAGAAGGAAAGAGGTGGAGAGGGAGAAGGAAAAGGGGGCTGCACCCCTTGTCCAATTCGGACCAGAGGGGGGGCGCCCGCCTCCTTCCTTTTGGCCTTTCTCCTCTATTCCCGTATGGCCCAGTAAGGCTGATGGGCCTCTAACCCCTTGTTGGTTACCCCAAGTGGAAGGTGTGAGATGCAGTGTTGTGGAAGTTTTTCCCTTAGCAAAGATGCCAAGGATCGAATCCCCAGAGACTCCTAGGTTCAACAAGTAGGTGTCAACTGCTAACGGCGCCAGATATTAGCAATCAACGTGGACCTGCACACAGATACAAATAACTTTGCTCCCAACGAGTATAGAGAGGTTGTCAATCCCTCTGGCCTTGTAGTTCACAAAGGATTAAACGCAAATGGTAGTAGTGATAGATAATGTTTGGAATAGTAAATAATAGCGAAAAGTAAATAGCGGATGTGATCAATGATGGTAATATGGACCGGAGTCTCATGATGTTCACTAGTGATGTCTCTCTCCCAAAAGACGATAAAACAGCTATGTGAGGTAAACGAATTAAAGCTCGGCAATTGTCAGGACCACGAACGCAAACCAATGCTGACTACATTGCAAGAAAGGTTGAGGTTCAAAGCATGGGCGGTACGCCAAAGTAAGTAGACCGAAATCCATCAATATCTACTACTAATCATCCACCTTGAGATATCTATCCAGAACATCTCGCTGGTATTAAGTTGCGAGCCCCACCCATAGTGTAAACTCAAAGCAACAGACAACTGCATTAAAAGAACTTTGCGTAAAGTAAACAATCCTTGCACCCGCGGGCACAAGCACCGTTGTTTTCCCCCTTGTGGCAACAGCACATCCCCTAGACTCATGTTTCTGTCACTCAAACTAGTCATCGAGGGGCATGAACCCACAATCGAGCATAACGTTCCCTCTTGGAGTCACTACCCATTACTTGGCCAAAGCAATAAATAACAACGGAGAACATGCAAGAATTACTTATGAACATAAACTGGCACTGGGGTGCACTGGATTAGTAGGTTAGTCCAAATATGATCAAAAGTGTATGGAAGTGTATAAATATCATAGCAATATCACCCAAAAGTGGCATGGAGCAAGCAGAAATTATAGATACGTTTTGGACGTATCAACATCCCCAAGCTTAATTCCTGTTCGTCCTCGAGTAGGTAAATGATAACAAGAATAATTTCTATGGTGACATGCTATTAACCATATAGGACTTTTTATAGTCATATGACAAAAGCTTACTGAGACAATGAATCTATAGTAATTAAGTTGCCTCATGAGAAAATCACAAATGACTGAAAATTTTACAATATGACATTGAAGCATCAAATAGATTTGCAATGAACATGATGTGCAAATATGATAAAGTGATATCTAGCTTGCCCCCTTTAGTGAAGCAAAACATAAATGCAGGGGCACCTTCAAGGTTTAAGTGATGACTAGATACAATGATTTCAGAAATAATGATATCACAATCATGCAAAAGACAATGTTACTTTGGGACAATGCACATTACACTCAGAATGACAATCATGCTCTCAGTAGTTGGTGCTTGAAGAAAGAAGGTGGAGACTCAACATAAAAGTAAAAGAATGGTTATGTGCTAGAGCTTTTTATTTTGAAAACATAGAAGCAATTTTGTCAACGGTAGTAGTACTTCATATGTGTCATGCATAAGACATCCTATAAGTTGCAAGCCTCATGCATCGAATACCAATAGTGCTCGCACCTTGTCCTAATTAGCTCGGATTTCCATGGGTTATCATTGCATTACATATGTTTCAACCAAGTGTCACAAAGGGGTACCTCTATGCCACCTGTACAAAGGTCCAAGGAGATAAATCGCATTTGATTTCTCGTTTTTGATAGATCTCAACTTGAGGACATCCATACCGGGACAACATAGAAAATAGATGATGGACTCCTCTTTAATGCATAAGCATATTCTCATAAGAGATTGAGGATTAATGTCCAAGCTAAAACTTCCACCATGATACATGGCTTTGGTTGGTGGCCCAATGTTCTTCTCTAACAATATGCATACTCAACCATTCAACCCATGGCAAATCACCCTTACTTCAGACAAGACGAACATGCATAGCAACTCACATGATATTCAACAAAAGTGTAACAGTTGATGGCGTCCCCAGAAACATGGTTACCGCTCAGCAAGCAACTTATAAGAAATAAGATACATAGGCAACATATTCTTTACCACAATAGTTTTTAAGCTACTTTCCCATGAGCTATGTATTGCAAAGTTAGTCTGCTTAGTACAGGTGGAGGTTAGCAAAAGACTGGGAGCGACCAACTAAGAGAGCAATGACGGTCATAATCATGCAGAGCGACAAAGCAACATTGAATCAGGCATGGTAGTTATATCGCTACTCAGAAATAAAAGATCATCAAGGCTTGACAGACTTTCTTTACAGTCTTAAATATGCGTGAGCATACGCCAAGTCAATCAAAATAAATTCTTGAAGGAAGATATTACTAAACCATACCACATCATAGGCAAACAAATCAAGTTGGTACTCCAATAACACATTGGGAATCCCCCAGCTATTTGAGACTAACCATAAGAAAACCTGAACTACTAAGCGCCATTATGCACGTAGCATCTTTATCATAGACATATCAACCAATGCAACGGAAGCAAACTCTCTTAATACGATAAGCATGGTAATTAAAGAGAGTTCAAGCAACCAACTAAACAAAAGCTCTTTGAAAAGATAAGCATGAATACTAAGAGCAGAGCATGATAGTAGCTATTAAAAGACAAAGAACACACACATCAAAGATAGACATGAAAATTCTATGTTATGTTCTAGGTAGAAGTGGAGCGTGTTTCTCTCCCACATAAAGAACGCTGAGTTCCGACTCGTTATGAAAAACTAAAAAGAAAACTAAAAGCAAGACGCTCCAAGCATAGCACATAACACATGAAGTGATAAAAATATAGCGGAACGAAAGACGAACTGATAATGTTGATGGAGAAGGGGATGCACGGGGGCATCCCCAAGCTTAGACGCTTGAGTCTCCTTGAATATTTCTTGGGGGTGCACGGGGGCATCCCCAAGCTTGAGCGCTTGACACTCCTGAATCTTTTTTTATCATCTTCCCTCGCACACTTGAAAACTCCCTTCATACATAACTCATCATAATCTGATTAGCGAGGTTAGTACCCTTAATAAAATAATTATACCTTGGTGGAAATAAAGATATTCTTGAAGTTCTACTGTTTCTCAAGATTGCCAAAAGGTTTTTGCAAAGAAAAAGCAAGTTCTTGATTTGCAAAGTGAAGGAAAGGCAAAACAGGACAGAATCTGTGAAAAACAGAACAGCAGGTAGTAATTGATTTGTTCGGGATACTTCTGCAACTCAAATAAAAAAACTCAGAACAGACGCACGAAATACAATTATATAGAGAACGCTGTCGAAAAAATTCAGACCAAAAAGATGATCTGGTGATTTTATACGAATTTTTCTATCCAAGGACATAATCTGTTTCCTGGACAGCACCTCACAACTTTTGAACTTTCTAGCAATCGGAGGCTATACTTGGCACAAAATTGAAAAGCAAAGATACAATGATGATGCTACAGTAGTAAACAACATAAAGACACAACAAAAGCAAAATAAATTTATTCATTGGGCTGCCTCCCAAAAGCGCTTTCTTTTATGCCTTTAAGCTAGGCATAAGACTTTAATGATGCTCTCGTAGGAATAAGAGTTGAAGAACAAAACGGAGCATCAAGAAGCAAATACCAAACACATTTAAGCCTAACATGCTTCCTATGCATAGGAATATTGCAATTGAATAATTCATTGAAGCACAAAGCAATAAGCATAGGAAGACAAAACAAGTGAAGCTTCAAAACCTTCAACATAAAGAATGGGAACTTGATATTATTGAAATATCTATAAGCATATGTTCCCTTCTCATAATAATTTTCAGTGGGATCACGAATAAACTCAACAATATAAGCATCACATAAAGCATTGTTACTATGATCCACATGCAAAAAGGTACTCTTACTCTCCACATAAGTATCATGAAGAGGATAAAACTTAGTATAAAAGAGAGACATAAGCTCTTGCCAATCAAGCAAGTGCGAGTTATCGAGAAGCTTATACCAATCTGAAGCCTTATCAATAAGTGATACGGCGAACAATTTCCTCATGACAAACTCCCTTGATACACCTGCAAGCTTAAATAATGAACATAGTTGTGACAGATATAGCAAGTGTTCACCGGGATGTCTGTCTCCTGCGTAACGATTAGCCAAAAGATAATCGATAATACTAGCTGATATTTTATAGGGCACAATTTCAGTAGGGGGAGGAGCAACCACCACAGGTGTGGGGCGTCTTCCCGCAAGCAACGATCCAATAGCAATGTTATCCATAAGCATAACTAGTGAAATACATAAAGAAAACTGAAAGGTAAACTAACAAGACTAAACACAAAGGTAAAAGATAGCATGCAACAACCCTATCTTGAAGAGTGGAGTCCCCGGCAACGGCGCCAAAAAATACTCCTTGATGGGCCTCTAACCCCTCGTTGGTTACCCCAAGTGGAAGGTGAAAGATGCAGTGTTGTGGAAGTGTTTTCCCTTAGCAAAGATGCCAAGGATCGAATCCCCAGAGACTCCTAGGTTCAACAAGTAGGTGTCAACTGCTAACGGCGCAAATTAGCAATCAACGTGGACCTGCACATAGATACAAATAACTTTGCTCCCAACGAGTACAGAGAGGTTGTCAATCCCTCCGGCCTTGTAGTTCACAAAGGGTTAAAAGCAAATGATAGTAGTGATAGATAGTGTTTGCAATAGTAAATAATAGCGAAAAGTAAATAGCGGGTGTGATCAATGATGGTAATATGGACCGGAGTCTCATGATGTTCACTAGTGATGTCTCTCTCCCAAAAGACGATAAAACAGCTATGTGAGGTAAACAAATTACAGCTGGGCAATTGACAGGACCACGAACGCAAACCAATGCTGACTACATTGCAAGAAAGGTTGAGGTTCAAAGCATGGGCGGTACGCCAAAGTAAGTAGACCAAAATCCATCAATATCTACTACTAATCATCCACCTTGAGATATCTATCCAGAACATCTCGCTGGTATTAAGTTGCGAGCCCCACCCATAGTGTAAACTCAAAGCAACAGACAACTGCATTAAAAGAACTTTGTGTAAAGTAAACAATCCTTGCACCCGCGGGCACAAGCACCGTTGTTTTCCCCCTTGTGGCAACAGCACATCCCCTAGACTCATGTTTCTGTCACTCAAGCTAGTCATCGAGGGGCATGAACCCACAATCGAGCATAACGTTCCCTCTTGGAGTCACTACCTACTACTCGGCCAAAGTAATAAATAACAACGGAGAACATGCAAGAATTACTTATGAACATAAATATAAAAGAGGTAGATCAAATATATTACTCAAGATCAATCTGAACATAATCTCATAATCCATCGGATCCCAGCAAACTCAACATAGCAACAGCATAAGGATTACATATGTGCCTCGATCATGTAGGGCAGCTCACGAGGACTAATTAGTGAAGCACAAGAACGGGAGGAGAACATCACATAGCTACTGGTCATGGACTCATGGTCCAAGGGAGACTACTCATGAGTCATCCGGGAGGCGTCCATGGTGGTGGAGAAGCTCCCGGTGGTGATCCTCCCCTCCGGCAGGGTGCCGGGAAGAGTTCTCCTGGTGCTCCCGATCTTGGAAGCGGCGGCGGCGGCGGAACAGAGATGGGATCGCGAAAAGAGTTCTTGTTCTGAGGGTTTCGGAGGACGCTTTAAATATATGCCAAAGGGGGGCATCGGGGAAGCTTCGGGGGGCACAGGCGCCCCCCCCCCCGGCGCGGCCTAGGGGGGTCGCGCCGCCAGGGCGCCTGGAGCCCTGGTGGCCCCCCCGGCTGTCCTTCGGACGCAAGGTTGTTTCCGAAACGCTGATTTTTTATATAATTTTTCTGGATTTTTCCTGGCAGTTCTCGTAACGTGAAAACCTGAAATACAAAAACAGCCGAAAACAGAAACTGGCACTGGGGTGCACTGGATTAGTAAGTTAGTCCAAATATGATCAAAAGTGTATGGAAGTGTATGAATATCATAGCAATATCACCCAAAAGTGGCATGGAGCAAGCAGAAATTATAGATACGTTTTGGACGTATCAACATCCCCAAGCTTAATTCCTGCTCGTCCTCGAGTAGGTAAATGATAACAAGAATAATTTCTGTGGTGACATGCTATTAACCATATAGGACTTTTTATAGTCATATGACAAAAGCTTACTGAGACAATGATTCTAAAGTAATTAAGTTGCCTCATGAGAAAATCACAAATGACTGAAAGTTTTACAACATGAAACTGAAACATCAAAAAGATTTGCAATGAATATGATGTGCAAATATGATAAAGTAATATCTAGCTTGCCCCCTTTAGTGATGCAAAACATAAATGCAGGGGCACCTTCAAGGTTTAAGTGATGACTAGATACAATGATTTCAAAATAAACGATATCACAATCATGCAAAAGACAATGCTACTTTGGGACAATGCACATTACACTCAGAATGACAATCATGCTCTCAGTAGTTGGTGCTTTAACATAAAAGTAAAAGAAAGGTTATGTGCTAGAGCTTTTTATTTTGAAAACATGGAAGCAATTTTGTCAACGGTAGTAGTACTTCATATGTGTCATGCATAAGACATCCTATAAGTTGCAAGCCTCATGCATCGAATACCAATAGTGCTCGCACCTTGTCCTAATTAGCTCGGATTTCCATGGGTTATCATTGCATTACATATGTTTCAACCAAGTGTCACAAAGGGGTACCTCTATGCCACCTGTACAAAGGTCCAAGGAGATAAATCGCATTTCATTTCTCATTTTTGATAGATCTCAACTTGAGGACATCCATACCGGGACAACATAGAAAATAGATGATGGACTCCTCTTTAATGCATAAGCATATTCTCATAAGAGATTGAGGATTAATGTCCAAGCTAAAACTTCCACCATGATACATGGCTTTGGTTGGCGGCCCAATGTTCTTCTCTAACAATATGCATACTCATTCAACCCATGGCAAATCACCCTTACTTCAGACAAGACGAACATGCATAGCAACTCACATGATATTCAACAAAAGTGTAACAGTTGATGGCGTCCCCAGAAACATGGTTACCGCTCAGCAAGCAACTTATAAGAAATAAGATACATAAGCAACATATTCTTTACCACAATAGTTTTTAAGCTACTTTCCCATGAGCTATGTATTGCAAAGTTAGTTCGCTTAGTACAGGTGGAGGTTAGCAAAAGACTGGGAGCGTCCAACTAAGAGAGCAATGACGGTCATAATCATGCAGAGCGACAAAGCAACATTGAATCAGGCATGGAAGTTATATCGCTACTCAGAAATAAAAGATCATCAAGGCTTGACAGACTTTCTTTACAGTCTTAAATATGCGTGAGCATACGCCAAGTCAATCAAAATAAATTCTCGAAGGAAGATATTACTAAACCATACCACATCAGAGGCAAACAAATCATGTTGGTACTCCAATAAGACATTAGGAATCCCCCAGCTATTTGAGATTAACCATAAGAAAACCTGAACTACAAAGCGCCATTATGCACGTAGCATTTTTATCATAGACATATTAACCAATGGAACGGAAGCAAACTCTCTTAATAAGGTGAGCATGATAATTAAAGAGAGTTCAAGCAACCAACTAAACAAAAGCTCTTTGAAAAAGATAAGCATGAATACTAAGAGCAGAACATGATAGTAGCTATTAAAAGACAAAGAACACACACAGCAAAGACAGACATGAAAATTCTATGTTATGTTTTAGGTAGAAGTGGAGCGTGTTTCTCTCCCACATAAAGAAAGCTGAGTTCCGACTCGTTATGAAAAACTAAAAAGAAAACTAAAAGCAAGACGCTCCAAGCATAGCACATAACACATGAAGTGATAAAAATATAGCGAAACGAAAGACGAACTGATAATGTTGATGGAGAAGGGGATGCACGGGGGCATCCCCAAGCTTAGACGCTTGAGTCTCCTTGAATATTTCTTGGGGGTGCACGGGGGCATCCCCAAGCTTGAGCGCTTGACACTCCTGAATCTTTTTATCATCTTCCCTCGCACACTTGAAAACTCCCTTCATACACAACTCATTATAATCTGATTAGCGAGGTTAATACCCTTAATAAAATAATTGCACCTTGCTGGAAATAAAGATATTCTTGAAGTTCTACTGTTTCTCAAGATTGCCAAAAGGTTTTTGCAAAGAAAAAGCAAGCTCTTGATTTGCAAAATGAAGGAAAGGCAAAACAGGACAGAATCTGTGAAAAACAGAACAGCAGGCAGTAATTGATTTGTTCGGGGCACTTCTGCAACTCAAATCAAAAAACTCAGAACAGACGCACGAAAGACAATTATATAAAGAACGCTGTCGAAAAAATTCAGACCAAAAAGATGATCTGGTGATTTTATACGAATTTTTCTATCCAAGGACAGAATCTGTTTCCTGGACAGCACCTCACAACTTTTGAACTTTGTAGCAATCAGAGGCTATACTTGGCACAAATATGAAAAGCAAAGATACAATGATGATTCTACTGTAGTAAACAACATCAAGACACAACAAAAGCAAAATATAAAAATTTATTCATGTGGGCTGCCTCCCAAAAGCGCTTTCTTTTATGCCTTTAAGCTAGGCATAATGCATATAGATCAAGTTTTATCAAGAGTAAAAGAATAGCTAGCCCGTACAACGGACTCAAAAGGTAACTTGATCTTCTTTCGAGGGAAGTGTTCTATCCCTTTCTTGAGAGGAAACTGAAATTTTATATTACCCTCTTTCATGTCAATGATAGCACCAACGGTGCGTAAAAAGGGACGTCCCAAAATAATTGGACATGAAGGATCACATTCAATATCCATAATAGTAAAATCAACGGGAACATAATTATCATTGACAACGATAAGAACATCGTCGATCCTCCCCAAAGGTTTCTTTATGGAAGAATCAACGAGACGAACACCAAAAGAACAAGAATCATAAGGTTTCAATTTAAGCATATCATATATTCTTTTGGGCATAACAGAGGTACTAGCTCCAACATCACATAATGCATAGCAAGAGAAGTCATTCAATTTAGTTTTTATCATAGGGTCCCAACCATCTTCTAGCTTTCTAGGTATGGAGGCTTCTACTCTAAGTTTCTCCTCCCTAGCTTTGATGAGAGCATTAGTGATATGCTCTGTCAAGGCAAGGTTAAGCGTGCTAGTGCGGGGGTCTCTAGACATCTTGTGAAGGAAATCAATAACTTCGGTAAGAGTGCAATTATCAAAATCAAGGTCACGAGCATCAAGTAAAGTGGTAGTGGTGTCCTTTAGGTTCATTTGTTTGGTAGTTTCTATAGTCATAGCATCACCATTAATAGGTCCAATGGGACCAGGAGTACATTGGGTGCTAAGAGTTTGGATATCCTCAACAACTTGGATAGTAGCAACAGTGTGGTGGGTAGGAAGGCTCTTAATTCTATCCTCTTCCTCCCTTTCTCTAGCCCATCTCTCTTTAAGTTTAGCCATCATCCTAATGTTTTCATTAATTTGCACTTGAATATCATTTATAGGAGTGACTTCCCTCTCCTCAAGAGGAGAAGTTTTAATTTTTAGCAATTTTACCTCATTGGCTAAATGGTCTACCTTAAAAGAAAGATCATCTAGTTTATGTAGTTTTTCTTCTACACTCTTATTAAAGGCTTTTTGGGTAGTGATGAAATCTTTAAGCATAATCTCTAGTTCAGTAGTGGAGTTCTTGGTACTAGGATAAGCATTGTTGTTCCCATAAGAATTAGAGGGGAACGGTCTAGGATTGCTACCAAAATTACTCCTATAAGCATTATTGTTAAAATTGTTTCTAGAGATAAAATTCACATCTACTTGTTCTTGAGCAATCAAAGAATTTAAAGGAACATCACGAGGATCAACAGAAGATTGCTTCGAAAGTAGAGACATGATCAAGTCAACTTTTTCATTTAAGGAGGAAATCTCCTCGACAGAGTTTACCTTCCTACCTGTTGGAGCGCGTTCGGTGTGCCATTGGGAATAGTTGGTCATCATCTCATCGAGAAGCTTCGTGGCAGCACCAAGTGTAGTTGACATAAAAGTTCCTCCCGCGGCCGAATCTAACAAGTTCCGCGAGGTAAAGTTCAAGCCTATCCTGAAGAGTGGAGTCCCCGGCAACAGCGCCAGAAAAACTCCTTGATGGGCCTCTAACCCCTCGTTGGTTACCCCAAGTGGAAGGTGTGAGATGCAGTGTTGTGGAAGTTTTTCCCTTAGCAAAGATGCCAAGGATCGAATCCCCAGAGACTCCTAGGTTCAACAAGTAGGTGTCAACTGCTAACGGCGCCAGATATTAGCAATCAACGTGGACCTGCACACAGATACAAATAACTTTGCTCCCAACAAGTACAGAGAGGTTGTCAATCCCTCCGGCCTTGTAGTTCACAAAGGATTAAACGCAAATGGTAGTAGTGATAGATAATGTTTGCAATAGTAAATAATAGCGAAAAGTAAATAGCGGATGTGATCAATGATGGTAATATGGACCGGAGTCTCATGATGTTCACTAGTGATGTCTCTCTCCCAAAAGACGATAAAACAGCTATGTGAGGTAAACGAATTACAGCTGGGCAATTGACAGGACCACGAACGCAAACCAATGCTGACTACATTGCAAGAAAGGTTGAGGTTCAAAGCATGGGCGGTACGCCAAAGTAAGTAGACCGAAATCCATCAATATCTACTACTAATCATCCACCTTGAGATATTTATCCAGAACATCTCGCTGGTATTAAGTTGCGAGCCCCACCCATAGTGTAAACTCAAAGCAACAGACAACTGCATTAAAAGAACTTTGCGTAAAGTAAACAATCCTTGCACCCGCGGGCACAAGCACCGTTGTTTTCCCCCTTGTGGCAACATCACATCCCCTAGACTCATGTTTCTGTCACTCAAACTAGTCATCGAGGGGCATGAACCCACAATGGAGCATAACGTTCCCTCTTGGAGTCACTACCCATTACTTGGCCAAAGCAATAAATAACAACGGAGAACATGCAAGAATTACTTATGAACATAAATATAAAAGAGGTAGATCAAATATATTACTCAAGAACAATCTGAACATAATCTCATAATCCATCGGATCCCAGCAAACTCAACATAGCAACAGCATAAGGATTACATATGTGCCTCGATCATGTAGGGCAGCTCACGAGGACTAATTAGTGAAGCACAAGAACGGGAGGAGAACATCACATAGCTACTGGTCATGGACTCATGGTCCAAGGGAGACTACTCACAACTCATCCGGGAGGCGTCCATGGTGGTGGAGAGGCTCCCGATGCTGATCCTCCCCTCCGGCAGGGTGCCGGGAAGAGTTCTCCTGGTGCTCCCGATCTTGGAAGCGGCGGCGGCGGCGGAACAGAGATGAGATCGCGAAAAAGAGTTCTCGTCCCGAGGGTTTCGAAGGACGCTCTAAATATATGCCAAAGGGGGGCACCAGACGGGGCTCGGGGGGCCCAGGCGCCCCCCCCGACGCGGCCCAGGGGGGGCGCGCCGCCAGGGCGCCTGGAGCCCTGGTGCCCCCCCCCCGGCTGTACTTCGGGCGCAAGGTAGGTTCTGGAACGCTCATTTTTTATATAATTTTTCTGGATTTTTCCTGGCAGTTCTCGTAATGTGAAAACCTGAAATACAAAAACAGCCGAAAACAGAAACTGGCACTGGGGTGCACTGGATTAGTAGGTTAGTCCAAATATGATCTAAAGTGTATGGAAGTGTATAAATATCATAGCAATATCACCCAAAAGTGGCATGGAGAAAGCAGAAATTATAGATACGTTTTGGACGTATCAAAGGCCCATATACTCCGAAAAATACCCGAATCACTCGGAACCTTTCCATTGTCCGAATATAGTCGTCCAATATATCGATCTTTACGTCTCACAATTTCAAGACTCCTCGTCATGTCCCCGGTCTCATCCGGGACTCTGAACTCCTTCGGTACATCAAAACTCATAAACTCATAATACCGATCGTCATCAAACGTTAAGCGTGCGGACCCTACGGGTTCGAGAACTATGTAGACATGACCGAGACTCATCTCCGGTCAATAACCAATAGCGGAACCTGGATGCTCATATTGGCTCCTACATATTCTACGAAGATCTTTATCGGTCAAACCGCATAACAACATACGTTGTTCCTTTTGTCATTGGTATGTTACTTGCCCGAGATTCGATCGTCGGTATCTCTATACCTAGTTCAATCTCGTTACCGGCAAGTCTCTTTACTCATTCCGTAATACATCATCTCGTGACTAACTCATTAGTCTTTTGCTTGCAAGGCTTATTATGACGTGCATTACCGAGAGGGCCCAGAGATACCTCTCCGACACTCGGAGTGACAAATCCTAGTCTTGATCTATGCCAACACCACGAACACTTTCGGAGACACCTGTAGAGCATCTTTATGATCACCCAGTTACGTTGTGACGTTTGATAGCACACAAGGTGTTCCTACGGTATTCGGGAGTTGCATAATCTCATAGTCATAGGAACATGTATAAGTCATGAAGAAAGCAATAGCAGTAAAACTAAACGATCATAGTGCTAAGCTAACGGATGGGTCTTGTCCATCACATCATTCTCCTAATGATGTGATCCCGTTGATCAAATGACAACTCATGTCTATGGTTAGGAAACATAACCATCTTTGATCAATGAGCTAGTCTAGTAGAGGCATACTAGGGACACTCTGTTTTGTCTATGTATTCACACATGTACTAAGTTTCCAGTTAATACAATTCTAGCATGAATAATAAACATTTATCATGATATAAGGAAATATAAATAACAACTTTATTATTGCCTCTAGGGCATATTTCCTTCAGTCTCCCACTTGCACTAGAGTCAATAATCTAGCTCACATCGCCATGTGATTTAATACCGGTAGTTCACATCGTTATGTGAATAACACCCATAGTTCACATCGCCATGTGACCAACTCCCAAAGGGTTTACTAGAGTCAATAATCTAGTTCACATCGCTATGTGATTAATACCCAAGAGTAATAAGGTGTGATCATGTTTTGCTTGTGAGAGAAGTTTAGTCAACGGGTCTGTCACATTCAGACCCGTATGTATTTCGCAAATTTCTATGTCTACAATGCTCTGCATGGAGCTACTCTAGCTAATTGCTCCCACTTTCAATACGCATCCAGATTGATACTTAGAGTCATCTGGATTTAGTGTCAAAGCTTGCATCGGCGTAACCCTTTACGACGAACTCTTTATCACCTCCATAATCGAGAAACATTTCCTTAGTAATCCAGTTACTAAGGATAATTTTGATCGCTGTCCAGTGATCTACTCCTAGATCACTATTGTACCTCATTGTCAAACTCATGGCAAGGTACACAACATGTTTGGTACACAGCATGGCATACTTTATAGAACCTATGGTTGAGGCATAGGGAATGACTTTCATTCTCTCTATATTTTTCTGCCGTGGTCAGGCTTTGAGTCTTACTCAACTTCACACCTTACCAGTCAGGCAAGAACTCCTTCTTTGACTGATCCATTTTGAACTACTTCAAAATCTTATCAAGGTATGTACTCATTGAAAAAACTTATCAAGTGTCTCGATCTATCTCTATAGATCTTGATGCTCAATATGTAAGCAGCTTCACCGAGGTCTTTCTTTGAAAACTCCTTTCAAACACTCCTTTATGCTTTCCAGAAAATTCTACATCATTTCCGATCGACAATATGTCATTCACATATACTCATCAGAAAGGTTGTAGTGCTCCCACTCACTTTCTTGTAAATACAGGCTTCACCGTAAGTCTGTATAAATCTATATGCTTTGATCAACTTATCAAAGCGTATATTCCAACTCCGAGATGCTTGCACCAGTCCATAGATGGATCGCTGGAGCTTGCACACTTTGTTAGCACCTTTAGGATCGACAAAACCTTCTGTTTGCATCATATGCAACTCTTCTTTAAGATATTCATTCAGGAATGCAGTTTTGACATCCATTTGCCAGATTTCATAAAATGCGGCAATTGCTAACATGATTTGGACAGACTTAAGCATCGCTACGGATGAGAAAGTCTCATCGTAGTCAACTCTTTGAACTTGTTGAAAAACTTTCGCAACAAGTCGAGCTTTGTAAACAGTAACATTACCGTCAACGCCGGTCTTCCTCTTGAAGATCCATTTATTTTCGATGGCTTGTCGATCATCGGGCAAGTCAATCAAAGTCCACACTTTGTTCTCATACATGGATCCCATCTCAGATTTTATGGCCTCAAGCCATTTTGCGGAATCTAGGCTCATCATCGCTTCCTCATAGTTCATAGGTTCATCATGGTCCAGTAACATGACTTCCAGAACCGGGTTGTCATACCACTCTGGTGCGGAACGAACTCTGGTTGATCTACGAAGTTCAACAGAAACTTGATCTGAAGTTTCATGATCATCATCATTAGCTTCCTCACTAATTGATGTAGGAATCACTGGAACTAGTTTCTGTGATGTACTACCTTCCAATTCAGGAGAAGGTACAATTACCTCATCAAGTTCTACTTTCCTCCCACTCACTTCTTTCGAGAGAAAACTCCTTCTCTAGAAAGGATCCATTCTAAGCAACGAATATCTTGCCTTCGGATCTGTGATAGAAGGTGTACCCAACAGTCTCCTTTGGGTATCCTATGAAGACACATTTCTCCGACTTGGGTTCGAGCTTATCAGGTTGAAGCTTTTTCACATAAGCATCGCAGCCCCAAACTTTAAGAAACAACAACTTTGGTTTCTTGCCAAACCACAGTTCTTAAGGCGTTGTCTCAATGGATTCAGATGATGCCCTTATTTAACGTGAATGCAGCTATCTCTAATGCATGACCCAAAACAATAGTGGTAAATCGATAAGAGACATCATAGATCGCACCATATCTAATAAAGTACGGTTACGACGTTCGGACACACCATTACGCTGTGGTGTTCCGGGTGGCGTGAGTTGTGAAACTATTCCACATTGTTTTAAATGAAGGCCAAACTCGTAACTTCAAATATTCGCCTCCGTGATCAGATCGTGGAAACTTTTATTTTCTTGTTACGATGATTCTCTACTTCACTCTGAAATTCTTTGAACTTTTCAAATGTTTCAG
Source organism: Secale cereale (assembly GCA_902687465.1). Taxonomy (NCBI): domain Eukaryota; kingdom Viridiplantae; phylum Streptophyta; class Magnoliopsida; order Poales; family Poaceae; genus Secale; species Secale cereale. Next base: position 619,721,057 of record LR738709.1, on the reverse strand, counting down.
ACTTGTGCTTCATTAAGTAGATATACCCATATCTGCTCAAATCATCAGTGAAGGTCAGAAAATAACAATACCCGCCGCGAGCCTCAACACTCATTGGTCTGCATACATCAGTATGTATGATTTCCAACAAGTCAATTGCTCGCTCCATTGTTCCGGAGAACGGAGTTTTAGTCATCTTGCCCATGAGGTATGGTTTGCAAGCACCAAGTGATTCATAATCAAGTGATTCCAAAAGTCCATCACTATGGAGTTTCTTCATGCGCTTTACACCAATATGACCTAAACGGCAGTGCCACAAATAAGTTGCACTATCATTATTAACCTTGCATCTTTTGGCTTCAATATTATGAATATGTGTATCACTACGATCGAGATCCAACAAACTATTTTCATTGGGTGTATGACCATCGAAGGCTTTATTCATGTAAACAGAATAACAATTATTCTATGACCTTATATGAATAATCGTATTGCAACAAACATGATCAAATCATATTCATGCTCAACGCAAATGCCAAATAACATTTATTTAGGTTCTACACTAATCCCGAAAGTATAGGGAGTGTGCGATGATGATCATATCAATCTTGGAACCACTTCCAACACACATCGTCACTTCACCTTTAACTAGTTTTTGTTCATTATGCAACTCCCATTTCGAGTTACTACTCTTTAGCAACTGAACCAGTATCAAATACCGAGGGGTTGCTATGAACACTAGTAAAATACACATCAATAATCTGTATATCAAATATACCTTTGTTCACTTTGCCATCCTTCTTATCCGCCAAGTATCTAGGGCAGTTCCACTTCCAGTGACCATTTCCTTTGCAGTGGAAGCACTTAGTTTCAGGCTTGAGTTTAGCTTTGGGTTTCTTCATGGGAGTGACAACTTGCTTGTCATTCTTTTTGAAGTTCCCCTTCTATCCCTTTGCCCTTTACTTGAAACGAGTGGTCTCATTAACCTTCAACACTTGATGCTCTTTCTTGATTTCTACCTTCGCCGATTTCAGCATCGCGAAGAGCTCGGGAATTACTTTCGTCATCCCTTGCATATTATAGTTCATCACGAAGTTCTACTAACTTGGTGATAGTGACTAGAGAACTTTGTCAATTACTATCTTATCTGGAAGATAAACTCCCACTTGATTCAAGCAATTGTAGTACCCAGACAATCTGAGCACATGCTCACCGGTTGAGCTATTCTCCTCCATCTTGTAGGCAAAGTACTTGTCAGAGGTCTCATACCTCTCAACATGGGCATGAGTATGAAAATACTAATTTCAACTCTTGGAACATCTCATATGCTCCGTGGCGTTCAAAATGTTTTTGAAGTCCCGGTTATAAGCCGTAAAGCATGGTGCACTAAACTATCAAGTAGTCATCATACCGAGCTTGTCAAACGTTCATAACGTCTGCATCTGCTCCTGCAATAAGTTCGTCACCTAGCGGTGCATCAAGGACATAATACTTCTGTGCAGCAATGAGGATAATTCTCAGATCACGGACCTAGTCCGCATCATTGCTACTAACATCTTTCAACTTATATTTCTCTAGGAACATATAAAATAAACGGGGAGCAACATCGCGAGCTATTGATCTACAACATAGATATGCTAATACTACCAGGACTAAGTTCATGATAAATTAAAGTTCAATTAATCATATTACTTAAAGAACTCCCACTTAGATAGACATCCCTCCGGTCATCTAAATGATCACGTGATCCAAATCAACTAAACCATGTCCGATCATCACGTGAGATGGAGTAGTTTCAATGGTGAACATCTTATGTTGATCATATCTACTATATGGTTCACGCTCAACCTTTCGGTTTCCAGTGTTCCGAGGCCATATCTGCATATGCTAGGCTCGTCAAGTTTAACCCGAGTATTCTGCGTGTGCAAAACTGGCTTACACCCGTTGTATTTGAACGTAGAGCTTATCACACCCGATCATCACGTGGTGTCTCGGCACGACGAACTTTCGCAACGGTGCATACTCAGGGAGAACACTTATACCTTGAAATTTAGTAAGGGATCATCTTATAATGCTACCGTCGTTCTAAGCAAAATAAGAAGCATAATAAGATAAACATCACATGCAATCAAAATATGTGACATGATATGGCCATCATCATCTTGTGCTTTTGATCTCCATCTCCAAAGCACCGTCATGATCACCTTCGTCACCGGCGCGACACCTTGATCACCATCGTAGCATCGTTGTTGTCTCGCCAACTATTGCTTCTATGACTATCGCTACCGCTTAGTGATAAAGTAAAGCAATTACATGGCGATTGCATTTCATACAATAAAGCGACAACCATATGGCTCCTGCCAGTTGCCGATAACTTTACAAAACATGATCATCTCATACAAAACTATATATCTCATCATGTCTTGACCATATCACATCACAACATGCCCTGCAAAAATAAGTTAGACATCCTCTACTTTGTTGTTGCAAGTTTTACGTGGCTGCTACGGGCTTAGCAAGAACCGTTCTTACCTACGCATACAAAAACCACAACGATGTTTCGTCAAGTATGTGTTGTTTTAACCTTCACAAGGACCGGGCGTAGCCACACTTGATTCAGCTAAAGTGAGAGAGACAGACACCCGCCAGTCACCTTTAAGCAACGAGTGCTCATAACGGTGAAACCAGTCTCGCGTAAGCGTACGCGTAATGTCGGTCCGGGCCGCTTCATCTCACAATACCGCCGAAGCAAAGTATGACATGCTGGTAAGCAGTATGACTAGTATCGTCCACAACTCACTTATGTTCTACTCGTGCATATCATCTATGCATAGACCTGGCTCATGATGCCACTGTTGGGGAACGTAGTATTTTAAAAAAAATCCTACGATCACGCAAGATCTATCTACTAGATGCATAGCAACGAGGGGGAGAGTGTGTCTACGTACCCTCATAGACCGGGAGCGGAAGCGTCAAGTGACGCGGTTGATGTAGTCGAACTTCTTCGCGATCCAACCGATCAAGCACCGAACGTACGGCACCTCCGCGTTCAGCACACGTTCAGCTTGATGACGTCCCACGAGCTCTTGATCCAGTTGAGCTTCACGGGAGAGTTTCGCCAGCACGACGGCGTGGTGACAGAGGGCTTCGCCTAAGCACTGCAACGGTATGACCGAGGTGTGTTTCTGTGGAGAGGGGCACCGCACACGGCTAAAACAATTCAACTTGTGTGTCTTTGGGTGCCCCCCTGCCCCCGTATATAAAGGAGCAAGGGAGAGGCCGGCCCTAGAGGGGGCGCGCCAAGTGTGGGGAGTCCTACTAGGACTCCCAAGTCCTAGTAGGATTCCCCTTTCCTTTCCGGAGTAGGAGAGAAGGAAAGAGGTGGAGAGGGAGAAGGAAAAGGGGGCTGCACCCCTTGTCCAATTCGGACCAGAGGGGGGGCGCGCGCCTGCTTCCTTTTGGCCTTTCTCCTTGCTAGGTGGCTTCTCACCCCTCGTTGGTTACCCCAAGTGGAAGGTTTGAGATGCAGTGTAGCAGAAGTTTTCCCTTGGCAATACCAAGGATCGTTTTCCCTGAGACTCCCAGTTTCAACAAGAAGGTGTCAACTGCTAACGGCGCCAGATATTAGCAATCAACGTGGACCTGCACACAGATACAAATAACTTTGCTCCCAACGAGTACAGGGAGGTTGTCAATCCCTCCGGCCTTGTAGTTTATAAAGGATCAAACGCAAGTGATAATAGTGATAGGTATTGCTGCAATAGTAAATAAAAGCGGAAAGTAAATAGCGGATGTGATCAATGATGGTAATATGGACCGGAGTCTCATGATGTTCACTAGTGATGTCTCTCTCCCAAACGACGATAAAACAGCTATGTGAGGTAAACGAATTACAGCTAGGCAATTGACAGGACCATGTGCGCAAACCAATGCTGACTAAGTTGCAAGAAATGTAGAGGTTCAAAGCATGGGCGGTACGCCAAGGTAAGTAGACCGAAATCCATCTGCATCTACTACTAATCATCCACCTTGAGATATCTATCCAGAACGTCTCGCTGGTATTGAGTTGCGAGTCCCACCCATAGTGTAAACTCAAAGCAACAGACAACTGCATTAAAAGAACTTTGCGTAAAGTAAACAATCCTTGCACCCGCGGGCACAAGCACCGTTGTTTTCCCCCTTGTGGCAACAGCACATCCCCTAGACTCATGTTTCTATCACTCAAACTAGTCATCGAGGGGCATGAACCCACAATCAAGCATAACGTTCCCTCTTGGAGTCACTACCTACTACTTGGCCAAAGCAATAAGTAACAACGGAGAACATGCAAGAATTACTTACGAACATAAATATAAAAGAGGTGAATCAAATATATTACTCAAACACAATCTGAACATAATCTCATAATCCATCGGATCCCAGCAAACTCATCATAGCAACAGCATAAGGATTACATATGTGCCTCGATCATGTAGGGCAGCTCACGAGGACTAATTAGTGAAGCACAAGAACGGGAGGAGAACATCACATAGCTACTGGTCATGGACCCATGGTCCAAGGGAGACTACTCACAACTCATCCGGGAGGCGTCCATGGTGGTGGAGAAGCTCCCGGTGGTGATCCTCCCCTCCGGCAGGGTGCCGGGAAGAGTTCTCCTGGTGCTCCCGATCTTGGAAGCGGCGGCGGCGGTGGAACAGAGATGAGATCGCAAAAAAGAGTTCCCGTCTCGAGGGTTTCAGGAGACGCTTTAAATATATGCCAAAGGGGGGCATCAGCGGAGCCTCGGGGGGCCCAGGCGCCCCCCGGCGCGGCCCAGGGGGGCGCGCCGCCAGGGCGCCTGGAGCCCTGGTGCCCCCCCCCCCTGGTTGTACTTCGGGCGCACGGTAGCTTCTGGAACGCTGATTTTTTATATAATTTTTCTGGATTTTTCCTGGCAGTTCTCGTAATGTGAAAACCTGAAATACAAAAACAGCCGAAAACAAAAACTGGCACTGGGGTGCACTGAGTTAATAGGTTAGTCCAAATATGATCAAAAGTGTATGGAAGTGTATAAATATCATAGCAATATCACCCAAAAGAGGCATGGAGCAAGCAGAAATTATAGATACGTTTTGGACGTATCAACATCCCCAAGCTTAATTCCTGCTCGTCCTCGAGTAGGTAAATGATAACAAGAATAATTTCTGTGGTGACATGCTATTAACCATATAGGACTTTTTCATAGTCATATGACAAAAGCTTACTGAGACAATGAATCTATAGTAATTAAGTTGCCTCATGAGAAAATCACAAAGGACTGAAAGTTTTACAATATGATACTGAAACATCAAATAGATTTGTAATGAACATGATGTGCAAATATGATAAAGTGATATCTAGCTTGCCCCCTTTAGTGAAGCAAAACATAAATGCAGGGGCACCTCCAAGGTTTAAGTGATGACTAGATACAATGATTTTAAAATAAACGATATCACAATCATGCAAAAGACAATGCTACTTTGGGACAATGCACATTACACTCAGAATGACAATCATGCTCTCAGTAGTTGGTGCTTTTAAAAGAAGGTTTAGACTCTCGAACCGTGGCTTTTGTTGGCAAGGTTGAAAACCCGTAATCGGAAACAAAGACAAAACATGTACCAGAGCTCTTGGTTTAAAACAGAGGTAATAATTTTTTTTAGATCATGCATGTTTTGTCAACGAATGCTAGCAGACAACTCAATTACTTCTTGAGATGGACAAGTTTCAAGGAACGGCTCCCGAATGAGGACGATCACATCCTCTTAATCTCCTTTGTTTATCATTGCCAAAGTTTTCTGATTTCTCATGAACAAAGCGTGAAGGAGGGTTTGTTTGTTATATTATCTTTTTGAGCCGGGCGCACTCAATGCCAGTTCCTTCTCGTATTATGGGTTTGCACATTATACATGCAATCCCGGGGTGAAGCTTGTCCAACTTAAAAAGATCATGAATTAACTACTACTTCCTCATGGACTTACAACAGAGGCACAAAATAAGAATGCTTTTTCTTTGAATAATTTTGAGATGGCACATGCAAGTCTCCGTTAGGAATGGCAGGTAAATACCATGTAGGAAGGTATGGTGGACTCATATGGCATAACTGGTTTAAAGGAATGTGGATGCACAAGCAGTCAGTCCGCTTAGTACAGGTGAAGGTTAGCAAAAGACTGGGAGCGACCAACTAAGAGAGCAATGACGGTCATAATCATGCAGAGCGACAAAGCAACATTGAATCAGGCATGGAAGTTATATCGCTACTCAGAAACAAAAGATCATCAAGGCTTGACAGACTTTCTTTACAGTCTTAAATATGCGTGAGCATACGCCAAGTCAATCAAAATAAATTCTTGAAGGAAGATATTACTAAACCATACCACATCATAGGCAAACAAATCATGTTGGTACTCCAATAACACATTGGGAATCCCCCAGCTATTTGAGACTAACCATAAGAAAACATGAACTACTAAGCGCCATTATGCACGTAGCATCTTTATCATAGACATATCAACCAATGCAACGGAAGCAAACTCTCTTAATAAGATAAGCATGATAACTAAAGAGAGTTCAAGCAACCAACTAAACGAAAGCTCTTTAAAAAGATAAGCATGAAAACTGAGAGCTAAGCATGATAGTAGCTATTAAAAGACAAAGAACACACACAGCAAAGATAGACATGAAAATTCTATGTTATGTTCTAGGTAGAAGTGGAGCGTGTTTCTCTCCCACATAAAGAAAGCTGAGTTCCGACTCGTTATGAAAAGCTAAAGAAAACTAAAAACAAGACACTCCAAGCATAGCACATAACACATGAAGTGATTAAAATATAGTGGAACGAAAGAAGAACTGATAACGTTGATGGAGAAGGGGATGCACGGGGGCATCCCCAAGCTTAGACGCTTGAGTCTCCTTGAATATTTCTTGGGGGTGCACGGGGGCATCCCCAAGCTTGAGCGTTTGACACTCCTGGATCTTTTTATCATCTTCCCTCGCACACTTGAAAACTCCCTTCATACATAACTCATCATAATCTGATTAGCGAGGTTAGTACCCATAATAAAATAATTGTACCTTGCTGGAAATAAAGATATTCTTGAAGGTCTACTGTTTCTCAAGAATGCCAAAAAGTTTTTGCAAAGAAAAAGCAAGCTCTAGGTTTGCAAAATGAAGGAAAGGCAAAACAGGACAGAATCTGTGAAAAACAGAACAGCAGGTAGTAAATGATTTTTCCGGGGCACTTCTGCAACTCTAATCAAAAAACTCAAAACAGACGCATGAAAGACAATTATATAGAGCACGCTGTCGAAAAAATTCAGACCAAAAAGATGATCTGGTGATTTTATACGAATTTTTCTATCCAAGGACAGAATCTGTTTCCTGGACAGCACGTCACAACTTTTGAACTTTCTTGCAATCAGAGGCTATACTTGGCACAAAATTGAAAAGCAAAGATACAATGATGTTGCTACAGTAGTAACAAACATCAAGACCACTAAAACTGAAAGAACAAACTGAAAGCAAAGATAACAAGGGTTGTCTCCCTAGAGCTCTTTCTTTATAGCCATAAAGATAGGCTTAAGACTTTAATGATGCTCTCGTAGGAATAAGAGTTGAAGAACAGAAGAGAGCATCAAGAAGCAAATACCAAACACATTTAAGCCTAACATGCTTCCTATGCATAGGAATATTGCAATAGAATAATTCACTGAAGCACAAAGCAACTAGCATAGGAAGGCAAAACAAGCATAACTTCAAAATATTCACCATAAAGAGAGGAAACTTCTTATTATTAAGATATTTAGAACCATGTCTCCCTCTCTCATTATAAATTTCGGTGGCATCATGGATGAACTCAATAATATAGCTATCACATAAGGCATTATTTCCATGATCCAAAAGCATAAAAGTGTCATTACTCTTCATATAAGCAAAATCTTTCTTATTAGGAATAGTGAGAGTAAGACTATCATAACCATCATGGTAATCATTGTATTTAGGAGGCATATCATAATCATAATAAATTTTAACCTCAATAGTAGGTGGACTGAAAACATCATATTCATCATTGTAATCATATATAGGAAGCAAAGTATCATCAAAGTAAATTTTCTCTTCAAAAGTTGGGGGACTAAAAATATCATGTTCATCAAACGTGTCATCCCCAAGCTTAGAGCTTTTCATGTCATTAGCAATATTGATATTCAAAGAAAGCATACTAATAACATCACCACCATCATGATTGTTATGCAAATAATTAAGTTCCATAGGTTTTTTAATTTTCTCTTCAAACACATCATGTCCCAAAGCAAGGTAGAGCTTATAAAGCTCTCTCATATTTTTGTTGTTTTCCATTAAGCAAAACTAGTGAAAAGACATAAAGAAAACTGAAAGGTAAACTAACAAGACTAAAAAGCAAAGGTAAAAGATAGCGTGCAACTCCCCTATCTTGAAGAGTGGAGTCCCCGGCAACGGCGCCAGAAATTGCTTTGCTAGGTGGCTTCTCACCCCTCGTTGGTTACCCCAAGTGGAAGGTTTGAGATGCAGTGTAGCAGAAGTTTTCCCTTGGCAATACCAAGGATCGTTTTCCCTGAGACTCCCAGTTTCAACAAGAAGGTGTCAACTGCTAACGGCGCTAGATATTAGCAATCAACGTGGACCTGCACACAGATACAAATAACTTCGCTCCCAACGAGTACAGAGAGGTTGTCAATCCCTCCGGCCTTGTAGTTTACAAAGGATCAAACGCAAGTGATAATAGTGATAGGTATTGCTGCAATAGTAAATAAAAGCGGAAAGTAAATAGCGGATGAGATCAATGATGGTAATATGGACCGGAGTCTCTTGATATTCACTAGTGATGTCTCTCTCCCAAAAGACGATAAAACAGCTATGTGAGGTAAACGAATTACACCTGGGCAATTGACAGGACCATGTGCGCAAACCAATGCTGACTAAGTTGCAAGAAAGGTAGAGGTTCAAAGCATGGGCGGTACGCCGAGGTAAGTAGACCGAAATCCATCTGCATCTACTACTAATCATCCACCTTGAGATATCTATCCAGAACATCTCGCTGGTATTGAGTTGCGAGTCCCACCCATAGTGTAAACTCAAAGCAACAGACAACTGCATTAAAAGAACTTTGCGTAAAGTAAACAATCCTTGCACCCGCGGGCACAAGCACCGTTGTTTTCCCCCTTGTGGCAACAGCACATCCCCTAGACTCATGTTTCTGTCACTCAAACTAGTCATCGAGGGGCATGAACCCACAATCAAGCATAACGTTTCCTCTTGGAGTCACTACCTACTACTTGGCCAAAGCAATAAGTAACAACGGAGAACATGCAAGAATTACTTACGAACATAAATATAAAAGAGGTGAATCAAATATATTACTCAAACACAATCTGAACATAATCTCATAATCCATCGGATCCCAGCAAACTCATCATAGCAACAGCATAAGGATTACATATGTGCCTCGATCATGTAGGGCAGCTCACGAGGACTAATTAGTGAAGCACAAGAACGGGAGGAGAACATCACATAGCTACTGGTCATGGACCCATGGTCCAAGGGAGACTACTCACAACTCATCCGGGAGGCGTACATGGTGGTGGAGAAGCTCCCGGTGGTGATCCTCCCCTCCGGCAGGGTGCCGGGAAGAGTTCTCCTGGTGCTCCCGATCTTGGAAGCGGCGGCGGCGGCGGAACAGAGATGAGATCGCGAAAAAGAGTTCCCGTCTCGAGGGTTTCGGGAGATGCTTTAAATATATGCCAAAGGGGGGCATCAGCGGAGCCTCGGGGGGCCCAGGCGCCCCCCCG
>LR738709.1:619680483-619706466 GCA_902687465.1 Secale cereale | reverse complement strand
GCGCGCCCCTGTCTCGTGGGCCCCCTGAGGCTCCACCGACCTGGACTCCAACTACATATATTCACGTTCGGGGAGAAAAAATCAGAGAGAAGGATTCATCGCCTTTTACGATACGGAGCCGCCGCCAAGCCCTAATCTCTCTCGGGGGGCTGATCTGGAGTCCGTTTGGGGCTCCGGAGAGTGGAGATCGTCGCCATCGTCATCATCAACCTTCCTCCATCACCAATTTCATGATGCTCACCGCCGTGCGTGAGTAATTCCATCATTGGCTTGCTGGACGGTGATGGGTTGGATGAGATTTACCATGTAATCGAGTTAGTTCTGTTAGCGTTTGATCCCTAGTATCCACTGTGTTCTAAGATTGATGTTGCTATGACTTTGCTATGCTTAATGCTTGTCACTAAGGCCCGAGTGCCATGATTTCAGATCTGAACCTATTATGTTTTCATGAATATATGTGAGTTCTTCATCCTATCTTGCAAGTCAATAGTCACCTACTATGTGTTACGATCCGGTAACTCCGAAGTGACACCAATCGGGACCACTCCCAGTGATGACCGTAGTTTGAGGAGTTCATGTATTCACTAAGTGTTAATGCTTTGATCCGGTACTCTATTAAAAGGAGGCCTTAATATCCCTTAGTTTCCAATAGGACCCCGCTGCCACGGGAGGGTAGGACAAAAGATGGCATGCAAGTTCTTTTCCATAAGCATATATGACTATATTCGGAATACATGCCTACATTACATTGATGAACTGGAGCTAGTTCTGTGTCACCCTATGTTATAACTATTACATGAGGAATCACATCCAACATAATTATCCATCACTGATCCAATGCCTACGAGCTTTTCACATATTTATACTTGCTTAGTTACTTTTCCGATGTCACTGTTACAATTACTACAAAACTGCTACTGTTACTTTTGCCACCGTTACCGTTACTTCCATACTACTTTGCTACTAAATACTTTGCTGCAGATATTAAGTATTTCAGGTGTGGTTGAATTGACAACTCAACTGCTAATACTTGAGAATATTCTTTGGCTCCCCTTGCGTCGAATCAATAAATTTGGGTTGAATGCTCTACCATCGAAAACTGTTGTGATCCCCTATACTTGTGGGTTATCAAGACTATTTTCTGGCGCCATTGTCGAGGAATCATAGCTATATTTTTTTAGTCACTTGGGATTTATATCTGTTGATCACTATGAAAAACTTGAGAGATGAAAAAACCAAGATCTTTCCCTCAACTACGAGGGGAGGTAAGGAACTGCCATCTAGCTCTGCACTTGATTCACCCTCTGTTATGAGTAAATTTGCGACACCTACACCTGCTATTGAATCTGATATGTCGCATGTTCTTGATGATGCCACTTCTGCTATGCATGATACTTATGATGAAACTACTTCTATGCTTGATAATATTGTGCCACTAGGTGAATTTCTTGATCCACAACTTGCTAGGGCTAGAGAGAATGAAATTATTGAAATTGATAATATTGATGAAAGTGATGATGAAGATTCTCCTCCTAGATATGAATTGCCTGTTGTGCTTGAGGGTTATGTTATAGATGAAGAAACTGCTAGAGACGTTTTAGCTTGCAATGATAGGTATGATCTTAAGAAATTGTTAGCTAAGCTGAAAGAAAAGTCCTTGAATGCTAGAATGAAATATGACCCTGCTTTTGTTACTTCACATATCTGTATTTCTGATAAGGATTATGATTTCTCTGTCAATCCTGAGTTAATTACTTTGGTTGAATCTGATCCTTTCCATGGCTATGAATCTGAAACTGTTGTGGCACATCTTACTAAATTAAATGATATAGCCACCCTATTCACCAATGAGGAAAAAAATCGTTACTATTCTATCCTTAAGTTATTTCTGTTCTCCTTAAAGGGTGATGCTAAAACATGGTTTAATTCTCTTGATCCTGGTTGTGTGTGTAGTCCCCAGGATATGATCTATTACTTCTCTGCTAAATATTTTCCCGCTCATACAAAACAACCTGCCTTAAGGGGAATATATAATTTTGTGCAAATTGAAGAAGAGAGGCTCCCACAAGCTTGGGGGAGGCTTCTCCGATTAATTAATGATTTGCCTAATCATCCTCTTACGAAAAATGAAATACTTGATATCTTTTATAATGTACTAACCGATGCTTCCAGAGACCACCTAGATAATTGTGCTGGTTGTGTTTTCAGGGAAAGAACTGTTGATCAAGCTAAATTTCTATTGAATAATATGTTGAGTAATGAAAATAATTGGACACTTCCCGAACCAACTCCTAAGACAACTCCGAAGAAAAGGGGTATTCTATTTCTTAGTCCTGAAGATATGCAAGAGGCGAAGAAATCTATGAAAGAAAAAGGTATTAAAGCTGAAGATGTTAAGAATTTACCGCCTATTTAAGAAATTCATGGTCTAGACTCTAGATAACCCGACATAGGTAGTAAAGGTAAATTCTCTCTATAGATTTGATGAAGGTGATATTCCTCGTAATAAGTCTGCTAGCCAATGCTTAGATGAGTTTGACAATTTTATTGTTAAACAAGAAAACTTCAATGCTTATGTTGGTAGACAATTGAAATGTAATGATTATATGATTGAACACTTGAGTGACTATATGTCTAGAGTTAAGGGTGAACTTAAACTCATTAGTAAACATGCTTCTATGGTCACCAGTCAGGTAGAACAAGTACTTAAAGCACAAAATGATTTGCTCAATGAGTTAAATAGTAAGAAAAATGAGAATGTTGTTAGAGTTGTGACTAGAGGGGTAGAATGACTCGGGAACCTTTGTATCCTGAGGGCCACCCTAAGAGAATTGAGCAAAATTCTCAGAGAGCTAATGTTTATGCACCTAGTCCTTCTGAGAAGAAGAAAAAGAAAAATGATAAGACTTTGCATGCTTCTAGTGAACCTGTAGTTGACACACCTGAGAATCCCAATGATATTTCTATTTCTGATGCTGAAACACAATCTGGTAATGAACATGAACCTAGTGAGAATGTTAATGATGATGTTCATGTTGATGCGCAACCTAGCAATAACGATGATGTAGAGATTGAACCTGCTGTTGATCTTGATAACCCACAATCAAAGAATCAATGTTATGATAAGAGAGACTTCGTTGCTAGGAAGCACAGTAAAGAAAGAGAACCATGGGTTCAGAAACCCATGCCTTTTCCTCCTAAACCATCCAAGAAAAAGGATGATGAGGATTTTGAGCGCTTTGCTGAAATGATTAGACCTATCTTTTTACGTATGTGTTTGACTGATGTGCTTAAAACAAATCCTTATGCTAAGTATATGAAATATATTGTTACAAATAAAAGAAAGATACCGGAAGTTGAAATTTCAACCATGCTTGCCAATTATACTTTTAAAGGTGGAATACCAAAGAAACTAAGAGATCCAGGAGTACCAACTATACCATGCTCCATTAAAAGAAACTATGTTAAAACTGTTTTATGTGATCTTGGAGCCGGTGTTAGTGTTATGCCTCTCTGTTTATACCGTAGACTTGATTTGAATAAGTTGACAGCTACTGAAATATCTTTGCAAATGGCTGATAAATCAACTGCTATACTTGTCGGTATTTGTGAGGATGTGCCTATTGTGGTTGCAAGCGTCACTATTTTAACGGACTTTGTTATTCTTGATATTTCCGAGGACGATAGTATGTCGATTATCCTTGGTAGACCCTTTTTGAATACTGCAGGAGCTGTTATTGATTGCAACAAAGGCAATGTCACTTTTCATGTTAATGGTAATGAGCATACGGTACACTTTTTGAGGAAAGAACCTCAAGTCCACATTATCAATTCTACTGGAAAATTTTCAACGATCACTATTGGAGGTTTTGAATTTCCTCTTCCTACTGTCAAGAAGAAATATGATATTCTTATTGTGGGGGACATACATATCCCCATTGAGGTAACCTAGTGTTATTCAAAAATTCTCCGGTTTCATGTTATTCGGAAAGAGTTTGTTAACAAGACTTGATCAACCTTGTTAGTGGATTCCTTTTGATGAGCATGAGATGGATGAAGTTAGAAAGCACAACTCTCCGTACCCTCCTTTTACTTTCTGTTATTTAGATTAAATGAAGCAAACATAGTATTTTCTGTCTGTTTTCTGAGTTATCCTTGCAATAAAATATACCCCAAAAATAAAAGTTCTCCAAATGTCCCGAAAATGGATATGATTTTTTGTAGAATATTTGAGAATATCTAGCACAGAGAACACACCAGGGGGAGCCACCACCTGGCCACGAGGTTACAGGGTGCGCCCACCCCCCTGGGTGCGCCCCCTGCCTCGTGGGCCCCACATGGTCCCTCCTCCACTTATTCCAGCACCCACACACTTTATCTTCATCCAAAAAAATCCTCCCATAGCTCAAACTCGTGTTCTAGCTCATCTTGCTGCCATTTTCGATCTCCTTGCTCAAAATTCCATTCACCAAACTGTTTGGGGAGATTGTTCTTCGGTATGTGACTCCTCCAATGGCCCAATTAGTTTTTGTTCTAGTGCTTTATTTATTGCAAATTTTTGCTGCTAAGGTGACCCTATTCTTGAGCTTGCAAGTCAAATTTATATGGTCCAAAGTAGTTCTAATGCATAATATAGACTCTAGGCACTTGTGGGAGTAGTTGCTATCAATCTTATTGAGTTTGGTTCACTTTTATTTTGAGTCACTAAAAATTTCAGAAATTTTTTAGAGGAAGAAAATGTTGAGGAGATTATTGAGAGGCTCTTCGAGTCAAAGCTCGGAGTATAAGCGGAAGGAGGAAAATAAAAAGCCCAAATACAATCTTCCTCGCACTCCAGAAGTTCGACCATGTGAGTGGCCTTGTGATGAGTTCCTGAGAGCCGCTAGAATTTATGAAGACTTTTATTATCTGGCTGGGAATGCAGGCATCACCGACTTCCTCCACGACCAGCGCGAACAGTATCTCTTACTCACTAATATTTTCATGTAATTTTTTTATTTCCATGCTAAGAAATCACCACCTTCAGTGGAGTTTCACTTATATGATGAGGTTAAGGAGATGTCACTATGATTTTTGTCAAGTCTGCAAGATACCCTTTGCGGGTAACTTAGAGGAACCACATCGTAAGGATGTTGAGGGGTTTATTAATACGATCGTTGTAGGGGAAACGAGGAAAGTTTCAGAGGCAAGAATTACTAGTATACATTTTCCTGGTCTACTCTAGTTTGCGATATTTGCTAGTAGATGCTTAATTGGACGCGGGAACAGTGGAAATCTTAGTGCCCTTGGTATTGTTATTTTGTGCCATGCTTTGTTTCGCGATACCACTTTTAGCTTAGGCGTTGTTGTTGCTAAACGATTAAGTCTGAATCGCACAAAGGGCCCCGTCTTCGGAGGCATCTTTGCTTCACGCCTTGATGAACACTTTAGAATACCTATTAGGCATTATGAGAAGGAGGAGAAGTTGTTGGCCCCGGCTTTTCTAAATTATAAGAGTATGATAGCACATGATTTTATTGTTAAAGATAAGAATAAGTTGCTTAAGTATAAATTGATATTTGATAAAAAGTACTATGAGATTATTACCTTCCCTGCACCCTCTTTCTTTGACATACTTTTAGGCACGTACCTCGTCTTGCCAGAAGTTGTTTATGCGTACTAGAGCCTGTCACAAGCTCCAGAGCCTGAGCCGGAACCTCCACATGACCCTTATCGGCAGTTTGTTTATCAGTGGGATCCGGACGAGATCGCCAGCCAATGGCACCCAGAGGACACCCCTCCGTACGCCGGAGAGAGTAGCTTTGATCCGTGGCCATAGATCGACTTAGGCCAAAAGCCTAAGCTTGGGGGAGTACGTATTTCTCACCGACATTACATTCATGTTCACACACTCATTCTAATTGTCGGTGCTCATACTTTTTCATTGTACTATCCATGCTAGTTTATTTTATTTTCTAAGTCTTTTTCTTGTGTGTTAGAAAAACCTTAAAAAACAAAAAAAAATTTGTTGCCTTTAGCTAGTTTACTTTCCATGCATGTAGTAGTAGTAATTAAAAGAAAATCCAAAAAGATTTCTCATTCTTCTTTTGCTTGTTGGGAGCTTTCCCATGTAAATAGTTTTATTTCTTTTCTTTTCTTTGGGGGTCAAGAGGAGAAGACCATGATGAAAATGTTTAGTGGCTCTCATATGCATTATTGCTGATCTAACCAAGAGCCATATTACCTCGTCTTCTCCCTTGTATTAAATGCTTGCAGATTCCAGCTTAGTCCAATGCATGTGCGCTATTATTATTATCCACATAGTTCGGTCGTGCGAGTGAAAGGCAATAATGACGATATATGATGGAATGATTGAGATGGGAGAAGCTGGTATGAACTCGACCTATCTTGTCTTTGTAAATATGATTAGTTCATCATTTCTGATTCGGCCTATTATGAATGAAACATGCTTGCAACGACAATTAGAGATTATAGTTGCTCATGCCATACTTAATTAGCTAGGAGTTTATAATGGTTTACCTTGCGTGCCGACATGCTATTAAAATGGTTGTGATGTGGTATGATAGGGCGGCATCCTCCTTTCAACGATTCGAGTGGCTTGACTTGGCACATGTTCATGCATGTAGTTGCAACAAAATCAACATAGCCTCCACGATATTTATGTTCATGGTGATTTATATCCTACGCATGCTTGCACTCATTGTTGATTAATCTTAATGCATGTTCATGACTGTTGTCGCTCTCTAGCTGGTCGTTTCCCAGTCTCTTTCTAGCCTTCACTTGTACTAAGCAGGAATACTGCTTGTGCATCCACTTCAATAAACCCCAAAGTTATTCCATATGAGTCCACCATACCTTTCTATATGCGATATTTTGTTGGGGAACGTAGTATTTTCAAAATTTTCCTACGATCATGCAAGATCTATCTACTAGATGCATAGCAACGAGGGGGAGAGTGTGTCTACGTACCCTCGTAGACCGGGAGCGGAAGCGTCTAGTGACGCGGTTGATGTAGTTGAACTTTTTCGCGATCCAACCGATCAAGTACCGAACGTACGGCACCTCCGCGTTCAGCACACGTTCAGCTTGATGACGTTCCACGAGCTCTTGATCCAGTTGAGCTTCACAGGAGAGTTTTGTCAGCACGACGGCGTGGTCACGGATATGATGTATCTACCGGCGCAGGGCTTCGCCTAAGCACTGCAACGGTATAATCGAGGTGTGTTTCTGTGGAGGGGAGCACCGCACACGGTTGGGAGAGATCAACTGATCAACTTGTGTGTTCTAGGGTGCCCCCCTGCCCCCGTATATAAAGGAGCAAGGGGAGGGGCCGGACAGCCCTTCTATGGCGCGCCAGGGAGGCAATCCTACTAGGAATAGGATTGCAATCCTATTCCTAGTAGGAGTCCACCAAGAAGGAAGAGAGGGAAAGGAAGGAGAGGGAGAGGTGGCGCCCCCCAATCCTAGTCCAACTAGGATCCCCTGGTGGGGCGCCGGCCAGCCTCTATGGGCTGCCTCTCTTATTTCCTCAAGGCCCACTATGGACCATCCCCCCTCGTGGGGGGTTCCGGTAACCCCCTCCGGCAATCCGGTTAAATCCAAAACTTTTCCGGAACACTTCCGGTGTCCGAATATAGTCGTCCAATATATCAATCTTTATGTCTTGGACATTTCGAGACTCCTCGTCATGTCCGTGATCTCATCCGGGACTCCGAACTTCCTTCGGTACATCAAAACTCATAAACTCATAATACCGATCGTCATCAAACGTTAAGCGTGCGGACCCTACGGGTTCAGAACTATGTAGACATGACCGAGACTCATCTCCAGTCAATAACCAATAGCGGAACCTGGATGCTCATATTGGTTCCTACATATTCTACGAAGATCTTTATCGGTCAAACCGCATAACAACATACGTTGTTCCTTTTGTCATCGGTATGTTACTTGCCCAAGATTCGATCGTCGGTATCTCTATACCTAGTTCAATCTCGTTACCGGCAAGTCTCTTTACTCGTTCCGTAATACATCATCTCGTGACTAACTCATTAGTCATTTGCTTGCAAGGCTTATTATGATGTGCATTACCGAGAGGGCCCAGAGATATCTCTCCGACACTCGGAGTGACAAATCCTAGTCTTGATCTATGCCAACACCACGAATACTTTCGGAGACACCTGTAGAGCATCTTTATGATCACCCAGTTACGTTCTGACGTTTGATAGCACACAAGGTGTTCCTACGGTATTCGGGAGTTGCATAATCTCATAGTCATAGGAACATGTATAAGTCATGAAGAAAGCAATAGCAGTAAAACTAAACGATCATAGTGCTATGCTAACGGATGGGTCTAGTCCATCACATCATTCTCCTAATGATGTGATCCCGTTGATCAAATGACAACTCATGTCTATGGCTAGGAAACATAGCCATCTTCGATCAATGAGCTAGTCTAGTAGAGGCATGCTAGGGACATACTATTTTGTCTATGTATTCACACATGTATCAAGTTTCCGGTTAATACAATTCTAGCATGAATAAAAGATATTTATCATGATATAAGGAAATACAAATAACATCTTTATTATTGCCTCTAGGGCATATTTCCTTCATATTTACCTGCCGTTCCAAGTAAATTTGTATGTGCCAAACTCTAAACCTTTAAATGAAATTCTGTTTTGTATGCTCGAACAGCTCATGTATCAACTAGGGTTGTCTATATCTTCCATGCTAGGTGGGTTATTCTCACGATGAGTGGACTCCGCTCATCATTCACGAGAAAATGGCCGGTAATCGGGATGCCCAGTCCCATGCTTAAATCAAATCAAAATAATTAAACAAAACTCCCCCAGGGCTGTTGTTGGTATGCACGATACCCGTTGTTTCGGGCCAGCCGTTGAGTGTGCTTGTTGCTGGTTGGGGGGAGTATAAACTTTACCATTCTGTTTGGGAACCGCCTATAATGTGTGTAGCATGGAAGATATCGAGAACTCTTGGTTGTTATGTTGGCAATGAAAATATGTCGCTCAAAATATTACTTATCTCTATTTTCAAAACTCGAGCTCTGTCACCTCTGCAAATCCCTGTTTCCCTCTCCGAAGGGCCTATCTATTTACTTTTATGTTGAGTCATCATCCTCTTATTAAAAAGCACCAGTTGGAGAGCACCGCTGTCATTTGCATGCGTTGCATTTAATTTACATTGAGTATGGCTATGACTGGATCTCTTTTACCATGAATTATAATGTCTAGTCAGTCCTTGATCTTCATAGGTGCTCTGAATTTATGTTTTGCGGTGTCAGAAAGGGCTAGCGAGATACCATCTTGTTATATCATATTATGATTGTTTTGAGAAAGTGTTGTCATCCGAGGTTTATTATTATTGTTCGCTAGTTGATTATGCCATTGATATGAGTAAACATGAGACCTAAAAGTTATTGTGAATGTGGTTAGTTCATAATCTTTGCTGAAAACTTGAATGTTGGCTTTACATATTTGCAACAACAAGAGCAAACAGAGTTTATAAAAGTTTTTTTTTATCACTTTCAGTTTGTCAACTAAATTGCTTGAGGACAAGCAATGATTTAAGATTGGGGGACTTGATACGTCTCCAACGTATCTACTTTTCCAAACACTTTTGCCCTTGTTTTGGACTCTAACTTGCATGATTTGAATGAAACTAACCCGGACTGACGCTGTTTTCAGCAGAACTGCCATGGTGTTATTTTGTGCAGAAATAAAAGTTCTCGGAATGACCTGAAAATCCACGAAGAATATGTTTGGAATATATAAAAAATACTGGCGAAAGAATCAAGACCAGGGGCCCCACACCCTGTCCACGAGGGTGGGGGCGCGGCCACCCCCTGGGCGCGCCCCCTGTCTCGTGGGCCCCCTGAGGCTCCACCGTCCTGGACTCCAACTCCATATATTCACATTCGGGGAGAAAAAAATCAGAGAGAAGGAATCATCGCGTTTTACGATACGGAGCCGCCGCCAAGCCCTAATCTCTCTCGGGAGGGCTGATCTGGAGTCCATTCGGGGCTCTGGGGAGTGGAGATCGTCGCCATCATCATCATCAACCTTCCTCCATCACCAATTTCATGATGCTCACCGCCGTGCGTGAGTAATTCCATCATAGGCTTGTTGGACGGTGATGGGTTGAATGATATTTACCATGTAATCGAGTTAGTTTTGTTAGCATTTGATCCCTAGTATCCACTATGTTCTAAGATTGATGTTGCTATGACTTTGCTATGCTTAATGCTTGTCACTAGGGCCCGAGTGCCATGATTTCAGATCTGAACCTATTATGTTTTTTTCATGAATATATGTGAGTTATTGATCCTATCTTGCAAGTCAATAGTCACCTACTATGTGTTATGATCCGGCAACCCTGAAGTCACAACAATCGGGACCACTCCCGGTGATGACCGTAGTTTGAGGAGTTCATGTATTCACTAAGTGTTAATGCTTTGGTCCGGTACTCTATTAAAAGGAGGCCTTAATATCCCTTAGTTTCCAATTGGACCCCGATGCCACGGGAGGATAGGACAAAAGATGACATGCAAGTTCTTTTTCATAAGCACGTATAACTATATTCGGAATACATGCCTACATTATATTGATGAACTGGAGCTAGTTCTGTGTCATCCTATGTTATAACTATTACATGAGGAATCGCATCCGACATAATTATCCATCACTGATCCAATGCCTACGAGCTTTTCACATATTGATTCTTGCTTAGTTACTTTTCCGCTGTCACTGTTACAATTACTACAAAGCTGCTGCTGTTACTTTTGCCACCGTTACCGTTACTTCCATACTACTTTGCTACTAAATACTTTGATGCAGATATTAAGTCTTTCAGGTGTGGTTGACATACTTGAGAATATTCGTTGCCCCCCTTGTGTCGAATCAATAAATTTGGGTTGAATACTCTACCCTCGAAAACTGTTGCGATCCCCTATACTTGTGGATTATCAGTTGCCACTCATTTCTCGTGAACTGATGAACTGCCAACTGAAGCCCGAGGTACTTGCAAGGAAATTCGCCAATTCCACATTGTAACATGGCAGCCACTCGGCTCTTGTCCTCGTCGCTTCCCCGAATGAGAATGGCCGAGGATTTGCCATAGTTCACCCTCAATCGTGAAGTTTCTCCAAACGCTTGCAAAGCACACCTAACAAAACTGAGGTCCATCTCTGATGGTCTGATGAAGAGAGCAACGTCGTACGCATAAATTGATAACCTTTGCATGGTTTTGATTCCCTGGAATGATGAGACCACGTTCTCCTCAGACGCCTTTATAAGAATCGAGGTGAGCACATCCATGGCTATGACGAAAAGGAGCGGCGATACAGGATCCCCCTGTCTCATCCCACACGCATGCGCAAAAGACTTCCCCGGGACTCCATCTACAATAACCTTCATCGTGGCCGAACTCAACATACTGGAGATCCAACTAAGCCATTTGGGGCCAAATCCTTTTGCCCACATGCCCTCAAATAGAAACGTCCAATAAAGGGAGTCGAAAGCTCTTGATATATCAAATTGTAGGAACAACCCAACCTCTCACTGGTTGTGAATCTTCCTCGCTACTTGCCTGACCAGCAAGAAATTGTCATGTAGGTTCCTTTTCTTTATGAACGTAGACTGATTAGCTGCCACCACTTCTTTCATCCGTTTCCTAGCTCTAATCGCGACCATTTTAGCAAAAAGCTTGGCTGCACTGTGTGTCAAGCTGATCGAGCGAAAGTCTCCCGCATCTTCTGCATCTGGATTTTTTTGGAATTAACATAATGTGCGCACGGTTGAGCTTCCCAAACCCCCTACCATCTCTGACGTACAGCTTGAGCATGACTGCCATAATATCATGCTTGATGATAGGCCATGCGCATTGATAGAACACGCATATGAACCCATCCGGGCCCGTCGCTCGGTCCGTTGGCATCTCTTTGATCGTGTAGCACACCTCTTCCTCGGTAAAAAATGTCCTCCAACTCGCGAAGACCGCATGGCTGCACCCCAATGAAGTTTAGGTCCAAACTTCCAAACTTGACTCCCTAGCATTGGCCGTACCGAGAAGTTGCTCATATGCAACCATGAATGGCTCCTCCTTGTGATAGCTCATCTCCTATCTTGATCTGCGGGATGAAGTTTTTGATGCCCCTACCGTTTGCCACGAGTTGAAAAAGCTTAGTGTTCACGTCACCCTCCTTGATCCATTTTAACCTTGATCTCTGCCTTTCAATGGTACGCTCGAGGGAAGCAAGACCTCGCAAGAGACAGCTTGAGAGATCTCCTTAACCAAAGCTCCTCAGCAATGAGTATTCTATGCTCTTGAGCTCTATCCAGCCGTAGCATCACATAATTAGCAACAGCCCATCTGCAGCTTAATGTTGCCTACATTCCTCTGCCCCCGGGCTTGTAGTTTATTTTTTATAGTGACCGTGGAATGAAAACTGATGGCCTACGTTTGGAACCAACCTTTTTTCTACTGCCTCGCTCTTCAGGGCCTCTTTTCGCTCAAAGAAACCTGCAGGTAGGTAGGATTCCGGTCCTCGAGCTATATTTGTTCTGCTGAGTGCTCGTGCATTTCTGCTCTGTCACCTCCGTCTGCATATAGGTTCACGTTACCCCTAGCCGTAGGCAATCTATCCCTTGCTTCATGCTGCCAAGTGAGGCTCTGAGAATCCTGCCCTGACCAGAAGAAAGCTCTCTGCCAAGATTGCTGTGTCCGGTGTGAAATCTGAAATCTCAACCTCGCAAATATTCTTGCCTTCCACCCAGTGCCACCGCCCACTGCATGCCCCCAAAACGATGCTTCACGCCCACATTTCATCGATCCCATTCCTTCCTCCGCTTCTCATCTCAATGCCAATTCATCCTCGCCGTGCATCGGACCATCGGGTCAGATCATCGGCCCCATGATAGTAAGCATCACTGGTTAGCCTCCCATGATAGTAATACCGATTTCACCGCAAGATCGCCGGCCGGCCAGCGACTGAGTCTGAGTGAGTCCGGTGAAGCTAAGCTAGTCGACTGGTCGGCAGGGCGGCCATGGGGGTCCGCATCTTCGAGGACCTGGGCACGATCGAGAGCCGGCTGCTGCGGCTGGAGGTGGTGGTGCTGCTGAGCGCGATGGTGCTGGCGGCGCTGGTGCTGTACGGCTCCACGCGGCGCCGGAGCAGCGACCGGCTCCTCCGCGGCGTCATGTGGATGGCCTACTCGCTCTCCTACGTCGTCGTCACCTACGCCGTGGGCATCATCCAGGACGGGCCCTTCCACGGCGAGACCTTCGTGCTGTGGGCGGCGGCGCTGCTGCTCATCCAGGCCAGCGCGTACGCGGCGCCCGTGCACAGCCGCCGCGACGTCGACCAGCGGAAGAAGCTGCTGCTGCAGCACGTCCTCCAGACGGGGCTCGTGCTCTGGCTCGTCCTCAACGCCACCGGCACCAACGCCAGCTACCGCGCCGCCATCTGGGCCTTCTGGAGCCTCAACGTGCTCAAGACCGCCGCCAAGATCGTCGAGATGATCAAGGCCAGCCTCCCCGACCGCTCCGTCAAGGTCGTCGCCGAGTACATGGACGTCGAGGAGTCCCTTGCCGCCGCCGACCAGCAGCCGCCCGATCCCAGGACCATGGCCGGGTACAAGTACCTCTTCCACGGCGAGGACACCATGGAGCTGAACCACGAGTTCGGCCGCCTGTCCCGGGAGGAGATACTGGTGCAGAGCACCTGCAAGTCCGTCGTCACCATCGACCAGGTTTACCGGTGGATCGACGCGCAGGGGTACAGCGACGTCGAGAGGGACATGGCCAAGGACTTCTGCCTCGCCTTCGCGCTCTTCAAGCTCCTCAAGCGCCGCTTCTACGGCTACGTCCCGGCGGAGGCTGGCTCGGCCAAGGCGCTGAGCCTCGTCCTCAACGGCCTCATCCACCAGCAGCACCCGCAGTCGCGCCACCACCCCCGGGACGTCGCCACCGGCCCCGACGCCGCGTTCCGGGTCGTCGAGGCGGAGCTGGCCTTCCTCTACGACTTCTTCTACACCCGGAACATCGTGCTGGTGGGCGTGAGGACGTACATCTTCATCGCCGTCGTCGTGCTGGCGCTGACCATGTGGACGGCCTTCTTCGGCACGCTCGGCCCCGACTACCGCCGCCTCCGGATCGGCGTCAAGGACCTTGACCGCTCCGTCACGGTGGTGGTGATCGTGATCACCGCGGCGCTCGAGATGTGCCAGGCGCTGGCGGCCTTCTCCAACAACTGGAGGTACATCAAGACGGTGTACCGCTGCGTGCGTGACGGCCAGCCCTGGCAGAAGAAGCGGCGCGGCGGGCACCTGTGGTGGAACGAGAGCCTCGCGCCGCCGGACGCGAGGTACTGGGAGGACAAGATCGGGCAGTACGTGCTGCTGAAGCGGTTCGCGCACCGCCCGCTCAACCTGCTCTCGTGGCTGACGCTCTTCCTGGTGGAGCCGCGGCGGCAGGGGCAGAAGCGGGAGCGGAGGAAGGAGCTGCCGCCGCCGGTCCGGCGCGCCGTGCTCGTCTCGCTGAGGGCGAGCCGGGGGCGCCTCAGCAATGGCGTCTCGACATTGCGGAGGCACGGCCTGCTGCCGCGGCTGGCGTGGGCGTGCGAGTTCTCCAAGGCCACCGACCAGATCCTGGTGTGGCACATCGCCACGACGCGCTTCGACTGGGACAGGCGTCGGCGCGGCGGGCAACATGGCGACGACGACCGCACCGACGGCGACGGCGACGGCGACGAGCAGCGGCTGGTGGCGACGAAGCTGTCCAACTACTGCGCATACCTGGTGGCGTTCGTGCCGGAGATGCTGCCGGACCCGGGCTACAACGCGGAGCAGATCTTCGACACGGTGGTGCGGCAGACGCGGTGCCACCTCGCCGGCTGCAAGAACAAGGACGAGATCCTGGCGAGGCTGCACAAGATCGAGGCCGACGAGCAGAAGTACACGGAGGGCGTGGAGGCCGGCGGCGGCGCGGAGGAGAGGGCGGGGAGCAGCACCATCGTGGAGAAGGCGGCGCTGCTGGGCGGGCAGCTCGGGGCGGCCGTGGGCCAGGACGAGAGGCGGCGGTGGGCGGTGCTGGCAGAGTTCTGGGCGGAGCTCCTGCTGTTCCTCGCGCCGTCGGACAACGTGGACATCCACGCCGAGGTGCTCGGCGCCGGCGGCGAGTTCATGACGCAGCTGTGGGCGCTGCTCGCCCACGCCGGCGTGCTCGAGCGCCCGGCGCCCGGCACCGCCGCGACGCGTGGTCGGTTTTAAACTCCGATCGATTCCATCAGGAACACACCCCGCGCGCCCGTCGCGACGCCGTTGTAGTTGGGCAGTTGGCTTCTTTTTTTTTTTGCGGTTGGAATTTTGTATTACTCAAATCACCAAACTGTTACAATCAATGGCAGCTAACTGCAACGTATTCGGGGGGCCTGATCCAAGCCAAGTCATGGTTCTCCCCTCAACACGAGCAAACTTAGCTAAGCTATCGCTAACCTGGTTTTGATCACGACTTACATGAGTAATACAAGCTTCCCTGATAGATAAGAGATATCTAATCTCTTTTACTAAAGATGCATAAACAGATCTATCTTGCTCCTTCCCTTGAACTTGATTTGCAGCTGCAAGTGAGTCCATCTCAATTACCACTGGATTCTCACTTCTTTGGATCGCCAATGACAGGCCTTCCATGCATGCGCATAATTCTGCCTCCAAAGCATCCCGGCAAGAATAGAGAGTCCTACATGAAGAGAATAAGATATGACCCTGATGATCCCGAAGAACCATACCTGCACCTGCACTCCCATCATCATAAGAACCATCTGTGTTTAGTTTGACCCACCCCAACGGTGGTGCAGTCCATACCCGTTTAGATGGCGATGGCACGGTGTTCTTCTTGAGCAACATGTGATCATATGATACAACCGACTTCCCTTTGGCTGGGTCCATCTGATCATTCATCTTGATGGCTATCAGGGACTCAAGATAGCTGACTAGGAATCTCCTTGATGCCTCAAGAGGCGGAGGTGTCTTGAAGTGCACTATTTCATTGCGTATAAACCAGCAGCGCCAAAGTGTCATAATCAACATCGACCGTTGTATTTCATGTAGCGGTTGGAGGGCTTGAAACAACCATTCCTTCCCCACATTTACAACAGAGTCCACCTGTGGAAGATCCCATACTTCAGACATAAATATCCAGAGATCTCGTGCTCTAGGGCACCGGCAAAAAGGATGGAAATTATCTTCTGGTTCCAACCCACACAAAGGGCATATGTTCGTCGTTTCCAGAGTCCGTTTATGCTTGTTAACCCAGGTTGGGAGTGAATCAGTGAGCACTCTCCAAGCAAAGTTTTTAACTGTAGGAGGGATGTTTGTTTTCCAGAGGAGCTTCCAGATCGCCCGATCACCATGCGGATTGGAGCTAGACGCAGACTGAACTTCCCTGCTGGCCTCATCAAAAGCGAAATCATATGCTGATTTAACCGAGAAATTGCCATATCTGCCTGGCCCCCAAGCAATTGTATCAGTCTCTAGCCTCGGCGAGGCTCAGATCTTAAGAATCTCATCCACGTCGCAAGGCCAGAAATGATTCTGTAACAGGTTTAGATTCCAGGAACCATTGTCATTGAGCAGTTCTGAGACAAAACGTATACGGCTGTTGCCTCTAGGAGTTACTGGCTTGAAAGAATGCAGCCTGGGAATCCAGTTATCCCTCCATACCCGGATATTTGCACCGTTACCCACTCTCCAGATCAACCCTTTTTTCAAAAGCTCCAAACCATAGCTTATAGCTTGCCAAGATGGAGAAGCATTGCCTGAGAAGACCGTGTCCTCTAGCTGGCCCTCCGGATAGTAGCGCGCTTTGAGCAGTCGGGCACACAAACTATCTGGCCTATCAATCAACCTCCAGGCCTGACGGGCAAGTAGTGCTTGGTTAAACATTCTGAAATCTCGAAACCCAAGTCCTCCTTTACAACTTGGTTGCATCAACAAGTCCCAGGATTTCCAGTGAACTTTCCTCTTTCCATCCTTTGATCCCCAAAAGAAATTCCTTACCATTCTCGTTAGGTCATCACATACAGAGAAAGGTAGTTTGAAAACGCCCATAATATAAGTTGGCAACGCCTGCGCTACTGATTTTATTAGAACTTCACGGCCCGGTTGTGCCAGCCAGCCGTCCCCCCACTGTATGAGCCTCTTGGTAAGGCTAGCTTGGAGATTTTGGAATCGGCCTTTTGACATTCTCCCTTCTGGTGTAGGAAGTCCCAAGTATTTCTCTTCGAATTCAACCTTATCAACCTCAAGCACAGCACGCACCTCTTCCTGAGCAGTTCCCAAACAAGACCGCCCGAACATGATAGAGCACTTGTTTAAATTTATGCTTTGGCCCGTGGCAGTTGCATACAGGTCTAGCACCTCCTTGACTCTCCTAGCTTGGCCCTGTGTTGCTTCAAAAAACAGTAAGGAGTCATCGGCGAATAAAAGGTGTGATATCCCCGGTGCCCTTCTGCTAATTCTAACAGGAGTGATAGTGCCAACCTCCACTTCATGCTTTAGTATGGCCGAAAGCCCGTCCGCAACAAAAAGGAATAAGAAGGGTGATAAAGGGTCACCTTGCCGTAGACCTCTCGACGGTGCAAATGAATCTAGAAGGGTTCCATTTAATTTTACCGAATACCTCACCGATGTGACACATGTCATGATCCAGTCAACCCATCGATGAGAGAAACCCAACTTCTGCATCATTCGCTTCAAGAAACCCCAATCAACTCTGTCATACGCCTTAGATAAGTCGAGCTTGTAGGCACAAAAGCTTCTTGTTGGATCCTTTTCTTGCTTGATGTGGTGAATACATTCGAAGGCTATGAGTGCATTATCTGTGATCATCCTCCCAGGTATAAAGGCACTCTGTTCTGGTGATATAATATCATCCAAGAGTGGCCGCAGCCGGTTAACCAAACACTTAGAGATAACCTTATAGATCACATTACATAAACTGATGGGTCTGAATTCAGTTAACCTTGAAGGATTTGAGACTTTGGGTATTAGGGCAATAGTGGTTGTGTTAACTCCTTCTGGCATCACACCAGTCTCAAAAAACTCCTTCACCGATGAGGTTACACTGTCCCTCAAAGTGGCCCAGTTTCGTTGGAAAAATCGGGCAGGGAAACCATCAGGGCCTGGTGCCTTCAACGGCCCTATTTGAAAGAGGGCATCAGCAATCTCCTCATCGCTGAAAGGTGCACACAGCTTAGCGTTATCCGCATCCGACACTCTTGTGTCAAACAGGTTCAAAACCGGGTCATAGATAAGGTTTGGGTCAGATGTAAACATTCCTTGAAAGTACTGGTTTGCCATAGTTCCCATCGTCGCCTCATCGGAGTGTTTAATTCCGCTGTCATCAATTAGTTCGCGGATCTTATTCTTCCTGGCACGCCAAACTGCCTTACTTTGGAAGTATTTAGTATTCCTGTCCCCCTCCTTCAGCCAGTTGATTCTGGATCGTTGGAGCCAAAGCATCTCTTCCTGATAGAGTAACTCATTCATCCTATCAGTTGCGCGCTGTATCTCCCGACGATCGGCATTCATATGCATTAGTTCTTCTAATTGTGTTCTGGATTTAGCAAGCTCACGAGTAATGTTGCCAAACTTCTTCCTACTCCATAGTCCCAAGGTTGCCATGGTTTTCTTGAGTGTTTTCTGCAGCTGATCAAGATTTCCAATCGGGCCTGCTTCTTCCCACGCTTGTTGTACCAGTTCAGGTAGTTCACCACTGCGCTCCCAAAAGATTTCATACTGGTTTCGTCGGCCCCGATTTGGACCTGTGTCCGACGTGCCTTTGAGGAAAAGCACAACGTGATCTGAGCAGGGAGATACAACATGGGTAACTACTGAAAAAGGGAACATATTTCTCCAAGCACTGGAAGCCACCGCTCGGTCCAGACGTACTCTTACATTCGCTGTTCCACTCCTCTTATTATCGTATGTGAATGGCACTCCCGAAAACCCTAAGTCCACCAGCTGGCAGACCTCCAACGTGTCTCTGAAGGCCATCATTTGTCCTTCAGCTCTTGATGTAGCAGACAGGTGTTCGAAATCCCAGAGACACTCATTGAAATCCCCGATCACAAGCCAAGGCAGGTTTGATGCTGTGTGTAGATTCTGCAACTTCTGCCACATAAAATGCCGATTCTCAACTCTAGGCTCCCCATACACAAAGGTTATCCTTGAGGGTTCCGCGTCAGCATGCGAACGTAGCATCACATCAACATATCTGTCATCCTTGTCGAGAATATCCACCAGCAAATTCTCATGCCAAAAAAGAGCAAGGCCCCCACTAAGGCCATTGCTGTCCACACCCGTAAACCCTTTCAAGCCAAGTCTACCTCTTAATCTTCTCATCTTTTCCTCTTTCTGTCTTGTTTCACACAGGAACACCAACATGGGGGAATGCGACTGCACTAGCGTCGCTAACTCACGAACTGTCCGGGGGTTCCCCCCCCCCCCGGCAGTTCCAGCTCATTAGATCCATTAAACCCGGCGGCGCTCCTCCTGGGAGCCCGCCAAAGAAAGGTTTTGCTTCTGAACACTTGTTGTAGCCACGCTCTTGCTTGAGTTGTCCGCTTTCATTCTCTTAATGTCAATTTTCGGGGGCGGGCTTGCTGGGACTGACCCCGGCCCACCCAAGGACAGGATGTTCTTTGGTGTCGCTTGCCCTGAAGCACCTGCATCAACCCCCCTTTTCCTGTTAACATCTTCATCTGAAACCACGGTTTCTGCTCTTTTATCCAAGTCCATTGCAATAGACTGCCCCAAAGGTCTTGCCGAATTTTCGTCAGACTCATTGGTTCTGCCTCCTCCTCTACTTCCCCCCCTCATACTCCAGGTCGCCCTCAGCTCCTTGAAAATCAAGGCTTTTTTGTCATGAACACCATCGCCATGCTCCATATATAGATGGCCAATCATCCCACAGACCGCACACCAGTCCGGTAATCGCTCGTATTTAACCTTGAAGATCTGCCTTTTCTGTTTTTTCACAATGGAAACATGGTTCTTAAGAGGCTTTCTCACATCCAACGTAACCCTAGCCCTGTAGAAGTTGCCAGCAAAATCTCCCGGATCATCATCTTCCTCGCACACAGCTCCCACTTTCGCAGCTAAGGCTTTTACCAGCGGGCCGAAGCCATCAGGCAAATCATGTATTTGGATCCATATTTTGAAACTGTTCAGATCGATCAACGATGGTTTTGTAAATCCATCATAAACTGCAAGGACCACAGGCTGTCCTCTAAACGCCCAAGGTCCACCCTCCATCACCTTGATCCAGTCTCCCAAGCACGAAAATTGCATTGTATACAGGTTGTCCCCCAGTGATCTGAACTTTACTGGTTTTGCTAGATCCCAGGCGCTCCTCATGTTCTTGTAGAACCAGAAATCACCGTAATCCTTGGAAGTGTGAACCCTACCGATCGCAAGCCACCTGGGGATGGCATCAGCATCTGTAACCTCATCTTCAAAGATCAGATCATCACACTCGTCCTCCACTATCCCAAGATCTGCCATCATCTCCTCCAGCTCCTTGTCCTCCTGAGATCTAGACGTCGAAGGAGCCGCCATCCTAGCCCTAGGTCAATCCAGGGCCGGCGCGGTGCAGTTATCCTGGCCTCTCCAACAAACCCCCTGCGGCGGGGGTGAGAGAGGCGGATCAACAAACGTATCCGTCGTTCTCAACGGCCGCTGGTGCCGAGAGGAAGAAAACCCTAGACGGGGAAAGATCGCGGCGGAGTTTTTCTCAACGGCGGCGGGCGCCGAGAGGAGGAAACCCTAACGAGAGGGGACACCGAAAGTATTGGGCAGTTGGCTTCAGTGAGTGTCACGTCGCGGTGATCGGAACTAAACGCGTTTTAGTTGGAACAGAAGGTTGTTGATGTGTCTCTCTCGCCGCCGTTCCACAATTCCGGCGGACGTGGGAGTACAAGATGATAGTTGCCGAGGCCTTGTCGGAAAGATACTGATCTAACCTGCCCCACGCAAAGTACCATGAACTCAATCATGCGTAGTCCCTCCGTCCAAAAATACTTGTCATCAAAATGGATAAAAAAAAACAATGAATTTAGAATTAAAATATATCTAGATACATCTTCTTTTATCTATTTTGATGACAAGTATTACCAGATGGAGGGAGTACTTATTTGGCATTTTTGTGTAACAAGGCGATCATTTTTGTATGGCGAGATGGTCATGATTCAATATTTCAATTCATATGGTATAGATACTCTTTGATGAGTAGATGGCAGTTTTTTTAATCGCACGTATTATTTTAGTCAATAAAACAAAGTACAATTGCACACATACATGCAACAACTATGAGAAAGGCCGAGACATGACACATGTCCAAGAAACATGGTAGAAAGAGCTCCACTAGGATACGGAGCACCAACAGCCAGAAAATTGAGAAGCTTCAAAATCGTAGGATATATTTAACATAAAAGAATCATAGGATATATGAAAAGATACCATAGTAAATAATAAGATTTAGGACATCTGGATAGTAAATATATGTCTGTTGTTGAATAGTAAGAATAAATTACATTTCTATCATTTTTGAATTCTGCTTTACGAGCATCAGTATCGAATTTGAAGATATCAATTATTTCTTCAGAGCTAAACTTGGATGCAAGTTCCTTCTCAATGTAAACTAGCGTGCAATGACAAAGAAAATCATCTCCCATTTTGCTTTCGAAGACGCGTCTTGACTAGTTTCATTGCAGAAAAGGCTCGTTATGCTGTTGCAGTTGACACCATAAGAGTTGTCACCAATCGTAACAACCTCTCAACCATTGGATAGTCAGAAGACTTGACAGTCTTAACTATCACTTTTGTTAGATCAGCAAGTGATTTGCGGTTCTTGATCTCTCGATGGTTGAATGTATCAAGCTGGAAATGTGGTAGCTCGCACTCCAACCGATCTCTTTCTTGACTAGAAAAATCTGCAAGATAGAATTTCTCCACTAGTCTGCATATCTTTGACTGGGTGATAATGCCTCGGGTCCAATGATGAACAAAGATCTAGAAGCTCAGTAACTTGAGAATTGAATCAATCATTCAACTCTATCACTTGTTGATCTATTGCAACATTAAACACATCTACTTTGTAATGATGGATAAATGTGGTGTTGTCATGTTTATTTCGAGATTTCATCACATCAACATACCTAAAATTAATATATATTGAAAAATATGAATTAGTTGCATGATCTACACATTGATGAGAAGTATGTAAGTGGCTAAATCTCTACATTGTAATTTATATAATCATGGAGAGATAGGAAAAGATACATACTTTTGATCCATGTCCGGGATGTCAATCTCATGTTTCACACAAAAGGATTTCACATCTTCAAAAAGGTTATCACATCCATCTTCTCTTAGTTCACCAAGCAACACCTTCGTGTTAGAAACACAATCTAATGCATTTGCAATGTCCAAAGATTTATGTTGAAGTTTGAGACACAAGATCCGTGATTTTCATGATTATTTCCATTAAGTGTAGAATGAACACAAAATCAAATGTGAGTAGGATTTTCAGGGCACCTCCGACATCACCTCTTGAGTTCCTTGTACCTGAACGACCAGCTGCTACACTTCTTAGCACTGTAACAGTTGCGGCAAACATCTTTAACAAACTTTTGATAGATTTGTAGTGGGAACTCCATCTCGTGTCTCCGTCCCTTTGTAAAGATCCTATTTGATTGGCCCCTCTTCCTGTGTCAAGCTCTCCCAATTCAATCTCTCTAGCAATTTCAGCAGCCTGATTCTCTAACAGCTCATCATTGCGTTTGGGAGATGCACTAACTGTATTTACAATGAAATTTGCATGCTGAAAAAAATTATGGACCTCATGTACCTCCCTTAAAGCAGCAAAAAGAGCCAATTGGAGTTGATGTGCAAGACAATGGATATAGAATTAGAGCTTTCAGCCCATTCCACTACCCGCTCATGTTGCTTGCCCCGTCATATCCCTGGCCTATAATATCTTGCACATTTAACCCATTATCAATTAGGATGGCAATAATTGTGTTCTTGAGAGTCAAAGCACTAGTGTCTCAAACATGAACAAGATCAAGAAAATGTTCTCTTATCACCCCTTCTATGTTTGCAAATCAAAGAACTACTGCCATCTGCTCTTTTTTAGACTCATCTCTACATTCATCAACCAAGATAGAAAATTTGATATTACCAAGTTCTTCTTTAATCGAGGTCTTCACTTTTTCAGCAAATATGCTAGCATTTTCCTTTTGAATAGTTGGTGAGGTGTACTTTGCATTTTTTGGAGCATTCTGTACAACTTCATGTGCATCCTTGTTATAAGTAGCCAAAATCTTAATCATTTCCTTGAAATTACCTTGGTTCTTGGAATCCTCATACTCATCATTTTCTCTAAAGGGACATGCTTGAAACATTAGCCACCTGATGCAATCAATATAGAATAATTGTTAGATGTCCAGCATAAAGAAATTCTAAGTGTTCGAAATTAAATAATTCTTGCTTGCCTCATGGTATAAATGGAAGTCTTTAGCCTTAGTCTTGCATCAAGAACCCACTTCTTAGTTTGCTTTTTCATCACCTCATCAACATGATTAATTCTGTTTCTCAAGTTTTCGTAACACCGAACTGCAAAATTGTGAGCCGAGCTGGGAGTAGTGCCCATATGTTTGAGAAAAGCACATTCTTTTCAATTGTTAACTTTCTTCCACTTATCAAATCCGCTGACTGTGAATGTATCTGAACCACACTTCCCAATTGGCTTCTTTGAGAAGAGAAAACAAGGCAAACAATAGGCATATATTTTTAGAGGTGAATACTCCAATCATCAATGATTCATGAACCAATCACTTTGGAGTCGCCTACGGCCAGCTCATGTCCCATTAAATTCATACTCATCTGACTTTAAGATTGGTTGATAAGCCCCTTTAGATATATAAAAATGCCTAGCAGCATCATGCTCATCGGGAGGAAGTTGCCAAATTTGAAGACGTCGCCCGGGCTCTCGGTCATAACTTTTGGTTATAATTGCAGCTTCTTCCGTAGCTTCTGGCACGGAAACATCATGATCAACTTGAGCATCACCATCAGTACAATTAGGTTGGTTCTGTTCACTAGGTTGGACATTGTCTGCAGTAGCATCATGTTCCGATGGCTGAGAGCTTGAACCAATGGGTTTGAAAAATTTATGAATTGATTCTCTATTCCTCTTCATGTCTACACAAGCGCAAAATAATTAAAAAATTTATATCGATGATTAAGGCCTATAGTTTGTATGATTATACTTTTACAGTTTTTAAAGGCATGAACTACTAATCGTCTAATCCATGTGAAAATAAATTACCTTTTCCCCATGTGTTGTTGCAGCGTATCACGTCGTCCGCCGTCGTTGTGTCCGGGATTCTGGGCTACCGCCTGCCGGGAACGTGTCCATGGATCGGCGCCTGTCCGGCTGTCCGGGTGTTGCGGTGTCCCCTTCCTATCCCGACTTCTTGACGAGCGTTGGCGGCGCGCCGGCGTGGAGGCAGTCAGAGTCTCGGAGATCCGGTCGCTGCTTTTTTGGAGACGGAGAGTCGAAGAACCGATGAAGAGATTGGGTGTGCGTAGGGTACTAGCGTTACCGTAGTCATCTAAGTCATGGCCTATTGGCCTCATGGGCTGGTGCGGTGGTGCGTGCCTACCTAGTTAGCTAACAGGGCTTACTCGGTAGTTTTTTGCTTCTAGTAAATCTTCAATGGGTTGCGCCTGCACTGGTTGTACGGGGGCTATACAAAGGCCTATGGGAATAGGGGGGCGAAGAAGCTTGCATGCATGCACATAGGTAAAAAAGGTAGCGAACATGTCATCGATTTCAAGGGACTGCACGATTGTTGGGGGGTCTCGCCCCCTCCCCCTCCCCCCCCCCTTAATCCATCTATGGCACCAATAAACCAAAATCCAAGCCGACGCCATAGTCTTGTGGGCATTGTGAGCCGAATACCAGACCTGCAAAACATGCGCTTGACGATTTGGCTTGTCGACCGAGGATGTTCCCCATGCCGACCTGGATCCAGATCTAACGCATTTCGCCGTTGTTGGAAATAAGGCCAAATCTGCAACCGTCGAGCCACCGACCATGTACCAACACCGATTTGTCCCACTTGCCGCACCACCATGAGAGACGACAATCGTGAGACACAAGAAACATAAGGCCTAATTGTCCGAAAGAACGACAAGCTGATGGGCCTCGAACCCCTCGTTGGTTACCCCAAGTGGAAGGTGTAAGATGCAGTAAGTAGAAGTGTTTTCCCCTAGCAAAGATGCCAAGGATCGAATCCCCAGAGACTCCTAGGTTCAACAAGTAGGTGTCAACTGCTAACGGCGCAATTAGCAATCAACGTGGACCTGCACACAGATACAAATAACTTTGCTCCCAACGAGTACAGAGAGGTTGTCAATCCCTCCGGCCTTGTAGTTCACAAAGGGTTAAAAGCAATGATAGTAGTGATAGATAGTTTTTGCAAAAGTAGGTAAATAGCGAAAAGTAAATAGTGGATGTGATCAATGATGGTAATATGGACCGGAGTCTCATGATGTTCACTAGTGATGTCTCTCTCCCAAAAGACGATAAAACAGCTATGTGAGGTAAACAAATTACAGCTGGGCAATTGACAGGACCACGAACGCAAACCAATGCTGACTACATTGCAAGAAAGGTTGAGGTTCAAAGCATGGGCGGTACGCCAAAGTAAGTAGACCGAAATCCATCAATATCTACTACTAATCATCCACCTTGAGATATCTATCCAGAACATCTCGCTGGTATTAAGTTGCGAGTCCCACCCATAGTGTAAACTCAATGCAACAGACAACTGCATTAAAAGAACTTTGCGTAAAGTAAACAATCCTTGCACCCGCGGGCACAAGCACCGTTGTTTTCCCC